>CM036769.1:8155987-8785987 GCA_020796225.1 Arion vulgaris
ACACGTGACAGGCCAACGACACTGCATGCAGTATCTCGCTGACCTACTTTTATTACGTCACATGTACGTCACATCGTTCTGTAGTGAGGGACTAGATTTAAAAAAAAAAAACAATTCCATTTCTATATTTCATCAAACTATACAAACACTTGAACACTTCCCCAGATCCCCTTCATTAACTGGAACAATTAAATATGGTTAATAACGAAAGAATTAGGCTCCATTATATTTGTACTTTATCCTTTGCTTGATAAAGGCCTGTTGGTCTCTGTAGCGAAGAGGTTACGAGCTCGCCTCTCGAGACAAAGGAAACCGGTTCGCTCCCTCGTAGGGTCATGGATATATTTTGTCAGAGATCGCTGATCTCAGTGTAGGTGAGATCGAGTTCCAAGTCCTATCGGAGACAGACGATAAAACGTAGGTCCCGTTTTCGATTTGAGCACGTAAAAGAACCCTTGGCAGTTCAGAAATCGAGAGGAGCAGGCTGGAAAGCCTCTGCCCGGGCAAAATTCATTAGAAAAAGATTTAAAATAAAATTACTACAACTTCACCATCTTCAAAATTATATCAGGGACCTCGCCGGTGCTACAGAGTTCGTGCACTGCAACTGAGATCTTCCTGTGTAAGAAAGAGATAGGAGCATACATTGTTAATCACCGAAGTGCAATGATAATGGTCCTATCACTCAATCAATCAATCATTCAATCAATCATTCAAGCACTTTGTAAAACAATCTTACATCGTTTTCATAGGTCTCTTGTTTGTTACAAAGTTTTACTGCAGTTTTACCTTGTCTTTGTTACAAAGTTTTACACCAGTCTTACCTTGTATCTAGAATAGTATTCTCCAATATCATCATCATCATTTAGCTTGTCCAGAGCATAACGTTGCCACCCTAACAGTCCTACGGAATTTTTTTCTCTCTTTCTCGCATAGACCATATGTCCCGCCTCTGCAGCTTTCATGCTCAAATCATCAGTTACATCCAGAATCCATCTTTTATGTGGTCTTCCTTTTATCTTTACTTCAAATTCTTCTCCTTCGTACTCTCCATATCGACCACTTGTTAACCACTCTTTGTGATTTGTATGAGATCTGAGCCTAAGAGCGATTGTACGTTGTGCCAGCACATCCAATTTCTACGGTGCTTTGGTTTTTATTTACTAGAGTAGCTTCCGCAGGTCCCTACCTCAATCTCCTCTTATCACATGCCTTGTAGGTCGCAGTGTTACTATTTATTGCTCCCCTTGAGAGCCCCTGCAACACACGGGCGCATGCTTCAAATAAACCACATGGTATTAAGATTGGTTCTTTATTTTCTTTTTGTTTACTGAATCTTCTCTCTGCCCGCCTGCCCAGCGTGTTCGTAGCGCGTTGGACTGCGGGTGACTAGCCCTTTTTGAGTGCGGGTTCAATTCCGCAGGATGGCAGAAAAGCCACAGGTTCCCCAGATTCATGGTGTTCGTGGCACCAAACCGAAGGGTTACGATGTCCATGGCACTGAGCCGAAGAGCTGAAAGCTCAAGTGCTTCTGGATCGGAAAATCTCTCTCTCTCTCTCTCACACACACACACACACACATGCACACTCTATTTGCCTTTTAAACCCGGATTGGGGCATAGGGCCCTCCACCAACGCATGTCAAGTCTTATAATCTCTACCTTAATCTTCTGCTGGTATTTTATTTTCCTTGAATTTCCTACTCCCACGTTTATGTTTGTCAATAAATCCGGTCGTCTGTCACGAAGAACATGGCGCTGATATTTGGCTCAGATGCAAATACTTATCACTTCTTGTTTGATGATGCATTGCAAAATCCCAGCCAAAAATTTTTCTGCTACGAACATGGGCGGTCACATGTCAAGTCAAGGCTGGCGTTGTGGGGGAAAAAAAAAGGGGGCTGCACTTGCCCTTGAAAATGGCAGTTTGATAAAACATTATATCTGACTGTTGTAAGCAACCAGTTGAAATCAGCGGTTCCCAAACTTTGCTTTACCGCTGATCCCCTTTTAAATAGACCCGTGAACCCCCAAAAGTTTCTATATATACCTCTCTCTCTCTCTCTCGATCCCTGCCTAAACTGATGAACCAGATTTTATCACTTTGCTCCTCCGTACAGCTTCTCGCGAAGCTCTGTGTTTATGGGCCAGCTTTCTATTCTTAGGCCTGCTATCAGTTGGCAATCTTGCAGTATGTGCTCTGCCGTCATGTCCGCCTTTTCGCAGGGGCACAGGCTAGTTGTAACAATTTTAAATTTGTAAACATGTGGGCGCGAAGCTTGTTGTGGCCGGTACAGAGACAGAATATAGCAACTTGTTCACTACGAAATAGACCATAGTACCCGTCGCTGTTGTTGTACTGTGGATAGTCTTTTGACCATTTATCTTTATAGTGCCAGCCGATGGTTGTTCTGGCTTCCTCATAACTGATCTCGAGATCAGTTTGCGGTAGTCGCCCGCCTTCTTTAGCTAGCTTTTCGGCTTGTTCATTTCGTTTCTATATATAAAAACAGAGAGTAATGAATTATATGTGTGCTACAATAGTAAACAATGTCTGCAATTTAACATTTTAATAAACAGGAAGATGTTTCCTTTTGCCTTGAACAAGACGCGCCAACATTAGCATTATCAGTACATTTGCGTTTCAATTTCAGCCTGTGATCCATCCTGAAGCTCAGACAAAATGTATTATAGCAAAATCCAATGCACTCCAACGTTATTTATCCTGTCTTTCCCAAGATCGTTTCAGGCCAATTACTTACTTAAATTTCATTCTTCTATCGATGGAGTTATTATTACACCACGCTAACAGTCAAACTGGATCCAATTTTTCAGACTGCTAGAAACTTCAAGAGATCTTTCATTTTGTCCTGTCAGACATTTAGACTCCGGTCTGTCCCGGGTCCTTTGATTTCGTAGCGGAACTAGTTTACCACGGTTGTTTATACATGTTTCTTAAATTTATTTTTCTGTTTGAAATATCAAAGATCAAAATATTTCCTCAAGCGCTTGAGAACCCCCTGCGGACCACCTCTGCGGACCACCTCTGCGGACCATCTATGCGGACCATCTCTGCTGACCACCTCTGCGGACCATCTCTGCGGACCACCTCTGCGGACCATCTCTGCTGACCACCTTGGGACCACCTCGCGGACCACCTCTGTGGACCACCTTGGGACCGCGGACCGCAGTTTTGAAACGCTGGTGTAAATAATTGTAAGAAGCTAACAGTTCTATACCTGGAGCACGCAATCAAAATCTGAATCTGAATCTGGTCTTATCCACTTCTTGCTTAGTAATTAACATTTTAAAAATTCGTTTTGACCCACCCTCCCACGAAAAATGTACACATGACCACAAACACAACAGATTCACGGATTTGATCTGCAATTTACAAAAAATGTCAAGGACATGAATATTTTCCTACAAATAGTTGATTAGAAAAAAATATTGTTAGCGAATCTGATAAAATAAATCAGTCACGAACATACAAAACCTGGATTAGAAGTTGGACATGTTGTAACAGTTAACGAAATAATCTTTTATAATTTTTGTGATTTCGTAAGACGTGTTTCGTAAATTTTTTTTGGGGGGTTCTCTGTTTAGTTCACACGGTTTTTTTTCTTTCTATCACATGAGATATATTTATCTTGATAGAGGTTGATTGTTTCTGCTTGATCATTGTTACGCTGGTCTCTCATGTAGCGTAGAGTCTAGCTGATCACCCTCGTGCCAAAAGTAGCCGGTTCACTCCCTCGTGAAGACATATGGATATTTTTCCAGAGATCCCTGTTCTCAGTGTAGGTGAGATCGAGTTCCTAGTCCTAGCAGAGACAGACGATAAAACGTAGGTCCCTTGTTCAATTTGAGCACGTAAAAGAACCCTAGGCAGTTTAAATTCGGGAAGGGCAGGCTGGAAAGTCGCTCCCCGTGTAAAATTCATTCAAATTAAGATTTCTAAAATATTTTCACCACCTTCAAAATGTCATCATTGCACTTTGGTAAATAACAATGTGTGCTCCGATCGCTTTCTTACACAGAAATATATCAGTGGCAGTGCACGACCTCCGTAGCACCGGCGAGTGTCCCCGATGTAATTTTGAAGATGGTGAAAATATTTTGTAGGAATTTTTCTATACTTTTTTAAATTTCCAGTTATATTTTTTCTTTTCCCAAACAGCGGTTTTCCAGCCTGTTCTTCTCGATTTTGAAATGTCGAGGGTTCTTTTATGTGTCAACTTGATGAACACTGAGCATAGATTTTATCGTCCGTTTCCGAAAGAACTATGAACTCGAGTTCACCTACACTGAGATCAGGGATCTCTGGACAAATATCCTGATGGCTCCACAAGGGAGCGAATCGACTACCTTTGGAACAAAAGGTGAATACCTAATCTCTACACCACAGAGACGGTGTAGGTGTAGACCATGGGTTCCCAAAGTGGGAGTACCGCCCCCTCCTTTGTGGGCGCTGAAGCCTTCCAGGGGGTGATAGTGGGTTCAGAAGCAATTGGATGGAGTTTATTTCTGTGATTTCGAGATTGAATAATCATTGAAATTGGAATTCTGTATTTAAATTCATCTTATGCCCATCTTAAACAATCCATTTTTTCATCAATTTTCTATTTCATGTATATAATCATTTGAAAATTGACCATGTATTACAGAAATATATATCAATTTTCTATGTCAAAGAGAAAACAGAGCATGTTTATATATATATGTGGGGGAGGGGCGTTGGCAAACTTTTATAATGGGGAGGGGGCATTACATAGTTTATGTTGTGCAAAGTGGGCGGTGGCCGAAAAAGTTTGGGAATCTATGGTGTAGACAATGTAGACTTTAGCTTTAGACAGTGTCAAGATTTGGGAGGCGTATCCGATGTCCGTATAACATGGTCATAGAAGAGAACAAACAGATCTAACCTTCAAGAACTCAAAATTACAGAAAACTAGCTGATGCTACCAAAACAAATATGAAACAAATTGAAGAGTTTTGGACATATAAAAATACAAGAAGGGTTGGAGACGAGCATTATAGAAGAAACTAAACAAAATTAAAGAAACTATCTGCCGCTGTAAATAAGAATGAGACAATGGAAGTATTTAGGCATATAAAAAGACAAATATAGTTTGGGAAGACCATCATGGAAGGAGGCTTCCTGGCATAGAAGAAAAAGGAAGACAAAGAAGAAGATGGATTCAGTATGTTCTTCACATTGGGTTCTTTACTTCTTCTTCTGTTCTTGTCAAAAGAATAATATTGCTTTGTTCCATTTTGCGAAGACTACAGGATCAACCTTTATGATTCTGTCAGACGTGGAACCAGATCATCGTAGGGTTATTCAGCACAACGAAACGGTCGCACAGTTCATGAGGACTGCAGCGTTTTTATGACAACGACTTCGAGCATGACTATGGAGATCACCGCTGCCTCAAGGGCTCTATCATGGGTGGCTGAGCAACAGGTAACCCATACGATTATCAAATCAGACTCGATGAAGATGCTTAAAATGATTGAATCTTGAAGTATGCGTGCGGAATGGGTGGACATCATTGGGTCACATTTCAAGAAAAATACTTGAATGTACACGCCTGGACATGCTGGAGTGCTGGGTAACGAGCGTGCTGACTTTCTTGCAAACAATGCCCCGACTCAAGCGGGCAGAAGTATGGACAGAGCGATATCATCAATTCGGTACGCTCTGAATTATGTGACATGGGCACGTCTCAGACACTGGAACGAGTTCGAGTATTAGGCGTTAAGTTTGAACATGCCAGACAGTGTCGTCTTCGTGGTAGAGAGAGAAGATATAGTAATCAACTTCTCATGGGTACTGTGAGCAAATGGATTTTGGGATGGCTGCTGCAGCGGAGGACAGAACACGAATTGGAATGCCCAATGTACCATGACGTCGATTGCATAACATAACATAACATAACATAACATAACAATGATGGATCTAAACTATAATGGCTAATGGAAGCATGACCCATTTTTGATAATTATGTTGGCCATGTTTTTTCTTATCTTTCTCATGTCCTATAAATGTTCTCTGTTTGGCCTCTGTGCGGGTCTGCCTCTAAGCTGGAGATAGTTCACTGTACAAGAAACATTTACAGATACGTCAGTAGAACTTGTGCAGACACAATGGCTATGTTCCTTCTGATGGTCCTGATGGTTGGAGTGGTGGACATGAAGACTCTGGAAGTCAAATCAAGACAGACAGTACAAAAAAGTAAGGTATTTATATTACTATATTACTACTATGAATATGATATAGAGGTTATTAGAAGAGCAGTTGAATAAAAAAAGTTTCGTGCGGAACATGATACTGAAGTAATAAATGACTACCACTACTGCCTCCATCACTACTACTACAGCTGCTGCTGCTGTTTATACCACTACTACTGCTACTATTACTACTACTAATCAGTGGCGGCTCGTCATTAGGGGTAAATGGGGCCGGGCCCACCAAAATAATATGTAACGTGTATTTGTTTTATGAATTAAAATATAACCTAACCCAAAATCATGATTTTTTCTGCAAATTTTTGTCTGGCCCGACCAAACAAAATGATCAAGAGCAACCACTGCTTCTAATACTACTACATCTACTTCTACTACTACCACTCCTGCCACAATTCCTGCTACTACTAATACTACTACTGCTAGTTATACTGCTACTAAAGCTACTACTACTGCTACCACTACTACTACTGCTGCTACTAATAATGCTGCTATAGCTACTGCACATACTACTACTGACACTACTACATCCAGTATTACTACTAATGCTGCTACTACTACTACTACTACTACTACATTACTACTACTACTACTACTATTACTACTACTACTACACTACTACTATTACTACTACTATTACTACTACTACTACTACTATTACTGCTGCCACTACTGTTATTAGTACTACTTCTGCTGCAAGTTCTACTGCTTCTACTATTACTACTATTAAAAACATTCTTGTTCCCAGTGAAATATATGGTCTAAACTGTTGTTCTCCACGGAAAAACTGTTATACTATACTAACTTCTATAGCTTTTGTTCTTGAAGCTTCGACTTCTCTTACTTTTTTTTCTACTGTTATTCGCTAGACATTATTTAGCTTTCACATTCTTTTCTTACCTTGTAGGTACCAAGCAAGTTCTTATCTAGCTAGGTTGCATGGCTGTTTTCTGAGGGTGTGTCAAATTCATGCACTTTCTCAGTTCAAGGTCACATTATCGATGGCAATGAGAGAACAGACAGGCTCTGCCACCATATCACGGGGTTGGACAGTGGATCGAGCTGACATTCTAAATGCTCTCATAGAGTGTGGACACAAAGAGAATTTTTATTTAAAGAGAATCCACGTCAACTGCTAGATTGCAATAGCTTGGATTGAAGATTGGTATGGACAGAAAAGAACAATACAACAGGTATTTGAGTCGGCTCATCAATCAACATCGAACTGCTACGGTTAGTCGCTGGACGTTGTTGGAGATATTGCGAAGGAGATCGGAGTACCTATAGACATGTCCGGAGTGCAATGAAGATATTCCAAACTGAAACTAAAGACCCAGCTACGGTAAAGCAATTATCAAAATCAAATAATATGTTTGTCCATTAACGTCTTTGTTATTCTTCTCAAACATCAGGAAGTTCCGTGTGCTACGGTGCCTTGGGCTGCTTCTCAACTGACCCACCATTTACAAGCGCCCAGAGACCCGTGTCTGTGGCCCCAGAATCTCCAGACAAGATTTTGTAAGTTTTGTAGTATTTACTAGCTAAGTCATTATTGGTACACAACACAATACGATCTTGCTCCCTGTGTGAGATAACTGCCCCATCATCATCAACATCAAATAGCTTGTTCTGAACACAACTTTGAAACCTTGACAATCTTTCTGAATTTCTCTCTTGCATTTGCTTCTGCAGCCGCCCCTTGTGGTGTCAGGTCCCGCAACGGAAGCAAAGAATAGTACCACTGCGACCTGCAAGGCATGTCGTAAGAGGAGGCCAATGTAGGACCTAGGGAAGCTTCCCTATTAAATAAAAATCATCACATAAATCGGATGTGCTGGCCTACTTGTAGACGCATAACTAGCACACCGTAAAATCGCTTTTAAGCTCAGATCACATACAAATCACACAAAGTGGTTAACAAGTGGTCGATATGGAGCGTTCGAAAAAGAAGAAGCTTCTGCAATCTTTGTGTTCAAATCATCAGTCACATCCTGAACTCATATTATCCACGGTCTTCGTTTCTTCTTCTTTACCAACATATATATCCAAAACGAGAGCCGCAATAGCGCAGTTGTTAGTGAACTCACTTCTTATACTAGTTATCCAGGTTCAATTTCACAGTAGGACTAACTCTCAGGTCAACCCAGCCTTAATTGGGTACTAAGAAAAGCATTGAGAAGTAAAGGTAGCCAGCGTGATGTTAATGACAACTAAGGGCCTAACACTGTCTTACCTTATGTACCACGTGATATAACTAGGGTAGCTTTACCTTTATTATTTGTTGTCTATTTTCTATTCCCAGGTAGAAGATGTAGTTGGTTGTCCATTCTTGCCGTTAAGCGTAGGGGTGGGAGCTTTAATTTGCGTTCTAGGGCTAGATCAGTCGCCCTTGTTGTGTTATAATCATGTTTATGTAGTGTGGTCTTGATATTGTCTATCCATCTTTTCTTAGCAGTAGTACCCGATCTCTTTTATTGTATGCTGTTAGTGGTGGTTGGTTGTATTTCATTCTCATTAAATGTCTAAACCACTGCATTTGTTGTCTTTCGATGTATTCGTCGCACGAAGTTATGCCCACTCTGCTTCTGATGTTCTAATTTTGTAATTTGTCTTTCCTGGTGACTCCCACTACCTTCCTCAAGCATTTCATTTCACACATGGTGAACTTTCTGTGATGTGTTGCTATAAGAGGCCAAGTAAGAGAGAAATACTTCAATTTTCTCATTATTAATTGCAATGTCGAAACACATAAAAATAAAGTATTGTAGTTTTATAAAATACAAAAACATTAACAAAACACAGCAACGTTTCTACCAAAAGGCCTTTATCAAGCAACAGATACAAGAGAAGTGACGAATTTTACTTCTCACACAGCACATAACATGTAAAATCAAACAATAAGTTCATAACGTTGCTGTGTATTGTTATTGTTTTTGTATTTTGTAAAACTACAGTACTTTTTTTATGTGTTTCACCATTGCTACATAGTTTTACTGCAGTCTTCCCTTATATCATTTTCAGTGGCGGCTCGTGATCATTTTTGTTGGTGGGGCCAGACACATATTTTAGAAAAAATCATGGTTTTGGGTTAGGTTATATTTCAATATATAAAATAATAAATACATGTTACATGTTATTTTTTTGGGGAGGGCCTTGCCCCACTGGCCCCTAATTACGAGCCGCCACTGATCATTATTATTTGCAGCATCAGCCATTTTACTTTAATTTTGAGTTCATTCTGCATAGATCTATTTGTTCTATTCTCTGTCCAAGATAAACGGAGGAATCTTCTTGATCCCTTATAATCAAAAGCACATATATACTTTTCTAATGCTTTATTAAATGTCCATGCTTCACACCCATATGTTGTCACTGGGAATATGCATGCTCTTAGTACAGGGTATTATGATCTTTGTTTTTCCTGTCAGATGACATCCACTGATACAACATATGAAATAAGATGACATCCACTCATACAACACATGAAATAAGATGACATCCACTCATACCACACATGAAATAAGATGACATCCACTCATACAACACATGAAATAAGATTACATCCACTCGTACAACATATGAAATAAAATGACATCCACTCATACAACACATGACATAAGATGGCATACACTCATACAACATATGAAATAAGATGACATCCACTCATACAACACATGAAATAAGATGACATCCACTCATACAACATATGAAATAAGATGACATCCACTCATACAACATATGAAATAAGATGACATCCACTCATACAACACATGAAATAAGATGACATCCACTCATACAACACATGAAATAAGATTACATCCACTCGTACAACACATGAAATAAGATGACATCCACTCATACAACACATGAAACAAGATGACATCCACTCATACAACACATGAAATAAGATGACATCCACTCATACAACACATGAAATAAGATGACATCCACTAATACAACACATGAAATAAGTTGACATCCACTCGTACAACATATGAAATAAAATGACATCCACTCATACAACACATGACATAAGATGACATCCACTGCGCCACATATGAAATAAGATGGCATCCACTCATACAACACATGAAATAAGATGACATCCACTCATACAACACATGAAATAAGATGACATCCACTGCGCCACATATGACTTATACAACGTTTTTGCTACTTTAAAAAAATTGTCTAATATTAATTTTTTCTTTAAATTATATAAAGCGGAGTCCTAGTAACATCAGATGTCAAATGCAGATAAGAAATAAAGAGCAGAATGGGGCAGGCGAATGCAGCGTTCCAGAAAATTAGAAGCATTATATGCAACAAGTTATTGTCAATTGAAATCAGAATGCGAGTTATTCAGTGCTACATGGAGCCAATACTGACATATGGATGCGAGTCATGGACAATACTGACATATGGATGCAAGTCATGGACAATACTGACATATGGATGCAAGTCGTGGACAGTAAACAAACAGATAGAAAAGTCTTCGAGGGTCATAGACATGGGGTTTTACAGAAGAGTAATGAGAATCCCATGGACTGCTAAAAGAACTAATGTTGAGGTGTTGAATGCGGTCAAGTAACAGAGAAAGCTTATCATCAATATAAGAAAGAGGCAGTCATCATTTTTCGGACATTTGATGAGGAAGGGAGGTTTAGAACACGTTGTAATAACCGGTAAAATCGACGTTAGATGGAGACATAGGAAGACAGAGAGAGAGAAAATGTTGGATATCCTGACTTCATGACACGGAAGAGCGTCAACATCTGAGATGAAAGCAAACACCAGAGACAGAAATTTGTGGAGATCCATGATCGCCTACGCCAGCCCATGATGATGAAGATTGATGATCTCTTTAAATTTTATTTTGGAATATCTCCTAGGACAAAATTCCAGCTGTACACGCGTGAGGTTAGAAACACCGCCCAGAACCTGGATGCCAGATATCCTGATATCGTAACCACGGCCTGGACACACTTCTCGAATAAACCAACCCAGTTTATTGTGCATGGGTTTCTAGATACCCCAAGTATCAGCACTTGGTTGTCGGTAAGTATTTGTTGTTTGTTGTCTGCACTTGGTTATCGGTAAGTATTTGTTGTTTGTTGACTGCACTTGGTTATCGGTAAGTATTTGTTGTTTGTTGTCTGCACTTGGTTGTCGGTAAGTATTTGTTGTTTGTTGACTGCACTTGGTTATCGGTAAGTATTTGTTGTTTGTTGACTGCACTTGGTTATCCTTAGAGAATGAGAGAGAGAGAGGGAAAGAGAAAGATGGGTAGGGGAATAATGAGGTTTTTTAAGAACCCCAAGGGAAGTGCCTGAGACAATGAATATAATAATAATTCCTCTCGTACCGTTATCTGTTACGTAGTGCCTGCATGTAATTTTTCCATACCGCTCTCTCCTTGGCAACTCACTCAACCTCCTTCATGGAACAGAGACTGATATTTCTTGCCTCTCTCAGCAAAGTTCGTTTCAGGGTCTCCTTAGGTTGTCCTCTCTCAAATCATGCTCAAATCATCAGTTACATCTCGAATCCATCTTCTTCGTGATCTTCCTTTTCTCCTGTTTGCCGGGTTGCGTTCTTCCAAAGGGCGTCTTCTCGAATCCTTCGTGTCGTTTTATATGTCCAAAATACTTAAATTGTCTCATTCTTATTTGTAGCATCAGCCACTTTTCGTGGATTTCAAATTCTTTCTGGATAGATCTATTTGTTCTCTTCTCTGTCTATGATATATATATATATATATAATAAATAATAATAAAATAATAATAATTCCTCTCGTACCGTTAATCGTTACATAGGGCCTACAAGTAATTTCTCCATACCGCTCTATCCTTGGCAACTCACTCAATCTCTTCCATGGAAGTGAGACAGATATTTCTTGATTCTCTCAGTAAAGTTCGTTTCCGGGTCTCCTAATGCCGTCCTCTCTTTCTTGAACCCTTTGCATCCCACTTCAATGCCTGCTTTGATATTATTTGATTATTCCTCCTCAAGGTATGCCCAACATATCTCCATTATCTCCATCTTTTTCTTATAACAGTTGTTACTAGTGGTTGACCAGACATTTCTCTGATTTCATCACTTCTCTTGAATTCATTCCATTTTCTATAACTGAAACTGACTGTCCAGTTTGTGGTCCACAGTAAATTAAGCGCATGACCAGAGATCGCTGAAGTAGAATAAATAAAAGGGTATAAAGCCGATGGATTGACTTTGCTACACCGAGTTTTACTCCACATGGCTCGTCCCTCGCTGCAGAAATGGCACGCCACATGCCGAAAGTATTCCATAAAGCACGAACTCGGTAGCACCGCAACAATCCTGTGGAAAGGGATTGATTCATATTGGGTAAATTCCGGAGAAATGAAGCCGATTCTTCGGCTTTACACCATATTTTTGTTTAGCTAGGTCAAGATCTTCTTTAGTACTATTTCACACCCACCACCATCTTCATCATCTCCACCGCCATCATTATTATCATCATGATTGTCATTATCATCATCATCTTCTTCATCATCATTATCATAATTACCAACATTATTATCATTATTATTATCATCATTATTATCCTTTTTATTACCATCATCATTATGATCATCATTATCATCATCATTATCATCATCATTATCATCATCATTATCATCATCATAATCATCATCGTCATTACCATCATCATCTTCATCAATATTATCATTATCATTTTTATTATTATTATCATCATCGTTAGCATCATCAACATCATCGCCATTGTCGACATTTGCTAAGGCTAACGTTTTTGACTGTCTGACAGGATATCAAAAACGAACTTCTGACCCATGGCGACTACAACGTTGTTATTGTGGACTGGTCCCATGGAAACCTGCCTCCTTACGACCAGGCTTCAGCGAATACCAGGATTGTAGGAGCTCAAATAGCAGCCGTGATTAATGTTCTGATAGTAAGAGCACGACTACTCGTATGGGTTAATTATGTGACACACAGTGGCGGCTCGTCATTAAGGGCCAGTGGGGCCTGGCCCCCAACAAAAATAAGGTGTAACGTGTATTTATTATTTTATACATTAAAATATATACTAACCGAAGCAATGATTTTTCCGAAAATATCTGTCTGGCCCCACCAACAAAAATGATCACGAGCCGTCACTGGTGACACATATACAGTAATGTATGATATGTTATGTTATGCGTTCGACGTTATTGTACACTGTGCATTCCGATTCGTGTTCTGTCCTCCGCTGCAGCAGCCATCCTAAAATTCATTTGCTCACCGTACCCATGAGAAGTTGATAAGTATACCTTCTCTCTCTACCACGAAGACGACACTGTCTGACACGTCCAAACTTATCTCCTAATTCTCGAACTGGTTCCAGTGTTCTGTCTGAATGATGTTCTGTCTGCCTACACGAATATCTGACAGACAAGGGGACACAGATAGTGTACTTGATCTCGCTTTGGTTTCCTCCAGATTTGAGTGCATCGTGTCGCTGGAATGTTCTCGGACACCATGGTAGTGATCAGTGGCGGCTTGTGCTCATTTTTCTTGGTGGAACCAGACAAACATTTGTCGAAAAATCCGGGTTTTTGGGTTAGGTTATATTTTAATTTATAAAGTAATAAGTACACGTTACACGCTATTTTTGGTGGGGCCCGGCCCCAATAGCCCTTAATGATAGCCGCAACTGGCAGTGATAATCTACCTTGTGAAATACTGGTTTAAAAAAATCAGCTAGGATGAGAACACAAAATCGTGCCTCAGTTTTCTGCTATGACAGACACCAACCTAATGTCATTAGTCAGTTGCGACAAAAGATACATTGTACACCGATTCAAGAAAGAACTGGGCCTACCAAACCAATGTGCAACGTATACACGTTCTTGGCAAAGATCAAACATATCACAAAGAGTGATTAAAATTGGTCGTAAAGAACGAACGCAAAGAAGTAGAAGAAGAAAGAACTTCTATCCAACAACCGCGATAGTGGACATCTGAAGTAATGTATTATAGTTGTGTACCTATCCGATGCTTCCTCGTATTTGCTTATTTTACTCTATAGGGTTTCTGTGACGTAGAGGTCAGGGGCTCGTCTTTCCTACCACCAAAGGTTTCAGGTTCGCTCCCTCGTGGAGCCATCTGGATATATGCCCAGAGATCCCTGATCTCAGTGTAGGTGAGATCGAGTTCTTAGTCCTATCGGAAACGAACGATAAAACGTAGCTTCCATGTTCAATTTTAGCAGGTGAAAGAACTCTTGGCAGTTCAAAATCGAGAACAACAGGCTGGAAAGCCGCTGCACGGGCAAAATTTATAGAAAAAAATTTAATCAAAATTACTACAAAAATATCTCCACCAAAAAATATCTTCATCATCTTCAAAATTACATCGGGGACCCTCGCTGGTACTACGGAGTTCGTGCACTGCAGCTGAGATCTTATGGCTCGGAAACATGGAAGACAACAAAGGAAACCATCAGAAAACGGCAGAATTTCGTAAATGGATGTTTACGTAGAATAGAGGGATTGAGATGATATGATAAGATTACGAACGAGGAACGCAGAGAAAGAACGAAGCAGATAACAGTGGAGAAAGAGTTCAGGAAGAGACGCTGGCGATGGATACGTTAAGAAGACCGACTAGAAGCATTGCAAGACAGGCACTGGTTTGGAACCAGCAGGGAAAGAGGAGTAGGGAAGGCCTAGACAGACCTGGAGAAGAGAGCTGGAGGCTGTTATTAAAAGGATAGGTAAAACATGGAAAGAACTGGAAGGGATGGCAAGAGAGAGAAAGAGCTGGAAGAAGTTTGTTGAAGACCTGTGCTCCGTTGGGAGTTGAAAGGTGAAGAAGAAGCTGAGATCTACCTGTATAAGAAAGAAATCGAAGCACACATGGTTACTCACCGAAGTGCAATGATGATAGTCCTATCGATTAATCAATCAATCACTCTTCCGGCGTAAACGTTAATCAGATTTTAAGAAAACAAACAATCTGTAATTTTTACTCACGTTGCACTCTCATGCACACGATCTTCCCACTTTTGCCTCTCTTGTCACGTTGCACTCTCATGAACACGATCTTCCCACTTTTGCCTCTCTGTCACGTTGCACTCTCATGAACACGATCTTCCCACTTTTGCCTCTCTGTCACGTTGCACTCTCATGAACACGATCTTCCCACTTTTGCCTCTCTGTCACGTTGCACTCTCATGAACACGATCTTCCCACTTTTGCCTCTCTGTCACGTTGCACTCTCATGAACACGATCTTCCCACTTTTGCCTCTGTCACGTTGCACTCTCATGAACACGATCTTCCCACTTTTGCCTCTCTGTCACGTTGCACTCTCATGAACACGATCTTCCCACTTTTGCCATTTTGTCTTATTTTCTAACCATTCTACTACTTCTAACATACCCTTTGCTTTTTCACTGGAGAAAGCGTCGTCATTTCAACTATATTAACTTTTTTTTTTAAAGTTAATTGCATGACTTTGCGAATCAGGACTTTGCGAATCAGGACTTTGCGAATCAGGACTTTGCGAATCAGGACTTTGCGAATGAACCCCAGCTTTTTAACACTGTTTGTGATTTTCTAGGCATTATTACGTTCAGTAGTTTGCCATTGCTTTCTGAACGGTGGTGCCATTGTTCATTTGTAAAAATCCACACGAAACAATTTGCGATCAAACTGTCCGCAGCGTGATTCGAACTCAGAACGTCGGGACTAATAGACCCAGTCACTATCCCCTAAGCCACAGACTCCACCATATTAACATTACTATCGTTTTTATTAGTTGTAGTGATAGTAACCACTAGGTGGGAATGAACACGAATACACTAGTTGCAAGAGCGTACAACCTGAAAATGGAATCATCAAGAGGAAAGGCAGACCAAGAAAAAGATGGATTTATGGAGTTACAGACATCTTAAAACTGCACAATACCACAGCATATCAAGCGACCGAGCGTGCACTATCTCGGAAACCGATCATCAGTTAAATGCTACGCCTAACAGCAAAAAAAAATAGAGAAGGAAAAAAGAAAAGAAAGGATAGTATTGTAATTATAATTTGGCGCCCGCGCCTCCACAACCATCAATCAAATGCGCCCCAATATATTAAAACGTTGGACAGTACTGTTCAAAAGTACGCACTGCTCTGAGGTATGCACTACTCTGATGTATTCTCTACTCTGGGGTATGCACTGTTCTGCGGTATGAAGTGCTCTGAGGTTTGCACTGTTCTGCGGTATGAAGCGCTCTGCGGTATGCACTACTCTGAGGTATGCACTACTGTGAGGTAAGCAATACTCTGAGGTATGCACTACTGTGAGGTAAGCAATACTCTGCGGTATGCACTACTGTGAGGTATGCTCTACTCTGAGATATGCATACATCGATTCATTTATTGGCAGTTATGAAAACGTGTTCTTTATTATTTGTTTTTTAATTGTCACAGAAATCTGCACAAGTGACCGCCGGCAGCTTCCATTTGATAGGCCACAGCTTAGGGTCTCATATTTGTGGATATGCTGGAGAAAAGGTTCCAGGTCTAGGTAGAATCACAGGTAACCCCCACCACCTGCTTTTTTTTAGTGTGTCATATAAGCTGTGTTTGATTAATTGACTGATTGAGAGGACCATCATCATTGCACTTTGAGGAGTAACCATGTGTGGTTCGATCTCTTTCTTGCACAGGAAGATCTCAGCGGCAGCGCACGAACTCCGTAGCACCGGAGAGTATCCCCTGTGTAATTGTGAAGACGGTGAAAAATGTGTGTAGGAATTTTATCATTTTATCTTTCTAATGAATTTTTCCCGGACAACGGCGTTCCATCCTACTCTTCTCGATTTTAAACTGTCAATGGTTCTTGTATGTACTCAACTTGGACACGGGACCTACGTTTTATCGTCCGTCTCCGATAGAACGGGGAACTCTATCTCCCCTTATACTGAGATCAGTGATCTCTTAAAAAACATCTTGATGGCTCAACGAGGAAGGGAACCGAATACATTTTGAACGAGAAGTGAGCACATAACCTCTAGCCACAGAGACCACCATGTTCTTGCACATTTGAAACTTCCCCTTTTGACATGTTTCCACCATTCAAGCAGCCATCTTATCCATTATTTTGTTTTTAGCTGTTATCCAGTTTTCTACTGGTCAATTCAAGCATTAGAAATATATAGTTTTTTATTTGTGTAACTTGCGAACTCGAATTATTAGTGGGTTTAGAAGTGGAGCGCTGGGTCGAATGGACTAGAGCGCGGACTCCCATATGGGAGATCCGAGTTCAAACCCCGATAAGGCCAAAACGTTTGTTTCTGTTGGGGGCGTAAAGAAAAATCTTAACCTAGACAGCTTCGTGGAGACTGCACCAGACTTGCAGCCATAAAATTCCAGAGGCACATGTCAACACTCTTGTACACCGCCTGAAACACGGATTGCATGCATCAGCAACGACAGTTTCTTATTTTTTTTATAATAGAAGTGTTGGAAATGAAGAAACTACGGCCAAAAACAGACACAGAAAAAAGTAAAACTTCTGAGAATACGAATTTTTCTTGTGACAACATGATGATGATGTATCTTACACGACTACTTATCATAGAATAATTTAACGTCTATGTTCATAGATTAATTTATTGATTATAAATGATATTATCAAATACAGGTTTGGACCCAGCTGGACCTTACTTTGAGAACACAGACAAGGTGGTCAGACTAGACCCAACTGATGCAATCTTTGTTGATAGCATTCACACAGATGCTAAGAATCTTCTACAGTTAGGTAAGAGTTATCTCTACAGTCGGATAAGAGTTGTCTCTACAGTTAGGTAAGAGTTGTCTCTACAGTCGGATAAGAGTTGTCTCTCCAGTTAGGTAAGAGTTGTCTCTACAGTTAGGTAAGAGTTGTCTCTACAGTTAGGTAAGAGTTGTCTCTACAGTTAGGTAAGAGTTGTCTCTCCAGTTAGGTAAGAGTTGTCTCTCCAGTTAGGTAAGAGTTGTCTCTACAGTTATGTAAGAGTTGTCTCTACAGTTAGGTAAGAGTTGTCTCTACAGTTAGGTAAGAGTTGTCTCTCCAGTTAGGTAAGAGTTGTCTCTCCAGTTAGGTAAGAGTTGTCTCTCCAGTTAGGTAAGAGTTGTCTCTACAGTTAGGTAAGAGTTGTCTCTACAGTTAGGTAAGAGTTGTCTCTACAGTTAGGTAAGAGTTGTCTCTACAGTTAGGTAAGAGTTGTCTCTACAGTTATGTAAGAGTTGTCTCTACAGTTAGGTAAGAGTTGTCTATTATTAGACAAATTATAGGGGAAAAAATCAAAGATAGCAAGTCAAAATTTCGTCATGCTCAACAAAATCTGGAAAGCCAAAAAATTGAATTTTAAAACAAAATTGAAAATATATAGAAGCAGTGTCATGTGAGTGTTATTATACAGTAGTGAGTGCTGGAAAATGTGCCACAACATCCACGGTCGTACCGTGCTATGATGCAGAGAGGAGGTCGCATCAAGCGGCACCGTAAGAGGGGCGGCATAAGCAGCAAAATCAAAATTACAATTAAAGGTTATTTTAAAGAAAAAAGATTTAAGGGGCGGCATTTTCGAAGACTTGCATCATACTGAGAAAATATACCGTACAGTCCTGACAACATCATACACAAGTTGGAGACATTGCAAAATAAATGCTTTAGAAGAATCCTGCAAATTTTCTGGTCAAATACAGAAGCAAATGAAAAGTTTTAACGACGAACAAACTGTTCATCATTAGAGACCATTCTTCTTCTTCTTTACGTTCGTTCTTTACGACCAATTTTAATCACTCTTTGTGATATGTTTGATCTTTGCCAAGAACGTGTATACGTTACACATTGGTTTGGTAGGCCCTAAACGCATAGACTTCTACACGTTTAGGACATGTGCATCCGATTTCAGCCTAACCTCCTTAGTCGCCTCCTATGACATGCGTGGCAGGTAACAGTGGTTATATTCTTTACACCCCAAATGTGGGCCCCGGTAACCACTCGGGCGAGAGACCATCATTAAAAGATAGAGAAGGTTTATGCATGTATGTTGTATGTTAGTACGAGAAAGAAGGGCATTGGCTAGGACAATTCTTCAATGGGCAGTGGATGAGAAAAAACATGAGAGTCTAAGGGAAACATAGAGAATCACTATGGAAAGAGAGTTGAAAGATTGTGGCTTAATGCAGGAAATAATTGGTATAAATGTGGCAGAACGACTACAAGGAAAATCTCTTGTGGAAGCGTAATGTGTTAAACGGGACACAAAGAGGATATAAAGATGATCGTCTGGTAATCTCCGGCACATGATGATGGTGATGAAAATGTAGAGATTGTTGAAACAATCCAGGGATTCAAGGAGTTTGGAATTACACGTTGTACAACTTGAACTGATGAGTGGAGAGATGAGTGGAGAGATGAGTGGAGAGATGAGTGGAGAGATGAGTGGAGAGATGAGTGGAGAGATGAGTGTGTTTAACTAGTGACAACTTGAACTGATGAGTGGAGAGATGAGTGTTTGTAACTAGTGACAACTTGAACTGATGAGGGGAGAGATGAGTGTTTGTAACTAGTGACAACTTGAACTGATGAGTGGAGAGATGAGTGTTTGTAACTAGTGACAACTTGAACTGATGAGTGGAGAGATGAGTGTTTGTAACTAGTGACAACTTGAACTGATGAGGGGAGAGATGAGTGTGTTTAACTAGTGACAACTTGAACTGATGAGTGGAGAGAGTGTTTAACTAGTGAGCCACAAGAACCATAAGTATGTATATTCTTCGACATCAGTTGGGGGAGATTGAGCATAGGTGAGTCTGCCCCTTCGACATCAGTTGGGGGAGATTGAGCATATGTGAGTCTGTCCCTTCGACATCTGTTGGGGGAGATTGAGCACATGTGAATCTGTCCCTTCGACATCTGTTGGGGAGATTGAGCATATGTGAATCTGCCCCTTCGACATCAGTTAGGAAAATTGAGCCCATGTGAGTCTGTTCCTTCGACATCTGTTGGGGAGATTGAGTACATGTGAGTCTTTCCCTTCGACATCAGTTGGGGGAGATTGAGCAAATATGAGTCTGTCCCTTCGACATATGTTGGGGGAGATTAGGCACATGTAAGTCTGTCTCTTCGACATCTGTTGGGGGAGATTAGGCACATGTAAGTCTGTTCCTTTGACATCTGTTGGGGGAGATTGAGCACACGTGAGTCTGCCCGGAGTGCTGTGACGCCAGTTCAGTAACTATTCTTACATATGAGTCTGCCCGGAGTGATGTGACGCCAGTTCAATAACTATTCTTACATATGAATCTGCCCGGAGTGATGTGTGCCAGTTCAGTAACTATTCTTACATATGAATCTGCCCGGAGTGCTGTGACGCCAGTTCAGTAACTATTCTTACATGTGAGTCTGCCCGGAGTGCTGTGACGCCAGTTCAGTAACTATTCTTACATGTGAGTCTGCCCGGAGTGCTGTGACGCCAGTTCAGTAACTATTCTTACATGTGAGTCTGCCCGGAGTGATGTGTGCCAGTTCAGTAACTATTCTTACATGTGAGTCTGCCCGGAGTGCTGTGACGCCAGTTCAGTAACTATTCTTACATGTGAGTCTGCCCGGAGTGCTGTGACGCCAGTTCAGTAACTATTCTTACATGTGAGTCTGCCCGGAGTGCTGTGACGCCAGTTCAGTAACTATTCTTACATGTGAGTCTGCCCGGAGTGATGTGTGCCAGTTCAGTAACTATTCTTACATGTGAGTCTGCCCGGAGTGCTGTGACGCCAGTTCAGTAACTATTCTTACATGTGAGTCTGCCCGGAGTGCTGTGACGCCAGTTCAGTAACTATTCTTACATATGAATCTGCCCGGAGTGCTGTGACGCCAGTTCAGTAACTATTCTTACATCTATCAAAAATTGATTAGAACGCGGCTTCCTTACCGGAGACTTGGGTTCAATCCACGATAAGGCCAATGAGTTTTTTCTACCGAGGGCATAAAGAAAGCATCCTAACCTGAACAGCTTCACGGCGACTGCACTAGCCATGCGGCCCTTAAATTTCTCAGGCTCATGTCCCTCCTGTCCTACACCGCCCTAAAGCGGTATTACAGACAGTAATGAAAGGGTTTTTGAAATTTATTTATTTTTTATAAACTAATTCTTTTATTTTTGATCCAGGATTTGGCATGAAAGAGCAAGTTGGTCAAACCGATTTTTTTCCAAATCTTGGACATGATCAGCCAGGCTGCACAAGAGACCCTATCGCCAACATCATTCAGAATGGAATTATCCAGGGTGAGTACATCCCAAATATTTACACATGTGATTCTTTTACAGTTTAGCTTCAGAAAGTACAAAGATGTGTGTAGTGATTCAGTCCGGTACGGAAGCAATGGTCTGAACACATACAAGCATCAACAATTCGCAGAATTACTTTCATCCAGTGGAGGCTCGTGCTCATTTTTGTTCGTGGCGCCAGACACAAATTTTCGGAAAAATCATGGTTTTAGGTTAGGTCATATTTTAATTTATAAAATAATAAATACACGTTACACATTATTTTTGGTGGGGCCAAGCCCCACTGGCCCTTAATGACGAACTGCCACTGCAAGTTTTATCTTCGTTCCATGGAACAAGGGTGTCGTTTGTCATGTGAGTGCAGACATGTTGGCTGAGTCTGAAACCATATGGAAGGAAGTCGCCAGTTGATAGAGTTGACATTCTGAACGCCCTCATAAAGTGTAGCCGCAAGTAGGATTTTCATTTAAACCAATCAATCCCCTTGAAGTACTAGATTGTAAGAGAATGGATTGAAGATTGAAGTAGTCAGTACAATAAGAGCAAAGCAGATATATAAGTAGGCTCATCAATCAACATCGAACTGGTACGGTTAGTTGTTGGATGCTGTTGCGAAGGAGATCGGAACACCGAGGGCTGTGCCGTGTTATGATACAGAGAGGTGACCGCATCAGGCGGCACCGTAAGGGGTCGCGCATAAGCAGCGAAATCAAAATCACAATTAAAGATTATTTTAAAGAAAAAAAAATGTTAGTGGTGACATTTCGAAGACTTGCATCATACTGAGAAAATATACCGCACGGTCCTGGGAACACCTATGGACATGTCCGGAGTGCAATGAAGATATTCCACTGAAACTGAAGTACAACGACAGTGTCGTCTCTTAATCTTAACGCATTGGATCAGTAGTATTCAAGTATAAGTAGAGCTGGTTGCTTTATGGGCAGAGAGAGAGAGAGAGAGAAAAGAGAGAAATGTGTTTAACCAGCGAGCCACAGAAACCATAAGTATGCATACCTTTTGAAATATGTTGGAGGAGACTGGGCACCTATGGGTCTGCCTGGAGTGATGTGGCGTCTGTTCATTACCAATAACCAGTGGCGGCTCGTCATTAAGGGCCACTGCGGCCGGGCCCCACCAAAAATAATGTGTAACGTGTATTTATTATTTTATAAGTTAAAACATAACAACCTCAAACCATGATTTTCCCGAAAATGTGTGTCTGGCCCCATCAACAAAAATGATCACGAGCCGCCACTGCCAATAACCAAAAACAAAGACTGTTATCAACAAAATTGTTATGACTTTTCAGGTATTGAGGAAGAAGGTGCATGTAACCATCTGAGATCTATCAAGTTCTTCAAAGAGAGCATCAATTCACAGTGTCCTTTCTTAGGGTTCCCTTGTGCCAGTGAAGATGATTTTCAGGTACTCTTCAATTTTGTGTTATTGATGTCAATTGCATATGTTACCATCTCACGCCTATAACAACCGACAACATTGAAGCAGAGCCCGGGAAAGACTAAGAACCTGATGGATAGATAATATCACAGATATCCTGCGTCATCAACAACTACAGATGCAACACACCTGGAACAGGATAGAAAAATAAAACTCCACACGACGTTTTACGACACATGTGGATAAGACAAGACAAGACAGGTTAACAAATAAATAATTTTTAAATATTTAGTTTGCTGGGTCGTCATGACGAAGTGGTTTTTTTTAATTGTTTTTTTTTTTTATCCAGAAGCACTTGAGCTTTCAGCTCTTCGGCTCGGTGCCATGAACATCGTAACCCTTCGGCTCGGTGCCATGAACATCGTAACCCTTCGGCTCGGTGCCATGAACATCGTAACCCTTCGGCTCGGTGCCATGAACATCGTAACCCTTCGGCTCGGTGCCATGAACATCGTATCCCTTTGGTTCGGTGCCATGAACATCGTAACCCTTCGGCTCGGTGCCATGAACATCGTAACCCTTCGGTTCGGTGCCATGAACACCGTAAATCTGGATAACATGTGGCTTTTCTGCCAGCCCGTGGAATTGAACTCGCACTCACAGGGAGCTTGACGAGTGGTTAATGCGTTTCCCTGTCGTTCTGAAGGTTGTAAGTTCAAATTCGAACCGAGTCACAACCGCAATTTTTTTTAATGAGATCCCTATAATTTTTGCTGGAGCGACGGAGTTTGTGCTTTGGACAACATTTTCGACAGATGACGTGCAATTTCTGCTGACAGGGACGAAGTCATATGGGAAAACCCGGTACAATAAAGTCAATCGGTTGCCTTTAAATCCTCTATAAAATTGTATGTGACAGGCTGGCTAACCGGTAGTCAGGTAAAGGAAACGGGTTCGCTCCCTCGTGGAGCCATCGGGATATTTTTCAACGAATCCCTGATCTCAGTGTAGGTGAGATCGAGTTCCTAGTCCTATCAGAGACGGACGATATAACGTAGGTCCCGTGTTCAATCTGAGCACGTAAAAGAACCATTGGTAGTTCAATATCGAGAAGAGCAGGCTGGAAAACCGCTGCCTGGGCAACACTCAGTAGAAAAAGATTAAAAATAAAATTTCTACAAAATAACTTTGAAATGAAATGAAAATCGTGGCATATCCTTTACAGGACGTATAGCCATCAACCACAGAAAACTTGTCCTTGATTTTCTTGGCACCACTTATACGTTCAGTAGTTTGTAATTGCTTTCTGAACGGTGAGGCCGATTTTTACCTTTTGTAAAAATTCCACGGAAACGAATTTGCTTCAAACCTGCCCCCATTGGGGTTTGAACCAGAGTACGCTTGGGTTTATGATCGAGCTCACTACCGCTTGAGCTACAGACGCTCACTAGCTAATGCAATAACTTTACCAACTTCAAAATGACTCCGAGGACCCTCACGTGCTACGGAGCTCGTGCACTGCAGCTGAAATCTTCCTGTGTAAGAAAGAGATCGGAGCACACATGGTTACTCCCGAAGTGCAGTGATTATGGTCAATATTAATCAAGCAATCAAGCAGTCACACTTCTCATGAAATAATGTATATTTGTCAAACCTCAATTATATTTTCATGTTTAACCATTCTGACATTGTCTACAGAAAAACCTGTGCCACTCTTGTACAGCCTCAGGATGTGCAGCTCTTGGCTTCAATGCCAATCAGCATATACCACCTAGTGGTCAACAGGTCAAATATTATTTGACCACTGGTGACAAGGCACCATTTTGTCGTAAGTTTCATTAACCCGTCCGTCCTTCTGAGCCGATTTAGTGGCTCACAATATTTTTTTAAGATGCAGAGAATGTATAGGGGCTAATTCAGGATGCATTACAATATAAATGCGTGCAAAGGTAAAACAAAATGATCGAGTAAAATAGTTAACTCATTCCGTACCATCAGCAACTATAGAGACTTACAAATGTGCACAAATCACACTAATAGCAAAATAGAGGCTTTTCGCTTGGAGTGCTTTTGTTTGTCTATGTTATATGTTGGACACACCGTGAGGAGAAATGATCAACGAATATCAAAGCAGACATTGAAGTGGGATGCAAAGGTTCAAGAAAGAGAGGTCGACCGAAGGAGACCCTGAAACGAACGTTGCTGAGAGAGACAAGAAATATCGGTCTCAGTTCCATAAATGAGATTGAGTGAGTTGCCCAGGATAGAGCGGTATGGACAAATTACTTGCAGGCCCTATGTAACGTATAACGGTACGAGAGGAATTATTATTATATGTAAATATTACTTTAAATTATATAATTTGTATATATAGATTAATCATAAGCTTCGTCAATGATGACTGTTATCCAGATTGAAAAATTAGGAAACTTTGTACGTGAGACCAGCTACCTCATCCCAAGAAATTGTTTAGAGCTACAGAAACTTGCAATAATGAAAGAACACCAAAGCAGGCATTGAAATGTGATGCAAATGGTTCACGAAAGAGAGGAAACCATGAAACGAGCTTTGTTGAGAGAGGCGAGAAATATTCAACTGAATTCCATAGAAGAGATTGAGCAAGTTGTTCAGGACAGAGCGGTATGGAGAAATTACTTTCAATCTCTATGTAACATAAAGTGGTACGAAATATATATATATTAATGATACCTAATGCAAACAGCGTGAAGATAAAACCATCGTATGATAAATAATGATGATGGCATCAATAAATTATGGTCATAACTCAGTAACATTCATAGTTATCATTATTCATATGATAACTCATTATTCCCATAACTCATTATTTCCATGATATCTCATTATTCACATTTTAACTCATTATTTCCATGATATCTCATTACTCCAATGATATCTCATTATTCTCTTGATAACAAATTATTCTTATTTTAACTCATTATTCCCATGATATCGCATTACTCTAATGATATCTCATTATTCCCATGATATCTAATTGTTCTTATTTTAACTCATTATTTCTATGATATCTCATTACTCTCACAATGTTTATCGCAGGCTATCACCTTGATGTTTCTCTGAAGTTCTCCACCTCACAAGGCGCAGAGGAACGTGGCACTGTCTCCGTTGCAATCGGTGGAAACAAAGGAAGTAGTGGGAAAATACCACTGTTAGTATCTTTCATTAATCTATAGACTGGCATAGTCGATCATGTGTCTCCGTTACCTTTGACTTATACAACATGTTATAATGATTTAACCCAGGGGCGGTTCGTCATTAAGGGCCAGTGGGGCCCGGCCCCACAATAATCGAAAGGGAATAAATTCCCCGAATAGACAAATAATAGTAAATACTTCAAAACCCATGATTTTCCTGAAAATTTGTGTCTGGCCCCACCAAGAAAAATGACTGCGAGCCGCCACTGATTTAAGCATAGAATGTTTTTTAAGAGACACCCCCTTCCACCCCGCCTCCTGAACGCATGCATGATGAGGAATCAGAGCGTGTAATAATTAATAGCCACAATTAGATACTGTACCTTAACGTTATCAATTAACTCATACTATAATCTTTTTCAGAGGATCTAGCCCTGTCAACTTTCAGCCTGGACACACTTACAAATACTATGTGATGGTACCCACAGACATCGGAAGTGTGCAATCTGTGACCTTCTCTTGGGAACACTCATCATTAATTACCGATCCACTCAATTGGGACCCACTGGGGCTAAGACACCCAAAATTGTACCTAGCTGAGATTGATGTTTTTACAGAAGAAGCTGGAGCTGAGTAAGTACTTTTATGTTTGCAAAGTGTGACAGTGTAGTTCTTCTTCTTCTGTTTGCAAAGTGTGACAGTGTAGTTCTTCTTCTTCTGTTTGCAAAGTGTGACAGTGTAGTTCTTCTTCTTCTGTTTGCAAAGTGTGACAGTGTAGTTCTTCTTCTTCTGTTTGCAAAGTGTGACAGTGTAGTTCTTCTTCTTCTGTTTGCAAAGTGTGACAGTGTAGTTCTTCTTCTTCTGTTTGCAAAGTGTGACAGTGTAGTTCTTCTTCTTCTGTTTGCAAAGTGTGACAGTGTAGTTCTTCTTCTTCTGTTTGCAAAGTGTGACAGTGTAGTTCTTCTTCTTATGTTTGCAAAGTGTGACAGTGTAGTTCTTCTTCTTCTGTTTGCAAAGTGTGACAGTGTAGTTCTTCTTCTTCTGTTTGCAAAGTGTGACAGTGTAGTTCTTCTTCTTCTGTTTGCAAAGTGTGACAGTGTAGTTCTTCTTCTTCTGTTTGCAAAGTGTGACAGTGTAGTTCTTCTTCTTCTGTTTGCAAAGTGTGACAGTGTAGTTCTTCTTCTTCTGTTTGCAAAGTGTGACAGTGTAGTTCTTCTTCTTCTGTTTGCAAAGTGTGACAGTGTAGTTCTTCTTCTTCTGTTTGCAAAGTGTGACAGTGTAGTTCTTCTTCTTCTGTTTGCAAAGTGTGACAGTGTAGTTCTTCTTCTTCTGTTTGCAAAGTGTGACAGTGTAGTTCTTCTTCTTCTGTTTGCAAAGTGTGACAGTGTAGTTCTTCTTCTTCTGTTTGCAAAGTGTGACAGTGTAGTTCTTCTTCTTCTGTTTGCAAAGTGTGACAGTGTAGTTCTTCTTCTTCTGTTTGCAAAGTGTGACAGTGTAGTTCTTCTTCTTCTGTTTGCAAAGTGTGACAGTGTAGTTCTTCTTCTTCTGTTTGCAAAGTGTGACAGTGTAGTTCTTCTTCTTCTGTTTGCAAAGTGTGACAGTGTAGTTCTTCTTCTTCTGTTTGCAAAGTGTGACAGTGTAGTTCTTCTTCTTCTGTTTGCAAAGTGTGACAGTGTAGTTCTTCTTCTTCTGTTTGCAAAGTGTGACAGTGTAGTTCTTCTTCTTCTGTTTGCAAAGTGTGACAGTGTAGTTCTTCTTCTTCTGTTTGCAAAGTGTGACAGTGTAGTTCTTCTTCTTCTGTTTGCAAAGTGTGACAGTGTAGTTCTTCTTCTTCTGTTTGCAAAGTGTGACAGTGTAGTTCTTCTTCTTCTGTTTGCAAAGAGTGTGACAGTGTAGTTCTTCTTCTTCTGTTTGCAAAGTGTGACAGTGTAGTTCTTCTTCTTCTGTTTGCAAAGTGTGACAGTGTAGTTCTTCTTCTTATGTTTGCAAAGTGTGACAGTGTAGTTCTTCTTCTTCTGTTTGCAAAGTGTGACAGTGTAGTTCTTCTTCTTCTGTTTGCAAAGTGTGACAGTGTAGTTCTTCTTCTTCTGTTTGCAAAGTGTGACAGTGTAGTTCTTCTTCTTCTGTTTGCAAAGTGTGACAGTGTAGTTCTTCTTCTTCTGTTTGCAAAGTGTGACAGTGTAGTTCTTCTTCTTCTGTTTGCAAAGTGTGACAGTGTAGTTCTTCTTCTTCTGTTTGCAAAGTGTGACAGTGTAGTTCTTCTTCTTCTGTTTGCAAAGTGTGACAGTGTAGTTCTTCTTCTTCTTCTTCTTACGCTACATATCGACCACTTGTTAACCACTCTTTGTGATTTGTATATGATCTGAGCATAAGAGCGAGCGTACGTTGTGCTAGTTATGCGTCTACAAGTACGCCAGCATATCCGATTTATGCCACGCGTTTTTTTACTAGGGTAGTTTCTCTAGTTTCTACATCAGTCGCCTCTTACGACATGCCTTGTAAGTCGCAGTGGTACTATTCTTTGCTCCCTTACGAGCCCCATCACCACACGGGTGTATTCCTACACCAACATTCCTTCTAAATGTCTCTGTGTCATAGACCAGATGTTCCCACCTCTGTAGCCGTCATGCTGAAATCATTAGTTACATCATGAATCCATCTTTTCCGTGGTCTTCCTCGTCTTCTTATCTTTCTCTTCTCTTTCTCTTCTCTTTCTGTACTGGGATGCATCCTTGTTCTCTTTCTGTACTGGGATGCATCCTTGTTCTCTTTCTGTACTGGGATGCATCCTTGTTCTCTTTCTGTACTGGGATGCATCCTTGTTTGTATTACATTTATTGTTGGTATAACAGATAAACTGTATAATAAATTTAGACTAAATATACAATTACAATTTAGAATATGGCGTCATGAAATCTTTCATGTTACCAACAACACCAGAAAAGACAGAATCACCAACATCAGCATAAGAAAGAAAGTTGGCACAAACCGTGCTTGAATTACATAGATAAACAAAGAATGAAGTGGTTTGGCCACTTAATAAGAATGCATCCAAACTCCACAGTATACAGAGTCTTCTACAACAGAACATCGGGAAAGAAGGCAAGAGGAAGACCACGGAAAAGATGGTTAGATGGCGTAGCAGAATCCTGTGAAAGAGCAAAGATAACAATCACACAAGCCACCAGAACAGCGCAAGACAAAAACAGAAAACCACGACACTGGACAACAACCCGGTAGCAGTGTGACGACAAAAGAAGAAGATACAATTACAAACAAATCGGTGTGGAAATCACTAACAAAGTCTGCACTGATTTATAAATTCATTTACATCTAAAGGTTAAATCAAATAGCAAACATGAAATGATGCTCTGAAACATCTCAATGAGCTGCAACAGCTTTAGGTTTCTTTTTCAGCAGCTTATAGAGGATGATACTACCGAAGAGAGTCCCATATGTTGCTACTGCCCAGTTGAATCTACCCCTGCGTGTATAACTGTTAAAGTACTTCTGGAATCCTGTCAGGTTAATTTCAGACTCAGGAACAAAGTCACTTGCCATGTTGAGACTGCTTCAAGATTAAGGCTTTCCTTATTTTTGGAAGGATGCATCCTTCTATAATGGTCTTCTTCAACTCCTCGTGTCTTTTGTATATGTTCAAAATACTTCAATTTTCTCATTTTTATTTGTTGTATCAGCCGTTTAGCATCACCAGTAGGATAACGACGTGAAGTGATAGGAACCGGTGGTGGATGAGTGTGGGAGCAGCCATCATAGTGTCAATCGTTATGGTCTCAACATTCATGACAGTAGGCAGAGGATATCTATATTCAGTGGCGGCTCGTGGTCATTTTTCTTGGTGGGGCCAGGCACACATTTTCGGAAAAATCATGTTTTTTTTTAGTATTTACTATTATTTATCAAAATTAGAAATGAAGAAATCAGAAGGAGACTGAATGTGAAACCAGTTATGCAATTCATAAAAGAACAACAGATTAAATAGTTTGGACACCTGACCAGAATGCCATGGTATCGCCTACCACAGAGAGCCACACAGAAAAGTATAATGAGTACAAGGCAAGAGGAAGACCACGCAAAGATGGAGCGACGGCATCAAGAACAGCCTTACGAACATGAATATCAGCTTACAAAGTGCCTTAAAACAAGCACATACAAGATCACTACGTTTCACCCCAACACTTCTATAAAGAAGTAAATGGTGGAAGAGAAGAAGAAGACTATTATTTGTCTATTCTCGGAAGTTATTCCCATTTCGGTTTTTGGTGGGGCCGGCCTCAATGGCCCTTAATAACGAGCCGCCCCTGTCTGTATTATAAACAATAGTTACGGCTACGGACCAGTATGGTCACTGCCAGGAAGGAAAGCATTAACAGATTACCTTCCAAGAAGATGCTCAGATAACCCTACAACTATTACAACTACTAATACTATTTATTACTGCTACTAGCTCAAACACTTAAATATAGACATGGCAGTCAAGAGAGAACTCATATATTGCTTATTTTTAAAAGAACTTCTAGTAGTTCAAAATCGAGAAGCGCAGGCTGGACAACCGCTGCCCAGGTAAAATTGACTAGAATAATTTTTAAATAAAATTCTTACAAAACATCTTCACCATAGGCCCGAGTGGTTACCGGGGCCCGCCCGAGTGGTTACCGGGACCCAAATTTGGGGTGTAAAGAATAGAACCACTGTTACCTGCGACACATGTCGTAAGAGGCAACTAAGGAGGTTTGGATGAAATCGGATGCATGTGTCCTAAACGTGTAGAAGTCTACGCGTTTAGGGGCCTAACAAACCAATGTGCAATGTATACACGTTCTTGGAAAAGATCAAACATATCACAAAGAGTGATTGAAATTGGTCGTAAAGAACGAACGCAAAGAAGAAGAAGAAAAAGAAGAATCTTCACCATTTTCTAAACTACATCGGAGACTCTCGCTGGCGCTACGGAATTCGTGCACTGCAGCTAAGATTAAGAGTACACATGGTTACTCACCGAAGTACAATGATGATTGTCATATCAATCAATCAATCAAAATTTTCTGAGTTGAAAGGACATTATGAATCATTTGATAAATTATTGTTTAATTAGTGTGTCATAGACACCCTCAGCACCTACGTCCGCAACCTTGCATCGAATTCTAATCACATTTTCTATTCTCAAAGTATTTACGCCAATAATCACAATTTTTAAATTTGCATATTACAGTGTCCATCTATGTTCTGGAGCACAGGGTATCGAGACAGGTCACACTTTAACCGTTTCCACCAAATGCTGAAATAGTATTTCTTAGGAGAACCGGATAGTCCTGCGCAACAAAGCCTGGCTAACAGTTTTAACCAATTAGCTGCCAGGAACTACACAAACAATTAGCTGTCAGGAACTAGACAACCAATTAGATGCCAGGAACTAGACAACCAACCAGATACCAGGAACTACACAAAGTTGCTTAGAATGTAACCAATCTAGTTTCTTATAACAGTAAAATTATTATCCTCACAATTAGATACGTATATACAAAGACTTTACATACATAGGGGCATTTTTTCAGTAAACGGAATAATAGCTAACGAAGTTCAGCATAGGTGCAACAAAGCAAATCAAATGGTAGGCGCCAATTTTAAAATGCAAACATGTCACCATGAACACAAAAAGCGATGTTCAAAACAATATTTCTCCCAACATTATGCTACCAGTGCCAAACCTGGACACTGACATCAAATTGTAGAAGAAAACTAGTCACGACAGAGATGAAGTATCTACGTAAATTGAGGGGGTAACAAGAAAAGACCGGTTGAGAAATGAAGATATCAGGGAAAAAGTGGATACAACATCAGTACTGAACTTCATCAAGAAACAACAAATTAAATAGTTCGGTCACATAAGCAGATTACCAACAGACAGTTCGCCTCAAAGAGCAATGCTACTCCGATACAATGGCTACAAAGCAAAAGTTCCTCAACACAAAAGGTAGGCCTCAGAGATAACAGAGGCAACGAAAGACACTGTTTATGAAGCACACACAAAAGTCTGTTCTAGAAATCTATTCTTATTCTGACGCACTGAAACGAAAAACAGGATTAGAGAAAAAAAGAAAGAGATACAAAATATTCTAATCACAATGATAAATATCCCAAGACATATATCTATATCAGTATTTTAGCAGATATTTCAGACTAGATTAAGACTAGATAAATGATTAGTTTAGCAGATATTTCAGACTAGATTAAGACTAGATAAATGACTAGTTTAGCAGATATTTCAGACTAGATAAATGACTAGTTTAGCAGATATTACAGACTAGATAAAGACTAGATAAATGACTAGTTTAGCAGATATTTCAGATTAAGACTAGATAAATGATTAGTTTAGCAGATATTTCAGACTAGATAAATGACTAGTTTAGCAGATATTACAGACTAGATAAAGACTAGATAAATGACTAGTTTAGCAGATATTTCAGACTAGATTAAGACTAGATAAATGATTAGTTTAGCAGATATTTCAGACTAGATAAATGACAAGTTTAGCAGATATTACAGACTAGATAAAGACTAGATAAATGACTAGTTTAGCAGATATTTCAGATATTTTTTTTTTCGATCCAGAAGCACTTGAGCTGAAAGCTCTTCGGCTCGGTGTCATGGACATCGTAACCCTTCGGTTCGGTGCCACGAACACCGTAAATCTGGGAACCTGTAGCTTTTCTGCCAGTCCGCGGAGTTGAACCCGCACATACAGAGGACTTGTCACCCATAGTCCAACGCGCTACGAACACGCTGGGCACGCGGGCTCAGATTAGATAAAGACTAGATAAATGATTAGTTTAGCAGATATTACAGACTAGATAAAGATTAGGTTAATGACTAGTTTAGCAGATATTACAGACTAGATAAAGACTAGATAAATGACAAGTTTAGCAGATATTACAGACTAGATAAATCTTACAGAAAGTATATTTGACATTAAAATATTAATCTTCATTATCTCAACATTCTAATGTTACTTGATCAATAAAATTGTGATTTGTGTTGTTGCTGGTTTTGTTGATGTTTGCTTTCTTGCTTACATGTTTGAGTGTGTGATACCCAGTGGCGGCTCGTGATCGTTTTTGTTGGTGGGGCCAGACACACATTTATGGGGGAAATTATGGCTTTGGGTTGGGTTATATTTTAATCTATTAATAATAAATACACATTATTTTTGGTGGGGTCCGGCCCCTTTGGCGCTTAATTACGAGCCGCCATTGGTGATACCATTTGTTTGTTTGTCGTTCTTGATTTCGGATTTCTTAATTTCACTGACAGTTAAGTAACAGATGATCAACAACATTTTCATACCTACTTTGTCTTCTTCTTCTTCGCGTTCGTTCTTTACAACCAATTTTAATCACTCTTTGTGATATGTTTGATCTTTGCCAAGAACGTGTATACGTTGCACATTGGTTTGGTAGGCCCCTAAACGCATACTTCTATACGTTTAGGACATGTGCATCCGATTTCATACAAACCTCATTAGTCGCCTCTTACGACATGCGTGGCAGGTAACAGTGGTTCTATTCTTTACACCCCAAATTTGGGCCCACGTAACCTACTTTGTGTTACCAGAGCCAAACGCAGAACCGAAAGAGCACAACGCAGTCACCAAAAGCAAAAAAAACTACATGTGAAATGCGCTGCCTGCGAAAAGTTACCAACAACACCAAAAAAGACAAGAGTCACCAACATCAGCATAAGAACGAAAGTTGGCACAGAACATTGCTTGACTTACATTGAGAAACAAAGAATGAAGTGGTTTGGCCACTTAATAAGAATGCATCCAAACTCCACAGTATACAGAGTCTTCTACAACAGAACATCGGAAAGAAGGCAAGAGGAAGACCACGGAAAAGATGGTTAGATGGCGTAGCAGAATCCTGTGAAAGAGCAAAGATAACAAATCACACAAGCCACCAGAACATCTCAAGACAAAAACAGAAAACCACGACACTGGGCAACAACCCGGTAGCAGTGTGACGACAAAAGAAGAAGATTTCTGATCAGAGAAAAGAAAAAGTAGAAGAAAAGAAAAGGCGAAACAAGAAGAAGAAGCTTGATTTCACGGACACTCAGTCTTTCTATTATTTCGACTAACAGTCTGTCCTACAGTCTGTCCTGTCTATCAGTCTGTGTCTCAACCATCCTGTGTGTCTTTATCCTAATCGCCTGCTCTGAATTAAATCATTGTAATGGTACCTAATGATGCGCCTCTGACTGCTTTTTGCATGAAGACTTGCTTTCCGTATCACCAGTGTCAATAGCAGCGACTTTCCAGCCTGTTCTTCTCAATTTTAAACTGCTATTGGTTCTTTTACATGCTCAAATTGAACACGGGACCTACGTCTTATCATCCGACTCCGATAGGACTAGAAACTCGATCTCACCTACACTGAGATCAGGGATCTCTGAAAAAATATCCAGATGGCTCTATTTGGCAGCGAACCGAGCACCTTTGGCAGAAGAGGTGTGCACCTAATCTCTACGCCACAGAGACCTCTCAGTGCTACTGTACAAGGAAGGGGGTTAGACCATGAGTACTTTCAGTTGTAAACAAACAGAAACATAATGGTGCAGAGATAGAGCACAGCTGTCACTCTATTCGGTGAGATCGCTGATGTCAAAATTGATCATACTCTAGGCTAGTGACCATGCAGAGCAGACATTTCTGGGATCACTTCCAGCTTGAATGAAAAAAATATCCTTGTGTACAAGGGCGGCTCGTCATTAAGGGCCAGTGAGGCCGGGCCCCAGTATTTGCTCTTTAAATATCCTTGTGTACAAGGGCGGCTCGTCATTAAGAGCCAGTGAGGCCGGGCCCCAGTATTTGCTCTTTAAATATCCTTGTGTACAAGGGCGGCTCGTCATTAAGGGCCAGTGAGGCCGGGCCCCAGTATATGCTCTTTCCCTGAAAGGAGTATGTAATAACTTTCCGGAATAGACAAATAATATTCAATACTCCAAATCCACGATTTTTCGAAAGTTTTGCGGGCCCCACCAAGAAAAATGACCACGAGCCGCCACTGCTTGTGTACAATAATAGGAATTGGAAAATAGGAATCCTTGATCCTTTACTAACTCTTTGTGGACCAAATGCCACACTATGTGGCTTTGGGTTGAACGCCATTTTACCAGAAGCCAAACTAAAAGGAGTTTTTAATTCTAAATACAAGCCAGCCTGAATCGAAGACATGTCTGGTCAACCACTAGTGACAACTGTTATAAGAAAGAGAAGATGGAGATATGTTGGATACACCATGAGGAGAAATGATCAACGAATATCAAAGCAGGCATTGAAGTGGGATGCAAAGGGTTCAAGAAAGAGAGGTCGACCTAAGGAGACCCTGAAACGAACTTTGTTGAGAGAGGCAGGAAATATCGGTCTCAGTTCCATGGAGGAGATTGAACGAGTTGCCCAGGATAGAGTGGTATGGAGAAATTACTTGCAGGCCCTATGTAACGTATAAGCATCGAGAGAAATTATTATTGGCTCTATGAAGACTCTCACTCTTTGTCCAAGATCAAGTCAGCACTACAGTTTGATCTTATTCAAAAACACAATCAATTCAACCAATAAACACTCTATGATATTATAAGAATTGCTTCTTTGTTTATTATGTAGGGATTAAAGTGTCTTTAAGAAGAGGCACACCTTCAGACGAGCCTTTTATTGCTTATATCAGAGCACGGAGGCCAAAAAAAAGTTAATTACATATCCTTTACAGGACTTTGTGAATCAACCTCAGCCTTTTAACGCTGTTTGTGATTTTTCTAAACATTATTACGTTCAGTAGTTTGCCATTGTTTTCTGAACGGGTGGTGCCACTGCCCCTTTATAAAAATCCACGCGAAACAATTTGCAACCAAACTGTCCGCAGCGAGATTTGAACTCAGAACGTTGGGATTAATAGACCGAGTCATTATCCCCTAAGCCACGGATGAAAAATAAGAATTAACTTCTTTTGGAGAATCCAAGATTAACTTTCATTATTAGACTGCTTTTATTTTTTTTATTTTTAAACTGTCTTTACTGCGTGTAATACTGCTTTTTTGGGAGGTGTAGAACATGGGGTGGAGATATGTGGCTGTGGAATTAAGGGCCACATGGCATGTGCAGTTGCCGCAAAACTGTTCCTGTTAGGAATTTTCTTTATGTTCGCCCCCACCCCCCTCCCTGAACAGAAAACTCCTTGGCTTTACTGGGGATTGAACCTTTGTTTCCCCCATGTGAGCCTATGCTCTAATCCATTCGGTTAGACACTACACTTTGTTTGTTATGTAAGGGATTAAATCGTTTCTACGCCGAGGCACAACTTAGGACGAGCCTTTTATTGGTTATATCAAAGCATGTAGCCCAACAAGCATGACAAGTAAGACTGAACACCTTTTGGAAAAATCCAAGTTGATTAAAGAATAACAAATATTTTATTTTGTGTTTTTATTTTATTAGCATAGTCAAATATAATTTAATGACATATAAAAAGATTGTCCCATGAACACAAAAAGAGAATTGTTCAACACAATCTTTCTCCCCACTTTATGCTACCAGTGTCAAATCTTGATGCTGACAACAAATGATAGAAGAAAACTAGTCACGACAGAGATGAAGTGTCTATGCAGAATGCTGGGGTAACAAGAAGAGACCGGTTGAGAAATGAAGACATCAGGAAAAAATGGGTACAACATCAGTACTGAACTTCATCAAGAAACAACAAATTAAATGGTTCGGTCACATAAGCAGATTACCAACAGACAGCGCATCTCAAAGAGCAATGCTGCTCCGATACAATGGGTACAAAGCAAAAGGTAGGCCACGCAAAAGATGGACCTCAGAGATAACAGAGGCGGTGAAGCGCACACAAAGGCTCGTTTTAGAAATCACTTCTTGACCTGACAGACAAAATAGGATTGGAGGAAACAAAGAAAAGATGATTTGGGTTTAATATCTACATAAATGTGGGCTGGAATAGGATCAAGTGGAAATAAAACTAGACTACTCATGTATATAGCAAGAACTGAACTCTGATAACCACATTTTTTTACAACAGGGGTCTCAAAAAGTTGGATCTTGCTTGCTGGAGAAGCTGAGACAACTTGAATGACAATTAAAATCGTATTATTTCCCTTTGATTAACGTCTTGTCAATAGCAGCCATTTTATTGTGGTTATGTCCCTTGTATTGTAGAGTTGCAGACATTGTTGGAGATGATACAAAGATGGGATTAAGTAAAATTCAACAGAGATGTTAAATTTGTTCATATAATTCTTGCTAGCTTGACAGTATCAGTGTATGCATATTGATCTTGATATAAAGTTCATATATTATGTCTTTTTGGTGTTGACATGAAGCTCACAGTGTGCTGTCTCGAGTTGTTAACATTGAAGTTCATAGACTGGTGTCTCTTAATGTTGACATGAAGTTCACAGACTGGTACCTCTCTGTGTTGGAATCAAGTTCACAGCTTAATGCCTCTCTCTGCTGGCATTAAGTTAAAAGCTTGGTGGCTCTGTGCTGGAATCAAGTTCACAGTCTGGTGTCTTGTGGCATTAACATAAAGCTCATAGATTGAAGTATTTTAGTGTCGTTACAAAGTTCACAGTTTGGATCCTCTATTTTGTTCCCATTAAATTAACAACATGATGCTTGCATTCAATTTTATCCTATTCCAACCATACAAAATTATCATTGAAAATAAAGAAACATAATTGTACAATTGTGACCATTCTTTGGTGGGCTCTCGTCTACTTGCAACTGCAAGATTTTTCACATGAGCATGTCGCTTGACCAGTGCAATTCTGGCCACATTTACAGCCTTCATCTGTGGATGCAGATAATGAGAATAATATTATGTCAAACATACGAGGAACACACAAAAAATGTGAGTAATGAGAAGATAAAGTAAAATAAAAAGGGAGTTATGGTGGGTCTGGCGGTTATTGGTTACTAAACTAACATCATTACACTCCGGGCAGACCCTTAGGTGCTCAGTCTCCCCAAACAGATATTGAAGTGATGGTTTCCATGGCTCGTTGGTTAAATATACTCTTCACTCTGTCCCTCAGGCATCCGGTTCTAATTGTACAACAGGTTAACTCCAGAGTGCTTAAATAGCTGGATCGATTCAAGACCTATTTTAGTGTCTTCCTCCAAAAGGCAGTTGCGAAGAGACCGAAGAACACCCCCGTTATCGATCTTCAACTCCCCACCAACAATGCTACTGATGCAAACTTATGGAAGCTAGAAACTTCTACAAAAGACATCCACTCATACCAAAACATGCCCTTTTGGGCCATGAGAAGCATCGACTGAGTCTGATACAAGTAGGGCTGGCGGTCCCAAACTAAGAAGAAAAAATCAAATAGCTACAGAAAAATAGAAATTATCTTAAGAGGATTCAAGACTTCTTAGAAGAAAACTTGGGTGTGCCTACGAGGATAAGTTTAGAAATATCAGACTTCAAAAGAAAGACAAGGAGACGATGGTGATGACGTGGACATGTTTTCAGAATGAGAAAAGAAAGGTGGAAAGACATGCAATGAAGTGGACACTACAGGGAAAGTGGAAACGGGAAGACCTACGGGCACACAGAGAACTTTAGTAGCAGAGTTGAAAGATGTGCATAGAACTAGGTTTGAGGTAGAACAGAAGGCACAAAATTGAATTGAGTATAAATATTTTTTCTGTCTTATGTACCCTTAGAGCTGCCCGCAGAAGCATAGTTGTTAGTGAACTTGCTTCTTAGGCATGGGTCCGGGTTCAATTCCACAGCAAGTGTTAAATTTTTCAAAGGGCTCTCAGGTTGAACCAACCTCAATTGGATATCAGGAAAAGCACTGCGTGATGTTGACCACACCACCCATCGTTTGCACAGTCAATGAAATATACAGGCCTAACACCGAATAACCCTATATACCTTGAGGTATGAAAAAGGGTTCCTTAACTTTACGAACTGGTAATGATGATTAATAACACCACAAGGCAGAATGTAACTGATATATATATATATATATATATATATATATATATATATATATATATTCCTCTCGTATCGTAATACGTCCCATATGGCCTGCAAGCAATTTATCCATACCGCTCTGTCCTGGGCAACTCACTCAATCTTTTCCTTGGAAATGAGTTCTATATTTCTTGCTTCTCTCAGCAAACTTTGTTTCAGGGTTTGCCCTAGGGCATCCTCTCTTTCTTGAACCCTTTGCCTCCCACTTCAATACCTGCTTTAGTATTCTTTGATCATTTCTTCTCAAGGTATGCCCAACACATCTCAATTTTCTCCATCTTAAAACAGTTGTTACTAGTTGTTGACCACACATTTCGTCTCAAGGTATGCCAAACGACAACTCAATCTTCTTCTTTTAACAGTTGTTACTAGTTGCTGACCAGAGATTTCTCTGATTTCATCACTTCTGATTGAAACTGATATGTCAAAGTTGAATGCTATTAAAAAAAAAGGAATTATCAAATGCAAATTAACTATGACAAGTTAGTATTTAAGAACTCACTGGTACACTTGCAAGTCTTGCATTGTGAACAATCGCAGTCACTTCCACATTGGCAGTTGTTTCCACACTGACATGGTTCACTTTTACAAGCTCCAGTGCAGGCTGTTGATTAAAAAAAAGATGTAAATTAAACAGGTGAAGATTGATGACAATCAGAAGTTCCTTATATGTTCTTCTTCTTCTTCTTTGCGTTGTTCTTTACAACCAATTTTAATCACTCTTTGTGATATATTTAATCTTGCCAAGAACGTGTATACGTTGCACATTGGTTTGGTAGGCCCCTAAACACAAAGACATCTACACGTTTAGGACATGTGCATCCGATTTCAGCCAAACCTCCTTAGTCGCCTTTTACGACATGCGTGGCAAGTAACAGTGGTTCTATTCTTTACACCCCAAATTTGGGCCCTGGTAACCACTCGGGTGACACTTATATGTTCTCAAAATGATGTTATCAGTTTTATGAGGAATCTCATCATTGCCCTTTGGAGGTGCTCCGATCTCCGTCTCAACAAATCCAGCAGCTTCCTACTGTCTAACATTCCAGTTCTATGTTATCAGTTATATGAGGACTATCATCATAGCACTCCAGAAGTGTCGATATGTGCTCCTATCCCCGCCTTAACAAATCCAGCAGCGTCCAGCAGCCCAACACGGCAGTTCGATGTTGATCAATCAATTTTTTTGCATATTTAGTATGTCATTCTATTTGTATTGTATTAATATCGGCCACCCATCTCTCTCAATCTGGTCAGCAATTGGGATTCACAACCCAGAAACTCCTCTGTTCTGAAAGACATGCTCAAAAGGATATTTGTTACTAGTCCATAGTTCACATCCCAACTCTGAAGTACCACAATGTGCCATACATCATGAGAATACTCAGCAGTGGTAGACTAAGATGGCTGAGAAATGTGAGAAGACTAGATCATAAATATCCACATCAGTGGCGGCTCGTGATCATTTTTGTTGGTGGGGCCAGACATATATTCGGAAAAATCATGGTTTCGGTTAGGATATATGTTAATGTGTATAAAATAATAATTACATGTTACGCCTTATTTTGGGTGGGGCCCGGCCCCACTGGCCCTTAATGACGAGCCGCCACTGATCCACAAACTCAAACAGGTGCAGCTCTGTGAACTTTTGTAAGGGAAGAGGCTCTAAGGCAGACCACTTCTTCACCTTTTAACTCCTAATGGAGCAGAGGTCTTCAACAAACTTCTTCCAGCTCTTCCTCTCTCTTGCCATCTCTTCCAATTCTTTCCATATTTTACCTATCACACTGAGTACACATTCAAACTATTTCAATTTGAAACTTCTCAGTTAACGGTTAACAACGCCCGAGTGGTTACTGCGGGCCCAAATTTAAGGTGTGAAGAATAGAACCACTGTTACCTGCCACGCATGTCGAAGAGGCGACTAAGGAGGTTTGGCTGAAATCGGATGCACGTGTCCTAAACGTGTAGAAGTCTAAGCGTTTAGGGGCCTACCAAACCAATGTGCAACGTATACACGTTCTTGGCAAAGATGAACCATATCACAAAGAGTGATTAAAGTTGGTCGTAAGAACGAACGCAAAGAAGAAGAAGAACGGTTAACAAGACAGAGAGAAGTTTACATTGCAAAAAAAATATTTTGACGAGCAATTTTTGTATTTATCGTTTCCTTTCACACCCTTTTTCACTTTTAATTTTTATTTTACATCAAGATTATTACATTTGTCATTCAATTATCTTTTAAAATATGTCTATTGTATTCTTCTTCTACAGCTATACGTTACATATGATATGCAAGTAATCTCTCCATACCGCTCTATACCGGGCAAGTAGTTCAATCTCCTGGATAGAACTGAGTCTGATATTTCTCGCCTCTACAGTAAAGCTCATCTCGTAGTTTCTCTAGGGCGCTCCTTTTAGAACCCTTTGATTACCACTTGATTGCCTGCTTTGTGATTCTTGGATCATTTTTTCTACGAGCATGACCAACATACATCCACCTTCCTTTTTTTGTCCTCTTGCAATGTATCTTTAACATCCCCTGATTCTTGTCACGATTTTGATGTTGATCAATCATCTCTCTATGCCTGGCTGACAGTGGCTGGTGTCCATCTCTTACTTAATGAAGTTAATGCCCTGATCCAATTTGCATCTCGGTATTCCTTTTGGCGGTGAGGGATAGAACACTGCAACAACCCGTATCAAAAATTATAAGGAAATGAAGGTGGAAATATTTAGGTCCTGTTCTTCAACCAGACGAAAAGAGACTAAATCGACAAGTCAATTATGTGGTCATTAGTTGGGAAAAAAAAGGGGAAAGACCTAAAACCACTATTCGAAGAACAATCCTACAAGAAAGTAAACTATTGGGGTGTAAAACCATACAAGATCTCCAACTGCTAGAAATGAAGCGAATCACATGGAGATCTAAAACCTCTGCCCTATGTACCGCCTTTGGCACGAAAGGAACAAACTAATTCCTTTTGGCAGTTTGCACGTCGCAATGTTTGAATCAATGTTATAATGTTTCTTTATTCATCCACGATATATGTACATATTTAACAATTTAATTCTCTATCAATAAATCTCTCCTCGTTCTCGATGTTTCTAAAACGTAATATACTTGTTTGTTTGTTTTCTTTGGTTTCCATGACATTAGCCTACTTTTGTTGATGACATCTCAAACTAAAGTATGATCATGATGTACAACACAAGTTAGCAAACATATACAGTCTAACATAATTACCTTTTCCGCTCATTCTGAAAATATGAAGTTGAAATGTTGATCACAAAGATTTGTAGATTACGTGTACCGATTACGTTGATTGTAAACGTGAACTGTTTCTTAACTGTAGAAGGAGACGACAGGTTTATATATTTTACTTCTTGTCTTGCACACGCCAGGCAAGCGCAAAATTGTTGACAAGACGCGAACGCACTTTTTGCGCACGACAGACCTTGACCCTTCAGTTGCAAGGGCGCGAGTTGTAGATAGTGGTCAAATGTTGAATTGAATGATTTAAGAATACGGTCCTTTTGGATTCTTCGAGAAGGAGAAGTTACTACGTCTGATATTTTACTTTCTTGTACTTGATATAAACGGGACTTGATATAAACAAAATAATCCATCATTAAAGTTGAAATCGGTGTGATTAAGCGTATAGAAATGTTAATTAATCGCTGTAAAACGATCAAATAAACAGCTATTTTGTGTTTTTGTTTAGGAATACGTCTTACAATTGTTTGTGTTGTGTGGGTATGTTTTGTAATAGGGTAACACATTAGTTGAACCAGCTTGAGAGATTTAGGAATTAGAAGAAGACCTAAATAAATAGTGTATGCGATGGACCAAGTAAAAAGCTTCTTATATCTCGGTTAGATGATAACAGATGTATAACAGAAATTAAAAAAAGAATAGGAATGGCCAATGATAATTTCAATAGTATGAGAAAGTTACTGACATCCAAACAAATCACAAACAGGCTAAAAATTAGAATGATCAAATGCTATATATATCCTAAATTAATGTATGGCTCAGAAACATGGACAATGAACAAGCAGTTAGAAGACAGAATTGATGCATTTGAGATGTGGATATATAGAAGAATAAGCAGAGTTTCATGGACAGAAAAACAGACAAATAAACAAGTTATAGGAAAACTAGGCATGAAGAAACAATTATTAAGAGAAATAAAATTCAGACAAGTAAAGTATTTTGGGCACATAAAAAGACATGACACCATGATAAAACATTTACTAGAGGGGAAAGTTGAGGGGGAAGAGCAAGAGGAAGACCGAGAGATAAGTGGGAGGAAACTTTAAGAAATGGACAGGTTACGGTCTGGCAGTGTGCAACACCAAGGCGAAAGACAGAGGATGCTGGAGATTCATTGCAGCCAACCTTCGATGTGGAGACGGCACCTGATGATGATGATGATGCGATGGACGGGTTGATAGAAAAAAATATGGATTGATATCAGAATGTTACCATAACACGTTATGGTTGCTGTCAGGATGTCAGAGCAAACTCAAAAATAAACAGCACCCAGCAATCTTCCGTCTCAGAGCATAACCACCACATGTACATAGTGCTACAGAGTTCGTGCACTGCCGCTGAGATCTTCCTGTGTAAGAAAGAGATCAGAGCCCATATGGTTACCCACCGAAGTGCAATGATGATGGTCATATCAATCAATCAATCAATCAATCAACCACATGTACATAAGACATGTTCTGACTACATCGTACACGTGTCAGACTAAAACATAGACCCTAGAGCCCACCCTGCAGTCTTGCCCCACATACATACGCATCTAAAACGTAGCATGGTCTCACAAACGAAGCTTACAGTGCAAGCTTTGGGGACCCTCGAAAACTCGGCCTGGATCCTCATAAAAGCAACCCACCTCATAGTTTAGACCGAGAATATAAAACCAATTCTTCTTCTTCCCCCTTCGCCCCTAGGGAAGCATAGGTCCGCAACCAAGGCCTTCCAAGCCCGCCTATCCAAAGCCATCCTTTCCAGATCTCTACACTCTCTCCCCATTTTCTTGCATTCCGTCTCCAACTCCGTCTCCAGGTGTTACCGGGTCTCTCCCTTCCTCTATTGCCCTGGGGTTCCATTGTGCCACCTGTGCTGTCTTCCCAGTTTCGAAAATCGTGCGGACATTCCAGGTGCCACATCTAGAGATCTTCAGGGTTGAAAGAAGGTGAGTCGGAAGATCTCTCGGTAAGATAATATCTTTCGGTAACGTAATAAAACCAATTGCAAAAGCTGAATCCATATTTTTCATGGTCTTCTTCTTCTCCTCTCTGCCATGATGCTTGTTTGCTCAACTGTCTTCTAAAAACACAACACAATTTACAAAAACTATATATGGAAATATTATCGGTCTCAGTTAAAATGGAGGCGATTGAGCGAGTTGCCCAGGATAAAGCGGTATGGAAAAATTGCTTGCATGCCGTATGTAACGTATAAGGTTACGAGAGGAATTATTATTATATTATTATTATATATGGAAATAAAACTCTCCTCTTAGGCACGTGATCCAAGTTTAATTCCATATTGGGTGTAGAATATTTTTCCAACTGTAACGACTCTCAGGTTGACCTAGCCTGAAGTGGAAACCTGGAGAAACGCTTAGAAATAAAGGCGGCCGGCGTGATGTTAACCAAATCAACCATCCTACGCTGAAGAAAAAAAAATTACAGACCTAACAGCGTATTCCCCAATATATTTCAAGATTCTTCTTCTTTTTCTTCGAGCGCTCCATATCAACCCCTTGAGAGCCGTGGTAGCGTAGTTGTTAGTGAACTCGCTTCTCAAGGCTGGTGGTCCGGGTTCAGCTCCCATAGTGGGCGTGGAATTTTTCCCGGACCTCGACGGCTCTCAGGTCGACCCTGGGTACCAGACATGCTCTGGGAAAGTAAAGGCGGCCGGTGTGATGCTGATCACATCACCCATCGCGTGCCGACGGTCAATGAAAATACAGGCCTAACACTGTATTGCCCTATGAAAGGGCAAAAGGTATGAAAGGGTTCCTTTACTTACTTACTTTATATTAACCCCTTATTAAACTAAGCTTTGTGATTTGTATGTGATTTGAGCCTAAGTGCGATTGTATGTTGTGCCAGTTATACGCCTATAAGTAGACCCAGCACATCAGATTTCTGCGACGCTTTTTATTTACTAGAGTAGCTTCCTAGGTATCTACCCCTACTTACGATATGCCTTGTAGGTATCAGTGGTACTATTTTATGCTTCTTTTGTGCACCCTGGAAACACATGTTTCTTTACTTTTTTTTTTTAAATATGGAAATCAAGTTATATCGAAATATGGGAACACTGCAGTAAAACAATGCAGCAAACTAACAAGTAAAAACAAAGCACTGTAGTTTTACAAAATACAAAAACAATAACAATATAAAGCAACGTTTCTACCAAAAGGTCTTTATCAAGCAAATGATAAAACACATAAATAGAGTTATACAGAACAACCGAGTTTATCATGGGGATGCATGTGATGGTGTCAACATTGAATGTACGATTACAGGAAGAAGGAGAAGAAGCTTCCTTTCCCACGGGCATGTTAATCAGTTTCCGGTTGGGTGTACTCATGTATCACCTGGATATTTCTTCTTGGGATGTGGTACTATTTCCCAGCAGGTGCTGACAACAAAGAGGCTTTGTGGGAACACGGACTAATATCTTCGTTCTATCCAGAATGATAGAGTGAGAGAGAGAGGGAGTAAGAGTGAGAGAGAGAGAGAGAGAGAGAGTGAGAGAGAGAGAGAGTGAGAGAGAGGGAGAGAGAGAGAGAGTGAGAGAGAGTGAGAGAGAGAGAGGAGAGAGAGAGAGAGGGAGAGAGAGAGTGAGAGAGAGAGTGAGAGAGAGAGAGAGGAAGAGAGAGTGAGAGAGAGAGAGTGAGAGAGAGAGAGTGAGAGAGAGAGTGAGAGAGAGGGAGTGAGAGAGAGAGAGCGGAGAGAGAGAATAATAAATGGTTCCCACACAACACGTGAATGAAAGTGAATTTAATAATGTTCTATCCTGGAGTGGCAACCCTTGTCACATTTGCTACAAGTGAAACTGATGAATGAAGTTGATAAATAGGATGGTCTATATGCCCTCTGCGCCCGTCTGCCCAGCGTGTTCGTTGCGCGTTGGACTACGGGTGACTATCCCTCTGTATGTTACGGGGTCAATTCCGCGGGATGGCAGAAAAAGCCACAGATTCCCCAGATTTACGGTGTTCGTGGCACCGAACCGAAGGGTTACGATGTCCATGGCACCGAGCCGAAGAGCTGAAAAGCTCAAGTGCTTCTGGATCGGGAAAAAATATGCCCTCTGCACTCTTTTTGGTGGTGTCTGCGGCTTAGGGATAGTGACTCGGTCTATTAACCCCGACGTTCTGAGTTCGAATCACGCTGCGGACAATTTGGTTGCAAATTGTTTCGCGTGGATTTTACAAAAGGACGATGGCACCACCAGTTCAGAAAACAATGGCAAACTACTGAACGTAATAGTGCCTAGAAAAATCACAACAGCGTTAAAAAGCTGGGGTTGATTCGCAAAGTCCTGTAAAGGATATGCAAATAACTTAACTCTTTTTTGCCTTCATATAGGACTGCGTTTCTTTTCTTTTGAGCCACCCTCACTGTCTGTCGCTAATCGCTTCTAATTTTCTTTGCACATTCTGCATGAAGTTAGGTTGCGACAATGTACGTTCTAGTACAGGGTGAATAACTTCCCAGAATATACAAATAATAGCAAGTACTAAAATATAACCAAACCAGAAATAATGGCCCTACCAGCACAAATGATCACGAGCCGCCACTGAAAATGAGATAATGTCTAACAAAAAAGGATGATACTCTGAACCGTGACACAGTCCCATAAATGGATGATAAAACGTGACAGTGTCCCGTAAATGGATGATATAGTAAAAACATGGGATTGTCTTGTTTTACAGCAGGAAGATTAGATTTCACATCACGTGCAACCATATCTGCCGTCATCTCTTGCGGGGCAGAGTTTAACGTTTCATCATGACAGGCCGATCACTACCGCGTACTAGTTTGCGCACTAGTTTTGCACACGATATCCACACTGTACTAAAACAGAACGCGTGCGATGGGGTGTGGAAAAAGAGTTATCTCAACTAAAACATGAATAATATTCATCGACCCAACTGCTCTGTCTGTCTGTCTTTATCTAAGTGTCTGTCTGAGTTTTTTTATCCGTCTGTCTGTCTTCTGTCTGTATGTATGTAATTGCTTGATTGATTGATTGATAGGACCGTCATCATTGCACTTCTGTGAGTAACCATGTGAGGTCTGATCTCTTTCTTGCACAGTAAGATCTCAGATCTCGAACTCCGTAGCACCGGCGAGGGTCCCCGGTGTAATTTTGAAGATGGTGAAAGATATTTTTGTAGAACTTTTATTTTTAATCTTTTCTAATAAATTTTCAGCCTGCTCTTGAACTGCCAAAATTTATTTTACGTGCTCAAATTGAATACGGGACCTACGTTTTATCCTCCGTCTCCGATAGGACTAGGAACTCGATCTCACCTACACTGAGATCAGGAATCTCTGGAAAAAATATCCAGACGGCTCCGCGAGGGAGCGAACTTGGTACCCTTGGCTCGAGAAACAAGCACCTAATCCTGCACCACAGAGACCACTTGTATGTCTGTCTGTCGATTTATCTTCATATTTCTTATGGGGAGTAATGGGCCCATGTCTACACCACAGAAAACTACATTATATGAGAGTATAAACTATGCTAAGATGCTTCGAATGAGAGCTTGGGTATACCTGGGAAGATGAGATACCTGGGAAGGTGAGATACCTGGGAAGATGAGATACCTGGGAAGATGAGAAACCTGGGAAGATGAGATACCTGGGAAGATGAGATACCTGGGAAGATGAGATACATGGGAAGATGAGATATCTGGGAAGATGAGAAACCTGGGAAGATGAGATACCTGGGAAGATGAGATACCTGGGAAGATGAGATTCCTGGGAAGATGAGATACATGGGAAGATGAGATACCTGGGAAGATGATATACTTAGGAAGATGATATACTTAGGAAGATGATATACTTAGGAAGATGATATACTTAGGAAGATGAGATAAGCAATATCAGAGGTCTCTGTAGTAGAAGCTAGATACCTGGGAAGATGATATACTTAGGAAGATGATATACTTAGGAAGATGATATACTTAGGAAGATGAGATAAGCAATATCAGAGGTCTCTGTGGCGTAGAAGCTAGATACCTGGGAAGATGATATACTTAGGAAGATGATATACTTAGGAAGATGAGATAAGCAATATCAGAGGTCTCTGTATGTAGAAGCTAGATACCTGGGAAGATGATATACTTAGGAAGATGATATACTTAGGAAGATGAGATAAGCAATATCAGAGGTCTCTGTAGGTAGAAGCTAGATACCTGGGAAGATGATATACTTAGGAAGATAAGATAAGCAATATCAGAGGTCTCTGTGGCGTAGAAGCTAGATACCTGGGAAGATGATATACTTAGGAAGATGAGATAAGCAATATCAGAGGTCTCTGTTGGCGTAAAGCTAGATACCTGGGAAGATGATATACTTAGGAAGATGAGATAAGCAATATCAGAGGTCTCTGTGGTAGAAGCTAGATACCTGGGAAGATGATATACTTAGGAAGATGAGATAAGCAATATCAGAGGTCTCTGTGGCGTAGAAGCTAGATACCTGGGAAGATGAGATACCTGGGAAGATGAGATACCTGGGAAGATGAGATACCTGGGAAGATGAGATACCTGGGAAGATGAGAAACCTGGGAAGATGAAATACCTGGGAAGATGAGATTCCTGGGAAGATGAGATACATGGGAAGATGAGATACCTGGGAAGATGATATACTTAGGAAGATGATATACTTAGGAAGATGATATACTTAGGAAGATGATATACTTAGGAAGATGAGATAAGCAATATCAGAGGTCTCTTGTATGTAGAAGTAGATACCTGGGAAGATGATATACTTAGGAAGATGATATACTTAGGAAGATGATATACTTAGGAAGATGAGATAAGCAATATCAGAGGTCTCTGTGGTAGAAGCTAGATACCTGGGAAGATGATATACTTAGGAAGATGATATACTTAGGAAGATGATATACTTAGGAAGATGAGATAAGCAATATCAGAGGTCTCTGTGGCGTAGAAGCTAGATACCTGGGAAGATGATATACTTAGGAAGATGATATACTTAGGAAGATGATATACTTAGGAAGATGATATACTTAGGAAGATGATATACTTAGGAAGATGATATACTTAGGAAGATGATATACTTAGGAAGATGAGATAAGCAATATCAGAAGTCTCTGTGCGTAGAGCTAGATACCTGGGAAGATGATATACTTAGGAAGATGATATACTTAGGAAGATGAGATAAGCAATATCAGAGGTCTCTGTAGTAGAAGCTAGATACCTGGGAAGATGATATACTTAGGAAGATGATATACTTAGGAAGATAAGATAAGCAATATCAGAGGTCCTGTGGGTAAGCTAGATACCTGGGAAGATGATATACTTAGGAAGATGATATACTTAGGAAGATGAGATAAGCAATATCAGAGGTCTCTGTGGTGTAGGTGAGATCGAGTTCTTAGTCCTATCGGAGATGGACGATAAAATGTATGAAGACATCGGAGTATTTTTCCAAAGATATCTGATCTCAGTGTAGGTGAGATCGAGTTCTTAGTCCTATCGGAGATGGACGATAAAATGTATGAAGACATCGGAGTATTTTTCCAAAGATATCTGATCTCAGTGTAGGTGAGATCGAGTTCTTAGTCCTATCGGAGATGGACGATAAAATGTATGAAGACATCGGAGTATTTTTCCAAAGATATCTGATCTCAGTGTAGGTGAGATCGAGTTCTTAGTCCTATCGGAGATGGACGATAAAATGTATGAAGACATCGGAGTATTTTTCCAAAGATATCTGATCTCAGTGTAGGTGAGATCGAGTTCTTAGTCCTATCGGAGATGGACGATAAAATGTATGAAGACATCGGAGTATTTTTCCAAAGATATCTGATCTCAGTGTAGGTGAGATCGAGTTCTTAGTCCTATCGGAGATGGACGATAAATGTATGAAGACATCGGAGTATTTTTCCAAAGATATCTGATCTCAGTGTAGGTGAGATCGAGTTCTTAGTCCTATCGGAGATGGACGATAAAATGTATGAAGACATCGGAGTATTTTTCCAAAGATATCTGATCTCAGTGTAGGTGAGATCGAGTTCTTAGTCCTATCGGAGATGGACGATAAAATGTATGAAGACATCGGAGTATTTTTCCAAAGATATCTGATCTCAGTGTAGGTGAGATCGAGTTCTTAGTCCTATCGGAGATGGACGATAAAATGTATGAAGACATCGGAGTATTTTTCCAAAGATATCTGATCTCAGTGTAGGTGAGATCGAGTTCTTAGTCCTATCGGAGATGGACGATAAAATGTATGAAGACATCGGAGTATTTTTCCAAAGATATCTGATCTCAGTGTAGGTGAGATCGAGTTCTTAGTCCTATCGGAGATGGACGATAAAATGTATGAAGACATCGGAGTATTTTTCCAAAGATATCTGATCTCAGTGTAGGTGAGATCGAGTTCTTAGTCCTATCGGAGATGGACGATAAAATGTATGAAGACATCGGATTATTTTTCCAAAGATATCTGATCTCAGTGTAGGTGAGATCGAGTTCTTAGTCCTATCGGAGATGGACGTAACATGTAGGTCCCTTTTTCAATTTGAGCATGTAAAAGAACTCCAAATTCAAAATAAGAAGGAAGCAATCATTTTGTGGACATGTGATGAGAAAGGGAGGTTTAGAGCACATTGTGACATCTGGTAAAATCGAGAGGAGACGAGACACAGAGGAAGACAGAGAGAGAGAGAGAAGATTTTGGATAGCCTGACTTCATGGCAGGGAAGAGCGTCAACATATGAGATGATAGCAAACACTAGAGACAGAGATTTGTGGAGAACCATGATCACCTACGCTAGATGGCACGGCACTTGATGATGATGTTGTCCTCTGTCTCATCCCCGATCATCCTGTTTATACCGATTGTCACTACATGTTCTAAACCTCCCTTTCTTACTACGTACAATGTGGAAACACGTAAATACAACGTTTCGACCAAAAGGCCTTTATCAAGCAAAGGATACAAGAGAGGTGAAAAATTTCACTTCTCACACAGCACACAACATGTAGAATCAAACAACAAGTTCCTAATGGCTAATAAAATGAAAATATGTGACGAAAAACAAAATAAATGCAAAAAACTAGAAGTGGAAAAAGAAGATAAACAATACAAATCAAATATGTATATACAACCTATACACATTTAGCATAGACACATATAGAATATGGAGCGAGAGAACAGACAGTATTAAGAAGCATTTAGGAATGTAGTGCGTTGAGTCCATGATTTAAAAAAGTTAATTGCACATCCTTTTACAGGACTTTGCGAATCAACCCCAGCCTTTTAACGCTGTTTGTGATTTTTCTAGGCATTGTTACGTTCAGTAGTTTGCTATTGCTTTCTGAACGGGTGGTGCCATCGTCCTTTGTAAAAATCCACGTGAAACAATTTGCAACCAAATTATCAATATCATGGAATGGGGGCTGTCAACATACGAAGTAATAGTTTAATACTCCGGATAACGGTTGTGAAGATACATAGTCGCCCACTCCAGCCGACAGGGTACATGATAGTGATGAAATCTCCAATGACAAGACACAGCTTGATGACACAACCATGATGACACAGGCTACTTCAAACCTGCCCTTGATAAATCAATGTATGTGATACTGCACCGAGCACTTGTACGTGTGCAAAAGTACAGATCCGATAACGAATAGTTTTGCACTAGCGACGTGACGAGTGGAGATGTTTTGATATTACATATTCATTCGTTACTGTTGAGCTTGTACCGAGGGCAGATATTCGAGAAGTTAATCAATGAGCGTCACGTAGGCTGATTACTTAGCTGCTTGAGATTAGACGAACACTGTGACATTACGATTAGCACGTACCTTGCAGACATGTTTTAAACGGGGAATCTATTCTTGAATATTCACTGTGATACTTTAGAACAGTGTTTCACAAAATTGTGTCCGCGGACCCACAGGAGTCCACTGGGTACTAACCAGGGGTCCTAAAGCGCTGTTAAAATATTATGATCTTTGACATTTCAAACAGAAAAATAAATTTTTAAAAATATAAATATAAAAAAGAGGTAAATTAGTTCCGTTGCGAAATCAAAGGATCTGGACCATACCGGAGTCTAAATGTCGGACAGGACAAAATGAAAAAACATTTGAAGTTTCCCGCATTCTGAGAAATAGGAGCCAGCTTGACTGTTGGTGCGGTATAATAATAGCTCCATCGCTAGAAGATTTTCATATATAGAAACTGTGGGAGTCTGCGGCAACAAAATGTATTTAAAAGGGGGTCTTCAGTAATGCAAAGTTTGGGAACCGCTGACTTTAGTACGGTGTTTACACATCATTGACATGTTTTTATTGTCCGTTCTCGCTGTGTTACAAGTTTAGTTAGTTCTTTTTGTGAATGTCTCCTTTTTTTAATGCTCTCTCTCTCTCTCTCTCTCTCTCTCTCTCTTTTTTTGTAGTAGCCGACTAGCTGGTGTTATGGTGGTTCGTAGTGCAGTGGCGTATCTAGAAAACTTTGAAAGTGTTAATGTGGTATTTATGCAACCTTCACGGGAAGAAGAAGTAGTCTGTAGCGTAGATGTTAGGTGCACGCCTTTCGTGCCTAAGGTAACCGGTTCACTAACTCGTGGAGCCACGGGGATATTTTTCTAGAGATCCCTGATTTCATAGTAGGTGAGATCGAGTTTCTAGTCCTATCAGAGACGGACGATAAAACGTAGGTCCCGTGTTCAATTTGAGCACGTAAATGAACTTTTTGGGAGTCAAAAATCGAGAAGAGCAAAGAATCGAACAAAAATCGAGAAGAGCAAAGAATCGAACAAAAATCGAGAAAGCCGATGCTCGGGTAAAATTCATTAGAAAAAGTTTTAAAATAACATTTCTACAAAATATCTTCTAAATTACATAGTGACACTCGCTGATGCTACGGAGTTCGTGCACTACAGCTGAGATCTTTCTGCACAAGAAAGAGATCGGAACACACATGGTTACTCACCGAAGTGCAATGATGATGGTTCTATCAATCAATCAATTTAGTGGTATTTATGAAAGACCTCACAAGCAAGGCGTAGATAATAATAACATACTCAAATTGACATCTGAGAGAGAGAGAGAGAGAAACAGAGAGATAGAGAGACGGATAGAGAGAGAGAGAAAGCGAGAACGAGGACATCACAAACAAGCCGTAGATAATCACGTTATCAATACATTTGTGTTTTACTTGGTTGTGTCCCTTGTTTCATGTACATTTTGAAAACAAATCGTGGCATATCCTTTACAGGTCGTAGTCATCAATCTCAGTAACGAGTCGTTGATTTTCTAGGTACCACTTATACGTTCGGTAGATTGTCATTGCTTTCTGAACGGTGAGATCTATTTTTACTGACCTTAAGCAACTATACTTTAAGTGTTGTTATTCATGACCGTCGAAGATGCTACAGAGTTCTTTCACTGCAGCTGAGATCTTCCTTTGTAAGAAAGAGATTGAAGCACACGTGGTTACTCACCGAAGTGCAATGATGATGATCCTATCAAGAAGAAGAAGAAGTTAGATCGGATCAGGTCAGTGCTGGCGGGGGACTGCCTAGAGTAGTTGATAGTAGCTTGGCCTGCTAGCTGTGAGACGCCTCATAGCTCGGGTTCGAACCTACTGTCCGGCATTTGTTCGAGTCCCTGGTCTTACTCAGGACGATAACGTGAGTACCTCTGAAGTCGGAGAAAATCTGCCTGTATGGCGAGGAATACTAATTACGAGTACATTGAGCACACGGCTGCCAGTGTAAAGTAATTTACAATGTGCATGTGCACGCTGCTGCCATTGTAAGAAATTGGAAAAACAGATTTTCACTCAAAAATCAGTTTCAGAGATGGAACTTCGTCTGAGTTGAAAGCAGACGGAAAAAAAAAAAAAAAGGTCAGTGCTGGATAAAACATGGATGATGCTGCGGTAAAATTCCTCTTGTTCTTCTTCGAACGCCCCATATCAACCACTTGTCAACCACTCTGTGTGATTTGTATGTGATCTGAGCCTAAGAGGGTTGTAGGTTGCGCTTAGTTATGCGCCTATAAGAAGGTCAGCACATCCAATTTCTTCGACGCTTTTTATTTACTAGGGTAGCATTTCTAGATCCTTATCTTAGTCGCCTCTTACGACATGCCTTGTAGGTTGCAGTGTTCCTATTCTTTGCTCCCTTGCAAGCCCCATCAACACACGGGAAACCCCACAAATTTGAGTTCGTCAAACAGGATCAGGTCAGAGCTGGAGAAAGCAGGGATGATGCTGCGGTAAAAGTGTCTATATCTATGTGGCCAGCCCGCCTGCCCAGCGTGTTCATAGCGCGTTGGACAACGGGTGAAAAGCCCCCTGTGAGTGCGGTTCAATTCTGTGTACTGGCAGAAAAGTTACAGGTTCTCCAGATTTACGGTGTTCGTGGCACCAAACCGAAGGTTACGGTGTCCATGGCACCGAGCCGAAGAGCTGAAAGTTCAAATGCTTCTAGATCGAAAAATAATCTATGTGGCTATGTGCATCCACATACATTTTTCCAGGGACGATGGAGGGGCTACATGACTTTTTATAAAGTTGTAGTTGGTAGTTAGTTTACTACGCGACCCTGTGTGTTGTCAGGACTCGCTAAGGGAGCAAATAATGGTACCACTGCGACCTACAAGACATGTAGTAAAAGGCGACTGAGGTAGGGGCACAGGAAGCTACCCTAGTAAGTAAAAGCGTAGCAAAATCGGATGTGCCTGCCTACTTGTAGGCGCATAACTGGCAAACATCGCTCTTAGTCTCAGATCACATATAGATCATAAAGAATGGTTCAACAAGTGGTTGTCTGGGGGCATAGAAGAAGAAGAACTAGAAGAAGAAGAACTAGAAGAAGAAGAACTAGAAGAAGAAGAACTAGAAGAAGAAGAAGAAGAACTAGAAGAAGAAGAACTAGAAGAAGAAGAAGTTTACTAAGCAGAAATGAAGAAGATCAGATTTGCATGCAACTGTTTTATCAAAAAAGCTATTGTCCAGGAAGGAAAAAGGATGGGGACACATGGACGCACATGTCTGTGATCGTGGTCCCCGATAACATAAGGTCGGCGAGCTAAGGGATAAACTATAGCAAATCAGACCACAACCATTGTGTAATCCTCGCGTTCCACTATTGTTAGATCTTCTTCTTCTTTGCGTTCGTTCCTCACGACCAATTTTAATCCCTCTTTGTGATATGTTTGATCTTTGCCAAGAACGTGTATACGTTGCACATTGGTTTGATAGGCCCCTAAATGCATAGACTTCTACACGTTTAGGACACGTGCATCCGATTTCAGCCCAACCTCCTTAGTCGCATCTTACGAAATGCGTGGCAGGTAACAGTGGTTCTATTGTTTACACCCCATATTTTTGACCCGGTAACCACTCGGGCGACTATCGTTAGATAAAAACAAATTCATTTGAAAAAAGAACACAACTTGCTAAATCACAGTTATGTTATGTTACACATTATTAAGTTTAAAACTAAGTAATATCCAGAGCCGTGCCGTGCTATGATGCAGAGAGGCAGTCGCATCAGGCGGAACCATAAGGAGGGCGGCATAAACAGCAAAATCACAATTACAATTAAAGGTTATTTTAAAGAAAAAAGATTTAAGTGGCGACATTTCGAAGACTTGCATCATACTAAGAAAATATACCGCACGGGCCTAGTAATCTCAATATTATTAACATTTTACATCAATAAATAACCATAGACTTATAGAATTGTGTAAAATTGTAGAAAACTTTAGTTTTGTATCAAACATATACAAAAATCAGCCCCCATTAAAAAGGAATTTTGGTTTTCCCCGTCAGAGCTAGTCGGCCTTATGTTGCCGGGGATAATGTCATTGGTCATTCCTAATATGGACTAACTGACACATGTTTACAAAAAGAAATATATTTTCGCATTTTGTTATTTTTAAGCCAAGGTTACAATGGGCTTCAATGGCCCGCATGCCCAGCGTGTTCGTAGCGCGTTGGACTACGGGTGACAAGTCCTCTGTGAGTGCGGGTTCAACTCCGCGGACTGGCAGAAAAGCCACAGGTTCCCCAGATTTACGGTGTTCGTGGCACCGAACCGAAGGGTTACGATGTCCTGACACCGAGCCGAAGAGCTTTCAGCTCAAGTGCTTCTGGATCGAAAAAGGGCTTCAATGCAGATGTGGCGTAGATGTGGATGCAGATGTGGTGTGGGTTAAAGTCTCTGAGGCTAATTGGTTAAGATTATGTCTTGCGTTCTGAAGGTTCGAATCCGGACCGCGTCGTTCTGATCAAGAATGTATTTTTTCAGAGACCCCTATTGTTGTTGGTGGAGCTACGGAGTTCGTGATTTTGCGCAATACTCTCGGCAAGTGGCGTGCCATTTCGTCGTAGAGGGATCGAGCCAGATGGAGTAAAAGAAGACACAAGGAAGTCAATCCTTTGGTTGTATACCTCTTTAGACATTTGTCGAAAGTAGATGGCAAACGGTCTTTCTTTTCTCCACTCCTGTTTGCCTCACAGCGTCAGGTCAAGAAGAGATTTGGAAAACATAACCCTTGTGTGCGCTTCGTAGAGAGTGTCTTTTGTCGCCTCTGTTATCTCTGAGGTCTATCTTTTGCGTGGCCGGCCTTTTGCTTTGTACCCAAAATGATGCAATGGCAAACGGTAACATTACAAAATTAATGACTGAATGGACCATCGTAAGTAAGGTACCAATAGTCAGGTAAGTTACCTGCAGTCATTAAAGTACCAATAAAGTCAAGTAAGTTACCTGCAGTCATACAAGTACCAATAAAGTCAGGTAAGTTACCTGCAGACATTGAAGCATCAACAAAGTCAGGTAAGTTACCTGCAGTCATACAAGTACCAATAAAGTCAGGTAAGTTACCTGCAGACATTGAAGCGTCAACAAAGTCAGGTAAGTTACCTGCAGTCATACAAGTACCAATAAAGTCAGGTAAGTTACCTGCAGACATTGAAGCGTCAACAAAGTCAGGAAAGTTACCTGCAGACATTGAAGCGTCAACAAAGTCAGGTAAGTTACCTGCAGACATTGAAGCGTCAACAAAGTCAGGTAAGTTACCTGCAGACATTGAAGCGTCAACAAAGTCAGGTAAGTTACCTGCAGACATTGAAGCGTCAACAAAGTCAGGTAAGTTACCTGCAGACATTGAAGCGTCAACAAAGTCAGGTAAGTTACCTGCAGTCATTGAAGCGTCAACAAAGTCAATGAAATCATCAAGAGGAAGGGGGCAGACCATGAAGAAGATAAATTATTGGAGCTCCTCATCATTAGATGACGTGCCGGCTCGCGTAGGCGATCATCGATCTCCGCTGGAGCTCCTCATCATTAGATGACGTGCCGGCTCGCGTAGGCGATCATGGATCTCCGCTGGATCTCCTCATCATTAGATGACGTGCCGGCTCGCGTAGGCGATCATGGATCTCCGCTGGAGCTCCTCATCATTAGATGACGTGCCGGCTCGCGTAGGCGATCATGGATCTCCGCTGGAGCTCCTCATCATTAGATGACGTGCCGGCTCGCGTAGGCGATCATGGATCTCCGCTGGAGCTCCTCATCATTAGATGACGTGCCGGCTCGCGTAGGCGATCATGGATCTCCGCTGGAGCTCCTCATCATTAGATGACGTGCCGGCTCGCGTAGGCGATCATGGATCTCCGCTGGAGCTCCTCATCATTAGATGACGTGCCGGCTGGCGTAGGCGATCATGGATCTCCACAAATCTTTGTCTCTGGTGATTGCTATCATCTCAGATGTTGACGTTCTTCTGTGACGTGAAGTCAGAATATCCAAAATGTTCTTTCTCTGTTTCGTCTTTATTTTACCGGTTGTTACAATGTATTCTAAACCTCCCTTTCTCATCACATGCCAGAAAAATGATGACTGCCTCTTTCTGATATTGATGATAAGCTTTCTCTGTCTTAACATCTTAAAACTGCGCAATATCACAGCAAGCAACGGAGCGTGTACTATCTCGGAAACCGATCATCAGTTAAACCTGCAACGCCTAACGGCAATAAGCAGAGAAGGACAATAGAAAGAAAAGAATGAAGTCAGAAAACTATTGTCTTTGATGCTAAATTTAACCTCTCCTCCACCACCACAGCAAGATGTCCTGGTCACGCAGATGTCGAACTGCTCAAATACACCTGCCATTTTAAAGAAAAAAAGAGACGAAGGTAACAGAGGGGAACTGTTTGTCCCTCATCCGTAGTTAGTTTCCGGTTCACCTTTAAGCCATACTATGGAGTATTTACGAAGCCCAGATCCGACACGCCAGCCTAGTGGTATTTACTCAACCGTAAAGAGTAGCAGGTCTTTTGTGTGAGACTCCAGGCCCGCCCGAGTCTGTGGTTAACAGTTTTCTAAGCAGCTGAGCTTAGCAGTTCAGTTCTTTCATTAAGTGTAACCACAAGCCTTGGATAATGTTTATTAAAACAGCATGATTTCCTGGATCGTCTAATACTAGTTGCTGTTGTACAACGCTTGATTTCAAAGTAAGTCACTTGTTAGCTTAGCTTACCGTGTTGTTAAACTTTACACCTTTGGGGATATTTATCTCACCTTCTTTAGCACATTTGATGGATGTTGTCAAAGTCGACGAGGCAAAATATACTTGTCTAATTTTAGTTTGTTTAGTTACTAGAATATGTCATGACGTTGGAGAAGGCAGGAGAACTGGCAATGCGATTGGTATCGAGAAGAACAAGGATCTGTGTTTAATTTCATTGTTTTGCAATTTTGTCCATAGAGCTTGATATTGGTGTATATAATATAATTAGTGGCGATATTGTCCCGTCTAGTCCGATATACCTTTGTAATATTAGGGGCAATTTTGCCACAGAGGAGCGTGATATACCTGTGCAATATTTGGGGCAATTTTGCCACCTTGAAGCCTGATACACCTGTATAGAATTGTTGGCTGTTGGGCCCCTTGGAACCTGATATATATGTGCAATATTAGGGGCAATTTTGCCACAAATGAGCCTGATATTCATATACATGATAACATGTGCAATATTAGGTGCAATTTTGCCACAAAGGAGCCGATATACCTGTAAAATTAAGGGAAATTTTGTCACAATAGAGCATGATATACCTATGCAATATTAGGGGCAATTTTGTCACCCTGGTGACTGATATACCTGCATAATATTAGGGCATTTTGTCACCCTGGAGCTTGATATACCTGTGCAATATTTGGGGTAATTGTTGTTACAAAGAAACCTGATATACCTATGCAATATTAGGGAAAATGTTGTCACCCTAGAGAATGATATACGTGTGCAATATCAGGAGCAATTTTATCACACTGGAACCTGATAGAGACTGCATGTATAGTATTATTTGCAATTTTGTCACAAGGAAGTTTCATATGTCTATGTAGTATTAGTGGCAATTTGTTATATCTAGAATCTAATATCTCTCAGATGTTTGTATCTTCTAAGAATTAGGTAGGCTAGTTAAATTATTAGTTATCATCGTGTACGCTAGCTACATGTTTCTGAACTAATGTTAGATTAAGTGAAAGTTAGTCAGAAAGATTGATTTCCCGAGTGGTTACTGGGGTCCAAATTTGGGGTGTAAAGAATGGAACCACTGTTACCTGCCACGCATGTCACACGAGACGAGAAACGTTTGGCTGAAATCGGATGCACGTGTCCGCTAGGGAATGCTAACCCAAAACAACATCTTTGCAGAAAACAGATGCACCAGGTCGTAAGGCGCATAACATGGTGCAACGACCCTCACAATGAGGAATGGGATGACAGATTCTACGGTCGCCAATCGGCCTCGGAGATTTAGCCACGCGGTAAGAATGTCAGACCTACCATCACGAGGTGGCTAAAACTTACTGCGGGAAGAGGTCGGCACAAACTGGGAAGCAGAAATCATAGGAATTATATCCTACAGAACTGCCCCCAGTATGCAGACTTGAGAGGAAAGAGGTGGCCCACTTACACTAGCGTCCAAGACAAACTGTATGACGTGGCTGATAATCTGAGGCAGACGGCTGCCTTTATTAGAGAATCCAAAATCCCAATCTAGTGAGAACGCAGAAGAAGAAGAAGGATCATTTAAATATGATCAAGGTAAGAAGCATATATGCAGAAAAAAAGGTTTAACCAGCGAGGCCACGGGAACTGAAAACATAAATGGCCGGCCCTCTATCTCGATATGTGCTCGTAGAAAGTGAGCACCGTCATGCTCAAAGCATCAGTTATATCCTAAATCCATCGCTTTCTTGGTCTTTCTATTCTCTTTGCCGGGATGCTGCGTCCTTCCATAACGGTCTTCCTCATCTCTTTGCCGGGATGCTGCGTCCTTCCATAATGGTCTTCTCCAACACATCGTGTCTTTTATATTTCAAAAATACTTCAATTTTCTCATTCTTGTTTGCAACATCAGCCAGTTTTCTTTGATTTTGAGTTCTTTCTGTGTAGATTTATTTGTTTTTTTCTGTGTCCATGATATACAGCTGAGGACTCTTCTGTAACACTTATGCTCTAAAGCACATATATCATGTTTTTCTAGTGTTTTGTTAAATGTCCATGCTTCTCATTCATAAGTCGCCACTTGAAATATGCATTCTCTTAGTATTTTTAGCTTTTTTTTCCTAATTCTAAACTGTTTTTAGTTAAGTTTATTGTTGGGCCATGTTTGTTCTTTAAATATTCTTCATCCTATTTTCATCTCTTGTTAGCAGTGAACCAAGATATTCAAAAACTATTCACATTTTCTATTTTCTCTGCATTAATAAATACATCTTTTGTCATGTTTGTTTTATCCGTTGCCATTATTTTTGTTTTTGCTACATTGAGATATAGATTTTGTTTTCGCTTTTCTCCAGCACTTCCATGATTAATTTCTCAATCGTTAGCTACAGACAATATACTTGGTTCTTTGTTCAGTTGAAACGATTTGTAGAACCAGGCTCTACCTGTTGGTGGACAGGTGACTTTCTGTTCATTCAGCACTTTTTGTTGACCAGCATTTCTTTAGTCCAGAACAAAAGGTGTTCAAACACAGACCGACAGATGTTGACCTGATCTGGCAGACAACTGGGAAGGAGGTCGGCTTCTTATTCCACTGAAGATGAAAGGTGGATGTTGGCGTGTGTGTACGTGCGTGTGTGTGCAGGCTCGGTGCACTAGAACTGAGTTGTTCTGAGTCGAGTAGGGTCCATTTATAATATCAAGGGGTGTTTAGTTTCAAGATTTAAAGGCGAGAATTGTATTCAAAGCACCTGGTATAATGTGTCTCCCTCTACTTGGAATCTCCCCAAGTAGTTCTTTTCTTTCTTCGTTTGTCCTTCTTTGCTTTTTTGCCGTTAGGCTAGCAGGTTTAACTGATGATCGGTTTCCGAGATAGTTCACGCTCCGTCGTTTGATATGGTGTGATATTGTGAAGTTTTAAGATGTCTATAACTCAATCAATCCGTCTTTTTCTTGGTCTGCCCCCTTCCTCTTGATGATTCCATTTTTAGGTTTTACTCTCGGGCAACTGGTGTATTCGGGTTCATTCTCACCAGGTGGCCAAAGTTCTCACCAGGTGGCCAAATCATTTGAGCCTCTGTTTTTCAAGGAATCTAATAGTAGGTGCTGTTCCGACTGTTCTTTTAATTTCCTCATTTCTTATATGGTCTCTTCTTGTTTTATTTACCCGGGAAACCTGACAGACCTGAAGTTGACCGCCTAGTTTGTGGTCCACAGTAAATTAAGCGCATGACCAGAGATCGCTGAAGAAGTTTTATTTACCGCTTTCCCCAAGCATCTCATTTCGCAGGTGGTAATTTTCCTGTCATGTTCCTTTGTCAGTGCCCATGTTTGACACTGGTAGCACAGTGTCCAAGTAGTTAATTTTTCCTATCTTCATGTTTGTTGACCTACACACACTGATATAACCACAAAATAACTTGTCCTTATGTTGAAGGGGGCCTGCCTCGGCTTATAGAGGCGGCAATCCCTTACATAACAAACAAACAACAATACACTGTGTTTTCCCATATGGCTCGGTCCACCTTCACAGGAAAGGTGAAGTCACCTGATGAGATTATTACACAAAGCACAAACTCGGTAGCTCTTGCATCAATTTTAAAGGGCGCGTAAAAAAATGCACTAGTTAACAAAACGACAAGGACAGAATTTGAACCCATTACCATTAGAACGCAAGACAAATGGTTTGACCACTTCGTTACAGAGACCACCCCCTCCTCCTTCTGAAAGGGTGACCACATATTTATTAGCTTGGTCTTCTTTTATCTTCCTTTATCTAGTCATGTTTTGTCACGTGCAACTCAACTCGGACCCAGAGGTGGTGGGCAGGGGGCCCGAGTTTCGCCCCACGCGGGCCCACGTCTCTTCTCTGGTTGCACCCTCTTCCTTTTTGTTTATCCGTTCAGCTTTTTCCATCGGCCGGGAGAGATGTGCATTAATAGTCACTCTGGTATTCCGCTCGTCTGTGTTGCGATCGGATCTCATCCAACGTTACTACGTCTGCATCACCACACATACCAGAGCAGCTCTCCCTCGATCCCTACCCGCTTAGCCAGACAGGAACCAATGTCTGTTTCCAGGGTCACCACGTGGAGGTGGGGTAGGATCTTGATTAGTGCCAGCTTACTAATCCTGACGTGGCGTTGTCCCTCTGCGCCTTTCACCCCATCCACTATATCTAAGTAGCATTGCTCAATGGGGTCTGTTATATAGCAATATGCTTATGTGGCTGAACCTGTAAATGTGTTGTATCTTGTTGAATGGTGTGTAGACATATCAATCAATTACTAGGATGTATGTCGATTGTCTACGCTTCCCCGGCAGTCCAGCATTGAACAGTTCCAGTGGCGGCTCGTGATCATTTTTGTTGGTGGGGCCAGAAAAAAATTTGGGGAAAAATCATGGTTTCGGTTAGGTTATATTTTAATGTATAAAATAATAAATACAGGTTACACCTTATTCTTTGGTGCGGCCCGGTCCCACTGGCCCTTAATGACGAGCCGTCACTGAACAGTTCTATCACTTTTCTGTGCTGCTCATTGAAACAGCAGCCAGGGGGCACTATGATCATTCCCGCCACCATATTGCCTGTTGGTCACGCCAAGTTCTACTGTACTTTATACCTGTGTCAATATGTTCAAGACCTGAGGACCATTACGCCCTAGGTCACCGAGCCTTTGCGAGTTGTCAGATATATGGACATGTTGGTTCTCTTTTCTAGTCATCATCATTCCGGTGTAGTTTCAACCACAATGCATTCATATTGTCTAATGAGACACATTTGTGTGTTTATCCCGATATGTATGACAATCTACTTATTTTCCAAGTGCAAATGTTGATGTAACACTTCTAGAATAATGCAGACATGTAACCAGTGGCGGCTCGTGATTGTTTTTGTTGGTGGGGCCAGATACAGATTTTCGGGAAAATCATGGTTTTGAGTTAGGTTATATTTTAATTGATTAAATAATAAATGCACGTTACGCACGTTTTTGGTGGGGCACAGTCCCTCTGGCCCTTAATGACGTGCCGCCACTGTATGTAACACTTCTAGAATAATGCAGACATTATGTAACATTTCTAGAATAAGACAAACATTATGTAACACTTCTAGAATAAGACAGGCATTATGTAACACGTCTAGAATAATGCATACATTATGTAACACTTCTAGAATAAGGCAAACATTATGTAACACTTCTAGAATAAGGCAAACATTATGTAACACTTCTAGAATAAGACACACATTATGTAACACGTCTAGAATAATGCAAACATTATGTAACACTTCTAGAATAATACAGACATTATGTAACACTTGTAAAATTATACGGACATTATGTAACACTTCTAGAATAACGCAAACATTATGTAACACTTCTAGAATAATACAGATATTATGTAACACTTCTAGAATTATACGGACATTATGTAACACTTCTAGAATAATGAAGACATTAGTGACACGATAGATTCTGCATTGCCAGACGATGGAACACTTAATTATGTCGAAGTAGCGTCCACGAATTTATATTATATTGAACTACAGAAGAAGAGGTCACAAAAAGGTTAGAAACGAAAAGAACAATGTTAAACGAGATCAAACGAAGACAAATCAAATATACTGGGCACGTAAAGAGATATGGCACTTTGCTGGGAAAAACAGCCCCAATCATTTTAGAGGTTGAAGGTAAACGAACAAGTAAAAATGATAGAGGTATAATTGGAAGAGACACATACGCCCGTGTGTTTCGGTGCTCGCAAGGGGAGCAAAGAATAGTAGCACTGCACAGCTTACAATCGCGCCTAGGCTCAGATCACCAGCAGATCACAAAGAGTGATTTAACAAGTGGTCGTTATAGAGCGTTTGAAGAAGAAGAAGAAGAAGAAGAAAGAGACACATTAACTATTACAATTGAAAAACACGCTGTGGTCAATTTTATTTTGATTAACTGTTTCGTCCCGTAGGTCTTCTTTCTCTAATCTTGTTTTGCCTCACAAGAGAACTGGTTCTAGTCAAAGACATCAAATGTTATCTTAGTCAAAACATTACAGAACCAAATCTAGTCAAAGCAAAATTTGTTATTCTAATCAAAACATTGCAGGACTGACTCTAGTCTGGACATTACAGTACAGTTTCAAGTCTGTACATTTTTTTTTCCTCCGATCCAGAAGCACTTGAGCTGAAAGCTCTTCGGCTCAGTGTCATGGACATCGTAACCCTTCGGCTCGGTGCCACGAACAACGTAAATCTGGGAACCTGTAGCTTTTCTGCCAGTCCGCGGAGTTGAACCCGCACTTACAAAGGACTAGTCACCCGTAGTCCAACGCGCTACGAACACGCTGGGCACGCGAGCAAGTCTGTACATTACAGAGCTGATTCTAGTCTGGACATTACAGGGTTGACTCTAGTCTAGACATTACAGAACTGACTCTAGTCTGGACATTACAGAGCTGACTCTAGTCTGGACATTACAGGGCTGACTCTAGTCTGGACATTACAGGACTGACTCTAGTCTGGACATCACAGAGCTGACTCTAGACTGGACATTACAGGGCTGACCCCATACTGGACATTACAGGGCTGACCTTAGACTGGACATTACAGGGTTGACTCTAGTCTAGACATTACAGAACTGACTCTAGTCTGGACATTACAGGACTGACTCTAGATTGGACATTACAGAGATGACTAGATTGGACATTACAGGACTGACTCTAGTCTGGACATTACAGGACTGACTCTAGTCTGGACATTCCAGGACTGACTCTAGTCTGGACATTACAGGACTGACTCTAGTCTGGACATTACATGACTGACTCTAGTCTGGACATTCCAGGACTGACTCTAGTCTGGACATTACAGGACTGTCTCTAGTCTGGACATTACAGGACTGTCTCTAGTCTGGACATTACAGGACTGACTCTAGTCTGGACATTACAGGACTGACTCTAGTCTGGATATTACAGAACTCACTCTAGTCTGGACATTACAGGACTGTCTCTAGTCTGGACATTACAGGACTGACTCTAGTCCGGACATTACAGGACTGACTCTAGTCTGAACATTACAGGACTGTCTCTAGTCTGGACATTACAGGACTGACTCTAGTCTGGACATTACAGGACTGTCTCTAGCCTGGACATTACAGGACTGTCTCTAGTCTGGACATTACAGAACTCACTCTAGTCTGGACATTACAGGACTGTCTCTAGTCTGGACATTACAGGACTGACTCTAGTCTGGACATTACAGGACTGACTCTAGTCTAGACATTACAGGACTGACTCTAGTCTGGACATTACAGGACTGTCTCTAGTCTGGACATTACAGGACTGACTCTAGTCTGGACATTACAGGACTGACTCTAGTCTACAGGACTGACTCTAGTCTGGACATTACAGGACTGACTCTAGTCTGGACATTACAGGACTGACTCTAGTCTGGACATTACAGGACTGACTCTAGTCTGGACATTGCAGGACAGATTCAAGTCAGGAAGCAAAAGTCATGATTGGTCATCTTCGCGACTAACAGCAGAAACAGACAAGAGACAACATTTTCACTCAGTTCATTTTTGTGTCTTCCTTTATACCTCAAACCTAGACCTATGCATGTATTTTAACTCTGCTCCAAAAGTTCTCCTTTAAGCTCCCACTTCCTCCTGATTTCTCCTTTGGATCCACTGTACTCCTTATCTCCTAGATCTGATTCAAAAGTTCTCCTTTATTCTCCCATATCCTCCCCTTTCCCGCTGTCCCTGCGGTGCCCACTGTATCACATGTCGTGGCTGCCTCTCTTTTCTCATCCTGTGAATATATCCTATCCATCGCTATCATATATATTTTTTAATCTCTCTTAATTTACGTCTTCCTTGTAACTATACCTCAAGTAAACGTCACTTTTATCATAGCCCACCTGAAAAACTATCTCTAGCAAATTATCCCACCTCCTCCAGCGCCATATTCAAGGTTTCTTTGATTTCCTGCTGCCACCTTCGTCTTGGTCGTCCCTTGTCTCGTACTCCAAGAACCATGCCTTTCATTACCGTTCTCTCCAAACCAGTGTGACGTTTAAATTGTCCAAAATATTTAATCTTCCGGGACATGATGTTATTTATGAGCCAATGCTCCTTGATATGCAGGTCTTGTGTTTCCATCTGTTTTTCTTTCTCTTCTCTGTCCAGGATACTAGAATGACATATATGTAACACCTTGTTTCAAAAGCGTGGAACTTTTCCCGACCGCGACGGCTCTCAGGTCGACCCAGCCTCAACTGGGTACCAGACATGCTCTGGGAAAGTAAAGGTGGCCGGCGTGATGCTGACCACATCACCCATCGTGTGCCGACGGTCAATGAAAAATACGGGCCTAACACTGTATTGACCTATATACCACGAGGTATGAAAGGGTTCCTTTACCGTTACCTTTTTTTTGTTTCAAAAGCTTCAATTTTGTTCTTTAATGTTTGTGTTATGGTCCACGATTCGCATCCATATGTTGTAACAGGGAATATGTATGTTCTCAGAAGTCTTACTTTTGTTTGTTTGCTTGCGTCGTGACATAATTTCGTCATACTAATTAATTACGGGGTGTTCAAGATAAAAGCAGCCTCGTCGTTAAGGAAGCATCGTCGTCATGGGAGCTAATCTGGCATATGTTTATGAAAATGAGAAGGTTCAGTTATGACGTAGTATAGGTCAAGGTTGTGTAATTGTAGTGCGGGAAGGGGCGATGAACAAATGTGACGTAGGATGAGCTAGTCAGAACCGATTTAAATAGTAAATAGACACAACGTAATAATTAACTGGCAACTTTTGATTTGTCACTCGGGCCGCTTTTATCTTGAACACCCTTATAACAATCGTTCATAATTGATATCTAACATAGATTCGATTATACCATAGATTTCAAACTTTTCGAGCCACCGCCCACTTTTCAAGCCATCAATTTTGTAACGCTTCCCTCCTCCCATCATAGCAGTTTTCCACGTTCAAGCCGTGTGATAATTTCGACGTTAATAGCAACTAATGATACATTACTGCTTATGTCGTTAAATTATTGAAAAAATAGTGGTCAATATGTGCTTCATCTTGAATACTGTTATTCAATCGAAAAATCACGAAAATAATTTATTTTTAAATATATATTATTAATTTCTTCTATAAGGAACCACCGATCCCTAGATCGTCTGAACGCTCCCTCCCCAATCCCTCTGAACGCATTATCGCCCCCATAAGACTTCAGCGCCCACTGGAGGGCGGTTCCCTCACTTTGGGAACCTATGAATTAGAAGAAACTCTATTCTTTATCCGTGTTTTACCTTTCGGCTACAGGTCGAAAAAGGCAACTGAAGCGAACCTCTTTATTCTCTTTGAACAAGGTAGAATTTAGTGCCTCGGATATTCCGTCGTTCCATCGTTTACATGGTCGTCCTCTGTGTCTCTTGCCGTGGTATCTTCTTCTTCTGCGTTCTCACTAGATTGGGATTTCGGATTCTCTAATACAGGCAGCCGTCTGCCTCAGATTTTCAGCCACGCCATACACTTTGTCTTGGACGCTAGTGTAAGTGGACCACCTCTTTCTTCTCAAGTCTGCATACTGGGGACAGTTCTGTTGGATATAATTCCTCGTTTGTGCCATCCTCTTCCCGCAGTAAGTTTTGGTCACCATCGTGATGGTAGGTCTGACATTCTTACTGCGTGACTAAATCTCCGAGGCAGATTGGTGGCCGTAGAAACCGTTATCCCATTCCTCATTGTGAGGGTCGTTGCACCATGTTATGCGCCTTACGGCCTGGTGCATACGTTTTCTGCAAGCATTTGTTTCTGGTTAGAATTCCCTAGCGAACACGTGCATCCGATTTCAGCCAAACCTCCTTAGTCGCCTCTTACAAAATGCATGGCAGGTAACAGTGGTTCTATTCTTTGCACCTCAAATTTGGGTCCCGGTAACCACTCGGGCGGTAGTTGTATCTGAGTGCTGGTGCTATTTGTTGGAGACTATCTTGTGGTTACCGTGATGCATGTCCGAACCATTTGATCTGCTGTTACTGAATATATTGTAGCACCGACGAGGATCCCACATTTTCTGTATGAAACTATGACAACATTTACGTAAACATAGATAGAACCAGTGGCGGCTCGTCATTAAGGGACAGTGGGGCCGGACCCCACTAAAAATAATGTATAACGTGTTTTTATTATTTTATAAACTAAAATATAGCAACCAAAAACCATGATTTATCCGGACAAAAATGGCTGGCCCCACCAACAAAAATGATCACGAGCCGCCACTGGATGGAACTATTATTTTCTGAAGTCAGAAAAGGTACGCCTGTATGGTGGGGGACACTGACAATAAGGAAAGCAGGCATTCACGTAAAAATCAGTCTGAAACGCTATACAAGGCGACCTAACTACGCCTGCATTCATAACGGGCTAACGAAAAAGAAGAAGAGGGGTCTCTCTGGCGTACATGTTAGGAGCTCGTCTCTCGTGTCAAAGGTAACCGGTTCGCTCCATTGTGAAACCATCTGGATATTTTTCAAGAGATTCCTGATCTCAGTGTAGGTGAGATCGAGTTCCTAGTCCTATCGGAGACGGACGATAAAACGTAGGTCACGTGTTCAATTTAAACACGTAAAAGAAGCCTTGAGAGCCGCTGTAGCGTAGTTGTTAGTGAACTCGCTTCTCAAGGCTGGTGGTCTGGGTTCAGCTCCCGCAATGCGCGGGGAATTTTTCCCGACCACGACGGCTCTTAGGTCGACCCAGCCTCAACTGGGTACCAGACATGCTCTGGGAAAGTAAAAGCGACCGGCGTGATGCTGACCACATCACCCATTGTGTGCCGACGGTCAATGAAAAATACAGGCCTAACACTGTATTGGACTCGGTCTATTAACCCCGACGTTCTGAGTTCGAATCACGCTGCGGACAGTTTGGCTGCAAATTGTTTCCGTTGATTTTAACAAAAAGGACGATGACACCACCCGTTCAGAAAGCAATGGCAAACTACTGAACGTATAAGTGGTGCCAAGAAAAATCAACGACTCGTTTACTGTGGTTGATGGCTACGTCCTTTAGGATATGCCACGATTTTCATTCAACACTGTATTGTCCTATATACCACGAGGGTTCCTTCCTTTTTTAAAAGAAGCCTTGGCAGTTCAAAATCGATAAGAGTAGACTAGAAAGCCGCTGTACGGGGAAAATTCGTTAGGAAAGATTTTTTTTTTAAAATTCCTACAAAAATATCTTCACCATCTTCAAAATTACATCGGGGCCGTCGTCGGTGCTACGGATTTCGTGCACTGCCGCTGAGATCTTTCTGTGTAAGAAAGAGATCGGAACACACATGGTTACTCACAGAAGTGCAATAATGATAGTCCTATCAATCAGAAGAAGAAGATAGAACTATGCAAAGAAAATTGTGCAGGTTTTATCTGTCCGAAGTGCTAGCTAAGCTGCTTAGTTTATAATGCTATGGATATGTTCACACGTAGACGATGTTCAACTCTGTATATTATCGATTCCCTAGAGTTGTTCAGAATACTCGACTGTGTTCATGTACCGCATTATACGAAGTTATTGATTTTTTGTGCCCAGTTTTCATGAAGAATGTTACATGTACCCTCGCATGTTTTATGTTAGAGGAGTACGTTACAATAAGGTGGTGCTACGGTTTGCGTGCTTTATCGATTCAATGAGCTTCACCAGCGAAGGATTTGCACTTCTGTAACATTTTTAGCAAAGGTGAGCAGGTCAATGTGAGAGTCCATGATAATGGAGCATCATCATCGTCCTGTGCCGTGCAGATAAGAGGAAAATGCCGTGGTTCTTTTTCGTACGCTTCGTATCTACCACTTGTTAAACCACTCTATGGTTTGTATGGGATCTGAACCCCGACCCTGGCAACCTAAAGCCGAATAGCTTATGAAAAATGAAAATCGTGGCATATCCCAAAGGACGTAGCCATCAACCACAGTAAACAAGTCGTTGATTTTCTAGGCACCACTTATACGTTCAGTAGTTTGCCATTGCTTTCTGAACGGTGGCGCCATCGTCCTTTGTTAAAATCAACGGAAACAATTTGCAAGCAAACTGTCCGCAGCGTGATTCGAACTCAGAACGTCGGGGTTAATAGACCACTAACCCCTAGGCCACAGACGCCACCATATTAACATTACCATCGTTTTTATTAGTTGTAGTAATAGTTTATACAGGGAATAAAAATTATTGTTTAATGGGGAGGGGAGGAACTGGTTTCTGTATATGTTTGATAGAACAATGTAAGCGTTTTTTTGCAATTTTATTCAATTCTATGAGTCCGTGGTTATATATTGATGGAAAATATTAATAATACTTCTTCTTTGCGTTCGTTCTTTACGACCAATTTTAATCACTCTTTGTGATATGTTTGATCTTTGCCAAGAACGTGTATACGTTGCACATTGGTTTGGTAGGCCCCTAAACACATAGACTTCTACACGCTTAGGACACATGCATCCGATTTCAGCCAAACCTCCTTAGTCGCCTCTTACGACATGCGTGGCAGGTAACAGTGGTTCTATTCTTTACACCCGAAATTTGGGCCCCGGTAACCACTCGGGCGGTTAATAATACTGATATTCCTTATTGTGAAACTGAACTTGTAACATAATATAACCTTGATTTAACATGTGGTGTTGTTTTTAACAGCAATTCGTTTTTTGTCATCAATGTATTAAATGGCTGTAAACATGGGTTCCATGCCAATGGAGGCATTAAATATATAGCACAAAGAAGGAAACTTCTAGATGGTATGATTGTTTGAATGGCAAAAATATTTTGTGGCGTCGGAACATGTGTAGTTCACATGGAAGTTTTCAAGTTATTTCATCAAATGGTTATATAGATACACATTTTTATCTGTGGGCTTGACAAGTTGAACGGACTATAACACTAGGTTAACAATTTGATATCATCTAATGGAATACGGTAGCAGATGAAATATCTGATCTGACAGTGAGTTTAACAGTTGGAGATGGTACCGTCTACTGTCATACGGTAGCAGATGAAACATCTGATCTGACAGTGGGTTTAACAGTTGTAGATGGTACTGTCTACTGTCATATGGTAGCAGATGAAACATTTAGTCTGACAGTGGGTTTAACAGTTGCAGATGGTACTGTCTACTGTCATACGGTAGCAGATGAAACATTTAGTCTGACAGTGGGTTTAACAGTTGTAGATGGTACCGTCTACTGTCATACGGTAGCAGATGAAATATATGAGATGAAAGCAGATGAAAATAATAATAATAAAAACACACAGAAAGAAAGGCAGAAAATAAATATCATTGGATAACTAGGGAAATTATGTGATTGGCACGGTCTGACCTGCCTGTATACAGTTGTTAAAGGAATTGATTGTAAACACTTGCAATCACGTGATGATGTATATTAATAAATATAAAAACATTGATTTCCGTTACCCCGCTGTGAGAGATGGCACTCGACAAATGAAGAAATTAAATGACAGAATGTTGTAGATGCTGAAGTTTTCACTTCACGTAGACATAAACATCCTGAGACTTGCAAATTTATGTATATTGAAACAGTTCCTGGTGTCCTAACGTTTAGCAACGTCTGTTGCCGTATACGTAGAATTAATGCAACTCATCAGAGATTCCGTGAACGGATCCGCTGTAATAGTCAAAGATTAGTCGCGGGAGAAATGTTGTTTGCATTTCTGGATATCTCGCAGTCTCGTGGTTTCGGAGAAATTACCTCCACCCACTCTGGACTCATCAATTCTTTATTAATGTTCGCGACAGTTGTCATTAAGATGGTGCTTGGAATAGTGGTGGTAATTGGAATGATTGCTTGATATATTTTGTTATAAATATTTTGTTGTGGTATCACATTAAGCGTTAAATGGCGATATTTTGTATAAACAGAGAGAAAATAGAAAATGTAAACAGTTTTCAATGTCTCGATTCACTGCTAATAAGAGATGAACATGGGATGAAAGAAATTAAAATAAAAACAAAAATGGACTTATAAAAAAAAAATTAAATAACTAAAAACAGTATGGATTGGAACGGATAAAAAAAACCCCCAAAGATCAGAATACTAATAGCATGCATAACCCAGTGGCAATGCATGGATGTGTGGATCTGAAGCAGGGACATTTCTCTCTCTCTCGTGATCACCGCTTAGACCGATGTACCAGATTTCCCAATAAATTCATTCATGGGGAAATCTTATTCATGCAGCCTTAGCATGGGTGTATTGCATGACATCTTCAGCGCTATTTGGAGCTCTGGTGCTTATCCTTCGGCGATGTGTCAGGTTTCAGCCAGCGTTTACTGTGTTCGCTCTCGTTCAGCCTTGGACTGTCCCCAGCCGACCTGCAAGGCAGCAGGTTGCTATTTTCTTTTAGGGCAGCTACCATTAGACAAGCTTCCCTCCCAGGTTGTTGAGCGTCATCTGCCCAGGTTACCAGTCTTTTTGGACTACTTGGTTCGCCTATCGTCCAGTTTTGTGTACGGTTTGCTCCGCTATCATTTGATTGTCCCCAGTCGAACTACAAGGCAGTAGTAGATGAACATTTAACAAGGTAGTTGAAAAAAATACGCAGTTTTGAATATAGGGGTTACAGAAAAGTCCTCCGTAAATCATGGACATAGAAGAAAACAAGTAGAACTATCCAGAAAGAACTCAAAATCAAAGAATACTGGCTGATGCTACAAATAAGAATTCGAAAATTGAAATATTTTTGACATACAGGATGGGTTGGAGAAGACCGTCATTGAAGGAAGCATCCCGGCAAAGATGAGAAGAGGAAAACCACGGAGACGATGGATTCATGATGGAACTGATAATTTGAGCAGGACGGCTGCAGAGACGATAATTTCGAAGGACTGTTAGGGTGGCATAGATCTGTTCAGGACAAGCTATTTGACGATGAACACATTAAGCAGTAATTTTTTTATCTCTCCAAAGTATCCGATTCGCTTCTTGCATGGCGCTATCAAGATATTTCTAACGAAGACAAGCACTTGATGATGATGTCTGGAAGATCCTTCTTCCTCCAGGGCTCCTTCTTCCTTCAGGGCTCCTTCTTCCTCCAGGGCTCCTTCTTCCTCCAGGGCTCCTTCCTCCAGGGCTCCTTCTTCCTCCAGGGCTCCTTCTTCCTCCAGGGCTCCTTCTTCCTCCAGGGCTCCTTCTTCCTCCAATGCTCCTTCTTCGTCCAGGGCTCCTTCTTCCTCCAGGGCTCCTTCTTCCTACAGTGCTCCTTCTTCCCCCAGGGCTAGATATACGGAACAAAAGAACAGCTTACAAACACATGCAGATACTACTACATAGTTTTAGGGGAAAGGTCGAGAACTCAAGTGCCGCTGGATCATTGAAGAAGCAGAAGAAGAACTGAGACTGATCTCAGTGTTCATAAGATCGAGTTTATAATCCTATCGGAGACGAACGATAAAACGTAGGTTTCGTATTCAAATGTTTAAATTAAAACAAACTATTTGCAGTGTGAAATAATTAAAAGTAAGCTGAAAAGTTTCGTCCTGTGCAAAGATTATACATTTTTTTTCAGTTTCTAAAAATTGTCTCCTTGAAAAAAATTTGTTGGAAGTCATCGCGGGTTCTGCGGAGTTCGTGAACTGTCGCTGAGATCCTCCTGTGTAGACAGCAGTAGACAGTGGAAGGCAGTTTGCAGAGAATTGTAGACAGCAGTAGGCAGTTGCTGTCAGTAGAAGAGAGTTGTAGACAGTGGAAGACAGTTGTAGACAGCGAAAGTACACCAGTTCTTGGTGTCTGGCTGTTTATATATCACATTAGAATGATAAAAACAGCCGTAAAGAACGATCGCAAGAAGAAGAAGAAGACAGTTGTAGGCAGTAGAAAACAGTTGTCGACAATAAAAAACAGTTGTCGACAATAGAAAATAGTTGTAGACAGTAGAAGACAACTTGAACAATTGTAGACAGCGATAGACAGCGTGTAGATATTTTGAAAAACTTGTAAACACTACACGAACAACAAACTACATTTCAATTTCTCCTAAGACTTTGATAAAAAAAATAATACTTCTGGACTCTGCTGGACTCTGTAAATATAAAACACATGCATCATGGACTAACGACACCCACATTAAACAACACCGTGAGCACAATGTGAGCATGCCAACAACTAGGATAACTCACAGCAAACACAGGAAGTCGGCATTTTGCTCCCACGAAATTATAGTAATTTGTAAAGATTAACGTTGCAATGGTGATACTATGATTTATTTTTGTGTCTCATTCGTATCCTGGTAGCATTGTGGCATTATGTTTAGAAGGTGTTATTATGCTGGAAAGATAAAATATGATTTCAGATAATTTTGGCAAAGTCTGGAATCAATATACACATTTGTTATGCAAGCTCGCTCGCATTTTGTGTGAATGTGTTTAGTTTTGCTTGGACAGTTTGAAATGATTGTCTAATGTTCAAGGGCTCTGTCCCCCATAGAATTGTTTGTCTAGTTCTATTCTGCGTCTCCTTCGTCGTCGTTCTGTCAGCCATCAGATCACATCACTGTTACGCCCGTGTGGTGCTGGGGCCCTCAAGGGAAGCAAAGGATTGTACCACTGCGACCTATAAGGCATGTCGCAAGAGGCAACTGATGTAGGACCTAGGGGAAAGGGATCCTATTAAATAAAAGCAGAAATCGGATGTGCTGGCCTGTTTATAGGGAATAACTGACACAACGTGCTATCGCTCTTAGACTCAGATCACATACAAATCACAAAGAGTGGTTTAACCAGGGGTCGATATGGAGCGTTCGAAGAAGAAGAAAAAGCTAGACAGTTTGAAATGATTGTTCCCATCCAAGGGTTCCCCATCCAAGTGTTCCCCATCCAGGGGTTCCCCATCCAAGGGGCTCCCCATCCAAGGGGCTCCCCATCCAAGGGTTCCCCATCCAAGTGTTCCCCATCCAAGTGTTCCCCATCCAAGTGTTCCCCATCCAAGGGTTCCCCATTCATCACAAAATTGCTTGTCTAGTTCTATTCTACTTCTTCTTCTTCTTTCTTCTGTCAGTCATCAGATCACAGCACTATTAGCTTCATTGAACTGTATGATTCACTTCGGCCTGACTTTAGAACTCCTTAAGTTTGAAAGTAGTGGGGAGGGGCGTCTCGGATGGCTATTTTGTAAAGACTAAAGAAATCAAATCTAGGACAAACATTATCGAAAATCATTTCTAGGATAAAAATTAGCATATTTCACTTCAATGTTAAAGCACTTTTGCTATATGGGTCACAAACATGGAGAACGACTAAAACAGTAAGGAATAAAGTGTAAAATGTCACCCGCTGGTGTCTGCACAGAATAGAGGGACTGTGATAGTATGACAGGATCACAAATGAGGAGCTTATGAAAAGAACGGGACAGATTCTAGTGAACCAAAAGGTGAAGTAAAGCTGCTGAGGCTAGATGGGGTATACATTGAGAAAAGCCGAGGGAAATATAACAAGACATGACCTTTCCTGGAACCCGCAGGGTAATTGAAAGAGAGGGATACCTAGAAATAAGCGGAGAAGAGGTTCGTAGGCAGAGATTAAAGACGTGTGGAAGAGCCTTAGGGAGATGCAAAAGGCAACTAAGGTTAGGAAGATAGCATGAGTTGGTTGAGAGCGTATGTTCAAATCAGAGTTAAACATGCACGAGAGAGAGAGTGAGGGAGAGTCAAAGTGCATGAGGAATATGTTCTGCAGTCGCAGAGTTCAGTCTACAAGTGAACTTCTTCTTCTTCTTCTTTTGTTGTCACACTGCTACCGGGTTGTTGCCCAGTATCGTCACACTGCTACCGGGTTGTTGCCCAGTGTCGTCACACTGCTACCAGGTTGTTGCCAAGTCTCGTCCCACTGCTACCGGGTTGTTGCCCAGTGTCGTCACACTGCTACCGGGTTGTTGCCCAGTGTCATGGTTTTCTGTTTTTGTCTTGCGCTGTTCTGGTGGCTTGTGTGATTGTTATTTTTGCTCTTTCACAGGATTCTGCTATGCCATCTAACCATCTTTTCCGTGGTCTTCCTCTTGCCTTCTTTCCCGATGTTCTGTTGTAGAAGACTCTATATACTGTGTAGTTTGGATGCATTCTTATTAAGTGACCAAACCACTTCATTCTTTGTTTCTCAATGTAATTCAAGCAAGGTTCTGTGCCAACTTTCTTTCTTATGCTGATGTTGGTGACTCTGTCTTTTCCGGTGTTGTTGGTAACTTTTCGCCTGTAACGCATTTCCCATGTAGTTACAAGTCTGTCTAAGCAATTTTAAGTTTACTGTACTTATGAGATCTCAATATGTTGTCTTGTTTTGTGTCTGTCTATAACAGTTTGTTCTTTGCGCAACATTTGGTGGTAAGTACCTTTAGGTTCTGCCGACCGACCACGAAAAAGATGGATAGATGACATAGCAGAATCATGTACATAAAGGAAAAATAACTATCACTTAAGCCGCTAGAGCAGCGCAAGACAAAAAGCAGAAAACTACGACACTGGGCAGCAATCCGGTAGCTGTGTGACGACACTGGGCAGCAATCCGGTATCTGTGTGACGACACTGGGCAGCAATCCGGTATCTGTGTGACGACACTGGGCAGCAATCCGGTATCTGTGTGACGACACTGGGCAGCAATCCGGTAGCTGTGTGACGACACTGGGCAGCAATCCGGTATCTGTGTGACGACAAAAGATATCTTTTTCTTCGAACGCTCCATATCGACAACTTGTTAACCCTCTGTGTGATTTATATGTGATCTGAGCCTAAGAGCGATTGTACGTTGTGCCAGTTATGCGCCTACAAGAAGACCAGCACATCAGATTTCTGTGATGCTTTTTTACTTACAAGGGTAGCTTCCCTAGTTCCTACAGCAGTCGCCTCTTACGACATGCCTTGTAGATCGCAGTGGTACTATTATTTGCTTCTATTGCGGGCCCTGGCACGGGACACAAGATATAAGAAGAAAGATGTGTCATTGTGTCTCCACTTTTTCTTAAATTCTACTTTTCTCATAGTTATTGCTTCCTCTTCTTTTGTTGTCACACTGCTACCTGGCTGTAGCCCCATATTGTGGTATTTTGTGTTTGTCTTGCGCTTCTCGGATGGTTTGAGTGGTGAACTTTTGCATCTTCTGGCGTAATATAAACACGACGTCTATTCAGCTTTGTCTTTCCCTCGTTTTAAATTAATCCTGATGTTCTATTGTAGAAAGCTTTGTGGACAGTATGGGTCTGGCTGCATTCTTACTAGGTGTTCAACCTATTTCATTCTCGTTTTCGAAATGTATTTCAAGCACAGCCGTGTTCCAACCTTCTCTCTAATGCTGGTATTTGTGACTCTGTATCTTCTTGTGTTGTTGGTGTCCTTTCGGATAGATCAGTTTCACGGTTGTGAATCCCCGTCATTGGAAAAATTTAGAGAGATGGATGTCGATATTGGTACAGCCCGCAACGAACAACTTATAAATATACAAAAATACTAATTAACCAACATGGAACTGGTGTGTTGGACTCAACATGAACTCGGCACCGACATTGTATATCATCCGTCTCCGATAAAACTAGAAGCTTGATCTCACCTACATTAAGAATAGGAATCACTAAGAAAAATTATCCACACCGCTTCACATCGAGAGCGAACTGAGTATCATTGGAGCGAACGCCTTTCCTCCACGTCACATAGATCTTCTCCTCACTTTGTCACACTATCTCTATACCTCTCCCTCATTTCTCTCTCTCTCATCCTTTCTCTATCTCTCTTATCTCTCTCTCTTTCTCTATCTCTCTTATCTCTCTCTCTCTCTTTCTCTCTCTTATCTCTCTCTCTCTTTCTCTCTTATATCTCTCTCTTTTTCTCTATCTCTCTTATCTCTCTCTTATCTCTCTCTTATCTCTCTCTCTCTCTTATCTCTCTCTTATCTCTCTCTCTTATCTCTCTCTCTCTTATCTCTCTCTCTTATCTCTCTCTCTTATCTCTCTCTGTCTCTTATCTCTCTCTCTCTCTTATCTCTTTCTCTTATCTCTCTCTCTCTTATCTCTCTCTCTCTCTTATCTCTCTCTCTCTTATTTCTCTCTCTTTCTCTCTCCCTCCCTCTTCTCTTATGTCTCTCTCTTCTCTTATGCTCAAATACTTCATTTCTATGTTTGTCCCCATCTTGCAATGAAGCATGTCTCTTCTCGTCCGTGTATGTGTCCAAGACTTTAAGAACATAACAAAGTTAAACACCATTTCGGATCTTCAGGGAATACAATTTGAAAAGCTGAGCCGTGCACAGAAACACTTAGTATCCCTGTTAGGACTGACACCACGTTTCAGAATTTTAGCCTTATTTTTATTTTGTTTTGTTTTACGTGTTCCAGTTCCCGAACAAAGACGAGGATGAGCTGAGTGTTTTTGTTTTGTCTTGAAGTCGAGAGAGAATCGGAAGTGACCCGGATTTAACAACGAAATGTGTCTCCACTGTGCTGTCAATCTCATATTGTTTGTGTCTCTTGAGAGAGATCAGGCTTTTACGAAAACTGGGTCATCTAGTATTTTGGAATGTTAGTAGTAAATTAATAATTAGATTTTATCAAATCTGCGATGGTTCAGTAAAAATTCACAAGTCCCTAGACTTCCATATTTGTACTTTAAAAAAAAATAGAAAAATTTCGAAATTTCTGCCAGCCCGCGGAAATGAACCCGCACCCACAGAGGGCTAGTCACCCGCAGTCCAGCGCGCTACGAACACGCTGGGCAGGCGGGCGAAGAGAGCTTTACAGACATATGGCAAGCCCTAACCTTAATGACAACATTGCCCGCCTACCCAGCGTGTTCGTAGCGCGTTGGACGACGGGTTGGCAAGTTCCCTCTGTGTGCGGGTTCAATTCCGCGGGCTGGCAAAAAAGTCACAGGTTCTCCAGATTTACGGTGTTCGTGGCACCGAACCGAAGGGTTACGATGTCCATGGCAACGAGCCGAAGAGCTGGAAGCTCTAGTGCTTCTGGATCGGAAAAAAAATAACATCGACCATCTTACAAGAAGAGATCAGAACACCATTTTTAGACTACAAACCCAGCACATAATACTTAATAATCACTTGAACAGAATTCAACCACATCCCACTCCAGAGTGCCAGCTGTGTGCACATCATCATGAAACCATTCACCACCACCTCTTCAGGTGGTAAGCACTAGATGACATCAGTCACCGTACCCATGAGAAGTTGACTAGTATATCTTCTTTATAAGTATATATATATATATATATATATATATATATATATATATATATATATATATATATATATATATATATATATTGTTTAATAAAGTCCTTTAGGTCGATACATATAATCCGATGAGAAGTCGAATCTTGGTTAGTTGTGACTTATAGAAGTTCAGAGTTACGAGTCGTGGACCTGGAATTTTCTGTAAACTCACGGCAAGTGGTTTGGACTATATGTTTCCTGACCACAGTTTTAAACCTGACGATCTTAATTTCAAATACCTCTGAAGTAGGAGAAGGCATGTCTGTTTGACGAGGGACAAGTAAGCCTTCACGTAAAAATCAGTCATATACGTCATACCAGATGCCTTGACTACTCCTGAATTCACAACCAGCGAACGGAAGAAGAAGAAGACTACGCCGTAGACATCTTACTAAGACAACTACCGAGATTCAACCCTGCTAAAAAGTAGATCTGCTCATTGATTGGAAGGAAGCTTGTCTTAACTCAATTCCTACCATTAACCATTAGAGAGGCCTAGAAATCTGCGCCAATCACGTCATTAGCCGATATAGTGACTTTTGACTTAGAACACTTTCGTTTACTTTCTACTAAAACTTTCATCAACATCATGAACACTCGTCGCGTCTAATCTCACATAAGACTTGCAAATTTGATTTACTCAATTCAATTTTGTGCCTTCTTTTATACATCAAACCTAGTTTAATTTTATGCATTCATCTTAGCTCTGCAGCAAATGTCCTTCATATTTTTATGACTCATTTTTTACTGTCCCGGCGGTCTCCGCTCCATTGCATGCATTTGCCACCTTTCTTTTCTCATTCTGATAAATGTCTAATTCATCTCAATCGTTTCTTTCTTTTAATTTATGTCTTCCAGATCATCTAGGTGTTGAAGTCTAATATTGCTAATCCAAGTTTTTTTTTAAGCGTAGTTAATTTTTTGTAAATAAATCATTATATATATATATATATATCCTCATTATCTTTTTCTTCTTATTCCGCCTTCACCCCTAGGGAGGCATAAGTCCGCAACCACGGTTTTCCAAGCCCCTCTCACCTATCCAAGGCCATCCTTTCCAGATCTCCCCACTCTCTCATCATTTTCTTTCGTTCGTTTTCAACTCTTGTCTCCAAGTGTTCCTGGGTCTCTCTTACCTCTATTAACCTGGGGGTTCCATAGGAGTGCCTGCTTCGTGGTATTGTATCATCATCATCATCACCACCATCATCAAATATCTAGTCCTGAGCAAAACATTGTCACCCTAGAAATATCTCTCTCTCATAGACCAGTCGTCATGCTCAAATCATCAGTTACATCTTGAATCCACCTTCTCCGTCATCTTCATTTTCTCCTCTTTGCCGGGTTGCTTTCAGCCACAAGCGTCTTCTCGAATCCTTTGTGTCGTTTTATATGTCCAAAATAGTTAAATTTTCTCATTCTCACTCTTATTTTTAGCATCAGCCAATTTTCGTAAATTTCGAGTTCTTTCTGGATAGATCTTTTTGTTCTCTTCTCTGTCTATGATATATATATATATATAATAAATAATATAATAATAATAATAATTCCTCTCGTTCCGTTATACGTTACATAGGACCTGCAAGTAATTTCTCCATACCGCTCTATCCTGGGCAACTCGCTCAATGTCCTTCATGGAACTGAGACCGATATTTCCTGCCTCTCTCAGCAAAGTTCGTTTCAAGGCTCCCGAGGTTGTCCTCTCTTTCTTGAACCCTTTGCATCCCACTTCAATGTCTGCTTTGATATTCGTTGATCATTTCTCCTCAAGGTGTGTCCCAACATATCTCCATCTTCTCTTTCTTATAACAGTTGTCACTAATTGTTGATCAGACATGTCTCTGATTTCATCACTTCTCCTGAATTCGTTCCATTTTATGTTTATTATATTTCGCAGACATTTATTTTCAAATGCATTCAGCTTGCTTATATATATATAATACGAAACGAACTGTAAACAACATCAGTACAAAGGATTTGTGTGATATAACTTCTTGAGGCATAAAACAACTACAGTCAGGACTCGGAAACATTCACGGTATGAAGAGGGTTAATCGACTTAATGGTGGTTCCAATTGTGGAATACTTTTAACAGTTCAGTGCAAGATTCGTCGCAGTAATCACGCATAGACACTTTAGTAGCAAGAGTCTTTGTATCTCATGGTGTTGTATACCACGCCGTTAGCAGTTGGAACACATAGTTCTCCATTTGATTTTTATAACGGCAATCACCTCTCTACATAAACAATCATTTTATTATCTCCACAAACAATCATTTAAAAGAGAATGACCTCTGTCCTCAAACAATCAATAAATGGACAATGTCCTCTCTCCCTAAATAATCATTTAATGGACAATCACCACTTTTCTACAGACAATCATTTAATGGACAATCACCTCTCTCTACAGACAATCATTTAATGGACAATCACCTCTCTCTACAGACAATCATGTAATGGACAATCACCTCTCTCTACAGACAATCATGTAATGGACAATCATCTCTCCCCACAAACAATCATTTCATGGACAATCACCTCTCCACAAACAATCCTTTAAAAGAGAATGACCTCTGTCCTAAAACAATCATTTAATGAAACAATGACATCTCTAAACAAACAATCATTAAATATACAATCAACACTGCACACAATCAATCATTTCAATTATCTCCACACACAAAAATCAATAAAAGACACTGATTTTCTCCACAAACAATCATCAATTAAAAAAGAACCAGCCCCAACTTCTAATTTTCCTTCCTCCTTCTCCTCCTCCTCTCCCTTCCCCGTTCCACTAATCAGTAGTCCAGAAGTTATTAGTCCACGGTCATATTTTGTATCTTCTTCAATATTCTTTATTTGTGTGTGTGTGTCTTGACCTCCATTCAATACTAAAATGGAAATTTCTCCAGTTGTTACATTTTTTGTTCTGCAACATCACCCTAACTTGGCATGACTTTCTAGAATACTGGCCGTTCGGTGTTTGTATTGATTCCTCGCCATTTGTGCTTGCGTGTTTGTATCACGCTGGGTGTTCTTCCCAACGTCTTCACATTGTTACAGAACTTCTTCCTTCTTCTTCAGACACTGTGCTCACGCGAGGGACCTTGAAACACAGCACGTGGGAATGACTGAGCAAGTTTAACACGTAAGTAAAGGTCTGCGTGTTTAGACAGAGCCATAATTGAACAAAAATTATATAATAATATTGTAGATGTTTTATTTTCATTGATAAATAAATGTAGATTGTACGTTTCAATTAATCGGCAATTGTAGATTTTTATATTTCAATTATTTAATAATTGTCGATTTTTTATTTCATCTATTTCACAATTACAGATTTCATATTTTAATTATTTAATAATTGTCGATTTTTAATTTTCAATTATTTAATATTTATAAATTTATTTCATTTATTTAATAATTGTCCATAATTAATATTTCAATTATTTAATAATTTTCGATTTTACATTCTAGCTAGTAGATAGTTGTCGATTTAATTAATAGATAATTTTCAAATTATGTTCAAATTATCCCTCATTTGTAGATTTTATATTCTAGTTGACATATAGTTAGAAAATTCTACATTCTAATTTGTACACATTTGTACATTTTGCATTCTAACTAGTAGATATTTGTTAATTTTAATTGGTTGATAATAGTAAACTTTACATTTTATATAGTAGATAATAGTAAATTTAACATTGTGGATAATACATAACTGTAAATTTAACATTTTAGATAGTAGATAATAGTAAATTTAACATTTTAGATAGTAGATAATAGTAAATTTAACATTTTAGATAGTAGATAATAGTAAATTTTACATTTTAGATAATAGTAAGTTTTACATTTTAGATAATAGTAATTTTTTTGCATTTTAGATAATAGTAAGTTTTACATTTTAGATAATAGTAAGTTTTACATTTTAGATAATAGTAAGTTTTACATTTGAGATAATAGTAAGTTTTACATTTTAGATAATAGTAAGTTTTACATTTTAGATAATAGTAAGTTTTACATTTTAGATAATAGTAAGTTTTACATTTTAGATAATAGTAAGTTTTACATTTTAGATAATAGTAAGTTTTACATTTTAGATAATAGTAAGTTTTACATTTTAGATAATAGTAAGTTTTACATTTTAGATAATAGTAAGTTTTACATTTTAAATGCTAGATAATATTAAATTTTACAGTTTAAATAGTAGGAAATTGTTGGTTTTACATTAGAATTTCACGATACTGTATAATTATCTATACAATATCTGAGTAAAACTTCTTCATAAACCTGTGTATGGTTGGTGCTCTGTCAACATTTCATTAAATCATGCACCACCCCAACACCTCAGATAATTTAGTACAGCTACTGCACACTTCCCACCACGAATCTTTCACATCACAATCAAGCAGAAAACAGACAAACAAGTTCTGAAAGAAGGAATAATATTTTGTTCAAACTTTCGTTACTACTTGTAGTACCGCCATTTAGGGCGGTGTAGAACTGGTAGAACTTGAGCCTGAGGAATTTAATGGTCGCATAGCTAGTGTAGTCGCCGCGAAGCTGTTCAGATTATGACTGGGAAGCCCAGCAGAGGCTAACCAGTGCAAGCGCGGCAGCGTTGCAGCGGGTGTGTGTCCCACCCAAATGTGCAAAACAACTGGAATGCCCAGCAGAGGTAAGCCCAGTGCGCGTTCCCGCTTGCAGGGAACTACTGCTGCCTTGTAGATTGATTGGGGACAATCAAAGACTAGCGGAGCAAACCGTAAACAAACCTGAACGGGAGGCAAACCAAGGTGTTCATTAAAACGACCGGTTTGCTGGGAAGATGGCGCTCATAAGCCCGGGAGGGCAGGCCGTCTAAGGGTCGCTGTCCTGAAAGAAATAGCAGCCCACTGCCTTGGGGGTCTGGCTGGGGACAGTCAAAGGCTAGCGGAAGAAGCGAATCCGCACACAATAGCTGGCTGAAATCGAACACCCAACCGAAGGATAAGCAACTGTGCTCAAATAGATGCTGAAGGTTGGTGCACGTACATTACGTTCTGATGTCTGGCTGTTTATATATCACAAAGAAAATGATTAAAACAGGCCTAGAACGATCGAAGAAGAAGAAGATTATGACTTTTCATTTATGCATAATATAAATAAAATGATAATCGTGGCATATCCTTTACATGGCTTCACCATCAACCACAGCAAACGAGTCGTCAATTTTCTAACCATCACTTATACGTTCAGTAGTTTGTCATTGCTTTCTGAGCGGTGTGGTCTATTTTTAACATTCGAAAATTCCATACTAACAAATTTTCTTCCAAATCGCCCACCGCGGAGGTTGAACCAGGTACAGTTGGGTTGTGATTGAGCTCACTACCACTTAAGCTACAGACGCCTACATAATATAAATAGATACTGCAAATGAAATAAAGAAATATAAATTAAAATAAAAACTAAATTAAACAAGAAAACAAACATGATAACATGAACAACAAAATATTATTCAAGTATTAAGGAAATCAGACCGTCCACACAAAAAGTGGCCGTCAGAAATAAAAAAAAAAAAGGCTGCCAAAACACTATTTATAAAGCGCACACAAATGTCACTTCTAGAAGTCTCCTCGTTTATGGGGACATCTGGTATGTGGGTGAGCTGTGAAGCAGCATGTGGCCACACCCAGTCGACTTGAAAACTTATCTTTGGGGAAACCTGACAGACCTGAAGCTGACCGCCCAGTTTGTGGTCCACAGTAAATTAAGCGCATGACCAGAGATCGCTGAAGAAGAAGTATAAGGGTGGTCACGATAGAGAGAGAGGAGAGAGCAGACATGCTGGCTAAGGAGGGAACAAAACTTACACAACACAAACACCCAGTGTCACTACCAGAAATCAAGACACATATCAAAAGAAAGTACAAAGAGGTATGGAGGCAACAAACCCACAGCAAACACCCACAAGATCCCATCAGCAGACTAAACAGAAAACAGCACACAACAATCTTTCGCCTAAGAACAGGTCACTGCAGGCTCAACCACCACATGCACAGAATAAAGCCTGCTCAGACTACACAGTGTGGATGCCAGACAGAAACACAGACTCCAGAGCACATCCTGCAGTCATGTCCATCATACATACACCAACGAAATGAAACATGACCTCATGAACAAAGCTTACAGACCAAGCTATGGGGAACTCTCGAAGAACTCCAACTGACATGCAGCTTCATAGATGCAACCCATCTCATGATTTAGACGAGCATACGAAACCGAACGCAAAGAAGAAGAAGAAGAAGATCCTGACGCTATGATGCAAAACAGGATTAGAAAAAATAAGAAAGAAAGAAGAACGAAACAAACTTGCTAACTTGTTTCTGCATTAAAAACTAAAAAAATGTTACAATGACACTGTTTACTTTTAGAAACTGCAAATGATGTGCTCTAACGAACCTTAACGTCGTTACACACGCCTGTGCTCGTCTTGCCAGATTGTTTTTCTCGCAAAGTTAAACTTGCAACATCGATAATTTATCGACTACAATGGTGATTTTTTGTTGTTGCTGTGCTGTTAATATCTGTGTCGTTCTGCGGAAGACAGAGAGAGAAAATTTTAGATAGCCTGACTTCATGGCACAGAAAAGCGTCCACATCTGAGATGATAGCAAATACTGGAGACAGATTTGTGAAGATCCGTTAATGCCTACGCCAGCGGGCACCGTACCTAATGATGTCGTTAATATTATCGTATGTTGCTGGGGCTTGCAAAGAGAGCAAAGAATAGTAACACTGTGATCTAAAAAGTATGTCGTAAGAGGCAAATGAGGTAGGGGCCTAGGAAGCTACCCTAGTAAATAAAAAGCATTGCAGAAATCGGATGTACTGGCCTACTTGTACGCGCATAACTGGAACAATGTGCAATGGCTCTTATGCTTAAATCACATACACACCCGAGTGGTTGCCGGGGCCCAAATTTGGGGTATAAAGAATAGAACCACTGAGGCGACTAAGCTTTGGCTGAAATCGGATGCACGTGTCCTAAACGTGTAGAAGTCTATGCGTTTAGGGACCTACCAAACCAATGTGCAACGTAAACACGTTCTTGGCAAAGATCAAACATATCACAAAGAGTGATTACAATTGGTCCTAAGGAACGAACGCAAAGAAGAAGAAGAAGATGAAATCACAAATAATGATCTAACAAGTTGTCGATATGGAGCGTTTGAAGAAGAAGAAGAAGAAGATATCATTCTCTATCACCCCGCCCCCCTCCCGCCCCATCTATTCAACTTACTCATCCACCGACTAACAATATGTGTTCTGCAACTGACTAAATCTAGCGTGTTCCCTACCTTGTGAAAAGAATATCCTTTGTTATGTTTATGCTATCAGTTGTCATTATTTTTGTTTTTGCCACATTGAGATATAGATTTTGTATTTATCTTTTCTCTTTCACTGCCATTAGCAATTTATCAATGCATTTTATCAATGCTGACATTAACACTGTATCGTCTGCATATTCTTAGTTCATGTATTTCTCAGCGAGATTTGCTTCCCCTGTATCCTAGCAACACCAGTGGCGTTACTAAAAATAAATGTATTGGTCACTATCGGTCATTTGCAAATAGAATTTGCTCAAAATTTCTTGTTTTGCTGCATGGATTAACGTCTCCTATCTCTAATCCTGTTTTATCTCACAGCGTCAGGATAATAAGAGATTTATACAACGTGTTTTTGTCTGTACTTCATAAATAGGATTGTTTACTGCCCCTGTTATTTATGTGGTCCACCTTTTTGCGTGGAGGACCTTTAGCTATACAAAGTAGCATTGCTCTTTGAGACGCAGTGTCTGTTATGTGGCCGAAACATTGAATGCGTTATTTTTGATGAAGTTCATTACTGATCTTGTACCTACGGGTTTTCTGATGTCTTCATTTCTAAACCAGTCTCTTCTTGATACTCCCAACATTCTCATCATCATCATCATTAATCCTCTCCGCTCCTCGTGGAGCATAGGGCCTCAACAGTTGTTCGCCACTCTTCTCGGTCTCTGGCTGTTCTTTTTATGTTCTCCCAGGTCAATTGAGCACTCTTCAGCTCCTCAGTAAGACCTCGTCTCCAAGTCTGCTTAGGCGTCCTCTTTTTCGTTTTCCCTGCGGGTTCCACTCTAGCACCTGTCTAGTGACACTCGACTGTGTCTTCCGCAAGGTATGGCCTATCCATCGCCATCTTCCCCTCTTGACCTGTGTCATCATAGGTTCCTGCCCTGTTCTTATCCACAGATCCGTGTTTGTAACTCTATCATACCATCTCAATCTGAGAATCCGCCGCAAACATCCGTTGACAAAGGTCTGGATCTTATTTGTATTTGCCCTAGTGACTCGCCAAGTTTCCGAGCCATACTCCCAACATTCTACGTAGACACTATGGTCTACTCCGAGATGTTTTTGCCATTAAATAACCAATTATTTCATCAAAGAAACTCCCAAGCTTTCACAATAAGTCGTCATTAAGACCTTGTTAGACACCACTGTTGATTTAAACCATAGATTCCCAAACTTTTTCTGTCCATCGCCCCCTTTGCACGACATAAACTTTGTAACGCCCCCTCCACATTATAAAAGTTTTCAAACGCCCCACTCTCCCCACCCACATATATACATGCTCTATTTTCTCTTTGACATAGAAAATTGATATATATTCTGTCATACATGGTCAATTTTCATATGATTATATACATGAAATAGAAAATTGATGAAAAAATTTATCGTGTAGGACGGGCATAGGATGAATTAAAATGCAGAATTCAAATTTTTAATGATTATTCAATCGTAAAATCACGAAAAAAAATACCCAAATGCTTCTGAACCCACTATCGGCCCCTGGAAGGCTTCAGCGCCCACTGGGGGGCGTTACAGCCCACTTTGGGAACCCATGATTTAAACAGATCATTTCTTTAAGTATGGACGTAGTTAAAGTTACATATAACCAATCATGACTTAGTAGAGCTAAAAATAGAATGGGTGTTGCATTGACTTCATTGCATGACGTTTTATCCTATATAGTTCGGAGCCTCTCAGCAAAAATAGCACGCCACCTGCCGAGAGTAGTGCACTAAACACGAACTCCGTAACTCCGGCAATAATCCTGGGGTTCTCTGAAAAATGTACTTGTGAACAAACGGCGTGGTCTGGATTCGAACCCACGAGCTTCTGAACGCAATGCATAGGCGTAACCACTTAGCCACAGAGGCCCTCGAAGAGATCTACTGGGCCTGTATTGCGATCATGAAAGTGGGGAGGGGGTAATCGACCACCTGTCAATCACTCTGTGTGTGATTTATATGTGATCTGATCCTAAGTGCGATTGTATGTTGTGCCAGTTAGGCACCTACAAGTAGGCCAGCACATCCAATTTCTACGATACTTTTTATTTACTAGGGTAGCTTCCCTAGGTCCTACATCAATCACCTCTTACGACATGCTTTGTAGTTTGCAGTGGTACTATTCTTTGCTTCCTTGCGGGCCCCGGCACCACACGGGTGAAATTTTAATTAAATTATTAACATTGTCATCATACTTTATCCCAGACCTGTCTTAAATTCTCGCCTGGTTGGTTTGCAAATAAGGGCAATCATTGTGACGTTCTTCTCAGGTTCTATGACGGTTACAAGACAGACCTAGCCATGTATTGTTGATTTAAGTTCCACACATTTATTCTGTCAAAAATGATGATGTGATTGTCGTTACAAGCCAGTGATTTCAGCAATCTACAAATGTCCAATGTGATTGTCAGAAGCTTTGCAATATCGCACATAGCACTGAGTTGTAGTGGCATTTCACTACAATAGCTAATTAGGCTATATTCATTGAACGTGTTCTTCTTCTTCTTTGCGTTCGTTCTTTACAACCAATTTTAATCACTCTTTGTGATATGTTTGATCTTTGCCAAGAACGTGTATACGTTGCATATTGGTTTGGTAGGCCCCTAAACGCATAGACCTGTACATGTTTAGGACACGTGCATCCGTTTTCAGCCTAACCTCCTTAACCGCCTCTTACGACATGCGTGGCAGGTAACAATGGCTCTATTCTTTACACGCCAAATTAGGGCACCGGTAACCACTCGGGCGATTGAACGTGTTCAATCCATGAGGTTCAGTTTTTTCTATGGGCGTTTGTGGTTTAACGGTAGTACGCTTGATCACAAGCTATAAGTACCTGGTTCAAACACCGTGGCGGTCATTTTGAAAGCAAATGTATTCCCGTGGATTTTTACGAACTATAAAAATAGACCTCTCCGTTCAGAAATCTATTTATTTGGGTAGATCTATTTATTCTCTTGTCTGTTCATGGTTGCTGTTATATAATGGACGCTTCTGTAACAGTAATTTAAAAGAACACATCGCCGTGTGTTACCGGGGTCTTCAAGGGGAGCAAAGAATAGTAACACTACCCCCTACATGGCGTGTCGTAGGAAGCGACTGAGGTAGGGACCTAGGGAAGCTACCCTAGTAAAGAAAAAGCGTTGCAGAAATCGAATGTGCTGGCCTACTTGTAGGCGAATAACTGGCAAAACGTAAATCGCTCTTAGACTCGGATCACATACAAATCACAAAGAGTGGTTAACAAGTGGTCGATATGGAGCGGTTGAAGAAGAAAAGCACACATGCTTTTTCACTACCTTGTTAAATGTCCATGTTTCACGCCCATACCTTGCTACTGGGAATATTCATGCACTTTGTATTCTGATATTTATTTTTCTATCAACTTCATTCTAAACTGCTTTTAATTGCTAAAGTTTTTGTAAGGATATTTTTGTTCTTCTTTTGATTTTCTTTATGCCATTTCCATCTTTTGTTCGCAGGGAACTGCGATATCAAAAACTGTTCACATTTTCTATTTTCTCTCCACCGCCTGAGAAAGAAATATCATCTGTCATGCTTGTTTTATCATTTGTCATTACTTTTTTGAAATATCGCATTGCAATATAAATTGTGTTTTTCTCCTTTTTCTTGCACTTTTCATCATTATTATTATCTTTTATCTTGTTTCTGTCAGAACCTGGTTCCCATGATATCAGTTTGTATGGCTTCCGTGTTCCAGTTCTGCTACAGCCAATTCAACTCTCTATTTTCTTCTTCTCCTTCTCCGTATCGACCACTTGTTAACTATTCTGTTTGATTTGTGTATGATCTGAGCCTAGAGCGATTGTACGATGTTCCGGTTATGCGTCTACAAGTAGGCCAGCACATCCGATTTGTGCGATGCGTGGTTAAGTGGTTAAGCCCGTTGCCTTGTGAGTCGAAGGTCGTGAGTTCGAGTCCAGACTGTTCACGAGTGCAGTTTTTTCCAGAGACCCCTAGGATTATTGCTGGGGCTACGGAGTTCGTGCTTTGTGCAATACTCTCGGCAGGTGGCGTGCCATTTCTGCGGAGAGGACCGAGCCGTATGGGGTAAAACCCGGTGCAATGAAGTCAATCCTTCGGCTTTTTTTATTTACTAGGGTAGCTTCCTAGGTCTAAATCAGTCGCTATGCTTTGTAGGTCGCAGTGGTACTATTCTTTGCTTCCCGTGTGGGCTTCGGCACCAGACCGGCGAACTCGTCTATGACATCTTTCATCCATCTTATCCTTGGTTTCCATTAACCTTTTCATCACGGTATCATGATCTACAGAAGTGAATCAGCTTCAAGAACATCAGAGAAACATCAGAGAAACATCAGAGAACATCAAACATCGAGGCATCAAACATCGAGGAACATCGAGGACATCAAACATCGAGACATCAAACATCGAGAACATCGAGGACATCAACATCGAGGACATCGAGGCATCAACATCGGGACATCGAGACATCAACATCGGAACATCGAGGCATCAAACATCGGAGACATCAAACATCAGAGACATGAGAACATCACATCGGAAACATCAGGGCATCAGCATCAAGAGAATCGAGGCATCAAGACATCGAGGAAACATCAGAGGACATCAGACATGAGAACATCAGACATCAGAGGAAACATCAGAGAGACATCAGAGGAACATCGTGGAACATCAGAGAAACATCAAACATCGAGGAAACATCAGAACATCAAACATCAGGATCAACATCAGAGACATAGAGAACATCACATCGAGACATCAGAGGAACATCAGAGGAAACATCGAGGAACATCAGAGAAACATCAAGAGGAAACATCAGAGGCCAATTAATACCGTAAATCAATAGACAGTAAACAACTATTAAGGGCCCCTGGAAAAAAAGCAATTTACCAAATACAGGATTAGAACCACAACCTTACTTCTAGCACCCATTTCTAGCCCTGCAGACAAGCGTTTTTCAGAGTAAAACCAGCTAGCTCTGCCAAAAAAAAGAGCTTAGTCGAGTCTTGTTCAAACGCGTCGACGAGAACATAGGAAGATTAGGTCAGATTAGATAGAACAGTGACTGGACAAACAAAGGTGATATTACCTGTTTATTTATAGATTTACCATGATCTACAGAACGATCTTCTCTAGAGAATCATGCTTTGTTTAAATGTCCAAAACATTTTATTTTCTTATCAAACACATTTCTTCATGCTCACGTAATATGACTTTCGGCTATCATTATCCAAATATAAACTGTGACATGATATACGCACGATGTGTAATACAGAGCACTAATTGGAACATGTATTGTTAATATGAACTTTTTCGTCTTTACAGATGGTCAATTTTCAAGTGTTTTACTGTCACAACTTCTGAGTTTGTACTTGTCTCCCTTATCTTTCAGGTCATCCATAAGTTTCTTTTCAAAAGACCTTGCGCCTTTGTGCAATGTCGTTTTTCACACAACTGTCATTTGCTAGTCTTTTCCATTTGCTGAGACCAATACAAAAGTTTGTCATTTAGACCTTGCAGGCATCCTTATATATAAGCAGTGGTCTGCCTTTATGCCTCTTCCCTTCCGAAAGTTCACAGAGCCCTATTTGTTTTGGTATGCGGCAATTGTCCATTCTTCTCGCATGCCTAGCCATCTTAGTCTCTACTGGTGAGCATGCCCATGATGGAAGGCCGGTTTGCACGTTGCAGTAAGTCAGAGTTGGTTATCTTGTACCACCTGATGTTCATAATCTTGCGGAGACATCGAAGGTGAAAGATGTTAAGTTTCTTCTCGGGTCTTGAGTAGAATGTCCATGTTTCTGAGCAAAATAGTAAAGAGCTAATTACACAGGCTCGATATATTTAAAAATTCGTCTGCAATGTTAATTGTGTGTTGTTCCACGCTCTCTTTGATAGGGTAGAGACAAGAAAACCCTCAAACGAACTTTACTGAAGAGGCGAGAGTTATCAAACTCAGTTCTATAGAAGAACTTGGATGATTTTCTCAGGATAGAGCGGTATGGAGAAACTTCTTCCAGGCCCTATGTAACCTATACTTTTACGAGAGGAATACAATACACGTTTTTAGTTTAGTCGTCGGATCATCATCACTGCACATGGAACTAAAAAGTTAATTGTATATCCTTTACAAGACTTTGCGAATCAACCCCAGCTTTTAACGCTGTTTGTGATTTTTCTAGGCATTATTACGTTCAGTAGTTTGTCATTGCTTTCTGAACGGGTGGTGCCATCGTCTTTTTGTAAAAATCCACGCGAAAAATTTTGCAATCAAATTGTCCGCAGAGTGATTCGAACTCAGAACGTCGGGGTTAATAGACATAGTCACTATCCCGTAAGCCACAGACGCCACCGCACATGGGACTAATTAGTCAAAAAGTGCTCTGGTCTCATCCTCGGTATGTCTCTAAGTTTAGCTAGTCGCCAGATCATCATCACCGCACATAGAACTAATTAGTCCATAAGTGCTCTGATCTCCTACTCAGTATGTCTCTAAGCTTAGCTAGTCGTCAGATCATCATCACCGCACATAGAATTAATTAGTCCATAAGTGCTCTGATCTCCTACTCAGTATGTCTCTAAGCTTAGCTAGTCGTCAGATCATCATCACCGCACATAGAATTAATTAGTTCATAAGTTCTCTGATCTCCTACTCAGTATGTCTCTAAGCTTAGCTAGTCGTCAGATCATCATCACCGCACATAGAATTAATTAGTTCATAAGTTCTCTGATCTCTACTTCAGTATGTCTTCTAACGGTTAGCTAGTCGTCAGATAATCATCACCGAACATAGAATTAATTGTCCAAGTGATTCGATCTCCTAGTACTATGTTCTAAGCTTAGCCCAGTCGTAAGATCATCATCACCGCACATAGAATAATTAGTCCATAAGTGCTCTGATCTCCTACTCAGTATGTCTCTAAGCTTAGCTAGTCGTCAGATCATCATCACCGCACATAGAATTAATTAGTCCATAAGTGCTCTGATCTCCTACTCAGTATGTCCGTGAGTGGGTGACAACTAACGACACCGGTTCTTTGCTGGTTTACTATTCTTCTTTTGCTCCCAGTATAGTACTCTTATGAGCGTCTGTAGCTCAAACGGTAGTGAGCTCGATCACGACAACGTTCCTGGTTCAAACCCACGGTGGACAAGTTTTGAATCAAATTCGTTTCCGTGGGATTTTTTTACACAAGGTAAAAATATACCTCACCGTTCAGAAAGCAATGTCAAACTACTGAACGTATAAGTGGGGCCTAGAAAATCAACGACTCGTTTACTGTGGTTGATGGCTACGTCCTTTAGAATATGCCACGATTTTCATTTCATAGTGCTCTTGTCTAGCTACAACACATTTGGCTTGGTATCTTATTTAGTACTGACTGACAAACATATCGTAATTTCAAAAATACTTTCATGAAAAATTGAACAATTCTGAATGGAGAAGATAAAATATATAAAAAAAAGGAACCCTTTCATACCTTAGGGTACATAGGGCAATACAGTGTTAGGCCTGTATTTTTCATTGACCATCGGCACACGATGGGTGATGTGGTCAGCATCACACCGGCCGCCTGGTGCTGATGTCTGGTACCCAGTTGAGGCTGAGAGCCGTCGCGGTCCGGGAAAAATTTCACGCCAGCTATGGGAGCTGAACCCTGACCACCAGCCTCGAGAAGCGAGTTCACTAACAACTACGCTACCGCGGCTCTCGGAAGATAAAATATACTATTGTTTTAAGAATATGTTTCTGTCATTATCGACCAGCTTACACCGTGTGTTCCGATAACATCCCATAGAACCAGTCCGTTAAATATTGATGGAACTATCATAACGTTTACAGGACAATACGCGCCTGGGAGATATTAGGCACAGGAAATGCATAATCTCACCAGTAGTCAGACGAAAAAAAAAGTATTAAACAAATCCACGACCACCAGAAATATCTAGGACACGAGAAATAACAGCGACCAGGTCTGACAACTTAATAGAGCATCGTTTTGTAAAAGCACGAAAAAAAGTTAAACTGTCGGGCCGAAATGGCAAATGTTAGAGTGTATTGAACAAGATAAAGGCCCGTCTGCCAGCGTGTTCGTAGCGCGTTGGACTACGAGTGACTATCCCTCTGTGTGTGCGGGTTCAATTCCGCGGGATGGCAGAAAAAGCCACAGATTCCTCAGATTTACGGTGTTCGTGGCACCGAACCGAAGGGTTACGATGTCCATGGCACCGAGCCGAAGAGCTGAAAAGCTCGTGTTCTGGATCGAAAAAACAAAACAAAAAACAAGATAAAGGGGTCTTGTGGCGTAGAAGTTAGGTACTCGTGTCTCGTGCCAAAGGTATAAGGTTCGCTCCCTCATGAAGCCATATGAATATTTTTCAGTGTAGGTGAGATCGAGTTCCTAGTCATATCGGAGACGGACGATAAAACGTAGGTCCTATGTTCAAGCTGAGCATGTAAAAGAACCCTTGGCAGTTCAAAATCGAGAAGAGCAGGCGGGAAAGCCGCTGCCATGGCACAATTCATTAGATTAATTTAAAAAATAACATTCCTACAAAAATATCTTCAAAATTTCGTCGAGGACCCCTCGCCGGTGCTACGAAATTCGTGCACTGCAGCTGAGATCTTCCTGTGTAAGAAAGATATCGGATCACACATGGTTACTCACTGAAGTACAATGAGGATGGTTCTATCAATCAATGAACAAGATTTATTTGTTTCCTAGCCATCGTTAAGGTTGTAACTTTTTGTATAGTCCGGGCACGTACATGCGTCGATTTACTACGGCAGGGCATTCTAGGGTAGAGAGATTCAACATAATACGTTCTGACAATTTGAGTAGAATTCTTAATGTTAACATTATGTAAAAATCTGATGAGAAACGACTTCCATCTGGGTCACAGTTAGCATTTACCACCCACCTCATCACCATTACTTTTTCTTCAACAATAGAGGTTTATTAGCGACAATGTTTTTATTTACCACATTTGCCGTAGTTGCATTGTGCCCGTCTTAATGTCAGACTTCTGCTGCTTTTCAGCTGTCAATTATTTGTTAACTTTTAAACATAAACCCACCCGGCCCGTATTTAGTTGTCAGGTGTTTGGATTCAAATTTTATTTTGTTGATTTCTTCTTTTTGAAAACTCAACAGTTTTCTTTTCTTTTTTTTTTTTTTTTTAAATGTATATTTTAAGGATCGGGTGGGGAGGTATGCGACTTAATTCAACGATCGAAACACTGTTTCCGGCATCGTTAAGTTTACTGAAGTGAAAACTGTACGCCCAGTTAAGCGCAATCAATTCCGAGTGCGAACGTGAAAGATTTGCCTAGTTTTCCCTGGCCTAAGTTGACAAGTGAAACATTAAAGCAAGCAACGAGCTATCGGTATGCCTGGGTTGTAGTAGCTGACATTACTACAACTGTTCATCTACAACATTTTGTTGTTTGCAACGCCACTTCATCAGGACCTTCTCTGTCGGACTTGTGCTATTTGTGGTTGTTAGTTGAAATACTTAAGTTATTACAACCGTTCATCTGCAACATTTTGTTGTTTGCAAAACATTTTCATTTTGAAAGACTTGGACTTGTGTAATATTTATGTTCAATCGCAGACTTCTGCGGGACAGTACTTAATTTTGACGTGATACACAAGGTAAGAGAGTTTGTTAATTCGAATTTTTACTATTTTATTCAAATTTTCAGCAGGGTATTTGAACGTATAAATAAATTCGATTCCTCATCAAAAAGCTTGTCATAAGCAGAACTTTGTCACATAAACAGTCCTTCGGAATTTCTTTCTGTCATAGGTCAGATGTTCCGCGTCTATATCTGTCATGCTCAAATCATCAGTTACATCCTGAATCCATCTTCTCCGGAATCTTCTCTTTGCCGGGATGTCTCCTTCCATATTTGTTTTTCCCAATTATTTGGGCCTTTTTTGAATGTCCAAAATACTTCAATTTGCTCATTCGTATTTGTAACATCAACCAGTTGTCTTGGATCTGTCCGTACAGATCTATTTGTTCTCTTCTCTGTCCATGATATACAGATGACTCTTCTGCAGCACTTGTATTCAAACGCGCATATGTTTTTCAACTGCCTTGTTAAATGTCCATGCTTCACACCCATACGTTGCCACTGTGAATAAGCTTGCTCTTAGTATTCTGATTTTTGTTTTCCTATCAGTTCTATTCCATACTGTTTTCACTTGTTAATTTTTTTTTATAATGACCATGCTTGTTCTTCTTCTAATTTCTTCATTCCATTTCCATCTGTTGTTAGCAGTGAACATTTTCTCTCCGTTGATAAAAAAAAAATATAATTTGTCATGCTTGTTGTATCCGATAGATTATCAAGTCAAACTACCAAATTAGATTACCAAATCAGATTATCAAATCAGATTATCAAATCAGATTACCAAAATAAAATACTTGAAATTTTGATTATTTGTTAATGCATGGAGAAACTGAAAGTGGGGTATACTTGTGCACTATTGAACAATATTAACCATTTCCCACCTCAGAGCCAATATATCGGCTCGCGGTATTACATATGGAAATCTAAAGAAATCAAATCTAGAACCAAAACTCGGATATTTAATTCCATTGTTAAAGCAGTTCTGCTGAATGGGTCAGAAATATGAAGAACAACTACAATAATAAGGCATAAATTGCAAACATTCATCACCTGGTGTCTGCTCAGAATAGAGGGACTAAGATGGTAGGATAGGGTTACAAATTAAAAACTTATGGAGAGAGCCAGACCAATTCCATTGAACCAAGAGGTTAAAAAGGACACTGGCGCTGGGTAGAACGCACTTTGCGAAAACCTGAGGGGAATATAACAAGAAGGGTCCTTTCCTTAAATCGCTGGGACAGCAAAATAAGGGGAGGCCGAAAAATACATAAAGAAAGGATTTGGAGGCAGAGATGAACAATATAAAGAAGATCTGAAAGGAGATAGCTAGAGATAGAAAAACGTTACATGAGTGGGTTGAGGGCATATGCCCTAATCCTGGTTTAAAAGGCAGAGAGATGTATTTTTAAGACGACGCAAAGCCATTACACTGGCTAGTTCAGTATACATTGCTATATAAATGAGTCTGAGGGTTAAAACAAAATTGGGGAATGAAAGGGTTAAATGTCCGTTACAAATATCCGGACCACCAGAGTTGTTAAATAAAGCTATTCACTGCAGACAAGACAGGAAAATTACCACAAGTGAAATAAGATGCTTGAGGAAAGCAATAAATAAAACAAGAAGAGATCATATAAGAAATGAGGAAATTAGAAGAACAGTCAGAACAACACCTGCTATTAGATTCATTGAAAAACAGAGACTCAAATTGGTTTGGTCACTTGGTCAGAATGAACCTGAATACATCAGTTCAAGAGTGTACAACCTGAAAATGGAAACATCAAGAGGAAGGGACAGACTAAGACAAAGCTGGATTGATAGAGTTACAGATATCTTAAAACTCCACAATACCAAGGCAAATCAAGCGACTGAGCGTGCACTATCTCCGAAACCGATCATCAGTTAAACCGGCTCTACGATGGAGGTGCTTTGTCGCTGATACTTTCAACGGGGTGAAAAAGATATAGTATCTGGGGATTGTCAAACGAACATGTTTCGTCGATTCCAGTCAAAGTTATTTTAGGAGTTTGAAATTACACGCTGTACAAGTAGGGTTGGATGCTTGAGCGGTAGAAATAGGAGTGTGTTTAGTCAGCGAACCACGGGAACCATCAGTATGCACGTCCTTCGATATCTTTTGGGGGAAACTGAGCACCTATGGGTCTGCCAGCACTGATGTGATACCAGCTCAATAACCAATAACACTTGTTATTTTGCTTCACGATTGACACAATTTGATTAAATTTACCCAGAACAATGACTGCACATGTATTAAAACATATATCATTTTCCTTTAAACCAGAATTAATGAATTATTAATATAATTAATTACACAAATATTAATTAGACAAGCAAGGAAACAAAATTAAGACTTCTGAGAACATGCATATTCCCTGTGGCAACATATGGATGTGAATCTTGGACCATAACACAAACATTAAGGAACACAATAGAAGCTTTTGAAACAAGGTGTTAGAGAAAGGTCTTAGAACATCCTGGACAAAAAAGAGAAAAAACCCAAAGACATCCTACAAGACCTGCATATCGAGGAACATTGGCTCATAAATAACATGTCCCAGATGATGAAATATTTTAGCTATGTTAAACGTCACAATAGTTTGGAGACAACGGTAATGAAAGTCATGGTTTCTGTAGTACAAGGCAGGGAACGATCACAACGAAGATGGCAGCAGGACATCAAAGAAACCTTGAACATGACGCTGGGGGAAGCGGTAGAACTTGCTAAAGACAGTTTTTTCAGACGTTGAACCCTACCTGGGTAGGATTCTCCGCAGCACTAAGCATAGCACACTACACGCCTGGAGCTGTTGAAGGTTTCTGGGTTTTCAAGAAAGATCGGGTGCTCCCCCCATTGCACTATAGGAAAAGAGTGAAAATTCATAATTCCTGGGTTCGAAGAAGATGGGCTGTTATCTTCTTCTTCTTTGCGTTCGTTCTTTACAACCAATTTTAATCACTCTTTGTGATATGTTTGATCTTTGCCAAGAACGTGTATACGTTGCACATTGATTTGGTAGGCCCTAAACGCATATACTTCTACACGTTTAGGACACATGTATCCGATTTCAGCCAAACCTCCTTAGTCACCTCTTACGACATGCGTGGCAGGTAACAGTGGTTCTATTTTGTACACCCCAAATTTGGGCCCCGGTAATCACTCAGGCGACGGGCTATTATGAAAGCGACGTACCGCAAGGGACATACTGCTTGATGATGATTAATTATAGTAAGCTGATGTTCAATGAAAACCCTTTAAAAAAATTAGTTGTTGAATGCTAAGAGCGTCTTCAAACATAACTTTTGTTGTTCGTGCGTTGTTTAGTCCGGCACATTGTCTTCAAGCAAGTGAACAATGAACAACACAGATTACACGCGCTTAGCGCACGTAATGATGACGGTGTTTGTTATAAATCTCATCCCATTGGTTGGTTTGTCATTTGTCAACGTTTCCAAACTTGGGAGTCAACAGGATTCAACATTATAATTAAACAGACATTTTAGGAGTTAAATAATCAATCAATTCAAGTGGCATGCCTGTGGCGTAGGCGATTAAGCTCGTTTTTCCTTTGTGCAGTTTATCATTCTAACGTCTATCTTTGTCAAACCAGGATGTCAGGACCACTATCTTCTCCGTCTGTCTTCCACGATTCTCCTTCCTGAATTGACCTGTTGTTCAAATGTTCTAAACCTAATTTATAAATGCCCAAAGACAAGTTTCTGGATCTGAAGTGATGGTTTCTGTGTGCAGTGCCTGTTTTAACCTCATCATTTTTCTTCTTTCTTTTCTTCGATTCCTAATGTAAACATACATCTATGTAATCTCATCTTGTTGCCTACTTTGGATCTTTTTCTTCTTCTTCTTCTTTTCCTCACACTCTCGGGTTGTTGCCCAGTGTCGTGTGGTTTTCTGTTTTGTCTTGCGCTGTTCTGGTGGTTGTGTGATTGTTATCTTTGCTCTTTCACAGGATTCTGCTACGCCATCTAACCATCTCTGCCCAGCGTGTTCGTAGCGCGTTGGACTACGGGTGACTTCCCTCTGTGTGTGATTCATTCGCGGGATGGCAGAAAGAGCCACAGATTCCCAGATTTACGGTGTTCGTGGCACCGAACCGAAGGGTTACGATGTCCATGGCACTGAGCCGAAGAGCTGAAAAGCTCAAGTGCTTCTGGATCGGAAAAAAAAAAAAAAACCATCTTTTCCGTGGTCTTCCTCTTGCCTTCTTTCCCGCCGATGTTCTGTTGTGAAGACTTGTATACTGTGGAGTTTGGATGCATTCTTATTAAGTGGCCAAACCACTTCATTCTTTGTTTATCTATGTAATTCAAGCACGGTTTTGTGCCAACTTTCTTTCTTATGCTGATGTTGGTGATTTTGTCTCTTCTTGTGTTGTTGGTAACTTTTCTCAGGTAACGCATTTCACATGTAGTTATTTTTGTGACTGCGCTTTGCTCAATGTCCATGTTTGGCTCTGGTAACACAAAGTAGGTATAAAAACACTAAAATAGGTGTTGAATCACAGACAACTGTAAATTACTAGGCCTAACGACTGGCGGGGAAGCCCATGACCTAGATCGGGAAATTGGGAGGGGGCTGGAATTTATATGTTTGATAGAACACTGCAATTTAAAAAAATTTTTTTACTAAATTCTGTGAGTCTATGATTATTTATTGGTGAAAATATTCATAATATTGATATTCTTATTGTTAAACTTAACTTGTTGCATAATATAACTTCGATTTAGCATTTTGTGTTGATTTTAAAATGAATTCGTCAATATATACAATACTGGAATGCAAGGTCACGTGGTGTAGTTGTAGTCTTATTTCCCATAATTCTTACCTGAGTTCGCAGGCCCATAAGTTTATAGTTGGCTGTGGTTGAATCAATATAGCGATTTAGGGAGTTTGGAGTTATACATTGTACAATTAGAGCTGGATGCTCTAGGGGCAGAGAGAGAAGTGTGTTTAACCAGTAAGTCACATGAACCGTCAGTATGCATACCATTCGAAATCTGTTGGTGGAGACTGAGCACCTACGGGTCAGCCCGTAGTGGTGTGGCGTTAGCTCAATAGCTAATAACCAATAATGCATTTTAACACGCTTCCGTTCAACCATCTTGAATCGCTAACAATATAACACACTATCAAGTAGTGTGCGCAACACATATAATCTGTACACATCAAGCTTAGTGTTGATGGACAACATTCTATTTCTCTACAATATCTTTTACAATTTGGCAATATATAATACTTCCAATGTTAGATATAAAACTTCAAAAGAATAGAAGCTGGTTGGAATAATATACAACAGAGCAGAGAGACTGCCTAATCAACTCGCAGCTGCCCCGTGGGAACGTAAACTATGGAACAACGAACAAACATGTTTTGAAGTGAGAAACGAGCTCATTCAGTCTGCCATTGTGTAGGTGGCTAGTTTGATCTAAAAATAAAAGATGACCAAAATTATAGTAAATTTGAGAATGATGTTATGTTTCGGGAAACTACATTTGGTGTTGATGTAAAAAGTAATGGTCATTTCTGTGTTAATTCTTAGTTACACTCGCAATAAAATTTACGGTAGTGTTTAAAATCTCGATACGTAGCTTTTTTTTTCTTTATCTCTTATAGTCATATTTCTTTTGGTTTCAATCTTTTTTAATATAGCTACTTAATTCTTTTTCTTTGTTCGCTGTTCGCCTGCTATGAACTCAGAAGTAGCCATGGCGCACAGTGTGGCGCTTCTGACTGATTTTTGCGTGACAGCCTACTTATCATTTTATTGGTTTCCTCGCCATACAGGCGAGCTTTCTTCGACTTCAGAGGTAGCTGCTTACTTACTTATTCCACCCGAGTGGTTACCGGGGTTCAAATTTGGGGTGTAAAGAATAGAACCACTGTTACCTGTCATGCATGTCGTAAGAGGCGACTAAGGAGGTTTGGCTGAAATCGGATGCACATGTCCTAAACGTGTAGAAGTCTAGGGGCTTACCAAACCAATGTGCATCGTATACACGTTCTTGGCAAAGATCAAACATATCACAGAGTGATTAAAATTGGTCGTAAAGAACGAACGTAAAGAAGAAGGTTTACTTATTTCTTTCCACTTCATGTGAAGCATAGGGTATTTAGGGTTTTAGCAGTTGCTCGCCACTTTCATCGCTCTCTGGCTGTTTTCTATTTTGCTCTGGTTGGTTTCTGTATGGCCTCGAAGGATAGTACAGCCATCTTGTTTTTCAAGAAGACCCTGTCTCTTACAGTCCCCTTTGCCGTTTTCCTTGAGGGCTCCACTCAAGCGCTTTCATAGTAACTCTCGACTGTGTCTTCTGCAGAGTATGCCTGAACCATCTACTTTCTTAAACTGTATCATTATCATAGCTGGGACTCCCTATTCATATGTCTGTGTTTGCAGCTCATATTCATATGTTGTGTTTGCAGCTCTGTCATGTTATTTGAGCCTGAGAATATGCTTTTCGCTGGTATTTGGAAATGCTAACAGGCATATTGCAGTATTACATGAGAAATGAAAAATAAAATGATTACAAATCTTATCACTTTCTCTCTCTCCTTTAACCCGGATGGGGGTATACGCCTCAACCAACTCATGCCAAGTTTTCCTATCTCTAGCTATCTCCTGCAGCTCCTCCAGCTCTTCTTTATATTGTTGATCTCCGCCTCCAAATCTCGTCTCCATGTATTTCTCGGTCACTCCTTCTTTCACTGTCCCTGTGGGTTCCAGACAAGGACCCTTCTTGTTATATTCCCCTCAGGTTTTCAGAAAGTGTGTCCTATCCAGCGCCTTTTTTAAAAACCTGTTCGTTGACTGGAATCTGTCTTATTCTGTCCATAAGTTCCTCATTTGTGACCCTATCATACCATCTTAGTCCCTCTATTCTTGCTCATACACCAATTGATGAATGTTTGCAGTTTATGTCTTATTGTTTTAGTAGTTCTCCATGTTTCTGACCCATACAGTAGAACTGCTTTAACATTAGAGTTAAATATCCGAATTTTTGTTCTAGATTTGATTTCTTTAGACTTCCATATGTTTCCCAGTGCATGAACCTCTTGCCTTCTGTATTCTTTTTTAACATCTCTATCTGTTCCACCCTCTTTGTCTACATTGCTGACCAAATATGTTATGATTCTACCACTTGAAGTGGGATTTCTCCAATGGAGATCGGGTTGTCATTTGCTTGGTTAGTTCTCATTATCTTTGTCTTTACCTTATGAGTGTTCAGCTCTAGTTGCTTGGACTTCTGATTCAGTGACATATCTTAAATTTGGAAAGACATATCTTAAGTTTGTAGTTCTTCATCAGTGACATATTTTTTACAATCATGCTTAAATGCTTGCTTGACAGCATCGCCCGTTTACTAAGTATTACCGTAGCCTCTCCACGGTTTTCTGCAGATCTGATCTGGTTTGACCTCCTCAGACCTGTAAGTTTCCGTGCATGTCCAGTCTGATAATACGCCGCAGACATCTGTTGACAAAAGTCGGAATCTTATTTGTATTTAACTTGATGACTGGCCACCTTTCCGAACCCTACAGCAACACAGATTTCACATTTGAGCTCAATATCCTGAACGTTATTTTTGTGGAGTTGGCAGTAGACTTTCTCATTGTGTGCCGAAAAGCAAAAGCAACACACTAAATTGGGACGTTCTGTTCAAAAGGTCATTATTAAACAAAGGATACAGGACAGAACTAACGCAAGTTATGATGACGTCATTTTAAAAACAATGGATGGTGGCAGTTCGCCACAAACAGATACCAGAGTATGACGTATGAGGAAGTAAAGGCGTGGACAAAATGAATTACAAGAACAAACTAACAAGTAAACAAGCTGGCAAACAAAACAATGAAGCCTGCTTTCAACTGGGTAGAGTAGAACAAGCTAGCCATCTTCGGGTATGACTGGGCACAATAGACTGAGCTATTATCTATTTAACAAGTACAAGGATAGTTTGTATTAGTGTATGTACATATGTCACCAGTATATGTCGCATCATCGATGTTTCCGCAAGATTATGAAAATCAGGTGATACGACAAGATAACCAACTCTGAAGTTCTGCAACGTGCAAACCTACTTCCCATCATGAGCATGCTCAGCAGTGGACGACTAAGATGGTTGGGGCATGTGAGAAAAATGGAAACTTGTCACATATCAAAACAAATGTTGTTCTGTGAACTTTAGGAGGAGAAGAGGCACCAGAGCAGACCATTGTTCAGATATAAAGATGTATGCAAGGCCTCAATGAAAACTTTTCTATAGGTCACAGCAAATTGGAAAAAATAGCTGATGACAGAGTTGTGTGGAAAGGGATATTGCTCACGGACGCATAGTCTTTTGAGAAGAGACTTATGTATGAGCTGAAATACAAGAGAGAAAAGCTAAAACTCAGAAGTTGTCACAGTAAAACGCCAATTGACCGTCTGTAAAGACGAAAAAGGTCATATATGTATGTATATATATATATATATATATATATATGACACCAGCAAGAGTATTCAACGTATAATGAACAGAGACAACACTCATGGTCAACTACAGCTGACCACTAACTATTTTAGAGTTATAGAAGCTGATGTTTGAAAGCGTTGAAATGAAAATCATGTCATAACCTTTACAGAACTTTGCTATCAACCACGGTAAACTAGTCGTCGATCTTTCTAGACACCACTTATACGTTCAGTAGTTTTGCCATTGCTTTCTGAACGGTGAGGTCTGTTTTTACATTTGGAAAAATCCACGTCGAACAAATTTGTTTCCAAACTGCCTGCAGCGGAGTTTAAATCAGAAACGCTTGGGTTGTGATCGAGCTCACTACAGCTTAAGCTACAGACGCCCACTTGAAACCGTTAGAAAAGATTTTTGGGGTCAAAGTAAGTTTTTTCTTTCTTTACTATTTTTCTTTCTTTTCTCCAGTCCTGTTTACCTCGCAACGTCAGGATAAGAAGAGATTTCTAGAAAGAGCTTTTGTGTGCGCTTCGTAAATAGTGTTTTTCGTTGCCTCTGTTATCTCTGAGGCCCACCTTTTGCATGGCCGGCCTTTTGCTTTGTATCCATGGCAAGCTAGATGTGAAGATTTTTCTACGTGTTTTAAAAATATTATATTCTCTTTCTGGATAACTCCCTTTGTTCGATTTAATTTCCTCATCATCATCATCAGGTGCCGTCTCCACATCGAAGGTTGGCTGCAATGAATCTCCAGCATCCTCTTGTCTTTCGCCTTTGTGTTGCACACTGCCAGACTGTAACCTGTTCATTTCTTAAAGTTTCCATCCCACTTATCTCTCGGTCTTCCTCTTGCTCTTCCCCTCAACTTTCCCCTCTAGTAAATATTTTATCATGGTGTCATGTCTTTTATGTGCCCAAAATACTTTACTTGTCTGAATTTTATTTCTCTTAATAATTGTTTGTCTCATATAACATAATAATACTGTATAACTTGTTTCTGTTCTGATATGATATATTTTGTATTTTGGTATACACTTTTCGCGCAGTCGACCTAAATATCAACATTTTCAATCTGTTTCCATGTTAAATTAAAATATTTAGTAATCATAAATTAAATATTGACCTGGCGTTAAACTTCCAACTCTCTGGCTGACATCACGTGCTACTTCGGTTCCTGGAATCTCTTCTAATAGTCTTGTTACTGACTTAATTCGACATAATTCTATCGATTTTCCCCCAATGCCTGTCACGTGTCCTTCTAGCCAGATTTTTTGCATTTTACAAGAAGAAGCTACTGAAGTCTTAAGCCGCAGGATAGAACATTTGTCTGACTCGAATCTGGCCAAGTCGTTATTCATTCAATGAATGAAGCCTGTCAAATGTCTTTTTTTTATTTCGTAACCTTTTGGCATTTATGACAATGCTTTCACCAGTCTTTGTTCTAGCACCAAGGAATGTCTTTTTGTGTTTTAGGACACTACAATCGTGTTTCTTTGTTGTTAAGACAAAGCAACGATCATTCTTTGTTATGATTCTTCATTCCTTCATTTCATTGGCTTGGAATATTATCTATATATTCAATATTGAACATTTTATAAACAATACAGCACAGGAACAAGTTCATCGATTCAAATATCTGAGAGCATTCATAACAGCAGTTTGAAGATGTACAACAGAAATAAGGAATAGAATAGCACAAGCGAGAGCAGCTTTTACGAAAATGAAATACACACTGTGCGTGAATTCTCTACCAATGACACTGGGGACAACAATACTTCAGTGTAATATTGAACCAACACTTATGTATGGCAGAGAATCATGAATAATGAAAAATAAAAAACATTACTGGAAGCCACAGCGATGTGGTTCTACAAAAGAATATGAAAATATAATGAGCATCGAAACTAAAAAATATATGAGATTTTAAAAGAGGAATACACACAAAGAAATATGATTTTTTTTTGTATGCAATCAGTTTTTTTGTCATGCACTTGATACGAAGAAAGCGTTTAGAACATTTGGTGACAACTGGTACAATTCAGGAAGAAGAGATCAGGACGACAGAGGGAAAAGATTTAGAACCACTGTTACCTGCCACGCATGTCGTAAGAGGCGGCTACGGAGGTTTGGCTGAAATCGGATGTATGTGTCCGAACCTGCTGCCTTGCAGGTCGGCTGGGGACAGTCAAAGGCTGACGGAGAGCGAACCCAGTAAACGCTGGTTGAAATCGGACACATCGCCGAAGGACAAGCACCAGAGCTTCAAATGGTACTGAAGATGTGACGTAAAATACGTTCTTAGCAAAGGCTGTTTATATATCACAATAAGAATGATCAAAATGGCCGAAAAATAACGATCTAGAGAGAGAGAGAGAGAGATGGCCTGACATCTTGGTTCGACAAGAGATCGACGCCAGAACTGATTAACTGCACTTATCCATCCTAAACTCTCCAACAAGTGTTGTTTTCGATGAAAGCCTGTCCGCTCTGTCGTTGCCACGAGCACTCTAATGATCAGGACAGTAGATCCACGCGAGTCTCTGGAGGTTGGAAACCTCTATAGACGACATCCACTCATACCGCAACCTGCTAATCTGAATTTTCCGAAGCATCAACTGAGTGTCAGAAACAACAACGCCCTCAGTAAACGGAGTCCCAAATGGCCAACGGATCTGCGAAGTACCTATCCATCGGCACAACTGGATGGTCCATCGGGACTGAACGATGCATACTCAACTATGTACACACTTCTTTTTTTACTCTGCCCGTACATTACTACTATTACTGTCTGTATGCTCATACATCTATGTCTTATTTTGTTTCGTGTCGTGCAGCTTATCACGTTATAAAGTTATCGTTTTAATGTTTACATTACTGTCCTGTCTGATCTCGTTTCGTATGCAAACGTTTCTGATTGGACAAGTCATTTTGTGCTATTACACTTAAATTTCTTGTTTATTTTTCTTAAACAAATTATTATCGTCTGTATATTTTTATTTTTACATTGGGGACTATTTATAAACTTTCATTGAGTTGAAGCGAGTTTCGCGTACATGACAGACTCGATGTGAATATATAATTGTTTCCAACCTCCAGAGGCTTAACATGGATATACTGACCTGGGCATGCATGTGCTTGCAGTAAAGAGAGAGCGGACAGACTTGCATCAACAGCATCGATTGTTGGGGATTTGAAGATGGATAAGGGGATGTTCTTCGGTCTCTTCGCGACTGTCTGTTGGATGAGGACACTAAAATCAATGTTGAATCGATCAAGCGATTTTTAAGCAGTTTGGAGTTACCCGTTGTACAAGTAGAACTGGATGCCTGAGTGGCAGAGTGAGAGGTGTGTTTAATCAGCGAGCCACGGGAACCATTAGTATGTATATCTCCTCTCCTCCCAACAGATATCTTCGATATCTGTTGGGAGGAGACTGAGCACCTATGGGTCTGCCCGGAGTGCAATGACGTCAATTTAGTAACCAATAACCTCTACCAGTGGCGGCTCGTGTTTATTTTTGTTGTTGGGGCCAGACACACATTTTTGGAATAATCATGGTTTTGAGTTATGTTATATTTTAATTTATTAAATAATAAATACACGTTACACATTATTTTTTGTGGGGTTCGGCCCACTGGCCCTTAATGACGAGCCGCCACTGACCTCTACCTTGTTCAATGTCCATGCTTTATACCCATATGTTGCCACTGGAAATATGTATGCATTTCTGATCCTTGTTATCCTATCAGATTCATTCCATACTGTTTTTTGTAAGAGCACATTTGTTTTTTTTTAAATTTCCGTCATCTCATCTCTTGTTAGCAGTGAACTGAGATATTCAAAACTGTTCATATTTTCTTTTGATTGTTTATTGTGGTGAATTAAGCTCTTTGTGCCGAGACACGTCTCTTTCAACCTGACAGTTGTTTTTCTTGGTTATATCAGGGCGTATTGGCCTTTTTCTTGATGTAGCCATATGACCTGGCACTAGTCCTAAAAAGGAGTTTTGAGTATTGTGTTATACAGGGTGTTCAATTTAAAAGCAGCCCCAGTGATAAATATAAATTTGCCAGGTACGCATTGCATCTCGTCTATTTGCTATTCAAACCGGTTCTGACTAGCTTGTCCTACGTCACATTTGTTCATCGCCCTTCCCGCACTACAATTACACACCATTACACAACCTTGACCTATACTACGTCATATCTGAATCTTCCCATTTTCCATACATATATGCCAGATTAGCTCCCTTCACAGGCTGCTTTTAAGTTGAACACCCTGTAGTAAGTTTGTAGCCATGAAAAGGACTGTGTGATGATTCGTCTGTGGCTGTCTGTCGTGTTGGTGACATTTTCTATTTTCTCATTGTTGATTAAAAATATATATTGTCATATGTGTTGTATCCGTTGTCCTTATTTGTGTTCTATTGACGCTACCCAGCTCAGGTAGCGTCAATAGACTATTTGATTCGTTTCTTCTGTCAGTCATCATATCCCAGCACAACTAATACACACACTATAACTCTGAATTTAATACCGGCATGCATGTGGTAAAATGTCACTTAATTAGCATAATCGTCGGAAGGTCAGAATCAAGAACACTTATTGAATGCATGAGTCACCAGTTTCCGGTTAGAACGATAAAGTATGTGACATAAGAAAGGGCTCTGTGGCTAGATGGTTCTTTGCCTTGCGTTCCGAAGTGGTGGGTTGAAATCCGGACCGCGACGTACTGTTCACGGGTGCATTTCTTTCCAGAGACTCCCTAGGATTGTTACCGGAGCTACGGGGCTCGTGATTTGTGCAATACTCTCGACAAGTGGCGTACCTTTTCTACCGAGAGGGACCAAACCATACGGGGTAAAACCCGGTGAAATAAAGTCAATCCTTCGACTGTAGACCTATTTTTTAAAATAAATGTTTGCAGGGTGCTATGTTTAGAGTGAGCTTGTACTACTCCGGGCTATCTGCACCTTGCGGCACAGTACCTCCGTTTTCTTTTTTGGGCTATAATTTCATAGGACCGGATCACTAGGACATATCAATGAAACAATGGAGAGTTTTAGTCAGTGTGTCATTCTCCTATATGATGGATTGATATGATCATCATCATTGCACTTTGGTGAGTAACCATGTGTGCTCCGATATTTTTCCTCACAGGAAGATTCAGTGGCAGTGCTTGAGCTCAGTAGCACAGGCAAGGATCCCCTTTCCTATATGGGTTGCTGCTAACAGCTAGCTACCAGGTCACAGTGAGCCGGTGGTGTGTGGCTATTACACTTGAAGTCATTATAAAGACATCTTAGTCTCTTCTAGAAAGGAATTACACAGTTACAAACTTATCCATCCTAGAAGAAACATTTATCCCTAGCCTGTGACAACATAGGCGCTTAGGATAGCAGCAGCCGCATACCATCATGTTATGTTCTTGGCCGTTCTTTGTGTTGTTCTCCAGCTGTGATTTATTTATTTCTGTTCTCCGTCGGGTGGTTTTGGGACTTCAATTTTTCATTTTTTCTTTTTTTCCTGATCCAAAGCCCTTGAGCTCTTCGGCTCGGTGTCATGTACATCGTAATCCTCGGTTCGGTGCCACGAACACCGTAAATCTGGAGGACCTGTGGCTTTTCTGCCAGCCTGCGGAATTGAACCGCACTCACAGGGAGCTGGGCAGGCGGGCCAAATTTCATTAACTCCTGGTGCTCATTTCAGTGCAGTTTTCATGACAGTTAGACTCCATGCGTATCCCATGCCCGATCCATCTCCATCATCTCTTTTTGTTGATGATGTTCATATTCTCTTGTTGACACTGTATAAACCATTCTTAGTAAAAGATTAGTCCGAATACGCCTAAGATATTTCGCATACAAATAACTATATTAGTTGTAAAGAAAGCTGCATAATGCTACAAAATAATGAGAAAATTTAAGTTTTATGAACATATAAAAAGACATGAAGGAATAGGAATCTTCTTTGCATTGGTTCTTTATAACCAATTTTAATCACTCTTTGTGATATGTTTGATCTTTGCCAAGAACGTGTATATGTTGCACATTGGTTTGGTAGGTCCCTAAACGCATAGATTTCTACACGTTTAGGACATGTGCATCCGATTTCAGCCAAACCTCCTTAGTCGCCTAATACGACGTGCATGGCAGGTAACAGTGGTTCTATTCTGTACACCCCACATTTGTGCCACGGTAACCACTCTAGCGATACCATTATTAAAGGAAACATACTCGGCAAAGGGAGAAGAGAAAGACCATGAAGAATATGGGTTTAGGACACGACTGACAATTTGAGCACGACAGCTGCGGGTGGCTATTGAAATCTCGTCATAATTCTATGTGCATAAATTACATTATAGAACTGTCAGCTTGCTAGGCCTGTCACAGAAGCTTCAGAATCCCCTAGATGGATCACACGCGTGCACTACCGTCTATCACATTCAGGCTAGAAGACACACATTTCATTCAATAAAACTGAAAATCGACTTAAATTAATGACCGGCCGAAATTTACATCCATCGTGCCACGCCAACTTGACCGGAAGTTCATATCCTGGTGATGTGAGGCAAAAGAAGATTAGAGAAAAGAAGACAGAAGGTGGCAGAGGTCTATGAGAGAGAGAAATTCTGAATAACTTTGAGCATGGTAAAGTTCTGCTCAGAACAAGCTATTGAATAATGATTAGTTATAATAGAAACTTGTATTATCAACATAACACCATTAGTTTTAGTGTTAGAACTAAGAATGGTTGAGATACAGGATCATATTACGTTCCAAGAGTACTGCGCACACTTTTGGAGTCTTTATGGTGAAGTGGCTAAGACGTTTGCTAAAGGTTGTGGATCCGAAATCCGGACCGAGTCTCATGTACAATTTTACCGGAGATCTCTCGGAGTATTACTGGAGTTACGGTGTTCGTGCTTTGCGCAACACTCTCCGCAGGCGGAGTGCCATTTCTTGGGAGAGTTACGGAGTAATATGTGGAAACCAGGTACAGTGAAATAAATCTTTCGCATTTAGTCGCTTTTAGATTGGGTACACTTATGGAGTGATCGGAATATTCTTCAGTGTTCTACTTTTCTTTTAGATTGGGTACACTTATGGAATGATCGGAATATTCTTCAGTGTTCTACTTTTCTTTTAGATTGGGTACACTTATGGAATGATCGGAATATTCTTCAGTGTCTTACTTTTCTTTTAGATTGGGTACACTTATGGAATGATCGGAATATTCTTCAGGGTTCTACTTTTCTTTTAGATTGGGTACACTTATGGAATGATCGGAATATTCTTCAGTGTTCTACTTTTCTTTTAGATTGGGTACACTTATGGAATGATCGGAATATTCTTCAGTGTTCTACTTTTCTTCTGTTATCTCTGAGGTCCACCGTTTGCTTGGACTGCCATTTGCTTTGTATCCATTGTATCGGAATAACATTGATCTTTGAGGCCCACTATCTGTTGGTAATCTGTTTATGTGACTGAGCAATTTAATTTGTTGTTTCTTGATGAAGCTCATTGCTGATGTTGTACCTCTTTTATCTTGATGTCTTCATTTCTGTTGGTTTCTTCTTGATACTCCAAGCATTTTGCGTAGACACTTCATCTCTGTCGTGTCTAGTGTTCTTCCATCGTTTGATGTTTGCATCCAGGTTTCGTGCACTGCCGTTGAGATCTTTATGTGTAAGAAAGAGCTTAGAGCACACATGGTTACTCATCAAAGTGCTTTGATGATGGTTCTATCACTCAGTCACTCAATAATTGTAGTAATTGCAATAAAAATAAGTTTTAATAGTAGTATTGCCCGTCTGCCCAGCGTGTTCGTAGAGCGTTGGACAACGGGTGACTATCCCCTGTGTGTGCGGGTTCAATTCCGCGGGATGGCAGAAAAAGCCACAGATTCCCCAGATTTACGGTGTTCGTGGCACCGAACCGAAGGTTACGATGTCCATGGCACCGAGCCGAAGAACTGAAAAGCTCAAGTGCTTCTGGATCGGAAAAAAAAAAAATATTAGTATTCATACACAAGGATAGTCTCAATATTAGCAACAACACAGAAGCGACGTTTGAACTCAACACCATCAGCTATCTCTTGTCTATTCTACTTGCCTCACTCTAACCAGTCCAGTTGCTGCTAGATTATACTATTCGATTACGCCAAGCAAATCATCCTCTATAAATTTCATTTACAGCCTTTTTGTTGGCAATTCTGATGATTAACGACTTAATAAGCTGTCGGCGTCGGCCGGATAGCGTAATGAAGGCAATATAAAACCAGGTCATTGATTGGTGTAGTGTCCTTGCGTTCAAGCAGCGAGCTAGATTATAGAATACGTTCTTGTTCATCCCAGTTTATATATGCGCATACCATCATCATCATCAAGTAGCTTGTCCCTTATGGAACTTAGTTCCAATGATAGCAATTCTGAAAAAAACTACTTGTTCTGTGCAAGTTGACCGGCGTCAGAAGCAGTCATTCTCAGATCGTCAATGACATGTTTGGTCGGGTATTTTCCGGTTTCGTTTGCCGGGCTACTGAGTTAGTGCTTGAGCAACGCTGTGAGCTATGAATGTTACATGGAATTCTTTTTGCTGTGTCAACCGTGCGTTTGTTGTGTGTTAGTGTGTATTCAGAAAATGGCGGACAGCGTTTATAACGAACAAGCTCAATCTGCCGTATGCAGTTATATTGCGGTGCAGAAAGCTGGATTTTGTCGTGATTGATGTTCCTTCGACAAGAATTGCAATTCAAGTGATGAACAGTTTTGTGTTGCTACATTAGCGACGGCCATATGCATTTTATGCGGAGCAGGTTGCTTTTGTGGCGGTACGCGGCTGTTTCATTCTGGAATTAGTTCACAGGAAACATTTCACAGTTGTTAGCATTTCGTGTGATTTTCATTGGCACAGGAACGGAGCAATTATAGGGTGACCCGTTGCAGTGAAGTTGGAACCGTACTTATGAACTATGACATCTTGCACCCATCGTCTTCTAGATTTTCCTCTCCCTCTTTCTCCAGACACCATTCCTATTTTCTAAGCACTCATGTAGGATGTTTCCGTATTTTTAAATTTTCCTTGATTTTATTCTCTTTAATAGCCAACTTTCTTTAATATCAAGCTGTTGCAGAACAGAATCATTTGTTCTTTTCTCTATCCATTTTATTCTAAGTACTCTTCTGTAACACTTGCACTCACAGGCATTAATGATTTTCTCCACCACTTTGTCAATGGTTCATGTCTCACAACCTTATGTTGCCAAGGGAAGAAAACGCAGGTTCTTAAACACTTGTTTTTTGTTCTTATGTCAGTTCCCTTATATATATATTTTTTTTTTTATTTTATTATATATATATATATATATATACTAGCACACATCACATGGGGGATATTGTGTAGGAGTTAGTGCACTTGTTACCTAGACTAGTAGTCCTAGGTTCGAAATTCTCAGAGGAAGTAAGACTGCTTTCTCGTCTGACCGCAACTACTCTCCCAGACACCATACTCCAATCCTTCTTCTTCTTCTGCGTTCTCACTAGATTGGGATTTCGGATTCTTTAATAAAGGCAGCCGTCTGCTTCAGATTATCAGACACACAGTTTGTCTTGGACGCTAGTGTAAGTGGGCCACCTCTTTCTTCTCAAGTCTACATACTGGGGCAGTTCTGTAGGATATAAATCCTATGATTTCTGCTTCCCCGTTTTCCTATTTTCGTATTTTTATTTATCCGTTAGATCTGAGGTCCACCTTTTGCGTGACCTGCCTTTTGCTTTGTATCCACTGTATCGGAGTAGCATTGCTCTTTGAGGTACACTGTCTGTTGGTAATCTGCTTTTGTGTCCGAACCATTTAATTTGTTGTTTCTTGATGAAGTTTAGTACTAATACTGTACCCATTTTTTTGCTGATATTTTCATTTCTAAACCGATCTCTTCTTGTCACATCCAGCATTCTGCGTAGACATTTCACCTCCGTCGTGACCAGTTTTCTTCTGTGATATAACGACAGCGTTCAGGTTTAGCACTGATAGCATAACGTTGGATAGACAATATCAAGACCACACTACATAAACACGAATATAACACAACAAGGGCGACTCATCTGGCCCTAGAACGCAAATTAAAGCTGCCATCCCTACGCTTAACGGCAAGAGAGGACAGCCAACTACATCTTCCACCTGGGAATAGACAATATACAATAGCATAATGTTGGGAGAAATATTGTATTGTATAATGCTCTTGTTATGTTCATGATGACATGTTTACAAATAATCTATCGGAGTCTTAATGTCGCGTTATAAATACAACATAATTTAGTTGCTAAATGCAACTAGCAATTCTCATGGCATGCATGCAACATTTAGGTGTTCAATATCGTGATAACAACGCCATGGTTCAATTGATAGAAAGGACAGCTACGACATGCCTGATTGACTTTAGATTATTACCTTATCTGTCGTTCATAGCATGGGTGCGGGATTTTCTTTCTTTTCATGTTAATAATGTAGTATTTTTTTCATTTAGAATTGGGAACCAGCCAAAAAATATCATCAAATAATTAAAGATGGATTAGATTGAAAATGAAAATATGTGATGTAAAAAATAGGAAAACAGATGTACAATGCAGTTTTAACACTTTCACTCAGTAAATACTTCTTCACGACCCGGAAGCATTTATATCACAGTGTATACCGAATTCATTTACTAGTTACAGAAACCAAAAAAATAAATTGTTCAAAACTAACTCGAGTTTCGGAAGGACTAGGGCTCCAAGCTGGAGGCAGATGACGCGCAAGGAAGCTAATGTGCCGACGACGCCCTAAACAGACCTGGAAACGAAGTCTTTTTGAGGAACTGAAGAGTGCTGAACTGTCCTGGGAAACCATAAAGAGGACAGTCAGAGACCGAGAAGAGTGGCGAACAACTGGTGAGGCCCTATGCTCCACGAGGATCGGGAAGGAATAAGTAAACTGAATTAACCAGAATGCTGGCTTTGTGTTAACTTAACATAAACATTGCGAGGAGCCAACATAGATGGAGACTGCAGTCAAACTAAGTAGAATGGCGAAACACGTAATAACAAAGTACTGTAGTTTTACAAAATACACACACAATGACAATAAGCAGCAACGTTTGCGAGGAGCCAGTAAGTTGGCTAAGAATGGCAAATTGTTTTTAAAAGTTTTCATTTATTTATTGATCTCAGTGCACAACTATAGCTGAAAATGGTTAAACAACAGGGACTGGTGATGTGATTGGTGCTTAATTGTGCGCACCTATAGTGGTTCATGGCAGGGAAAGAGTTAAGTTAACGTCTGTGAATAATTAAAGAAGTACAGTCCATGTATAAACATTTCTCTGGGTCTATTGTCTTTTCCCAGGTGCATGATGGAATTGTTTGTCCACTCTTGCCGTCGAGCGTACGGGTGGGAGCTTTAGTTTGCGTTCCAGTGTTAGATGAGTCGCCCTTGTTGTGTTATATCCGTGTTTATTTAGTGTGGTCTTGAATTGTCTATCCATCTTTATTTTGCTCTAGTACCTGATCTCATTTTATTGTATGCTGTTATTGGTGGTTGGGTTGTATTCCATTCTCATTAAATGTCCATAACAATTGCATTTGTTGTTTTTCAATGTATTCGGTGCATGATGTTTTGCCCACTATGCTTCTGGTGTCCTCATTTCGTAGTTTATCTAGGTCTCCTGACATACTCTAAAATCAGCGACACATACGTTTTGACAGTTTGTTCTATGCTACATGTGCATTTAATAAACAATTTGTAAATTGGACACGCTCTAACATTCTCTAACATTAACATTATTTCTAACATATTCTCTAACATTAACATTATTTCCTTTTTATTGTTGTCCAGGAACACATTGAGAAGCCAAAGCTTATCAAGAATATGCCAGTTTGACTGTCGTAAAGAAACATCCTGAAGATTTGTGATTATTGGCAGACGATGATAATGCTTCTGAAGATTGCATTCTTCATTTTTGTGTTATGTCTCATTTTGTGGGTGCCTGTGAGCAGTTCTCATGTTCAGGAATATGGAGGTAAGAATTTAAATACCAAAATTTTGATAAAAGCAATCTTTTAATGCAGACGGCTACGACGTTTTGATTTTGTGGTGAGACGAATGTCCACTGATATGGCATTTATTTTGTAGAGACAATCTCTGAATTATTTGTCATACCAAGTCAAGTAGTAGCATGTCCCTTGCGGAACGTCGCATTCATCATATCCCGCATGAAAAGCTCTCTGCCTCCTGCAAATTCTTCTACCTCTTCCAGCGCCATGTTCAAGGTTTCTTTAATGTCCTGCTGCCATCTTCGTCTTGGTCGTCCCCTGCCTCGTTTTCCAGGAACCATGCCTTCCATTACCTTTCTCTCCAGACCACTGTGGCGATTAATGTGGCCAAAATATTTCATCTTCCGGGACATGATGTTATTTATGAGCCAATGCTCCTTGATATTTATCATACCATCTACCGCAATAAATTACTGGGGTGGCTAATTATGTGTACCTAAGATACCTGTTCTGTTCTCCCCTCTCTCTCACTCACACACATACACATATATAGTCTTTTATAAGTTACATTTTCACGTTGGAAGCCAGAATTAGGATAAAACAACTGAAAGTTCGATGTAGCGCACTGCTTGTTTGTCACGCCAGGCCACAATCTTTAAAAATTGTCGCCGTTCTTCTCCGTGTTTCTTTTGGCCGTCCAGGCCTTCTTTCCCATTCGCTGTCCATCGGCGAGCTGTTCTAGTCAATGCCCCTACTGGCATAAGCACACATGTCCAATCTACCTCCATCTTTGTTTTTTACTGCTGGTTTACAGTAGGCACAGATGCACAGTTTCTTCGTTTTAAAACCTCTTTATTTAATATCGTATTTGGCTCGAAAATGTGCAGTATTCCTCTTAAATATTTATGTTAGAATGTCTCCAGCTTCTGTATAATTTTGTGAGCCATTTTACAGTACTCACTGCTTTATAATAACAATCAATCAAGTGCCATGCCTGCCGGCGTAAGCGATCTTGTCTCTCCACAACTCTCTCTGTTTGGTGCATGTGATCAGTTCTGACGTCGATCTTGTGTCGAACCATGTCAGGTCATCCAACATCTTCTCCTCTGTCTTCCACGATCTCTCCTTCCCTGAATTTTACCTGTTGTCACCAAATGTTGTAAACCTTCTCTACGCATTATATGCCCGAAGAACCTTGATTATCGGATTCTTATTCTTTTGATAAGGTTTCTTTGTGTGCAGGCCTGATTTAAAACCTCATTTGTTTTCTACGCTGTCCATGGAATATTCAGCAATATTCTGTAAAACCACATCTCTGTGGCTTCCAATGATCGTATTGATTGTTTAGTCATTGTCCATTATTCGCTGCCATACAGAAGTATTGGATCAATATAGCACTGGAGTATTCGTTTTCGCAGTGTAACACTCCGAGGTAAGTATGGATTGAAGAAAGAAAAATAACTTTAGTAATGTAATTCTAATCCATGTTTATCGTAAACTTCTGTAACCAAGCCGACCAGTAAATAAATGGATGTACCAACCTCCTAAATATGAAGCAGTGATCACCATCTTTTATTCAGGCTATCTTTCTGTCCCATCTCTTGCAATGCATACATCATTTATCAAGTCACAACTATTCATTGATCTCTTAGTTAGCCTCCTCCTTTTTTTATACAAAGCCCGTAGCAATAACTGATGATTTGGCATGAGTTAGCTCTGATGGGTTAGCTCTATTCCAGACCAATCAGATCTGATACCATGCTACAGTATAACTTCAGATGTGGTACTTTAAAGTGAAGCTTTTCTGTTTGTAAAATCGTACAGTTGCCTGTCTAAATGTCTGTCCTGTTGGATTATTCCTTTTGTTAGGCGAAATATTGTCTATATATTTAATGTTATCTCTTGTATGTCTTCCGATGAGAACAAGGAGTTTTTTTGCAAGAACCCCAGAGGAAGCAATGGAAGCGAAGAATATGATCAACAAATAAACAATGTACAGGTATTAAGAGTTTCCCAAAAAAAACCCAAATAGACAAACACAGGATTCGAACCACTTACCTTCATTTTGTACGACACCCGTATGTCTCCCGTAACTCATACAGAGATCCATGTAGTTTAATGTTTAGTGTTGTTTCCCAAGGCCAGTGAGTTTGTGTCAGTTTATCATATTAGTCTTGTTGGATAATAAGTATACACTGTGCCTGAACTTTTGATGTGGATGTCCTATAAAATGTAGGGGCCTGACTAGGGGCTCAAAATAATCACGTTCTCAATGAAGATAACACAGATCACAAAGAGTGGTTAAGTTGGTTGATAGAACAGTCATAAAAAACAAGACATGATGATTAAATGTGATAACAATGCTATCTTTTTGTTTTTTTCTTGCAGTGGTCTATGCCAACGGTGGGACTTTCAGATTTGTGGGTGAGGCTCTAGATTTATACTGTAACATCACAAACAAAGATGTCAGGGAGAACTCATCAATGCTTCATTTTGAGAGAATAACAAGGAAAGGTAATTCTAAAAAAGTATAGAAATATTGCTTATATTCACTTGTACTAGACTCTATAGTATGAGGACGTTTATATACAAGGAGAATATTCCAGAAACGTGGGACATGTTAGAGTAATGCATAAGTGTTTGCTTATAAACCTGAACACAATAGGGTTGTGGGTTTAATCCAACACTCAACGTTCCACAATGAAGAAAGGAATTGGCCCTTCTACCTCCTGCTCACTATGACCTAGAAATGTGAGGCGGCCTCATACACTAATGTCTAAAAAGGCTACGAAAAATTTTCTTTATTATGTGCCAGAACTAGTTCAATTCCTTACATTTATTAATGGAATACAGGGCTGTTCTTATTCCTAACATTTAAATTAGTTTTCCTAATAAGTACGGCATTGATTGATTGATTGATTGATTGATTGATTGATTAATTGATAGAAATCATTTCTTGTTGTTACCATATTAAATGTTTATTATCTTTGAGATATAATATTGAAAAGAATTGATTGAACAGTTTAAACTGGTTTAGCACATAAAATGATGACACAATCGTATTCTAGTGACACATCCCTTCTTTAGAATGTGTCTTTCCAAGGTAGTTGTATCACTCTGTAAATAGAAATACATCTGTAAATGGTGCAGATTCCAAGTGTTACTGAATTTTTGTGTATATATATTTTATATTTATATATTTTTCTTGTACTGTTATACGTTACATAGGGCCCTAAGTTATTTTTGAATACTGCTCTGTCCTGGGCAATATGCTCAATCTCTTCCATGGAATTGAAACCAATATTTCTTGCCTCTCTCAGCAAATTTTGACTAAGTTTCCCTAGGGCATCCTCTGTTTCTTGACCCCTTTACATCCTACTTCAATGCCTGCTTTGATATTCTTTGATCATTTCTTCTCAAGGTGTGCCCAACATATCTCCATCTTCTCCTTCTTATAACAGTTGTTTCTAGTTTTTGACCAGACATTTTTGTGTATATAAAAATTAAAATCTCTCTTATCGTCCGAGTGGTTACCGGGGCCCAAATTTGGGGTGTAAAGAATAGAACCACTGTTACCTGCCACGCATGTCGTAAGAGGCGACAGAGGAGGTTTGTCTGAAATCCGATGCATGTGCCCGCTAGGGAATGCTAACCCGAAACAAATGCTTGCAGAAAACGGATGCACCAGGCCATAAGGTGCATAACATGGTGCAACGACCTCTCACAATGAGGAATGGGATAACGGATTCTACGGCCGCCAATCTGCCTCGGAGATTTCACTACACAGTAAGAATGTCAGACCCACCATCACGAGGGTGGCCAAAACTTACTGCGGAAAGAGGTCGGAACAAACGGAAGCAGTAATCATAGGAATTATATCCTACAGAACTGCCCTCAGTGTGCAGACTTAGAAGAAAGAGGTCGCCCACTTACAGTAGCGTCCAAGACAAACTGTATGGCGTGGCTGATAATCTGAGGCAGATGGCTGCCTTTATTAGAGAATCGAAATCCCAATCTAGTGAGAATGCAGAAGAAGAAGAAGAAATTCCTCTTATGTCTCAACATTATACCAACTGATCACATTTAGAGACTGATCACAAGGCCAGATTTGTGTGTATATGTAAGTTGAAATTTATCACAGGTCAAAACATTATACCAGTTGATCACACTGAGATCCTGACCACCAGGGCAATTCGATTACGGCTGCGCAAGCTGGATATTGATGATGATGGTGTCTACATCTGTTCCCAAGAGACATTTGCTGGAGAGATGAGAGTCTTAGGTTCTCAGATCATCAAAATAGACAGTATGTAATCTGTGAATGTCATATGTTTTTACTTTTTTGTTGATCTCCTTTTTTGCTCTCTTGTACATGTCGAACTGGATGCTTGAGAGACAGAGTGAGAGGTGTGTTTAATCAGCGAGCCATGGGAACCATCAGTAGGCATACTCTTCGATATCTGTTGGGGAAGACTGAGCACCTATGGGTTTGTCCGGAGTGCAATGATGTCAGTCAATAACTCCTTTTTTGCTCTCCATATTTTAAAAATTTATTGTTTGTCGGCTATATGTTCAGGCGTAGTCCTAGCCTAATATGGGGCCGCTGACTAATTTCGGTTTGAAGGTTTGTTTTCTTTGTTACCAGTAACCCTTGCATTCAGGCCAGCCTTAATCTAACTTCAGAGATACATGTAATTTAGATCCTCATTTAAAGGATAAGATGGATAATGGGGATGTTCTTCGGTCTCTTGCGACTGTCTGTTGGATGAGGACACTAAAATCGATGTTGAATCGATCAAGCGATTTAGGCAGTTTGGAGTTACCCGTTGTACAAGTCAAACTGAATGCCTGAAGAGCAGAGTGAAAGATGTGTTTAATCAGCGAGCCATGGGAACCATCAGTATGCATACTCTTCGATATCGGTTGGGGAGACTGAGCACCTATGGGTCTGCCCAGAGTGCAATGACGTCAGTTTAGTAACCAATAACCAATTAAAGGATTTTGGACTATTAACTGTAGTTTTTTTAAATAACGATTCTTCTTCGAATGCTCCATATTGACCACATGTTAACCACTCTTTGTGATTTTATGTGATCTGAGCCTAAGAGTGATTGGCCAGTAGACTACAAGTAGGCCAGCACATCTGATTTCTTCAACGCTTTTTATTTACTAGGGTAGCTTCCATAGGCCCTACCTCAGATGTCTCTTATGACATGCCTTGTAAGTCGCAGTGTTACTATTCTTTGTTTCCCTTGCAAGCCCAAGGCCTTTTTATGGCACAAGGTCACTAGTACAAAGTGTTATCAACCTCTCTCTTGGCTGCGCCCTTCCTCCTTCCATGCTCTTAATATTTAAAGTCAACATTTGAGTACTGTAGTAAACAAAAAATGTGGGACAAAATTCAATCACAGTTTTATTTATCAAAAGGAATATTTAAAAAATAAAATTAGTTTTAGAGATAGCAGAAGAAGGGTATAATATCTGGCAATATCGGGAACGCAAGAGATATCTGGCAATATTACATTCATCATCATCATCAAATAGCTTGTCTTGTGTCTTGAGAAGAACTTTGCCACCCCAACAGTTCTTCAATTTCTCTCTTATAGGCCAGATGTCCGCCTTTGCAGCCGCATGATTCAAACCATCAGTTACATCCTGAAACCATCTTCTCCGTGGTCTTCCTCTTTGCCAGTATGCCTCCTTCCATGATGGTCTTCTCCAGGCCTTTGTGTCATTTTACATGTCCAAAATACTTCAATTTTCTGCTTCGTATTTGTAGCATTAGCCAGTTAGCATTAGATAGCATTGAAGTGGGATGCAAAGGGTTCAAGAAAGAGAGGCGACCTAAGGAGACCCTGAAACGAACTTTGCTGAGAGAGGCAGGAAATATCGGTCTCAGTTCCATGGAGGAGATTGAGCGAGTTGCCCAGGATAGAGTTGTATGGAGAAATTACTTGCAGGCCCTATGTAACGTATAACGGTATGAGAGGAATTATTATTATATTACTAGATAGTATCAAATTACTAAATTTTAACAAAAAAGAAAAGAAGTTAAAGACTTTTGCAGTTTGGTGCAATGTTGTGCAGTGTGGTGCACTATTGTGCAGTGTGCCAATAAATTATGCAGGCTATCTTATTTGGCAGTATGCAGGACTACTGTTCAGATTATATGCACTACCAAGCCCAAATACAAAATTAACAGAGAACTATCTTCATTTGGCAGTCATGCAGGGACATCACTGTTCAGATTTATACTGACTTCAAGAGTGCCACAGAGAATCTTGATAACATAGTAGTTAGTGCCCTTCTTTTTTATGTATGTGATCTGGGTTCAGTTCCACAGTGGGATTGGAATTTTTCTCTCTCACCATATCGGCTTCAATCATGAGTCAAGTAACCCTAGTCATGAGTTTAGTGGTCCTATTTTTGAGTCGAGTGGTCTCAGTAATTCAGTGGTCTCAGTAAATGAGTGGCTTCAGTCATGAGTCAAGTAACCCTAGTCATGAATTTAGTGGTCCCATTTATCAGTCAAGTGGTCCCAGTAATTCAGTGGTCCCAGTAAATGAGTGGCTTCAGTCATGAGTCAAGTAACCCTAGTCATGAATTTAGTGGTCCCATTTATGTGTCAAGTGGTCCCAGTAATTCAGTGGTCTCAGTAAATGCGTTGCTTCAGTCATGAGTCAAGTAACCCTAGTCATGAGTTTAGTGGTCCTAGTCATGAGTCAAATGGTCCCAGTAATTCAGTGGTCCTAGTAAATGAGTTGCTTCAATCATGAGAAGTAACCCTAGTCATGAGTTTAGTGGTCCCAGTTATGAGTCAAGTGGTCCAGTTAAGAGTCAAGTGAGTCCCATTAATTCAGTGGTCCCAGTAGAATGGAATTTGCTCAGTCATCGAGTCAAGTAACTCTAGTCATGAGTTTAGTGGTTCCAGTTATGAGTCAAGTGGTCTCAGTTAGATCAAATGGTCCAATCAGTATAGAATGCGTTGCTTCAGTCATGAGTCAAGTAACCTAGTCATGAGTTTAGTGGTCCTTAGTCATGTCAATGGTCCCAGTAATTCAGTGGTCCTAGTAAATGAGTTGCTTCAATCATGAGAAGTAACCCTAGTCATGAGTTTAGTGGTCCTTATGGTCAAAGTGGTCCCAGTAATTCAGTGGTCTAGTAAATGAGTTGCTTCAATCATGAAGTAACCTAGTCATGAGTTTAGTGGTCCTAGTCATGAGTCAAGTGGTCCCAGTTATGAGTCAAGTGGTCCCATTAATTCAGTGGTCCCAGTAAATGAGTTGCTTCAGTCATGAGTCAAGTAACTCTAGTCATGAGTTTAGTGGTTCCAGTTATGAGTCAAGTGGTCCCAGTTATGAGTCAAGTGGTCCCAGTAATTCAGTGGACCCAGTAAATGAGTTGCTTCAGTAATGGGTCAAGTAACCAAGTTATGAACTAAGGTAGGTCCCATGAGTTTGACAGTTATTACTAAGAAGGAAAACTTCATTCAAATCTCAGTTAGAGAAGACGCATAATCCAGAATGACTACTTTGAATTTTAGGGCCGTTAGAAATTTATTGTTTGATTGTACATGTTGTGTGCTGTGTGAGAAGTGAAATTCTTCACTTTTCTTATATCCGTTGCTTGATAAAGGCCTTTTGGTTGAAATGTTGCTGTGTATTGTTATTGTTTTTGTATTTTGTAAAACTACAGTACTTTTTTTAAAATGTGCTTTGCTACTATTTTTTTAAGTAGAGGTATTGCTCTAAAATAAATTGCTTCTTTAAATATTTTAAATTTTATTTTAATATATTTGTTTCAGTCACATTAATTATGATAATTTGTCTGCACTTTTAGACAAACCTCAAAGGGTCAAGGATGTTTCGTGCAGAGTCTATAACTGGGAACAGATGAAATGTACTTGGCATCTTGGAGTGACATTTCAATATCCAGAATACATCAAGCAGTCTGTGGCCTGGACTATACAGTATGTTATTAACTATTCAATGTTTCAACAGCCTTGTGGGTCAGCACATTTATAAAGAAGGTTAGAGGGGTAAACCGTGACCATAGATCAGGAAGAAGGGACCCTAGGGCAGTTGATGTGTAGTTATGTGTGTATCCATTCCATCCCTGGCATCCCTTCAAACCCTGCTTGATTCTAAACATACTGACTTTACTTTAATTTGGATGAAACAGTGGGTATATAGGGGCTTGTGCAAAATGGGCAAGACACATTCCCCATATCACTTGTCCAAGTTAGGCATAAATATAGAGGATACATCATCCTTGCTTTTTACTTGGAAGACACAACACAGAAAACAACACTAACTAGAGACTTAGGGATGGGCTGAAATACAAGAGCAACAAGCACAAACACAGAGGATGTCACAGTAAAACACTTGCCAGTTGACCATCTGTAAAAACTAAAAAGGCCATTTATGTAATGTAAATTAGTTTTATCATTTCTATAGCTTGTCCGTGTATGAACTTGACTGACTCGACAGCAGTTCTGAAGGCCTCCCTGTCCTGTGTGAGTCATCAGGCTTTTGTCATAGTCATACTCAACTTATCTATGATATTCTTCACCCATCTTATCCTTCATCTTCTTGTTCCGTTGGACACATGTAGCTTCTACAAGAAATTTCCAATGTTGCAGTTCTGTCACTTTTCTACTAATTGTTTCCCACATCAGGCCACAATCTTTCCACAGTTTTTCTCCACGTTTCTCTTAGACATCCAGGCCTTCTCTTCCCATCCGCTGTCCATCGGAGAGCTGTACTAGCCAATGCCCCTTCTGACATACCTCCAACATGCCCAATCTATATCTATTTTTGTCTTTCAATGATCATCTCCAAAGATCCTTATTCTGTCTCTTTGATCAACATGTTGGCTGTGTGTTGACAGGGCTCGTAAGGGGAGCAAAGAATGGTAACACTGCGACCTATGCTTCATGTTGTAAGAGGCTACTACATTAGGTCCTAGAAAAGCTACACTAGTAAATAAAAGTTTCACAAAATAGGATGTGCTTACTTGTAGGCACATAACTGGTACAATGTACAACCGCTTTTAGGCTCAGATCACATGTGAATCACACAGAGTGGTTAACATGTGCACAATATGGAGCGTTCAAAGAAGAAGGAGAAAACAATGGCAAACTACTGCATGTATAAGTGGTGCCTAGAAAATCAATGGCTCATCTACAGTAGTTGATGGTGGCGTCCTGTAAAGGTTATGTCACGATTTTCATATTCAGCTGGGAATTTTTTTTTTAAATCCAAAAGTACTTGAGCTTCATCTCTGCGGCTCGGTGTCATGGACATCATAACCCTTTGGTTCTGTGCCATGAACATCGCAAATCTGGAGAACCTGTGGCTTTTCTGCCAGCACGCGGAATTGAACCGCACTCCCAGGGTGCTTGTCACCCGTCGTCCAGCACGCACGAACACACTGGGCAGGCGGACATTCTGTGGGAATAAACACTTATATAATTAATTATCATTATTATAATTATTCTTTCTATAATTCTTTCAGCGGTGAACAGCAAGATTGTCCAAAACTCACAAATACATCATGCATATGGGATTCAAAAACATACTTTCATGGCCATATTTATCTGATGGTAGTAGAAGTGGCTACAGTAGTTGAAGGCAAAGAACTCATGCAGGCAAGATCTCCACAGTTTAAGATTGACACAGATTTGTATGGTAAGAATTACTTTTGTCTATTAAATAATTTCTGGAATTTTTTTCCACATACTTTTTTCCTGTTCTTCTTCTACACCTTTCAACTCCCAATGGAGCACATGTCTTCAACAAACTTCTTCCAGCTCTTCCTCTCTCTTGCCATCCCTTCCAATTCTTTCCATGTTTTACCTATCCTTTTAATATCCGTCTTCAGCTCTCCAGGTCTGTCTAGGTCTTCTTCTACTCCTCTTTCCCTGTGAGTTCCAAAACAGTGCCTGTCTTGCAATGCTTCCGGTTGGTCTTCTCAATGTATGTCCTATCCATCGCCATCATGTCTTCCTTAGCTTTTTCTCCACTGATATCTACTTAGTTCTTTCTCGGAGTTCCTCGTTCGTAATCTTATCATACAATCTTAATCCCTCTATTCTACCTAAACATTCATTTATGAAGGTCTGTAGTTTTCTGGTAGTTTCTTTTGTTGTCTTCCGTGTTGTCCGAGTCATAGAACAACACTGACTTTACATGTACTTGAAAGATTCTCAGCTTTGTGTTTGTTTTGATCTACTTTAAATTTTTCTGTTCTGCTACTATGATTTTAGATGTAGTCATGGCACCTCTGACTGATTTTTATGTGAAGTCTTGCTTTTCTTATCACCAGTGTCCCTTGCCATTCAGGTGAACAACACCGGGTCAGCTGAAACAATTTTTTTGGGTATAAGATTGTAACTCTTCTCCCTCCCAATTTTTTCAGCCTGGCCCAGGACTATCAACGGCAGCGTTGTAACTATTAAATAAGAGATTGTTGGAATCTAAGGATCAGTGAGGGAGAGGTTATAGTTAGGGACTCGGAGACCCTGCTCAATCTTTAAGCTGAGACTTTAGTAACAGACTGTAACATTACAATCTGGTTAAGTGAGTAGGGAATGTTCTTTTTCTTCCACAAATGCTCCATATCGACCACTTGATAAACCACTCCTTTTAAATTGTATGTAATCTGAACCTAAGAGCAATTTATTTTGTACCAGTTATGCGCCTACAAGTATGCACATCCAATTTCTGCGATGCTTTTTATTGACGAGGGTAGCTTCACTAGCCCCCTATCTAATCGCCTCTTATGGCATGCCTTGTAAGGTTAATAATAATAATTCCTCTCGTACCGTTATATGTTACATAGGGCCTGCAAGTAATTTCTCCATACAGCTCTATCCTGGGCAACTCGCTCAATCTCCTCCATGAACTGAGACCGATATTTCCTGCCTCTCTCAGCAAAGTTGGTTTCAGGGTCTTCTTAGGTCGACCTCTCTTTCTTGAACCTTTGCATTCCACTTCAATGCCTGCTTTGATATTCGTTGATCATTTCTCCACAAGGTGTGTCCAACATATCTCCATCTTTCTTTCTTATAACAGTTGTCACTAGTGGTTGACCAGACATGTCTCTGATTTCATCACTTCTCCTGAATTCGTTCCATTTTATATTCATTATTTTTCGCAGACATCTATTTTAAATGCATTCAACTTGCTTTCTATATCTTTAGTCATTTCCAACTCTCGCTGGCATATGTTAGGATTGATAAAACATTTGAATTGAAAATTCGTAATTTGGTCTTGTAAGGTTGCAGTGTTACTATTATTTGCTCTTGTTGCGGGTCCCTTCAACACACGACAGGCGAGAGTAGGGATTGAAAAGAAATCACAAACTGGTCCTAGAAATGTGGTAAAAAAAGTAAAAGTAAAGGAACCCTTTCATACCTCGTGGTATATAGGTCAATACAGTGTTAGGCCTGTATTTTCATTGACCGTCGGCACACAGTGGGTGATGTGGTCAGCATCACGCCGGCCGCCTTTACTTTCCCAGAGCATGTCTGGTACCCAGTTGAGGCTGGGTCGACCTGAGACCGTCGTCGGGAAAATTCCCGCATTCAACTGAACCCAGACCACCAGCCTTGCGGAGTTCACTAACAACTACGCACAGCTGGCTCTCCTAGAAATGTGGTGCGGGATGGATATTTTCATCAAAATATGCAGACAACACATCCTCGTTGTAGACTGCAACATAAAATCAAATTTCATTTTTAAATTGTAAATTTCAATTTTGGAAGCGCACAGAAGAAGAGAATATATTGAGATATAAAGAGCAATATTCTCGTGCAGTTTTACTGACCTTTGTTCTGACACCAACTACCAAAAAAAAAAAAAAGATAAATGTCATCAGCACTTTGCGGAGAGTGGCTATTAAAAAAGTTTTTAGACATGAAAAGTTAAGGAAGAGAATGCAAGAGTTGGAGATATTTTGTGAGAGAGATGCAGTGTGGGTGTGAGAAAGACAATGGAAGCGTGAGAGAGATAGTGGAACAGGAGACAGACCTTTGCCTGGGGGTTTAGCGCAGGAAATAACAAAATTGGAGGCATGAACAACTTTATAGAGAGACTTGAATAGAGTTGAAAATAATTTAAGTGCTTGTAGTATAATAATTGAAGGTGAGAGAGAGGGAAAGAGAAAGAGTTGTCTCGATAGCACGATTATATATGAGTCAGAGTTGGAAGATAAATGTCACATCGAAACAGTTGCTGCTTCTGAAAACATTTATCTTTTTTTTTTGTGCAGTAAATGTTGCAACAAATTAGACACTTTGTTGACATGCAACTTTTATTGTAGGTTATGTTAAAAGTAAAGGACCCTTTTATACCAAAGTGGTATACGACATGAAGGAGAACGATAGAACAAGAACTGAAAGTAAGGAATCATAGCTGGAACACAATACAGAGATACAATATAATATAGGAGTCTCTATGATGAAGTTGTTAAGAAGTTTACATGCCGGTATGAAGGTTGTAGGATCGAATCTGGACCAAGTCACCTGTGCAATTTGTTATGGAGGTTCCTAGGATTGTTGCTGGAGCTACGGAGTTTGTGTTTTGTGCAACACTCATGGCAGGTGGCTTGTCATTTCTGCCGATAGGATGGAACCATATATGGTAACTCGGTACAATGAAGTCAATCCTTCGCTTTTGATCCTATTTTTAAAATAGAGATTGGCCAAAAATAGAGAAGAAGGGTGTGCAAATTCTGGCACAAGCTGACACCTTGCAACATGCATTAGATGCTTCAGGCAGCAGCCAGAGTACCAACCACCTACTACTTGAATTTGCAATTCAGGTTCGAAAACTGACCCCGCAACAAAATTCACGATAGTATTTGTTTCTGAAGATCTCTGAGGTTTATTGAAGAAGCTACAGAGCTCTTTCGTTGATTAACCAACATACAACTGGTGTGTTGGGCTGCTATGTGCAGCTGGATTTGTTGAGGCAGGGATCCTGTGAACATGTCCGGAGTGCTGTGATGATAGTACTCATATAACTGATAACTGAATGGGGGTAACTTGCTGATACATGTCCGGCATGCCATGATGACAGTCCTCACGTAACTGATAACTTGCTGATGTTATTGAACATAATTTAAACCATACATTTATATCATATTAAAAAAAAATATTATGAAGTGTATTTGAGTAATATTATATTCCTTGCGGAACATCGCTTTCATCACAGCCCGTCAAAAATTTATGTTTCTAGTAAGATCTTCCGCCTCCTCCAGTGTCATGCTCAAGGTTTGATGTTCTGCTGGCTCCTTTGTCTTGGTCGTCTTCTGCCTCATATTCCAAGAATGATGCCTTTCATTACAGTTCTATTCAAACTATCCACTGTGACGTATAATATGGTCAAAATATTTCATCTTCCGGCAAGTGTGTTACGCTTGATAAACTATTCCGTCCCATTAAAATTCAAAATACAAATCCTGATGCACATTAAGTGTTTATAACAATACATGACAAACAAAGAAATCTGTAGAATTCCACTTTGATGCTGCTATCACTTTGTTCCAGTTGAGCCAGCACCTGTAAACAACTTTCAAGCAACTGTTGACAGCAGCACTTGTGTTTATCTGACTTGGCAACATTCATCCGGAGACTGGCAAAAATTCTTTGTTGCTGAATCTAGAATAAAAGGCAAAAGAAAGTGGAACCAGGTAAGCATTTTTTTTTTCATTTGTGTGTTAATTTGAATTTACTTACTTACTTCATGCCTGGCAGCACATTATTTTCTTTTTTTTTTTTCAATTTTTGTGTTAATTTGAAATTAGTTACTTTATGCCTGGTGGTTGATTTTCTTCAATTTTGTGTTCATTTGAATTTATATATTTCTTGCCTGGTGGTACATGAGGCTTCAGTAAGGACTTTTCATGCTCTCTTGTAACATTTGGTGCAGTATTCCAAGACAGAGATATTGCAGACACTTCTTCTTCCATCAGTCATCTCTATGTTCGCCCGAGTAGTTACCGGGGCCCATATTTGGAGTGTAAAGAGTAGAACCACTGTTACCTGCCATGCATGTCGTAAGAGACGACTGAGGAGGTTTGGCTGAAATCGGATGCACATGTCCTAAACTGTAGAAGTCTATGCGTTTAGAGGGCCTACCAAACCAATGTGCAACGTATACACGTTCTTGGCAAAGATCAAACATATCACAAAGAGTGATTAAAATGGTCGTAAAAACAAGCAAAGAAGAAGAAGAAGATCTCTATGTTGTTGTAATGTTTGCTGCAGCATTCCAAGACAGAGATACTGCACACTTTTCTTCTTCCATCATTAATCTCAAATGTCTCATGTTAATTTGTCCCAGCTTAACATTCCTACTTTATAACCTGTGTTTCCACACTTATTGTCTATTTCCAAATGTATTGTGTATTTTAACACATGTCTATTTGCACACTTATTGTCTATTTGCATAGTTATTATCTCCTTGCACACAGTTATTGTCTATTCTAACAATTGTTCTGTTTTCTTTTGTTAGATCATTTTAAACCAGGAACAAGAGCAAGAGGATTATCACTCTGCAGTATGTGACCTTTACCCTTTTACAGATTATGAATTCCGTATGTCTGCTCTTCCATTCCCTGTTGAGACAGCTGAGCCAGTTGTTCAAGGATACAAAAGTGAATGGAAGATGGTGGCAGCAAAAACATTAGAGGATGGTAAGTTCTTAACATAGGTAAACACGTAAAAACAAAGTTCTTAACACAGATATGCCATTCTTCTTCTTTGCATCCGATTTCAGCCCAACCTCCTTAGTCGCCTCTTACGACATGCGTGGCAGGTAACAGTGGTTCTATTCTATACACCTCAAATTTGAGCCCCGGTAACCACTCGGGCGAGAGGAATTTAATAATAATAATTATCGATATAAGGGAAGACTGCAGTAACACTATGTAGCAATGGCTAAACATTCATATGCTTCTTAGTACTTTCTATTCTCATGCTTCATATTCCATATGTGTACATGTTAAATGTATATATGTTATGTATATATATTTGATTTTTATTGCTTATCTTCTTTTTTCCACTTCTAGTTTTTTGCATTTATTTTGTTATTCGTTTTTAGTCACATATTTTCATTTTAGGGCAGTTAGGAATTTATGGTCTGATTGTCTGATTCTATATGTTCTGATTCTATTTGAAGCGAGACATGGACAGTGTATAGCAGACACGCAAGAAAATTAAACCATTTCCACACAAGCTGTCTACGCAGAATACTAAAAATAAACTGGGAGGACAAAATTCCAGACAGCGAAGTCCTCACAAGAGCAAAGATCCCAAGCGTCAACACCCTGTTGCAGAAGGCCCAACTGAGATGGGTCGGTCACGTTGCTCGAATGCCTGATAAACGCATCCCAAAACAGTTGATGTATGGCGAGCTTGAAGGGGCAGACGTTTAGCTGGTGGACAGAAAAACGCTTTAAAGACACTCTTAAAGTGTCTCTGAAATGCTTCGATATAGACAATACGTGCTGGGAATCCCTTGCACAAGATCGCCAAATGTGGCGCTGTAACAACAAAGAGGAACCCGAATAGCTGAGAATCATCGTATTGTTGAGTCACAGAGAAAACGAGCAGCGCGAAAAGACAGAGCACACAACACGCACATGTCTAACCTTGATCATGTATACCCCACCTGTGGTCGGGATTCTGTTCTAGGATTGGACTCTACAGTCACCTCCGCACACACCAGAGAGGTGCAACAGTACACGTCTGAGATTGTTGTCATCATCGCTTGCGATGGACGGCTATTATATATGTTCTGTGCCATGTAAGAAGTGAGATTCTTCACTTCTGCTGTATTCTTTGCTTGATAAAGTCCTTTTAGTCGAAGTGTTGATGTGTATTGTTATTGTTTTTGTATTTTGTAAAACTACAGTACTTTGTTTTTACATGTTTTGCCATTAATAATAATTATAATATCGAAATCCAAACAGGAAGATCAAATTTATAACACTTGTTTTCAGTTATATTTATTTAGAAGTCAACATTTCTACCGCAGTTAATGACATTTCAGTTATATTTATTTAGAAAGGACAGGCTTGCATCAACAGCATCGATTGTTGGGGAGTTGAAGATGGATAAGGGGATATTCTTCGGTCTCTTCGAGACTCTCTGTTGGATGAGGACACTAAAATCGATGTTGAATCGATCAAGCGATTTAAGCAGTTTGGAATTACCCTTTGTTCAAGTCGAACTGGATGCCTGAGAGGCAGAGTGAGAGGTGTGTTTAATCAGCGAGCCACAGGAACCATCAGTATGCATACTCTTGATATCTGTTGGGGGAGACTGAGCACCTATGGGTTTGCCCGAGTGCAATGACGTCAGTTTAGTAACCAATAACCAATAGAAGTCAAAGTTAATTTTAAAAAAATTCTTTTCAGTTCCTTCGGCTGCACCTAAAATTTGTCCCGGCTGTTTCCATGAATACAAGTGTCCTCATAAGAAACTGCATCGCTGTGTACAAATTTATTGGCAGGTGAGTTTGAAAAGAGATATTTAATTTATCTTAAATATTGCTGCCACATTTGATTTGTGGTTTTTGTTTTTTAAATCCTGAAAAGTTCACTGTTTTTGAGGCGAAGGTCAGCCCCTGTGGTCAAGCAATACAAGACCCTGTCCGCATATTGCCATCATGCCGACTTATACTGTGTTGAGGAACCAAATATGGTCATCCAATACCTCAGAAGAAACTACTCAATGGTACAAACGAGGACAAGCCCCTCACCACAGCTGGCATAGAGGCATCAAGTCTACCAATAATTTGGGATAAACCACTCAACAGTACGACCGAAGGAAAGCACCTCACCACAGCTTGCATAGAGGCATAGAATAATACTTTGGTATATTCTCTCTAAGAATATATTGTATATACCTTTCTATACCTATTTAGAGTTCTTCTTCTTCTGCATTCTCACTAGATTGGGATTTTGGATTCTCTAATAAAGGCAGCGTCTGCCTCGGATTATCAGCAACACCATACAGTTTGTCTGGGATGCTGGTGTAAGTGGGCCACCTCTTTCTTCTCAAGTCTGCATACTGTGGGCAGTTCTGTAGGATATAATTCCTATGATTTCTGCTTTCCCGTTTGTGCCGACCTCTTCCCGCAGTAAGTTGTGGCCACTTTCATGATTTTAGGTCTAACATTCTTACTGCGTGGCTAAATCTCCGAGGCAGATTTGCGACCGTAGAATCTATCATCCCATTCCTCATTGTGAGGGGTTGTTGCACCATGCTATGCGCCTTACGGCCTGGTGCATCCGTTTTCTGCAAGTGTTTGTTTCGGGTTAGCATTCCCTAGCGGACACGTGCATCCGGTTTCAGCCCAACCTCCTTAGTCGCCTCTTACGATATGCGTGGCAGGTAACAGTGGTTCTATTCTTTACACCCCAAATTTGGGCTCCGGTAACCACTCGGGCGATTTAGAGTTCAAATATTTCTTTCAGAATTTTCAAAATTGTCACAGTACTCATTTCTGTTTTCTAAAGATATGGTCTGGTCTTCTTTAGAGGGAAATCTCAATTTTGCTCAGCCCTTAAAGGGTTAATGTACCTACACCTAATTATCGTTTGGAAGCACAGGTACAGGATCACGGTAGAACCTTCAGCTCAGGTATCAAACAGTTGAAGTCAAAGTTTCATGTTACTTCTTCTTTGAACTCTCCATATCGATCACTTGTTAACTATGCTGTATAATTGTCTGAGTCAGAGCGATTGTACGTTGTGCCAGTTATGTAGGCCACAAGTAGGCCAGCACATCCGATTTCTGCGATGATTTTTATTTACTAGGTAGCTTCCTTAGGTCCTACATCAGTCGCCTCTTATGACATGCCTTGTAGATCACAGTGGTACTATTCTTTGCTTCTCTTTCGGGCCCTGGTATCACACAAGCGGTTTCATGTTACAAGTGAAAGTAAATTATGTCAAAATTTTGTGTTCTGAGAGAAATTAAGCAAGTATGTTTACAATGTGGAATTAAGTTAACCCTTAGAACCCAGGCTCCTAATATTTTGGGATTGAATGTAAGCGGTGTACACCCAGAGCTACCGATATATCGGCCTGAGAATATTTTTTCATTGTTTTTTTATATTTTAAAATAAATTGTGTACAAATGTGACGTCAAACACAACCCACATGTTCTACATGGTTTTGTGAAATGACAGATGCTGTTGTGTTATTTTTTTAAAACTGATACGGTAATTAGTTAAGTATTTTCATGTTGAAAAGATGTTCTAAATTTTTCGGAAATTGTCATTCTAAAAGTATAACAACAGAATAAGCTGTTGAACTTGTTGTGAATGAATCTGAAGATGAATTAGACTTAGAATGTGATTATTCTGATTTTTTTTTTTTTTTTTTTCCGATCCAGAAGCACTTGATCTTTTCAGCTCTTTGGCTCGGTGCCATGGACATCGTAACCTTCGGTTCGGTGCCACGAACACCGTGAATCTGGGGAATCTGTGGCTTTTTCTGCCTGCCCACGGAATTGAACCCGTACACACAGAGGGCTAGTCACCCACAGTCCAACGCGCTACGAACACGCTGGGCACGCGGGCGATTATTCTGATAAGGATATAGAAAGTGAGTTAGATGATCATTTAGACAAGGAAGACATGTTTTAATCGATTGATAGCCAAGCTATGTGTTCAATCTGGAGAAAAATCTGCATATACGGGAGCATTCGCAGCCTTACCCACATATTATATCTAGTAAATTTTTTAAGTTATTTTTCTGCAAATAGATAATAAGGAGTAATGGAGATGATGGGGCAAGTCAATAACAAATTATAGAGCACTTAAGTGTGCTAAATTATCGAGTTTTAATATAGCTTTGATATGGACTGTTTTTGCTCAGGAGCCCAGGGGAAGGGATTTTTAAGCTACAGGTGGCCAGGTTTCAAAGGGTTAAAGCCACTTGAATGCTGACCCTTATATGTCAGATAGTGTTGGGGTAACTTACAATGTGGAACTAAGTTAAAGTCATTTGAATACTGACACTTATATGTGAGATAGTTTTTTGGGGAGCTTACAATTTGTAACTAAGTTAAAGTTACTTGAATGCTGACCCTTATGTGTCAGATAGTTTTGGGGTAACTTACAATATGGAACTAAGTTAAAGTCATTTTAATACTGACCCTTATGTGTCAGATAGTTTTTGGGTAACTTCTGAATACACTGAGTTAATGACATTTTTTACCAGCTATTAAAAAGTCTTATATTAGCTCATGTTTTTATATTTCATTTTATAGTGCTACATCTACTGGGTTATACTGTAGCATGGTGCCAGATCTGATTGATCATAGTGGAAGCTATCAAATCTGATTGGCCATAGTGGAAGCTATCAGATCTGATTGGTCATAAGGGAGGCTACTAGATCTGATTGGTCATAGTGGAAGCTATCAGATCTGATTGGTCATAAGGGAGGCTACTAGATCTGATTGGTCATGGAGGAAGCTATCAGATCTGATTGGTCATAAGGGAGGCTACTAGATCTGATTGGTCATGGAGGAAGCTATCAGATCTGATTAGTCATAGTGGAGGTCATCAGATATGATTGGTCATAGGGAGCTATCAAATCTGGTTGGTCATAGGGAGGCTATCAATCTGGTTGGTCATGGAGGAGGCTATCAAATCTGTTGGTTATAGTGAGCCAGCGTTTCCCAAAGTTGGCGATCTGTCCCTCCAGTGGGCGCTGAAGGTTCTAGTGGGGCGGTGGTGGGTTCAGAAGAATTTGGGGGTGTTAAGGCGATTAGGGGTTGGTGGTTCCTTAAAGAAGAATTAATAAAATATTTTAAAATAAAATATTTTTCGTGATTTAGGGTTGAATAATCATAAAAAATTTGAATTCTGCATTTAAATTCATATAATACCCGCTTACACGGTTGGTCATAGATCCATTTTTCATCAATTTTTATTTCATACCTATCATTTGAAAATTGACCATGTATGAACAGAAATATGTATCAATTTTCTATGTCAAAGAGAAAACAGAGCATGTATATATGTAGGTGGGGCGTTGGCAAACTGTTATAATGTAGAGGGTGCGTTACAAGGTTTATGTTGTGCAAAGTGAGCGGTGGGCCGAAAAAGTTTGGGAATCTATGTTGTAAGCTATCAGATCTGATTGGTTATAGGGGAACCTATTAGATCTGGTTGGTCATAGTGGAGACTATCAAATCTGATTGGTCATAGTGGAGACTATCAAATCTGATTGGTCATAGTGGAGACTATCAAATCTGATTGGTTATAGTGGAGACTATCAAATCTGATTGGTCATAGTGGAGACTATCAAATCTGATTGGTTATAGGGGAACTTATTAGATCTGGTTGGTCATAATGGAAACCACCAGATCAGAGTGATCACCAGGGAGGTCAGCAGAACTGATTGGCCATAAAGGAGACCATCAGAGCATGCCCTGCTAAAATACTAGAAGAAAAGTAATACAGATATCTGGATGAAATTATCATTAATATCACCACATGATGATGTTGAATCTGGCAGTACCTTTCTAATTCTTACTATACTAGAGATATTTAAACAAATGTTTTTTATCCATTTCAGATAGTAATGATGACTCAATAATTTATTTATTTGTTTCAGAGTTTAAAAGAGAATGAAAAATGTGGAATATTGACAAACTACAATATCACATATACAAACACTGATACTGGTGTCATGCATACCTTTCTTCTACCTGTCACCAAGAATAAACTGCAGGTATCAGCAGACCTTGAGCTTCCAACTGCTAACCAGAGTTTTAACATCATCATCATACCTGGAACAAGTCAAGGTTACTCCAGACGTTCCTCAACTCTATTCTTGCAGTCTGCTCAGAGAAGTAAGATTTATTTTCGCTGTTTTTCTCTGTTTACCGAAGAGTTTATTTTAATGTCCTTTACGCCTGTATGTTGCAGGGGCTCTAAAGGGAAGCAAAGAATAGTAACACTACGACCTACAAGGAATGTTGTAAGAGCAACTGAGGTGGGGCCTAGGAAGCTGCCCTAGTAAATAAAAAGCATTACAGAAATTGGATGTTCTGGACTACTTGTAGGTGCATAATTGGCACAAAGTACAATCGTTCTTAGGTTCAGATCACATACAAATCACAAAGCGTGGTTAACATGTGGTCGATATGAACTATTCAATGAACTATTCTTTAATATTATAGTTTTCCAATGAAACATGGTCACAATTCAGGACTAACATTTATATGAGGTACATAGGGGACTCACTCAGGTGCCCCTTTTATGACCTAATGCTGAAAGGCAAAACTGGAATAGAGAATAGGCTTTCGGTATGTTTTTGCTGCAGTCTTCCCTTGCATTGATGGAAACTAATCACAAAAGAAGTTCTTGTAATTGATAATTATTAATTGGTTACGCCATTGCCTTACATTCCAAAAGAAGTGGGGGTTGTTCAATTCAGACTGCATCATCCTGATTGTTCACTAATACACTTTTTTTCCAGAAACACCTAAGATTATGTTTCCGTACCTACAAAATTCATTCTTTGTTCAATGTTCTTCTCAGGTAACATGCCATTTCTGTGGAGAAGGGTCGAAGGATATGGGGTGAAATCTTGTGTAATGAAGTTCATTCTCCATCTTTACTCTCTCTTAGACACTAGCTTTGGCTTATTTTGAATGCTTGCTAACCAAAATATTTCCTAAAGTTAGTTTTCTTAACCAATAACTAATCACAAAGTAAATATGACTGCAATATCAGAGGGAGCTGCAATGGACCGAAATGATATTCTTGATGCATTGAGGAGTCTTTCCAACAGTTTCAGGGTTGTGAATCCTAGTTGCTGACCAGATTGAGAGAGATGGATGTCGTTTTTGGTACAACCCGAAAAGAACTATCTATTAAATCTACAAAGAGATTGATTAATCAACATTGAACTGACGTGTTGGGCCGTTAGATGCTTCTATATTTGTTGAGGTAGATCGAAGAACCTATGGACATGTCCGGAGTGCTATGATGATAGTCTTTATTTAACTGATAACTGAAAGTAAGCATAATAAAAGACTGAATATAAATTCAAACTTTTGATTACAGCCTTTTTTTCAATTATCAATATAAGGGAAGACTACAGTAAAACTATGTAGGAATGGTGAAACATGTAGAAAAAACATACTGTAGTTTTACAAGATACAAAAATAATATACAGTGACATTCGACCAGAAGGGCTTTATCAAGCAAAGGATACAATAGAAGCAAAAAAATTCCTATATGCAGACATAACATATACAGTCAGACAATTAAATTCTAGGCCTTAAATGAAAATATGTGACTAAAACATGTTAAAATATGTGACTAAAAACATGATTAAAATATGTGACTAAAAACATGATTAAAATATGTGACTAAAAACATGATTAAATATCGATTAGAAACATGATAAAAATATGTTTCAATTTCAGAACCAAATCCACCTGGGAATTTTTAGTGGAACGGACGAGTTTGATTTGAACGTAAAATTTTACTTGAGCTGGGCAGTATTGAATATTGATCCTAAAACAAGGATGAAATATACAAATGTCTCCATCGTTTGGTGCTGTGGTCACAGACAGAAGATAGAATGTGAAGTAAGTCTAGTACAATTAATCCTTTCATGTTTGCTAACAGTTTATTGACAGCCGTTCTGACATGAAAAATGTTACTTAGAAAATATTTCAAGATTCTGTATGGTTCATAGATAATTTGATTGACATTTTAAGATAGGTCATAGTTTTCCACTTAAAATTGCAACCATTTCTGAAATCAACACTACAAGAGAATTGTACAATATGATCTTTCTCTCGACATTATGATATCAATGACTAGTCTGGACATTGATATCAAACTATAGAAGAAAGTTTGTCATGATAGAGATGAAATAGCAACACAGAGGGCTGGAAGAATAAAAACATAGACCGGTTTTTTCTTCTTTGTGATTGGTTTTGTATGGTCTTCTATACCATGAGATGAGTTGCCACCATGAAGCTGCATGTCAGTTGGAGTTCCTCATGAGTACCCCATAGCTTGCTCTGTAAGCTTCATTCAATTTCTGTAATGCATTTTATTAGAAATGAAGACATCAAGGAAAAGTGGGTGCAACATCAGTATTGAACTTCATCAAGAAGCAACGAATTAAGTGGTCCAGCCACGTAAGTGTATTATCAACAAATAGTGCACCTCAAAGAACAATGCTATTCCGAAACAATGGATACAAAGCAAAAGGTCATCCAACGCAAAAAGATGGACTTCAGAAATAACATAAGCAGTGAAAGACACCATGCACGAAGAGCACACAAGAACTTGTTCTAGAAATCTCTTTTATCCTAATGTTTACGGGAAAATAGGATTAGAGACAAAAAAGAAAGAAAATGAAACATAGGAACAAGTCTAACTTCAAATCTATCGATCTTTCCATTACTATTCTTTTTATGTATAATTTATTCATTGTTTGTTCCCCTGTGTTCAAGAAAATCATATTATTTTTCATTAACTTTTTCCAATTTAAGTCCTCAATTGTTAAACAGTTAATTCAAGGGAAGTAAAAAAATGTTAATAAAAAATCCAGACTACTCGTCAATAAATAAACACACACACATATATATATATATATATATATATATATATATATATATATATATATTATATATATATATCTTATATACAATTGAAGAAAACTGGACAAACTAATAGAATAACAAGGTTAAAATGTAGTAGAAGTAAAATAGTAGAAGTAAAACTAGGAAGACTTCTTATAAGGGAAGCAACTCTATGGCTCAGTGTGCGGCTAATAGCGTGCAACGGACTTCCGCCATGGCGCAGTGTGCAGCGAGAAACGTGGAAAAAAGTTAACTTCCAGTCTTATTTTGTTTCTTCCCTTCTCATGATAATGCTGAAAAGTAAGTTTGTTATGTCACTCATGAGGTTGATTGGGCTGTGTTCTTCACATTCTATCGTTCCTACTTTCTTTGGTCATCATCAGGTGCAGTGCCGGCTGGCATAGGCGATCATGGATCTCCACAAATCTCTGTCTCTGGTGTTTGCTATCATCTCAGATGTTGATGCTCTTCCGTGCCATAACTTCAAGCCATCCAAAATTGTCTTTCTCTGTCTTCCTCTGTCTCATCTCCTTTCAGTTTTACCAGTTGTTACAATGTGTTCTACTTTCTCATACATGCCCGAAAAATGATGACTGCCTCTTTCTTATACTGATGATAAGCTTTCTCTGTGTCTCGACCTCATTCAACACCCCCACTTTAGTCATTTTAGCAGTCCATGGGATTCTCATCATTCTTTTGTAAAACCATATCTCTGTTGCCCTCAGAGATTTTTTGAATGAATATACCTATCTCTGACATATACAGTAATTATCGCATATGTACTTCTGCAGAATACCGCTCTCATCACAGCACTGTGACCCAGCCTGGATCTGTTTGTTTATTGTCCATGACTCGCATCCGTATGTCAATATTGGTTCTATGTAGCACTTTATGACTCTCATTCTGATATCAATTGAGTCATACAGTGCTACTTTCTTTCTTCTTTCTTTTCTTTTGTCCTTCTCGGCTTTTTGCGCAAGGCGTAGCAGGTTTAACTGATGATCGGTTTCCGAGATAATGCATGCTCGGTCGCTTGATATGGTGTGGTATTGTGGAGTTTTAAGATGTCTGTAACTCCATCAACCCATCTTTTCTTGGTCTGCCCTTTCCTCTTGATGATTCCATTTTCAGGTTGTACGCTCTTGCAACTGGTGTATTCGGGTTCATTCTCACCAAGTGGCCAAACCATTTGAGTCTCTGTTTTCAATAAATCTAATAGCAGGTGTTGTTCGACTGTTCTTCTAATTTCCTCATTTCTTATATGGTCTCTTCTTGTTTTATTTACTGCTTTCCTTAGGCATCTCATTTCGCATGTGGTAATTTTTCTTTCTTGTTCTTTTGTGAGTGCCCATGTTTGGCTCTGGTAGCACAGTGTTGGTATAAAGATTGAATTTATAATCTGTCTTTTAGTCACTACTGGAATAGCTGGGTGTTTCAAAATTGAGGGTAGCTGGTATGTAATGTTGTTGGCTTGCTGGATTCTAGTTTCGATCTCTCTGTCCAGTCTTCTATCAGATGTGAAGATACTTCCAAGGTATTTGAATTCTCTCACCTGCTTTAGCGTTTGGTCATTTATTTGTATGTTGATATCTTTATGTTCTCTGCTTATAGTCATGACTTCTGTCTTTTGAATGTTGATCTTCATACTTTCTTTGGTAGTGATATAAAAATGGATTGTAGTAAATATTTTGGTATTTTTGTGGTCTTGTAGATTTGAAGTATAGTCAAAACAGGATTAAAAGAAGAAAACAACTAGTTTCGTTAAGAGGGACATACTGAAGCTGCCTGTTTGTCCATCGATTGGATGAGTACACAGCAATTAGTGAAACGCCTACACTGCAATTGAAGAGATTTGGAATCAAATAAGTCGCAACCCAGACTGATCACATGACAGATAGAATAAGGATTGTGTTTAAACAGTCAGCCACAGAAACCAGCAGTACAAAACACCTTTTGACATCTGCTTGATTCTATCTGGTGTATAGCAATACCTTTGAAATAACCAATTACTTTATTATTACTTTAAGCAGAGAAACTAATTTTGTAGGAAGGTAAATGAATGAGTTTTAGTTAGCTTATTTTCCTTTCAAATAAGCATCTGTATAATGTCTTGTCTTTTTTTATTGAAAACATGGGCAACGTCATGAACAGTGTCTGATACCGTCTTTAACTTTTTTTTTTTAAATCTTTAGAGTAATATTAACTGGATAAAGCTGCCGGCAGACCAGGTTACTTATGAGCTTCAACCAGAAGAAGGAGTATGCCAACATAGCAGCTTTTAATGGTGTAACCGCTGAAGTTTTTCATGATGATTATGTCATTAGCAGTGGTATATACTGGAGCTCATGTGTTTACTTACGGAATCACAGTAAGTTCAATATCATTGTTCCCATTTGACAAATATGCTTGATTAATTTTTGAAAATGTTCTGCATTCAAAGATTATCCCATGATAGCATAGCACGTCCTGAAACTTGATATTCTGCCAGTCAAAGGTGACTGAGTAGCTCATCCGTGAATATGTCTTTATTCTAAGAGAATTCAAAAAATGAAACTTGGATTAACATTTTTTTCACGCGGTTTGGCTACAGATCCCCTGATCCTTTACTTGGGGATCAAAATTACAAGTACCTCAGATTAATGGCAGAAGAAGACTATGATTAATGGCAGAAGAAGACTGTGATTAATGGCAGAAGAAGAATGGCAAAAGAAGACTGTGATTAATGGCAGAAAGACTGATTAACAGAAGAAGACTGTGATTAATGGCAGAAGAAGACTGTGATTAATGAGAAAAGACTGATTAATGGCAGAAGAAGAATGGCAAAAGACTGTGATTAATGGCAGAAGAAGACTGTGATTAATGGCAGAAGAAGACTATGATTAATGGCAGAAGAAGACTGTGATTAATGGCAGAAGAAACTATATTAATGGCAGAAGAAGACTGTGATTAATGGCGAAGAAGACTATGATTAATGGCAGAACAGACTGTGATAATGGCGAAGAAGACTGTGATTAATGGCAGAAGAAGACTGTGATTAATGGCAGAAGAAGACTGTGATTAATGGCAGAAGAAGACTGTGATTAATGGCAGAAGAAAACTATTATTAATGGCAGAAGAAGACTGTGATTAATGAGAAGACATGATTAATGGCAGAAACAGACTGTGATAATGGCAGAAGAAGACTGTGATTAATGGCAGAAGAAGACTGTGATTAATGGCAGAAAAAGACTGTGATTAATGGCAGAAACAGACTGTGATAATGGCAGAAGAAGACTGTGATTAATGGCAGAAGAATAATATTTTCAGATTGTTGTCATGATTATGCCCTTATGAATAAGAAAAAGGTTTTTTCATTTAAAATCAAGTATAGTAATTGGTTATTTATTACTGAACTGACGTCACAGAACTCTGGGCATACCATAGGTGCTCAGTCTCCTCCAACAGATATCGAATGGTCTGCCCAGAGTTTGATGGTGTTAGTTCTGCCAACAATGAATTAATATCAGTGAATCATGATAATGTTCAACAGGCTCATCTTTTAACATCTGCTTGGGAGGACTGAGCACCTATGGGTCTGTTCAGAGTTTGATTGTGTTGGTTCTGCATGAAACCGTTCACCACCACCTCTTCAGGTATCAAGCGCTAGGTGATGCCAGGATGATTTTTCTTCCTCCAAGACCAGATAAATTTAACACATATGGAACAAAAGAAAAAACTTACAAACACATGCAGAAATGGGCTACATAGCATTGGGCCAAAGGGCAAGAGCCCAAGTACTGCTGGATCATTTATTTAAAAATTATTTTTTTCCGATCCAGAAGCACTTGAGCTTTCAGCTCTTCGGTTTGGTGCCATGGACATCGTAACCCTTCGGTTCGTGCCATGAACACCATAAATCTGGTGAACCTGTGGCTTTCCTGCCAGCCCGCGGAATTGAACACACACTCACAGAGGGCTAGTCAACCGTAGTCCAACGCACTATGAACACGCTGGGCAGGCGGGCGCTGGATCATTGAAGTAGAAGCTCTGCTAACAATAAACTAGTACTGGTGAGTCATGGTAACAATCAGCATGCTTAACCTTCAACATCATCTGGGAAAGACTATGAGTCTTCCTAGCACTTAGTAATGATGGTTCTACAAAACTATGAACCAATCTGTAAGTTTTGTCTTATATTCTGTCATCAGAGCCCCAGATCTCTCTTAAAAATGTACGCCAATCATCAGCTCTTCCCATAAATGGGTTAACGATTCAGTGGGACAAGTTTGAGTGCAGGGAAGAAAAGAGCTTTATTACAGAATACCTGGTCACATATTGCCCATTGTATGAGGATGATACATGCATGGGTGAGTTCAAATCTTCTTTCCTGCATTAAATGTTTCACTAATTTAGAAAAAAGTTAGGTCACTTAATGAGAATAAAGACAGATCTACTACCATCTTGAGCCTATAACAACCGGCAACCCGGACACAGAGTCAGAGGAAGACCAAGAAGCCAATGGATAGATAATATCACAGATATCTGCGACATCAGAGACTAACTACAGATGCAACACACCTGGCACAGGATAGAGAACTGAAACTTCTGAGACATGTGGATAAGAGAAGACAAGATTGCTTGCTGAATTTACTGTTTTTTTATCTGTTGTTGGATTGATTCACATATGGGTGTGAAGCATGGACATTTACCAAGACAGTGGAAAAACATATATGTGCTTTTGAATATGTGTTACAGAAGAGTCCTACGTATATCATGGACAGAGAAGAGAACAAATATATCTATCCAGAAAGAACTCAAAATCAAAGAAAACTGGCTGATGCCACAAATAAGAATGAGAAAATTAAAATATTTTGGACATATCAAGAGACACGAAGGGCTGGAGAAGACCGTTATGGAAATAGGCATCCCAACAAAGAGGAGAAGAGGAAGACCACAAAGAAGATGGATTTTTTTATGTAACGGATGTATTTGAGCATGACGGCTGAAGAGGTGCAACATGTGGTCTATGAGACATTCCAAAGGACTTTTAGGGTGACCCATTGTCAATTGGATGCCAAAGAAACACTGGGAAGTAAAGGTGACCGGTGTGATGCTGACAACCTCACCCACTGTGTTCTGTAGGTCAATAAAAAATACAGGACTAACTCTGTATTCACCAATATACCTTGTGGTATGAAAACAGGTTCCTTCACTTTTATATATATATATAAATTGTATAACTTACCCTGCTGGTGCTGCATGGCGCACCTTTTCTACATGCTGTAGATGTGTAAGTCGCCCTTACTAGTTTTTAAATAGTTAGCAGCAGTTTGAAGTTACTAGTTTTTTAAATAGTTAGCAGCAGTTTGAAGTTTGCGTAAATTATAGCGATAGAAGTATCTTTCGGCCTAACACATGCTGTTTATGCTTAGCAGTAACATTTTCAGATTTTGTCCAAACTTCTGCAAGTTGTCACACTGTCTAGATGCCAGCAGCTCATTCGGGTCTTCCTTGTAGATAACCCCTACACAAGTGGCATCAAGTGCTGAACCATTTTCCGTTGGAGAGAGGGTTCTTCATTCTTGACGATTTTTCAGGGATTGGGAGAATTCTTTCTGGAGTAAGATTACCACCACATCGTAATCGTTTGGAACAGTGATCGTTTGCTTGCTCTAGAGTTTAAAAATTATTAATGAAGTTAACTTGTTCATGACTATCATGGTACATGGCGATAGTACCATTCTTCCCTACAAAAAAATGTGCCAGTATATATATGGCATTATATGCTATATTGGGATTAATTTTATATGTTCTATAATTGTCTCCATTCATTGTTTCTACTTGTCAGAGATCAGTGCTAGCACATGGAGCAGAACATGAGTGCTAGAACATGAAAAGCCTGGCAAGCAATGGCGGAATGCGGGATGGCCATTTAGAGTCAGAACTGTTTGATTCTGAACACGACTTTGCTAGCGCATTTCCAACATGTTTGGTCGAGTATTTTCCGGTTTCGTTTGCCGAGCTACTGAGTTATTGCTTGGGCAACGCTGTGAGCTATGAATGTTACATGGAATGCTTTTGCTGTGTCAACCGTGCGTTTGTTGTGTGTTAGTGTGTATTCAGAAAATGGCGGACAGTGGTTATGACGAACCTGCCGTATGCAGTTATATTGCGAGTGCAGAAAGCTGGATTTTGTCATGATTGATGTTCCCTTCAACAAGAATTGCAATTCAAGTGATGAAAAGTTTGGTGTTGCTACATTAGCGACGGCCATATGCATTTTATGCGGAGCAGGTTGCTTTTGTGGCGGTACGCGGCTGTTTCATTCTGGAATTAGTTCACACAGGAAGCATTTCACAGTTGTTAGCATTTCGTGTGATTTTCATTGGCACAGGAACGGAGCAATTATGGGGTGACCCGTTGCAGTGAAGTTGGAACCGTACTTATGAACTATGAAGTCGCCCCTGTGTTACTGGGCCCTGCAAGTGGAGCAAAGAATAGTAACACTGTGACCTACAAGGGATGTCATAAGGGACGACTGAGGGATGGGGCCTAGGGAAGCTACACTAGTAAATAAAAGTGTCGAGAAATAAGATGTTCTGACCTACTTGTAGGCGCATAACTGGAACAACGTACAATTGCTCTTATGTTTGGATCACATACAAATCACAGAGTGGTTTAACAAGTGGTCAATATGAAGCATTCGAAGAAAATGATGCGCAAGTGGGGCATCATACTCAGGTTATCTGCAGAATCCACACAGATCTCAAAAAGTAGTTAACTTGGTTGATAAGAGCAAACACAAACAAAGAAGTTATTTTGATCTCTTTGTTTCTTATATTTCTTTATATTTCCAGAAGCAGACAAGTCATTGAATGTTAGCAACAAAGTGGATGAGATTACATTAAATTACTTGAAGGAAGATGTGAGATACAGAGTCAATGTTATAGCTGTGTCTTCAGCTGGTCTTGGGCCTTCTGATCCACTTATAACACAACCTGTCAAGGGCTCTCCTTTACCAGGTCAGTTAGCCATGTCAGTGATGTGTAGTATTGTGTAGTGTGTTATGTTTAGTAGCAAATAGTGTGGTGTGTAGTATTGTATAGTCTATGATATTTTGTAGTGTATAGTGTAGTGTGCTGCATTGTGTCTTCTTCTCTTCCACCATTTACTTCTTTATAGAAGTGTTGGGGGTGAAACGTAGTGATCTTGTGTGTGCTTGTTTTAAGGCACTTTGTAAGCTGATATTCATGTTCGCAAGGCTGTTCTTGATGCCATCGCTCCATCTTTTGCGTGGTCTTCCTCTTGCTTTGTACTCATTATACTTTTTCTGTGTGGCTCTCTGTGGTAGGCGATACCAGGGCATTCTGGTCAGGTGTCCAAACCATTTAATCTGTTGTTCTTTTATGAATTGCATGACTGGTTTCACATCCAGTCTCCTTCTAATTTCTGAATTTCAAATTTTGTCTCTTATTGTCACACCTGCAGCTCTTCTAAGACACCTCATCTCTGTCGTTATGATTTTCTGCTCATTAGATTTCGCTATCAATACTTCCATCTGCTGTAAAAATTGCTTCTAAGTATTTGGCCTCAATTGTTTGTTTTATGTCTACGTTCTGGAGTTTTATTGTAAGGCTTTCTGGTTGTCTGTTTATTCCATTGTCTCTGTCTTTAATATATTTATTTTCATGTTGTACTCCTCACCCTTGATGTTAATTAAGCTCAAATGGTTCTGGAGAGATTCTTAATTTTCTGCAATCAGTACTTGATCATCTGCAAATAAAAGTTATGAAATATTTGCATTGTGTAGTCTGTGATATTTAGTATTGTATAGTGTAGTGTGTTGCATTGTGTAGTCTGATATTTAGTATTGCGTAGTGTGTTGCATTGTGTAGTCTGTGATGTTCAGTAGTGTGTTGCATTGTGTAGTCTGTGATATTTAGTATTGTATAGTGTAGTGTGTTGCATTGGGTAGTCTACAATATTTAGTAGTGTGTTGCATTGTGTAGTCTGTGATATTTAGTAGTATGTTGCATTGTGTAGTCTGTGATATTTAGTAGTGTATAGTGTAGTGTGTTGCATTGTGTAGTCTGTGATGTATAGTAGTTGGTTGTTTGCTGTATGTGTGTAGTTTAGTGCACCGGGTTTCTCCATATGGCTCCGTCCCTGTCGGCAGAGATGGCATGCCATCTGCCGAGACTATTGCACAAAACACAGTCTAGCTTTGGCAACAATCCTAGGGATCTCATGAAAAAATTGCACGTGTCTCAGTCTGAATTCGAACCTACAACCCACAGTATGACAGGCAAGACACTCAATCCCTTCGCCATTGAGATCACAACCTGGTGTTGTAATGGCAAACAACAAAACAAAATAATTTCTATGTACATATTTGTGGTTTTTACTGTCAAAGATATCCATATACTTGTATAGAGTTTATGATTTTGTTGATTTTTCTATTTGCCATCATTCATTATTCTTGTCCATGTTTTGCCTGGGTTCACAAGGGGAGCCCAGAATGGTAACACTGCAGTGTACATGGCATGTTGTAAATGGTGAATACGGTAGAGTTTGTCTTGGGACTGGCTACCCTATCCAGCAGAAAATTTTAGCACAAAATCCAACCAACCATAAACAAATCAAATAAAAATTAAATAATAACTGTGCCAACAAAGAGGAAAGGAAGCTCTTCTAGAAGAAGTATACAGAAGAGATGGAGTGAGCTGCAGGAAAAAACTAAAGATAGGAAAACTTTGCATGAGTTGGTTGAGGTTCATAAGTTCATAAGTACGGTTCCAACTTCACTGCAACGGGTCACCCCATAATTGCTCGTTCCTGTGCCAATGAATATCACGAAATGCTAACAACTGTGAAACGTTTCCTGTGAACTAATTCCAGAATGAAACAGCCACAAAGAAACCTGCTCGCATAAATGCATATGGCCGTCACTAATGTAGCAACACAAAACTGTTCAGCTTAATTGCAATTCTTGTCGAAGGAACATCAATCACGACAAAATCCAGCTTTCTGCACTCGCAATATAACTGCATACGGCAGTTTGAGCTTGTTCATCATAACCGCTGTCCGCCATTTTCTGAATACACACAACAAACGCACGGTTGACACAGCAAAAAGCATTCCATGTAACAGTCATAGCTCACAGCGTTGCTCAAGCACTAACTCAGTAGATCGGCACACGAAACCGGATAATACTCGACCAAACATGGCGGAAATGCGCTAGCAAAGTCTTTGAGTTGTAGATGTAAGACAATATTTATTTTGATGTACATTGTATAAGCAAATCACCTTTCATTCCATACACATTTCATGTCCCTGGTTTCACATATATAATTTATACACGTCACTTGGGTGGTTTCCCGATGTTATTCTATCTCTCCCATGTCGCTATCCTGTCCGCTGGTTGAGGTATTATGTCCTAATCAGAATTAAAATAGAATAAGAGAAAGAGAGAGATCATTTTTAGTGGCTTCTGAGTTTCCACAGAGTTCTTGTTGTTACTATCTTCCTATTTCAATTAGTTTAGAAGAGGATACACATAGATACATAATGATTGTTAACTCTTTGTGGACCAAACGTCACACTATGTAGCGTTCTTTACTCTAAAAACATATTTGCCCTGGTCCTCTAAGAGTTAATTACATACATGACATAAGGGCTTAGATGGTGCAGTGGCTGTTACAATTGCTTGAAGACTTTTGGTTCCAGGTTCGATATCCCTAGTTGAAGTCAAATATTTTTAGACTGAAATAGCTCTAATGTAGACCCAGTCTGTCTTGGGTCTATCTTGGTGCCAGAGAAACAGCATCCTTGCATGATGTTGACCACCACCAGCCATCATGTGCCAGTTGTCTAAGAAAATGCAGGCCTAACACTACATTTCCCTGATATACCATATGGTATGAAAGCAGGTTCCTTATTGATTTATTTTTACATATAGATTGACAACTTATAATAAATATCAGGTCCAAAGTTTGACATCGACTTATTTTTCCTTACATGTTATCAAATGAAAATCGTGTTGTATACTTTACAAGACATCACCATGAACCACAGTAAATGAGTCATTGATTTTCTAGGCACCACTTATACGTTCAGTAGGTTGCCATTGCTTTTTGAATGGTGATGTCTATTTTTACCGTTTACAAAAATCCATGTGAACTAATTTGCTTCCAAACTGCATGCAGTGGAGTTCGAACCAGGTACTCTTGGGTTGTGATTGAGCTCCCTACCGCATAGGCCCCCCATGTAATGAACAAATTGTGATAAATATCAGGTCTATAGTTTGACATTGATTTCTTGGTTTTTTTTGTAAGTTATGTTAATCTGAACTTTTGTAATTATTTTTTTCTTTAATCTGTACAGAACCAAAAATTGACAGATCTATCGGGATTATTGTTGGAGTTCTGTCATTTATGATTGTTCTGGGTCTTGTTATAGCTCTTTGGAGGTCAGTATCTGCGATTGTTAAATGTAGAAGTTTGATTTACTTATGTAATTCCTAGTTCTGTGTTATCTTTGCTTGTTTTACAAAGTTATCTCAACTCAGAATTTTCAAGTTTTAACTGAAGGATTTTCTGTGGCATAGAGGTTAAGTGTTCGCCTTTTGTTTTTAAGGTACTCAGTTTGCTCCTCGTGGAGCCAGTGGATATTTTTCCAGAGATGTTTGATCTCAGTGTTGGTGAGATCGAGTTCCTAGACCCATCGGAGATGGACGATAAAACATAGGTCCTGTGTTCAAGTTGAGCATGTAAAAGGACGTTTGGCAATTCAAAATTGAGAAGAGCAGACTGTAAAGTCGCTGCCCATGCAAAATTCATTAGAAAGATTAAAAATAAAATTCTTACAAAATATGTTTACTATTTTCAAAATTACATCTGGGACCTGCGCCAGTGCTACGAAGTTCATTCACTGCCGCTGAGATTTTCCTTTTAAGAAAGAGATTGGCGCACACGTGGTTAATCACCAAAGTGCAATGATGATGGTTCTATCAATCGGTCAATTAATCAAACAGATTGGTTATTGGTTACTAAACTGACGTCATTGCACTCCGGCAGACCCATAGGTACCAGTCTCCCCAACAGATATCGAAAGTATGCATACCGATGGTTCCTGTGGCTCGCTGATTAAACACACCTCTCTGCCTTTGAGGCATCCAGTTCGACTTGAACAACGGGTAACTCCAAACTGCTTAAATCGCTTGATCGATTTTAGTGTCCTCATCCAACAGAGAGTCGCGAAGAGACAGAAGAATATCCCTCTTATCCATCTTCAACTCCCAACAATCGATGCTGTTGATGCAAGCCTGTCCACTCTCTCATTACCAGAACACCTGCATGCCCAGGACAGTATATCCACTGAGCGTTAGTCGCTGTTAGACCAGTTTCTAGCCGCTGGAGGTTAGAAACTTCTATAGACACATCCACCCATACCGAAAACTGCCCTTCTAATCAAACAGAAGAAAAGAACCAAATGTCAAGAAAATACATCAAGATTTTGTATTTACATTGCGAGGAAAACAACAAACATGAAGTCAGATTAATAATTGCACCTGCACAGCAGATAATTTATTAGAGATAGATTATATATCAGAGAGAGTTATCCAGAACAACTCAAGGTAAGAGAGAGATTATATATCAGAGAGAGTTATCCAGAACAACTCAAGGTAAGAGAGAGATTATATATCAGAGAGAGTTATCCAGAACAACCCAAGGTAAGAGAGAGATTATATATCAGAGAGAGTATATATCAGAACAACTCAAGGTAAGAGAAAAGTAACATATATATATATTCAGTATATATATATGGAACTGCAGTCAAACTATTTGATTGGCAAAACACGTAATTACAAAGTACTGTAGTTTTACAAATTACAAAAACAATGACAAAATACAGCAACGTTTCGACCAACAAGGCCTTTATAAATCAAACGAACAAACAGGAGTGAAAAATTTAAAAATGAAACACAAATGGACGACCAAATACAAACGTATCTAAGGAAAATCTGGAATAAAAACGAATAACGAAATAAATGTAACACAAAAACACACATAAAAACTAGAAATAGAAAGGAAAAGAAACAATGAAACATCTAGTAAATATATAACTTGAATACATGCAACATATACCCATATAGATTACAAAGCATGGGAAGAGAAAGTACTAAGAAGCATAAGAATGGAATATAACATGAATACATGCAACATATACCCATATAGATTACAAAGCATGGGAAGAGAAAGTACTAAGAAGCATAAGAATGTAATACGTTGAGCCGCGTGGTCGCAAGGTACCATACAAAGAAATCAACCGATTCTCCAGAGCAAATCGACTGCGATCATCCGAGGAACATGATCGGATGGCTGTGACCTGGACATCGTGAGCACCTAAATGGCCAGTATCATTGAAATGGGTGGCTACAGGGGTCACAGAGCATTGGCGTATGTCGCGTAAGTGTTGGGCGAATCGGTCACTGAGCCTCTTGCCTGTCTCGCCGATATAAGCCTTGTTACACCGCTACAGATAATGGCATAGATAAGATTACGGGACTCGCATGTGAACCCATCATCAATAAGAAACGTGCCTAAAGGAAAAGATACAGTACGCGTCTGTATCACATAAGCACACGTGTTGCAACGCCGACGACCACACTGGACAGTGCCAAAATGAGTCTGGATTTTGGGACTTAAGGCATGTGTACCAACATATCCTTAAGACTTCTGTCCCGCCTGTAAGACACCAAAGGATAGTTGGGGAAGACAGAACGGGTCTCAGGATCTGATCTAAGGAGAGACAGATGACGGAATAAAACATTTTTCACCAGGAACTATGGGGGTGGTAAGTTAAGATAAGTTTTACTCTGTCAGAGTTAGTAGTCCTATGCTGACTGGTAAGGCCTGCTGGCGAGTGATTTTCTGAACTCGATGCATAGCGAGACAAGCACCCTCTCCGGGTATAGGCGCCACGAAAGAAATCAAGCATCTCGCGAGCTCTCTCAAGAAAATCATCGTCCTCACTACAAAGGCGACGAAGCGTAAGAGCTGCGAGAATGGCAAAGAGTCACGACAAGCCCGGGATGGGAAGAAGTATAGAGGAGAAACTATGTGCATCAGTAGGCTTGTAATATACTGATGTAGTGATAGCGGATAAAGGTAAGGTGATAGTAATGTCAAGAAAGTTGACACAAGTAGTGGAGATGTGAGAAGTAAAACGAATAGAAGGGTTGAAAACATTAATGAAATTAATGAAGCGTGACAAATCGGCTTCAGGCATATCAGTGATGCCAATACAGTCATCAATGTATCTGTGATAGACAGACGGAAGGGGGCCATCATATGTAGTCCATACTAGGTGTTCAAGATAACCCATGAAAAGACAAGCATAACTAGGTCCCATTTTAGTACCCATGGCAACCCCACTGATCTGCTCAAAGAATTGGTCATTAAACTGAAAGGAGTTAAGAGTGAGAACTAGTTCGCAAGACGAAGGACAGCAGAAGTTGACACAAGTGGATTAGTTCTCCTATTGAGAAAGAACTGAGAGCTATAAGGCGCAGGATGAGGTATAGAAGTGTACAATGAGCACACATCAAGGAGGAAGATTTTCCTTAGATACGTTTGTATTTGGTCGTCCATTTGTGTTTCATTTTAATTTGTCACTCCTGTTTGTTCCTTTGCTTGATAAAGGCCTTGTTGGTCGAAACGTTGCTATATTGTGTCATTGTTTTTGTAATTTGTAAAACTACAGTACTTTGTAATTACGTGTTTTACCAATCAAATAGTTTCACTGCAGTTCCATATATAAATACAAATGTATGCACCATGTAATGATTCATAAAGTTGAAAAGAAAGACCACGCTTTTAACCAATTAAGTGAAACCATTAGTCCTTCCTTCTATTCGTTCGCTTGAAATATTGTCTATATATTCAACGTTGTCTCTTGTATAAACTTCACTTTTGAGGGCTGTTTCATTAGGCAAACCATTAGTAGAGTCAAGACACTGACAACATAAATGTCATAAAATAAAAGATTTCAGTGGAGAGAAAGTGAGAAAAGAACACCATTGGAGAGACACCAAGGACACGCCCAGACAGTGATTTTTCAGCCTACTCATATCAATTTTCAACTGCCACGGTTCTTTACGTGTTCCACTTAAACACAGAACCTATTTTTATAGTCCGTCTCCGATAGGACTAGAACTCGATCTCACCTACACTGAGACCAGGGATCTCTGGGAAAATTTACTGTTCACTCCACGCAAGAAACGAACCAATTATCAGTAAACAAGAGGCAAGTACTTTACCTCTATCCCACAGATATGTATTGACAATAAATAACCTAATTTCTTTTTTTAAATATCCCACATACAGTCAAAATATTTTATTATATCATCATCATCAGGTGCAGCCGGCTGGCATAAGCAATCATGGATCTCCACAAATCTCTGTCTCTGGTGTTTGCTATCATCTCAGATGTTGACACTCTTCCGTGTCATGACATCAGGCTATCCAAAATTTTCTCTCTGTTTACCTGTGTCTTCCCTCGATTTTACCAGTTGTCACAATGTGTTCTAACCTCATTCTCATCACATGCCTGAAAAATAATGACTGCCTCTTTCTTATATTGATGATAAGCTTCCTCTGTGTCTTGACCTCGTTCAGCACTTCCACATTAGTCATTTTAGCAGTCCATGGGATTCTCATCATTCTTTTGTAAAACCATATCTTTGTGGCCCTCAGAAATTTTTCATTCTGTTTGTTTATTGTCCATGTCTTGCATCCGAATGTCAGTATTGGTTCAATGTAGCACTGTTTTACTCTCATTTTATTGTATAACAAATCTTAATTGTTTTGATTTGTCTCAGATATTGCTTCTATTGGAGGAAAAAAGTTACAAATACAGAAAATCTTATACCACCATACGCTCAGTCATCAGAGGTAATAGTTGGTGTTCAATGTGCTTTACTTGTTGTTTCCATTTGTTTCTGCAAGAAATTCAGAAACATGCCACAATCAAACTTTACCAGATTACAGAATCAAATAAGCAGATTAGTTTTATTGAAGGTTTTAAGATGAAATCAGGGTTAGGAACAGTTGTTAATTGAATTTTGTAAATTTAAGTAGTATTAATTAGTTTTTGACATAGCCAGATTTTGTATGCATTAAATGCTAAATGTGCCCTAAAATTCACACATAGTTCTTTAAGTACTGTGCAAGGCTGTCATATACACTGTTTCCAATTGTACATTTACTACCACTACTACTACTCTGCTGCTGTGATACTACTACCACTACTACTACTACTACTGCTACTACTACTACTGCTACTACTAATAATACCACTACTACTACTGCTGCTGTGGTGCTACTACTAATAATATTTCTGCTGCTGCTGTGATGCTACTACTAACACTACCACTACTACTGCTGCTGTGGTGCTAACTACTACCACTACTACTACTACTGCTGTGATACTACTACTAATACTATCACTACTACTACTACTACTGCTCTAACTCTATTACTTACTAAACCAGACAGGAGTGATGCAGTCTGTTACGAGGTCACAACTTGAGGTTAATATTTTTGTCAGCTCTGGCTTTCTTATGCTATCTCATTCCCTGCATCTTAGGTCCCATTTTCTTACCAATTTTACTTTTGGTCTCATCTTCTTCTTCTTTGCAATCACTATTTTGATAATTATACTATTAAATGTGTTCTTATGATGAAGTCGACTGTTTGGAGATTTTTTGATCTCATTTTGCTTGTGGCAAGCCACAACATTCTCTAGATTTCTTCTCAAAACAGGTCTAACAAAATGAGAACTACATCCTTCTTTAACATCCTTATTTCTTCTTCACTCACTCTCTATTAACACTAAATTCAATATCATCAAAAATCAGTGGCTAGTCTCTGATTCTTGCAGTCTTCAACCAGCTTGTCCTGAAATGTTGGTAGTAATATCTGTGTCAGCCTTATCTGCTCCTAATGTCCTGGACACTTTTGTAAAATGTGTTAAGTAGTGATTTGTCATTCCCGTAGTCTGATAAATTTCCTTTCATATTGCATTCAACCTTTTCCTTGAGATTTGTAACGTTTTTATGTAAAAACACATTTCTAAGCATCCACACATGTTTTTCTACCTCAAATTTTAAATTATAAATATATTGAGTAGCAATAGTACATCTGGATAAGTTGTAGTAGTAGCCGCATCAGTAGTAGTAGAAGTAGTAGTATCAGTAGTAGTAGTAAGGCAAGGGAAGTAGAGACCTTTTTCATACCTGAAGGTATATTGAGTAAAAGGGTTTTGGGTAATACAGTGCTCAGTCCATATTTTTTATTGACTGTCAGCACACAATGAGTGATGTAGTCATCATCACACCAGTCATCTTATTTCCCAGAACTTTTCCTTGTACTGGACGCCTTTACTTTCACAGTGCTTTTTCTTTACCCAATTGAGACTGAGTCGATATTAGAGCAGTTACGGTTGGAAAAATATTCCACGCCTTCTGTGGAATTTAACCGAGACCATTAGTCTAAAAAGCAAGTTCACTAACACCTATGCTACTGCAGCTCTCTAGTAGTAAAATTACTATCTGGTAACGGCCTAATAAAAAATTAAATAACAGCATTTCAATGCTTCTACTAATACTAATTTAGTATTCTGTACTACTCTGTATAGTCCGCACAGCATGTACACTTTTCTGTTAACATTATATCAACAATGCCATGTTTCCCCTACCTAACAGAACTATTCCACTAAAAAACATCAGGATTACCGAAATCGACCTTTGCCGAAAACTCCTGCAGACCAGCATTTTTATGGTTCGTCTGCTTGCATGGTAAGCTTTTGATGTTGTTGCACTTTGAAGGGTTTTTATTAGTGGATTTGATTTGATAAATGTTGTCATTATAAAAGAAAACAATATGTGTTGCTTTGTAAATTTGTTTACTATTTTGTCCATGTTTTTATTTAATTGTGATATTTGTAATATTATTATTGCTGTCTTATATCTTCTTATGTCCTCTGTTTTTTGTTGTTAGGCGTCACAGGTTTAACTGATGATTGGTTTCCAAGATAGTGCACGCTCGGTCGCTTGATATGCTGTGGTATTGTGTAGTTTTAAGATGTCTGTAACTCCATCGATCCATCTTTTTCTTGGTCTGCCCCTTCTTCTTGGTGATCCCATGTTCAGGTTATACACTCTTGTAACTGGTGTATTCGGGTTCATTCTGACCAAGTGACCAAACCATTTGAGTCTCTGTTTTTCAATGAATCTAACAGCAGGTGTTGTTCCTACTGTTCTTCTAATTTCCTCATTTCTTATATGGTCTCTTATTTTATTTATCGCTTTCCTCAAGCATCTCATTTCGCATGTGGTAATTCTCCCTTCTTGTTCTTTAGTCAGTGCCCAAGTTTGTCACTGGTAGCACAGTGTTGGTATGAAGATTGCACTTATAATCTGTCTTTTAATCTCTACATATAAGTACATAATTTCAGTTCATTTTTCTTTGCGTGTTTAATAGTAAGTGTGCTATTTAAATTTGCTGAACTGTTTTATTGCTTCCTTGGGAATTTGTTTTATTAAGGGGGGATTCTGGTCTTGAAACTTTTTTCATTGCTTTGGTATTAACTCTTAGTGGACCAAGCGCCACGCTAAGTGGCGTTGAAGTGGCGCGTTTTACACTCCGCCACGCTAAGTGGCGTTTGGTTATCAAAACGTGAAAGTGCTTGTAAAAACGTGACTTTTGCCCTGGTCCACTAAGAGTTAATGTAGAATTTCTATAACAATTTTGAAAGATTATGACTTAGAATAGTAGAAAAAATAGTAAAAAAAAGTCAATGCGTTGCCATGGAAACAATACAAAATGGCAGCCAAGCACAAAATTTCAAATCCCTAAGGCTCTGAAGTTAATGAATATAAATGAATTCTGTTTTCACTCTAAGGTGAGCAATTGTAATATCTACAAAATTACACATCCTTTTTAGGATATATTAAATATTACATTTTTATGAATTTTTGTGTAAACACACCCCCCAAAAACAGCTTTTTGACCAAATTTTGAGGAATTTTACCAAAAATTTATAAAAATTAAATATTTAATACATCCTAAAATCATGTGTAATATTTTAGATATTACAATTGTGCACCTTAGAGTGAAAACAGAATTCATTTATATTCATTAGATTCAGAGCCTTAGGAATTTGAAATTTTGTTTTTGGCGGCCATTTTGTATTGTTTCCATGTCAACACTTTGACTTTTTTTTTTTTACTCATTTTTTCTACTATTCTAAGTCATACTCTTTCAAAATGCTTATATAAATTTTATATTAATATGAAAACAACGAAAATAGATTCTTGATTTTCAAGACCGAGTCCCCTTAAACATTACATGTTAATAAGAATATTTCCCAAATTGTATTTTAGATTCATTTTAATTTAGATTATTATTTTTTTTATGTAAGCAAACAAAAAAGAGAAGATGGAGATATGTTAGGCATACTGTGAGAAGAAACTAGAAAAAACACAAAGTAGTCTAAGTGGAGTCAATTGTTCAAGAAAGGAAACCCTGAACCAAACTTACTGAGAGATGTGAGAAATATCAGACTAAATTCTATAAAAGAGCTAGAATGCAGGATAGAGTGGGACAGAAAAACTGTTTGCAAGTTCTGTACAACATATACAAGAGAAACACACAAAAAAGCAGACAATACAATTTTGCAATGTCTAAAAAACAAGTAAACCTAAACAACATTTTGAAATAAAAATTAAAATAGTCTTATGAAAATCAACCATTCAATTTTCATGATCAGCTTTCGACAACTTTAAGTTTTTGTTTATTCATTTGTTTTAAAAGATGAGTTAAATGTTGTGTCTCAATTCACAGCAAAGCTGTATTTGTAGCCCCTTCATTTTCATTATTATCACAGCAATTCTAAGATCAATCAAATCTAGAACAAAAATTCGGATATTTAACTCTAATGTTAAAGCAGTTCTACTGTATGGGTCAGAAACATGGAGAACAACTAAAACAATAGCGCATAAATTGCAAACATTCATCAACTGGTGTCTCGCAGAATAGGGGGAATAAGATGGTATGATAGGGTCACAAATGAGGAACTTATGGAGAGAACAAGACAGATTCCAGTGAACGAACAGGTTAAAAAAGACGCTGGCGCTGGATAGGACACACTTTGCGAAAACCGGAGGTAAATATAACAAGAAGGGTCCTTGCCTGGAACCCGCAGGGACAGCGAAAAAAGGGGAGGCCGAGAAATACATGGAGACGAGATTTGGAGGCGGAGATCAACAATATAAAGAAGAGCTGGAGGGAGCTGCAGGAGATAGCTAGAGATAGGAAGACTTGGCATGAGTTGGTTGAGGGCCTATGCCCCAACCGGGGTAAAAAGGCAAAGAGAGAAGAGAGAGAATTCTAAGATCATATTTCCATCCCTCCTTAATCCTTACTTGATTAGCCAAACTGCAGTAATACCATCCATAAAAATAGAACAGACTGAACGAATTGCTCAGGATAGAGCAGACCCTCTTTAACATATAACTGAGCACTTTACCCAGGATAGAGCAGTATGGAGAAAGTACTTGCAGGCCCTATGTAATGTATAATTGAGCCATGTTAACCAGGATAGAGAGGTATGGAGAAAGTACTTGCAGACTCTATGTAAAATATAACTCTGAGAGAAGTAGAATATAATAATGATACCATATGTTCTAACAAAGCCACTACTTCAAATTGGAATATTGTCTTGAGCTGTTGTCTTGCATGTGCATTGCCATTTGTGCTGTTTTTACTCCGATCAGAAAAAACTTTTGATCAAATCAAGGAGTTAAACATGGAATGTTTCCGCCAGGAAGCACCACCGCGTTCAACCATGTGTCAACACGTTCTGCACATATTACCAATAATTTAAATGCTAATGTGCTTTTATGTTCTTGTGCTTTTTCACCTTCTTATTGAATATACTGTACTACATGTCGGTCTTTGGGGTGAACCTCAGAGATAACAGAGGCGATGAAAAACAATATTTATGAGATGAACACATATGCCCATTCTAGAAATCTCTTCGTATTCTGACGCTGCGATGCAAATCAAGATTAAAGAAAAGAAAATGTTATAAAAAGCCATTAAATGGTTAACTCTTTCCACGCGCAGCTATTTCCTCAATTTTTAAGCAGTTAATTCAAGGAAGTAAAAATAAATTTTAAAAAATAAAACGATCCCAACTACTCGTCAATAAATAAATATATATATATATTATTATTATATACTAAATTGAAGAAAACTGGACAACCTAATAGAATAACAAGGTTGAAAAGTAGTATAAGTCAAACAGTAGAAGTAAAACTAGAAAGACTTCTTATAAGGAAAGCAACTCTATGGTGCAGTGTGCGGCTTATAGCGTGCAACGGACTTCTGCCGTGGCGCAGTGTGCGGCTTAAAGCGTGGAAAGAGTTAAAAATCAGAAGTTAATCAGAAAGTTTTTTTGTTAAAAATTGTTAACATTTTTTGTTTGAAACTCACATTTGCCCAGTTACTATCAAATTGAAAAACATGATGTAGCCGAATCTGTTTTTTTTGGGGTGACATTTTCCAGCTAAAAAAATATCTAAATTTCATCTTCTTCTTTTGTCGTCACACTGCTATCGGGTTGTTGCCCAGTGTCGTGGTTTTCTGTTTTTGTCTTGCGCTGTTCTGGTGGCTTGTGTGATTATTTTTGCTCTTTCACAGGATTCTGATACGCCATCTAACCATCTTTTTCGTGATTTAATCTAAATTTCATCCAATTAACAAATTTTATAAAATTTCCAATCAGACCACAATGTAGAAATATATATCTTAGTTTCCAAGCCTGTGTTCACGCTGACCATGTAATAGAACAACTGGCAGTTGAAAATCGATAATAAGAGTACACTGCAAAGCTCCTCATGCAAAATTCATAATAGACAGATTAAAAATATAATTCCTGCAAATTCACACCATCTTCAAAAATTAAATCGGACCCGCACGATGCTGCGGAGTTTGTGCACTGCCGCTGAGATCTTCCAGTATAAGAAAGAGATCATAGCACACATGATTATTCACTAAATTTCAGTTATTCACAAAATTTGCTTAGGCAGCAGATTTTTAACCTGCTCTTCTTGATTTTGAACTGCTAATGATTCTTTTATGGGCTAACCATGAACATGGGATCTACATTTTACTGTCCGTCTCCGATATGACTAGGAACTCGATCTGACCTACGCTGAGATCATGCACATGAAGATGAAGCATAGCACATGATGATGATTTAATGTGTTGTATGACCATAGCAACCAGTGCACAAGTTTGAATGTTGTTGCTATGTGTATGTTGCATTGATAAAAACTGTGTTTGAATAATGACAAATAATTTGGCTTCACAAGATGCTTGGAAAACTAGTATTTTTATGTTGGGAATATTGTTCTGAATTGAACACTTGATCTTAGGTCTCATATAAACAGTTTATGCTTTCTTGTTTCTGTGTTCAGTTGCAAAATATATTATTTTGTTCTTCATTTTATAGTTGTGCAACTTTTCTGATGTGTTTTAGTATTAGTTTAGTTTAGTCGTCGGATCATCAGCACTGCACATCGAACCAGTTAGTCCATAATTGCTCGAGCTTCTCCTTAGTATGTCTCTCAGTTTAGTTTAGTTTAGTTGTCGGATCATCAGCACTGCCATATATTGCTCCCAGAGAAAAACCCCACATACCTTGGAATCACCTTCGACCAGCGCATGACATGGCATGCTCAGATTGAAAAAACAAAGCCAGAGCAAAATCCAGGATGGCAATCATGAAAAAACTAGCTGGCACAACCTGGGGGCAGATAACAATGTTTTAAAGAAGCTTTATATGGGATATGTTCGCCCGACACTGGACTATGGAATCTCTGCATGGGCAACTGTAGCCCAATCCAACTTCAATAAAATCAATCGTGTTCAGAACCAAGCTATGAGAATTATTACAGGGGAATGAGATCTACTCCAATACAGGAAATGGAGAAGACCACCGACCTACAACCAATGGAGGATATAAGAGACAGCAGAACACTAAAACAAGCAGAAAAGTTCAAGAGACTAGAAGATCACCCAATGTACCACAGAATGAATGGGCTAGAAAGGGGCAGACTAAAACGAACCAACTTTGCAGCGACAACCAAGATGATGATGAGCAAACAACCATCATGTGCTGAAGTTACCCCAAACCACTAAAATATACCAACACAAGACAGATATGGAAAGATACAAAATTCCCAGAGCTGAATGAGAACATCACAGGGATAGTAGGCAAAAACCAACAAACAAGTGAAGAAAGAAAATTCCTGGCCACCGAGTACCTAAAGGAACACTTTCCTAACAGCAGGTGGACCCATGTATACACAGATGGGTCTGCAGCAAATGCAACTGAAAATGGAGGAGGAGGAGCCCTCATAGTGCTCAGTGACATGAAACTCAAGAAGCTAAAATTAGCGACAGGAAGGTTCTCCAGCAATTACAGAGCAGAGGCCCTAAAAGCGGCAGCAGAAGCCATAGTGTCAGAGGAACATGTAAATGAAAACCTGGTATCTTACTGATGCCCTGTCAGTAATTACTGCTCTAAAAATCAAGACGATAACAACTTGAAGGAACTGCAAGCATCACTACACCAAGTATGCAACATCTTTTCTAGAGTGGTAATACAGTGGATACCATCTCACTGTGGAATACCTGGCAATGAGACTGCAGACATATTGGCAAAAGCAGGAAGCAGGCTACCACAGACAGACACCAGTATGACATATGAGGAAGCAAAAGTATGGATAAAAATGGCCTACAAGAACAAATGGCTGAGAGTTCACCCAGGGCATGAAAAGGATGATGCTTACCACCAACTAAGTAGAGAGGAACAGGTTGTCATTTTTCGTCTACGAACAGGGCACAATAGACTGAGGTACCATCTGTTTAACAAGTATAAAATAGGCCCATCTGACATATGTACATGTGGCACCAGCAAGATGACAGAGACACACATACTGCAAGAATGTCCAACATACATAGAACAGAGAGAAAACACATGGCCAATCCCCATATCAGTCCAAGACAAGCTATATGGAGATGTACATGGACTCGGGTTGACCACTAACTACTTTAAAAGTATACAAATCGATGTCTGAAAACGTTGGAAGAAGAAGACTGCACATCAAACCAATTAGTCCATAAGTGCTCTGATCTCCTCAGTAAGTCTCTCAGCATGTGACAACTAACGACACCTGTTCTTTGTTGGTTTACTATTCTTCTTTGGCTACCAGTAAAGTGCTCTTGTCTAGCTACACCACATTTGACTTGGTATTCTTGCAATCTGTTTTGTGACACAGTGTCAGGATAAGAAGAGATTTATAGAATGGGCTTTTGAGTGTGCTTCATAAATAATATTTTTCACTGCCTCTGTTATTTCTGATGTCCACCTTTTGCATGGACAGCCTTTTGCTTTGTATCCACTGTATCCGAGTAGCATTGCTCTTTGAAGCACACTGTCTGTTGGTAATCTGCTTATGTGGCGAACCATTTAATTTGTTGTTTCTTGATGAAGTTCAATAAACACCAATTTATTTTATATTATATATGAATGAATGTACCAGCTGTAATTGAAATAGGAAAGTTTTAATTGGTTAACATTACAACACATTGTGTAGACTCTTAGGTGCTCAGTCCCTTTTAGAAGAATGCATATGATATGTATTGCATGCTAATAGTACCAGTTTATCATACACAGTAAATAGTATGTATTCTACTTGTATCCATCATATTCTATCCTTTCCTTGCGAATAATATTTATGTAGTACTGCAATTCTAACTATTACTATTATTGTTACAGAACATCCATGGGTCTGACAAAACAAATGATTGCTCTCATTCGGAAAGCTTTTCTGAAGAGAGTGTTACATCCAAAACCAGTCTCCTTATACAGACCAACCATAGTCCACTGGCAAGTAAAAATAAAACAAAACCAAACAAGAAGAAGTTTGCAACAAACAGGGTTCCCAAGGACAGGAACTTTTCACCGAATGAAATAAAAACACTGCTGGATTGTACGCCTCCATTGAACCATTCTAATAAAAGATTGAAGGGAAGAAAAATTTCATATCCAGAAACGGTGCCAGTCTCACATTTTGATCATTCTTCTTGTACAGCTACTGGCTGCAATATTTCTGAACCTGAAAATAAATCAAATTTTTCTAGCGTTGGTGAGTCGTCTTCAGGAATCTCCTCTAAGTTGCGACACAATACCACATGCCATTTTGGTAACAGCGTAAAACAATCAGAAATAACAGATTCAAATCAAACGAATTTTAGTGAAACAGGTACCCTTGTGCTTCGAGAACATGCTCTACTTCTGCCCTATTGTCCACTGCTTAGAACGCAACTGGTGCCGGCTCATACATGTCCATCATCTACACTACAGAATCATAAAATGACTGGACATATTGATCAAGGCATTCCTAGTACTAAGTGCGTCCCAAGGAATTCAGCTTATGTTAGAAATTACCAGCCACTACCTCATCACTTTCAAGCCATGGGATCAACTACAGACAACTTGCCGACGTCTTCAGAAAACCACAATTCCTCATCCAAAGTCATGGCTTCTAGCTGCACGACTCATTCAGATACAACTGTTAGAACGCCCAGTTATCATCTTCACTATAAAAATGAACATGATTGCTCAAATATTAAGACAAAACATGAATGTAAAAGACACAGTGTCCCACTTGAATCTATTATTCATTATTCTCCTCCACCATGCCTTAAAGAGGTACAAGGTACTCAAGGTAATTTTTCATCACCTTATTCCACTTCCGTTTTACATAACTGTCAGTGCCCACAGTCATCAAGAAGCACTCGTTCAGATTCTCCAGCAATTAGATGCATCCCCTTCATTGGCACAAACACTTGTACTCATCATCAGCCACATCTCACAGCAACATTGGACCGTAACCCACAAGCTTCTTCAGTGTACAATTCCACTATCCAAAATCATGAAAGAATTGCTCAATCTTCATTCTCTTTGAACATGTCTCCTGCCATTCATGTAGATTACGTACCACATGCAAGAAGTCATAGTAATGAAGGACTAGTAGATAGCTTTCAGTATACCTCTACGATACCAGCCAATACATTCCCATGGAATACATGCAAAGACTGTGTTGCTCTTCAGTTGCCAAGCCCGATACTTCGACCTTTGAGTGGTGACCTTCTTGACCTACCTCCTGAATACTATCTGGACCCACAACTAGGGGGGAGCAATCAACTTTTAACGGAACTTTGATTTAATTTATATTAAGCAGTTTATTTTTTAAATAGACAAAATCAATAAACTTTTACATATAGCCGACCTTTAACACTTGGCTGACCTTTAACACATGGCTGACCTTAGCAGATGGCTGACCTTTAATAGTAGACTGACCTGGCCGACCTTTAACACTAAGTTGTGCAGCAAATATTGGAAAAAATATTTTAGCAGTTGCAATTAGTTCAATAATAGTTGTCAATTGCAAGTGATGAGGACAACAGCCTCAGATTTGTGTTGTAGCACCTCTCTGTTGTGTGCAGACGTGATTGTAGAGTCTAATCCTGGAACACAATCCCCAATCGCAGGGTGACATACATGATCAGTGTTGTGCATGTGGGTGTTGTAGTATAGTCTGTCTTTTTTTTTTTTTTGTGCAGCTCATTTTCTCAACTTCAACAATACGACAGTTCTTAGCTATGCTAATTACCTGGAGTCTGAGAAGGTACACCTGTATATTCGGAGGACACTGATAAACAGGAAAGTAGGCGTGCCGCAAAATCAATCAAAAGCGCCATACTAGGTGCCCTGATTACGCCTGAATTCATAGTGGGCGAATGCAAGAAGGAGAAGCTATGTTAGTTATATTTGAAGTTGAAGAAAGCACACCTGTATGGTGGGGGACTATGATAAACAGAAAAGTAGGCATTCACACAAAAAATCAGTCAAAAATGACATATTAGGCGCCCTGACTAAGCCTCAAGTTTTTAGCAGGCGAATGCAAGAAGAAGCTATGCTAATTACTCTTGTGTTTTTGCCGCACCACATTTGACGATCCTGCTCAAGGGATTCACAGCATGTGGTATTTATATCGAAGCACTTTAGAGACACTTAATAGTATTCATGAATTGTTTTTTCTATCTATCAACTGATCAAGACCACCATAAATCAGCTATTTTGGGAAGTGCTTCTCAGTCATTAGCGCAATTTTGCCATTCCATCTCACAGGGAACCTTCCGCAACAGAGTGTAGTCGATACTTGAAATCTTGGCTCACGAAGACTTTGGTATCTGGTATTTTGTCCTGCCATTTTCATTTACACAATCTGTGAAGACAGTTTGCAGGGAAGTGATAATACTGAATGTTCTGTTATTCCTCTCTGCTGCTGGTGGAGCATAGGTAGATAATACTGAATCAATAGCAGTTTTTTTAATAGCTTTGAAAATTTTATGTAACTTGCAGCTTTTCTAAATATTTTCAATTTGTGGAGAATTTATGTTGTGGTCTAACAAGAGCTGACTTAGTTATAATCAAATCAGCGTAGTAATTCAACAAGGAAGTGTATCATGTGTATCATAATGAACAAATTAATTGTAAATAAATTGCAAATAAACCATTAACATTTGTCGAGATTTTCACAAATATTTGATTTTAATTAATTTTTTTAATCAATTTTGTCGCACAATGCCTGCAAATATTTCTGTTTGTTTTTTTGTTTTAAGTCATTCTTATCAATCAATGTGACCACACTTTGTGAAGGTGTGGTTTGTGCAGAGAATATGAGTATGTTAGATCCCCATTATGCCCTTATATAAAAATGCACTTATAAACCAAATGATGTCTCAGGGTTTGAACTCATGACCTACACCAGGCAAGACAGAAGGCGTTACCACTTTTTCACGGAGACCCCAAAGGACATTGGTTATAATTGTAATAGATTACAAAATTGTTGTGGTAAATACAAAAACCGAGCCTACATGCTGCGTATTAACAGTCATGGCTACGGATTCGAAATCCTCATCTGAAATAGTGACATCGCAAAGTAGATTATGTTAACCGATTGTTGGTTTTTTCATTTTTTATTTCAGTAGCAAAACTATTTGATAGCTTCATTGATATTATTAACTGGATATTGGTTTTGTGGGTTTTTTTTTTATTTCTGTACGCAAAACTATTTGATAGCTTCATTGATATTATTAACTGGATATTGGGTTTTTATTTGTACACAAAACTATTTGATAGCTTCATTGATATTATTAACTGGATTGGGTTTATTTGGTACACAAAACTATTTGATGCTGTTGATATTATTAATGATATAAACATTGCTTTAGTTGAATTTATATGTGAATTCAATACCAACGACACTGCAGAGACGAATACTCCAGTTCTAAATTTAACAGATACTTATGTTGGCAGCGAATCATGGGCAATGAACACACAATCAATATGATCGCTGGAAGCCACAAAGATGTGGTTTTACAGAAGTATACTGAAAGGTGACGTCTATTTTCACAGTTCGTAAAAATCCAGAGGAACAAATTGCCACAGCGAAGTTTGAACCAGGTACTCTTGGGTTGTGATCAAGCTCACTACTGTTAAGCCACAGATGGCCACATATTTTTTAAAATATATATTTACCTGAATCCCTTATTTTGCATATTTTATGAGCATTATGCAGTATTCTTTGTGTGCATGTTTGTTTGCCCATTAACTTTCCTCAGGGGTTTATCATGAGTTTCTGCGTAATACAATGTGGTATTCAATATTGGTTGTGAAGTTTTTTTTGGGTTTTTTCCGATCCAGAAGCACTTGAGCTGAAAGCTCTTCGGCTTGGTGTCATGAACATCGTAACCCTTCGGCTTGGTGCCACAAACACCATAAATCAGGGGAACCTGTAGCTTTTCTGCTAGTCCACGGAGTTGAACCCGCACTTACAGAGGACTAGTCACCCGTAGTCCAACGCGCTACGAACATGCTAGCACGTGTGCGGTTGTGAAGTTAAGCCCTTAGGAAAGCGAACTCAATAAAAGCATGCAGAAACCGGATGTGCTGGTGTACAGGTCTGTAGGCACATAACTGGTACAAGTCGTAAGGCAAATTCTCAGATGACTGCTGGATCGGAAAAGTAGAGTAAAGTAACTGGCACAGCAAACTCATGCTCTAAGCCATACATCACATACAGACCACAAATAGTGGTTTAGCAAGTAGATGATGTATAGCGAATGAAGAAGAGGAGAAAGACTCCCTTGTGAAGTTTAACCCTTTTACTCCCTTTTGAAGTTAGCCCTTTTACTCCCCTGTATAGTCTCTATTCCCTCTGTACTCCCATTTGCCTCCATATATGATGATGTTTGTCTTTTGTTTTTGAGCCATCCCTCACTGCCCCTCATCATGCCTTTCTGTCTGTGGTCAACAGCTTCCAATTATCTTTGCCTGTGCTGCATGAAGTGAGGCGGATTCTCGTAATGCGCAAGCGTTTGTATATTCACTGGGGACTCAAGAGGGTTGTTGGTTAAATCCCACACTTGACGTTCCACACATGAGGAAAGGAATGGCCCTCCTACTTCCTGCACACTAGAGCTAGAAATGTGAAGCGACAGGCACTTCATGGTCTGAAAAGGCTACGAGAAATTTTATTTGTATATATTGCATGAAGTTAGATCAAGCTTCCAGGTGTCAATAAAGCATAGTAATAGGCACCCATACTGTCTAATATTCATTGCAAGTTAGCCATATAAAATCTCCTTTGCGATTCTATCATCACTCCTACGGCACACATCCCAGATGTTGTTGACTCTGCATGGTGTACATTCTCCGAATAGATATTATGGGATATATGTCACCTGATAACCATTATCTTTAGCTTTTATACTTAATTATTATGTTATTAATGCTGTCACATGTTTTCTATAATTATTATTATTGTTATTAATACTACTTTAAAAATTATAAATTTCATTATTGCCTTAAAATATTGTAGAAATTTCTCTTTGTTTTGTCATGATCAATAAAATTTGAAAGATTCACAAACTTGCCGCAATGATGGGGTGTTGAGTACTTTCTTTATCTTGCAATGATTGAGCATTGTGTACTTTTGTTATCTTGCAATGATTGAGCATTGTGTACTTTTGTTATCTTGCAATGATGGAGTGTTGGGACTTTCATTATCTTGCAATGATGGGGTGTTGAGTACTTTCTTTATCTTGCAATGATGGGGTGTTGAGTACTTTCATTATCTTGCAATGATGGAGTGTTGGGTACTTTCATTATCTTGCAATGATGGGGTGTTGAGTACTTTCATTATCTGGCAATGATGGAGAATTGGGTACTTTCATTATCTTGCAATGATGGGGTGTTGAGTACTTTCATTATCTTGCAATGATGGGGTGTTGAGTACTTTCATTATCTTGCAATGATGGGGTGTTGAGTACTTTCATTATCTTGCAATGATGGGGTGTTGAGTACTTTCATTATCTGGCAATGATGGAGAATTGGGTACTTTCATTATCTTGCAATGATGGGGTGTTGAGTACTTTCATTATCTTGCAATGATGGGGTGTTGAGTACTTTCTTTATCTTGCAATGATGGGGTGTTGAGTACTTTCATTATCTGGCAATGATGGGGTGTTGAGTACTTTCATTATCTTGCAATGATGGAGTGTTGGGTACTTTCATTATCTTGCAATGATGGGGTGTTGAGTACTTTCATTATCTGGCAATGATGGAGAATTGGGTACTTTCATTATCTTGCAATGATGGGGTGTTGAGTACTTTCATTATCTTGCAATGATGGGGTGTTGAGTACTTTCATTATCTTGCAATGATGGGGTGTTGAGTACTTTCTTATCTTGCAATGATGGGGTGTTGAGTACTTTCATTATCTTGCAATGATGGGGTGTTGAGTACTTTCATTATCTGGCAATGATGGAGAATTGGGTACTTTCATTATCTTGCAATGATGGGGTGTTGAGTACTTTCTTATCTTGCAATGATGAAGCACTGAGTATTTTCTATCAATTAATTGCATCTATGAAGCAATGAGTATTTCATTTCTAAACTGGTCTCTTCTTGATACTTGCAGAATGCTGGGAGTATGAAAAAGAGACTGGTTTAGAAATGAAGACATCATGAAAAAGTGGGTACAACATCAGTACTGAACTTCATCAAATAACAACAAAGTAAATGTGTCTACCACATAATCAGATTACTAACAGACAGTGTGCCTCAAAGAGCAATGTTACTCTGATACAGTGGATATAAAGCAAAAGCTGTCCTCGAGAAATTTGACTTCAGAAATAACAAGTAGTTTTTAAAAAATTAACTTTTCATGAAGCGCATGTAAAAGCCCGCTCTAGAAATCTCTTCTTATCCTGACACTGTGAGGCAAATCAGAATTTGAGAAAACAAAGAAATATGTCAGTCTGATACACACTTAAACTATGAAGGGACAATACTATTTATCACAAGAACATAAACAATTGATTGATTAATAGAACCATCATCATTGCACTTCGGTGAGTAACTGTATGCTCCGATGTCTTTCTTACACAGGATGATCTCAGCTGCAGTGTACGAACTCTGTAGTTCTGGCGAGGACCCATTGTAATTGAAGATACTGTAGAATTTTATTTTTAATCTTTTTCTAATGAATTTTGCCCGGGTAGTGGTTTCCCTGGTAGAGGTCAAGACACAGAGAAAGCTTATCATCAATATAAGAAAGAGGTAGTCATCATTTTTCGGACATGGGATTAGGAGGGGAGGCTTAGAACACATTGTAACAACTGGTAAAATCGAGGGTAGACCATACAAAGAGAGGACATTTTTGATAGTTTGACTTCATGGCACGAAAGAGCGTCAACATCCATGATCACTTACGCCAGCCGGCACCTGATGATGATGATGAACGGTTTTCCAGCCTGCTCTTCTCTATTTTGAACTGCCAATGGTTATTTTACTCGCGGTAGTGTTTTGCCCGTAGATAAATCCATGAAATGTTTGGGTGTGACATTTGACCGCAGTCTGTGTTTCCGGGAACATGTTGAGTATGTCATTGTCAAGGCACGCAAAGGTTTGGCGGAAATGAGAGTCATGGCGGCTGTTAACATCGAGCAACGACTGCTTGTCATTCTGTATCAGACATTGGTCCTCTCCACCATTGAATATGCAATGGCCATCCTCACTGTCAGCAAAACGCAAATTGAAAGACTTGAGAGAATACAGAACGAAGCTATGCGCATCATCCTCGGTTGCACAAGGGATACACCGTGTGGCGATGAGGTTTCTCCTGGATTTTCCGACCATGGAGTATAGAGTCAAGATAGCCAGAGCACGTGCCTATCTCAAAATAAGTGCCAAAAGGATCACCCATTGCATGAACAGCTCAGCACCAGTGGTGGACATTGGTTAAAGCGGGGCAAGTCATGGGTTGGCCGTGCCGCAGATACTGTTCAGCTGGTATGCGGGCTCAATAATATTGACTATGGAGAAGAATGGATACCGATGCCTCCAATATACTGGAACATTTTTTCAACCATCATTAAATTTGACAAAGGTTGCAGAGAGGAAATCCCGTGGCGTTGAATGCAGATGTCAAAGCCATCATCGATGAAAATTGCAATGCAGACGACGTTGTGATCTACACGGATGGATCGGTAGTTCGTCACGAAAAGTCTGCATGGGCCTTCTCTGCAAGCTCATGTGGCAGAATGGTCAAGGAAGCCAGTGGTGCATTCAGTATGACAACAAGCAGCATGACAATGGAGGTACTGGCGGTGACCAATGCACTACTCTGGCTAGAGTCACAAAACTACATTCATGCGTGCATTTTGAGTGACTCATTGAGTATTATCCGAAAGTTGGAGGCCGGTTCGGTGCGCAGGCAATGGACTGAATCACTGCAGGCGTCAACAATTTGCAGAATTACACTTGTCTTTGTTCCGGGCACATGGGTGTCGTTGGCAATGAGAGAGCAGACAGGCTGGCTGGCTCTGCCGCTATATCAGACGGCCAGCCAATGGACAGAGCTGACATCGTGAACGCCCTCATAGAGCGTGGCCGCAGAGATGACCTTCATCTAAACCAATCCACGTCAACTACTAGATTGCGAGAACTGGGTTTGAAGATTGGTGTGGCAAGAAAAGAACGGTACAACAGGTTTACGAGTAGGCTCATCAATCAAAATAGAACTGGTACGGTCAGTCGCTGGACGCTGTGGAGATATTGCGAAGGAGATCGGAGCACCTATGGCATGTCCGGAGTGCAATGAAGATATTCCAAACTGAAACGCACAAACTCCGTAACTTTCCTTTGCAAAATGCACACTTGAACAGAGCCGCGCAATCCGGATTCGAACCCACGACTTTCTGAACTCAGGGCAACAGCTTAGCCCCCTTGCTGCCTTTCTAAATAAAGAATGTTAGATCATTCAACATTAGAAACCGTTTTCATATAGATATAAAATTCAAATGTATACCAAAACTGGATGAGGACTGCAGTCCAGTTTTTTTTCCCACGTTTCCACCAGATTTTTACGGAAATAGACGCAGTGTCATGCTAACCTTAATATTTTGGAATCTCATATTTTAATCTTATCTTTCAAGTTTGTGATTTGACATAGGAATTTTGAACTTTTTCTCCTTTTTAAATAAAAAAATCATCGCTACTTATGTCTTGGCATGACGGCAGAGTTCGTATAATCTCCTATCAAGTATAATTTTAAGTGTTGAAGATTATTTTGTTTACTTACAGCGTGTAGTTTTTTGGTTCGCGATGTACAGGATGTTTATTTTTTTTTTGTCGGCCAAAGATAAATTGTGACATTTGGCAGTTTTTTCCCAGAAAATTCCAGCAATGTTGTCGTATAGCTGTGCTTTTGAGAAAATGGCAACGCTTGTAGCAAAACAGACCATGTAGTTTTCATTTCTTGACACGATTCTTTAATGATTAATCATCATCATGGGGTCTCAAATTATTTTGACTACGTTTAATGATGTTGAATGGCGGTAACAGTATTTTGTGGTGTGTTTTTTTAAAAACCAATGCTGATGTTATACTCTTGTGAATTCTGAAACTGGGTGGAGGTGCTGGTACAGACTGATCATAAAAATTACCTTCATTTTTGTTCCTGGGCACGCAGGAGTCAGTGGTAATGAACGAGCTGATATATTGGCTGGCATGACTGAAATGACATTCATATCAGATGGAGCTGCCATGGACCGAAATGACATTCTTAACGAATTGAGAGAGTCATTCCGAACAGATGTGTTTCAGGGCTGTGAATCCCACTCGCTGACCAGATTGAGAGAGATGGTGGTCGCGATTTTGGTGCAGCTCGAAAAGAACAACACACCAAATATGCAAAGAGATTGATTAATCAACATCGAACTGATATGTTGGGCCGCTGGAGGTTGCTGGAATTTTTTTAGGCGGAAGTTGGAGCACCTATGGACGTGTCCGGAAGTGCTTCTTCTTCTTCTTTGCGTTCGTTCTTTACCACCAATTTTAATCACTCTTTGTGATATGTTTGAACTTTGCCAAGAACGTGTATACGTTGCACATTGGTTTGGTAGGCCCCTAAACGCATAGAGTTCTACACGTTTAGGACACATGCATCCGACTTCAGCCAAACCTCCTTAGCCGCCTCTTACGACATGCGTGGCAGGTAGCAGTGGTCCTATTCTTTACACCCCAAATTTGGGCCTGGTAACCACTCGGGCGTCCGGAAGTGCTATAATGATAGTCCTAATATAACTGATAACTGATACACTCTTCTCTGACCAGGGATTTCCTCTGATTCCAGTCTCATCTCACACAGTGCATGGACCTAGCTCTGCTGTCCCACTCCACAAAAAAGCAACAAACTTCAAATAGTTCAACAAAGAGACCCATCAATAGAGTACCCCAATTTCAAGTCATACTAGAGATGTCAGCACTGCTTGTGTCCACATTTTCAAGGGTATATGATAATCACATTCCCAGTCGTTGCACATTTACGATGAGAGTCAGTCATCAGGAACCTGCATATATATCGGTTCGCTATTCTCAGGTCTGAGAATCTGCAGAGATGGAAAAATATGACGTTCTGGTGATCGGTGGTCACTAGTTACCAGAATTAAGATACTCTGACGATACAGTGCTATTATCTACATCACACAATGATATAGAGAACTTGATACGATCACTTAAAAAAAAACAACAACGAAGATCAAAAAATGTATCTCAATACACTTCTGCTTCTGCATTTTATGAATTCAGGCTCAGCCATGGCTGCCTGGTGTGGCGCTTCTGGTGTGAACGCCTGCTTATCGTTCTATTCGTTTCCTTGCCATACAGGCTGGCCTTCCCGACTTGGAGGTTCTCAATACACTTCAAACGAAGATATTTACAAATGGTAAAACAGAATTGAAGAATATACTATATATCCTTCAATTATTAATTTAGTTTTAATACTATATAACTGCAAGTTATATAGTATTAAAACTAAATTACAATTTTCAATTCAAATGTTGTATCAATCCTAACATTTGCCAGCGAGAGTTGGAAAATGACTAAAGATATAGAAAGCAAGTTGAATGCATTTGAAAATAGATGTCTGCGAAAAATAATGAATATAAAATGGAACGAATTCAGGAGAAGTGATGAAATCAGAGACAAGTCTGGTCAACCACTAGTGACAACTGTTATAAAAAAGAAGATGGAGATATGTTGGGCACACCTTGAGGAGAAATGATCAAAGAATATCAAAGCAGGCATTGAAGTGGGATGCAAAGGGTTCAAGAAAGAGAGTCGACCTAAGGAGACCCTGAAGCGAACTTTGCTGAGAGAGGCAGGAAATATCGGTCTCAGTTCCATGGAGGAGATTGAGCAGTTGCCCAGGATAGAGCGGTATGGAGAAATTACTTGCAGGCCCTATGAAACGTATAATGGTACGAGAGGAATTATTATTATTAGTATTATTTAAAACAGAATTGATGGCTAATATAAGTTATGTTATGTTATGTTATGCGATCGACGTCATGGCACATTGGGCATTCCCATTCGTGCTCTGTCCTCCGTTGCAGCAGCCATCCCAAAGTCCATTTGCTCACAGTACCCATGAGAAGTTGATTATATATCTTCTCTCTCTACCACGAAGACGACACTGTCTGGCATGTCCAAACTTAACACCTAATTCTCAAACTCGTTCCAGTGTCTGAGACCCGCCATGTCACACAATTGAGAGCGTACCGCATTGATGATATCGGCTCTGTCCATGCTTCTGCCCACTTGAGTCGGGGAACTGTTTGCAAGAGAGTCAGCACGCTCGTTACCCGCACTCCAGCATGTCCAGGCGTGTACAGCCAAGTCATTTTCTTGAGATGTGATCTCCGAATGCTGTTCACCCATTCCACCCGCATACTTCCAGATGCAATCAGTTGAAGCATACTCATCGAGTCTGATATGATGATCGTATGGGCTAATATAAATGTCAACGGCTACAAAATAGACAGAATCGACAACTTTGAATACCTTGGGGCATTAATGACAAATGACGGGACTGCTATAAAAAAATTAAAAGAAAGTTGAACATTGCTTTGCAAAAACTAAAAGAACTAACTAACCTATGGAAGGGAACTGACATAAGAACAAAAATCAAGTGTTTAAGAGCCTGCGTTTTTTCCTTGGAGCACATGTTTGTGAGACATGGGTCATTGACAAAAGCCGACAAGAAGGTCATTAATGCCTTTGAATGCAAATGCTACAGAAGAGTACTTAGAATAGTATGATAGGGAAAAGAATAAACGCTTCTGTTCTGCATCAACTTGATATTAAAGAGAGTTGGCTATTAAAGAGCATTAAAAACAAGGAAAATTAAATATTTCGGACACATCAAACGACATGAGTGCCTAGAGAAGATAATTGTAGAGGGAATGGTGCCTGCAAAAAGAATTAGAGGAAGACCAAGAAGACGATGGATGCAAGATGTCATTGATGATTTGAGAAAGACTGCTGCTGACATCGGTCAACTTGCACAGAATTTAGAGTTTTTTTCAGGACTGCTGTCATGGGAGCCAAGTTCCGGAAGGGACAAGCTACTTGATGATGATGATGATTCTCAGATCTAGTTAATATCATTCTGACTTCTTTCCAACTATAGTTAGTCTATGCAAATTGCCTAATAGGTCACACATTTGTACATATATACCCATTATCAAATATCTTGTCTTGGGCAGAACGTTTCTACCCTAACAGTCCTTCGACAATAGATCTCCCTTTCTTATAGGCCAGATTTCCATAATCTTGGTCGGCCTGAGAGAAGCAACGACCTGATAAAATTCCGCGTGCAGTTCTCAGGTGAAGCTGGATAGTAACGATATAATAATCATCATCAACAAATAGTTTGTCCTGAGCAGAACTTTGACACCCTAATAGTACTTCGGAATTTATACATCCCTCTCATAAGCCAGATTCCCGTCTCTGCAACCACCATGATTAAATTATCAGTTACATCCTTAATATATTTCTTCGTGGTCTTCCTCTTGGCCACGATGACTTCTTCCATAATGATCTTCTCCAACCAATCTAGTCTGTTTATATGACAAATGAGCTACTGGTACAATTTTATAAACATGAAACCCCCACTTTATAGTATACCATCTACTGAGTTATATTGTAGCTTTATGCTTGTTCTGATGTATTATATGAAGGTCGCTACAGCTCACTTACATCACAGAGATAAATAAACATCATACCCAGTGGCGGCTCGTGAACATTTTAGGTGGTGGGGCCAGACACAGTTTTGCGGAAAAATCATGGTTTTGGGTTGTTATATTTTAATTTATAAAATAATAAATACACGTTACACATTATTTGTGGTGGGGCCCGGCTCCAATGGCCCTTAGTGACGAGCCTCCACTGATCATAGCGTTATGTACGCCTGTGTTGGCGGGCGTCACATTTAATTTCCACTAACATAACATCAAAGAAGAGCATATCCTCTATGTGTAAACTTTAATACGTCTTTCCTCCCTAGTTAGTATACTTCATGCAATTTCAGCGCACTTTTTTAGGACCAGTAGAAATGTGGTCTATTTAGACCACCTGTTAACGTAGCGACCTCTGACTTCTCTCTCGACTGGTTATTTAAGTATAAGCAGACAAGTATATAATTTCCATTCATTCAGTAGCGAAATTCTTTGCGCTGCCAAGCCAATGCATAGTTAAACGGTGTTATTGCGCTAAAAATTAGTCCGTGTGCATAAATACCGAATGAAATATAGAAATAATAGAAAATAATAGAAATAATTAACTATCCATCGTATAAAAATGTAAAATAATCGTCCGTTCCATCAATACACATCTGTGTACGAGAATGAACTTAAATGGGGGTTAACTTCCTGGAATATACAAATAATAGTAAATACTAAAATATAACCTAACCCAAAACTATGATTTTTCCTGAAAATATTGTCTAGCCCACCAAAAAATGTTTACGAGCCGCCACTGGGCATGACATATTTATTATTTAGAACCAGTCCGTAGTTTCACCAAGTGTCAGAGGATGTGCTAGAAAATCCTGAAGGTAACAGTACACACACACTAACACATATTTAAGTTATCTTAACTTTTAGTTTTATGTTGAAATTTGTTGACATTCATTCCGTTTCTGAAATATGGAACTTATAAGAGTTATATAAAACTAAATTACGAATTTTCTATTCCATGTTTAAAACGGTTTTTAAACCCGAATTATTGATTTCATTGCACCGGGTTTTACCTCATATGACTCAGTCCCTATCTGCAGAAATGGAACGCCCCTGCCGAGAGTATTGCAAAAGCACAAACTCTGTAGCTCCAGCATAATCCTAGTGGTCTCTGGAAAACTGCACTCGTGAACAGAACGGCGCGTTCGGATTCGAACCCACGACCGTCGACTCACAAGGCAAATGACTTAACCATTTAACACAGAGGCCCTCCAATGTTGTATCAATTCTAACATATGCCAGCGGGAGTTGGAAAATGACTAAAGATCTATTTATCTATTCTCTAATAATGTTTTGCTTTTTAGCGTCAGGTTGAAAAAGGATGCGTGGAATTTTTCCCGACCGCGACGGTTCTCAGATCGACCCAGCCTCAACTGGGTACCAGACATGCTCTGGGAAAGTAAAGGCGGCCGGCGTGATGCTGACCACATCACCCATCGTGTGCCGACGGTCAATGAAAATACAGGCCTAACACTGTATTGCCCTATATACCACGAGTATGAAAGGCTTCATTGTTACGTTTACGAAAGACACTGAACAGCCTTCTGGGCGCCCATGTGTTTTCGCTCAGTCTTCCTCACAGTTAGGTAGAAGAGATTGCAACTGTTGTGTTCATTGTTATTGCACGGGGTGATTAAACAGTTCTTTCGTCGCCTCTGTTTTTCGGAGGTCCAGTTGCCCCTTTGTATCCACGTTTCGGAGCAACATTGTCTGTGGCATTGTCTGGTAATTCACATGTAGCGAACCATTTATTGTTGTTCTGATGAAGTTAGTACTGAGTTTAAACGTTTTCCTGATGTACTTCATTTTAAGTGGTCTCTTCTTTCACTTCCAGCTCCCAACAATCGATATTCTTCGTAGACACGTCATCTCTGTTGTGACTAGTTTTCTTCTATCATTTAATGTCAGTGTCTAGGTTTGATACTGATAGCGTAATAATAATAATTCCTCCTGTACCGTTATACGTTACATAGGCCTGCAAGTAATTTCTCCATACCGCTCTATCCTGGGCAACTCGCTCAATCTCCTCCATGGAACTGAGCCGATATTTACTGATAGCATAATCTAGGAAAATATTTTGTTGAACAATTCTCTTTTGTGTTTATGGTGACCAACCACTAGTAACTGCTTGTTTAAGAGGACGAAGATAAAGATAAACATACCTTGAGAAGAAATAATCAAAGAATATCAAAGAAGGCAATGAAGTGGGATTAAGAAAGGGTTCAAAAAAGAGAGGACTCCTTAAGGAGACACTGAAAGTTACTTTGCTGAAAGAGACAAGAAATATCGTTTTCAATTTAATGGAAAAGATTGAGCGAGTTGCTCAGGACAGAGCGGTATGGAGAAATTACTTGCAGGCCATATGTAACGTATAACGGTACGAGAGGAATTATTATTATTATTATTTATTCCGTGTTTCACCGCTTCACCTTTATGAAACGGTATACTCGCTCAATACACTGTCTCACAGTACGATATGAGATGATGCAATGTCAGTACACTGTCTCACAGTACGATATGAGATGACACAATGTCAGTACACTGTCTCACAGTATGATATGAGATGACACAATGTCAGTATACTGTCTCACAGTACGATATGAGATGACACAATGTCAGTACACTGTCTCACAGTACGATATGAGATGACACAATGTCAGTACACTGTCTCACAGTACGATATGAGATGACACAATGTCAGTATACTGTCTCACAGTACGATATGAGATGATGCAATGTCAGTATACTGTCTCACAGTACGATATGAGATGACACAATGTCAGTACACTGTCTCACAGTACGATATGAGATGATACAATGTCAGTATACTGTCTCACAGTACGATATGAGATGACACAATGTCAGTACACTGTCTCACAGTACGATATGAGATGACACAATGTCAGTATACTGTCTCACAGTACGATATGAGATGACACAATGTCAGTACACTGTCTCACAGTACGATATGAGATGACACAATGTCAGTATACTGTCTCACAGTACGATATGAGATGACACAATGTCAGTACACTGTCTCACAGTACGATATGAGATGACACAATGTCAGTACACTGTCTCACAGTACGATATGAGATGACACAATGTCAGTACACTGTCTCACAGAACGATATGAGATGACACAATGTCAGTACACTGTCTCACAGTACGATATGAGATGACACAATGTCAGTATACTGCTAACAGTACGATATGAGATGAAAATGCCAGAGTAATATTCTACAGTACGTTTGACACAATGTCAGTATACTGTCTCACAGTACGATATGAGATGACACAATGTCAGTACACTGTCTCACAGTACGATATGAGATGACACAATGTCAGTATACTGTCTCACAGTACGATATGAGATGACACAATGTCAGTACACTGTCTCACAGTACGATATGAGATGACACAATGTCAGTATACTGTCTCACAGTACGATATGAGATGACACAATGTCAGTACACTGTCTCACAGTACGATATGAGATGACACAATGTCAGTATACTGTCTCACAGTACGATATGAGATGACACAATGTCAGTACACTGTCTCACAGTACGATATGAGATGACACAATGTCAGTATACCGCCTAATTCAGTACACATTGAATTATAAATACGCCCAGAAGTAAAAATATTTACGTAGTGAACGGTTTAACTTAACCCATACAATTGACCACTTCGGCGGCACACAAACGAGCGCCAATTCAACCACCAGTCATTATATTCGTATTTAACATAGATCACTTTTCTGTATACTGTTTCCAAGTTTTTCCAAATTTTTTCAAATTTCTATCGTAGCCATTAATATCTTCTTCTTCTTCGAATGATCCACATCGATCACGTGTTAAACCACCCTTGTGATTTGTATGTAATCTGAGCCTAAGAGCGAGTGTACGTTGTGCCAGTTAAGCACCTACTAGTAGGCCAGAAGATCCTATTTCTGCCACGCTTTTTACATTTACTATTATATCTTCCCTAGGCTCCTACCTCTGTCGCCTCTTACGACATGCCTTGTAGGTCGTAGTGTTACTCTTCTTTGCTCCCATTGAGAGCTTCGGCAACACACTGGCGAATAATCAATGCGCAAATCCCCACAAATAAACGAAAAAACCGCAACATACAAAAACCGCAATAAACATACAATTTAATAAAAAATAACATTTTCAGCCAAAAAACTACCAGCTTATCAAAAACACTAAACTGCAACCACCATTACTTACATTTAACCAACATCACCATGTATCTACCACAACCCCCTTATACGATATGAGATGTAGGACCCCCCTCTCCAACTGTCAGATATACGCTTTTATCATAAACACACCCTACCAATTTCTAGATTTAATGCTACCTGTGATCTCTGCCTTCATTTACAGCCGGCTCTAAGTGTAGTTGCAGAACAGAAACGGACAATCACGGCATAAACTTCACTATCGTGAAGTATATCGAATCAACATTAATCTCAAACGTACTAAATGTGAAATTCAAGTGCTTTATTTGCAGTATATTATCAATTATGATTTGTTTATAGTTTGTTTCATAACCTTCGCGAGACGTAAGTATTTAGTTTTTAGTTTATTTTGTTAACTCTTTCACTTCGTAAATTGTTTCTTATCCCCGGACGCATTTATATAACAATGTATACTGAATTTTAAAAGTCTAAATAAAATATGGAACTGCAAGTTATATAGTATTAAAACTAAATTTCGAATTTTCAATTCAAATGTTGTATCAATCCTAACATATGCCAGCGAGATTTGGAAAATGACTAAAGATATAGAAAGCAAGTTGAATGCATTTGAAAATAGATGTCTGCGAAAAATAATGAATATAAAATGGAACGAATTCAGGAGAAGTGATGAAATCAGAGACATGTCTGGTCAACCACTAGTGACAACTGTTATAAGAAAGAGAAGATGGAGATATGTTGGGCACACCTTGAGGAGAAATGATCAAAGAATATCAAAGCAGGCATTGAAGTGGGATGCAAAGGGTTCAAGAAAGAGAGGTCGACCTAAGGAGACCCTGAAGGCGAACTTTGCTGAGAGAGGCAGGAAATATCGGTCTCAGTTCCATGGAGGAGATTGAGCGAGTTGCCCAGGATAGAGCGGTATGGAGAAATTACTTGCAGGCCCTATGTAACGTATAACGGTACGAGAGAAATTATTATACTGAATTAGCCGATCTACTGGCTTTGTATTACCGTAACCCTTTCGCTGCTAAATACTTTCTGAAGGCTGAGCTAAAAATAGCTACTCTTTGTTTCTAGGTCACAAAGTGAATGTACGCCTATAGCAGTGACAGTAGAAATGTATAATGTGTTAACCCGTCTTTAACCCACAGAGCAGAGATAATAACATACGAGTTAATGCGTCTTTAGAGGTGAATGGGAAAAACGTATATATGCGTCCTTAGTAGCTAAAGGGTTAAGTATATATACCCGAACACAGAAACCTCCAACACCTCCAGGCGTGTAGTGCTATGCTTAGTGCTGCGGAGACTCCTACTCAGGTAGGATTCATTGGTCATCTCTGCAGTATTCTCTCATTTCTAGTACGGTTGGAGCTCTAAAGAAATTACTTTTTGATCACGGTGGAAGCGTAATGGATAAAGCGTTTTCGTATCGAATCGTACACAAGAGGGTTGTGGGCTCAGTCCCACACTCAAAATTCCACAATCGAGGAAAGGAATATACTCACCTATCTTCTGCACACTCTGGATATATAAATACAAAATGACAGACACTTCATATACAAACGTCTGAAAAATCTGTGAGACTTCACATAAAAAAAATTTTTAACTGCCTAATTTCTAGTTCCTTTACTACGCCATTGAAACATATTTGTACTGCAATCTTTCCTTTGGTTACTAAACTGACGTAATTGCACCCCAGGCAGACCCATAAGTGCTCAGTCTCCCCCAACAGATATGAAAAAGGTTGCATGGTGATGTTTCCTGTTGCTTGCTGGTTAAACACCCTCCTTACTCTTCCCCTCAGGCATCCAGTTCTACTTGTACAACGGAAATCTTTTCTTTAATCCATACCAGTATAACAATACTTACTGTCAGATCAGATGTTGTCATCTGCTACCGTATGACAGTAAACGGTACCATCTGCAACTGTTAAACCATTTGCCTTGTGGAAGGGGCCTCAAGAGAGCTAAATACTGGATAGAATATAGGATATAGGATATAGGATATATATATATATACATAAAATTGTACGTATTTGTATGTTCCGTTCCTTTACTTAGCCTACTTTTCGACATGCTACGAACCTGAAATTTGGCAACCGAGTAGCTTCCGTTGTGCAGACAAGCAATACTATATAGTTACAATAATGTATATATAAGGCAATACTAAATAGTTATTATGACTGATTTCAGATGCTGCTCCATGAGAATATCTGCTTTCTATAGCTCAACACCAATGGAAGAAGAAGAACCAGACATAAGCTACCCTCTCCAGTTTCACATATCTGCTTAAGAGAGCACTTCATACTGGCCGAGTATTTTTATTCACATTATTATTCAGTCAAAATTATTTCTGATTTGTTTCCCTATATTTATATGAACAATAACCAATATAGTTGTACTTATATTCTGTTTAGCGACTATGTGGACTACAGTAAATCTATATAACGTCTACTGTGTGTGATATCTCAATGTACAATTAATCGGGTACTTGGAAATCAAAATACGTCCCAGTTAGCCTGAGATATAGTCACCTTGTATAGACGGTGTTAAAAATGACCGTCATGGCTACAAAATACAAACATAAATGTTGATTGTTCCGTTAATGGTAACTTCTAATTAATCACTTTTGCAATACATGCAACATTTGTTGTAATCAATGATAACTTGTAGAAGGTCTACGTCGTAAACAACAGAAATGCAGACGTCAAAGCTGTATATTCTTGTATTTATCGTTGCTAACGAATACTTATTTGTGGTACAGACAACTGGAACTGCCGTGTCTAAGTCTGCTAGTGCAACAGAGATATATATAAGCTATAACCAATATGGAACCTTTCAAAACAAAAAAGAAAGTGTTAAAAATGTGGCTAATGTAAAAGAAATTACGAAAAGAGATGAAAATCAACTTGAAGTGAGTGGATATACATCCAACCCGGAAGTTATCTACACAGATAGTGAAAGTGAGAATAGTGATTCCAACTTCCTGTTGTTAAAAGGGAAACAACTTCAAGGTCAAGTTTCTTTAACCAGACGATCTGTTAAAGGGGAAGATAATAGCCGCGATGAAAGCTTGTACCTAAAACATGTGACCACAGACAAGAACTCACCCTCTGAAGAAAGCAACACTTTTACGACAGTGTTGCCAAGCGTATTTAAAGATGCTTCGTACAGAGATTCAAGCATATATCGAAAAAGGAAACCGAAGAATCGTCACACGATGTCAGAATATTCACAAACAGAAGACAACCTTCGTGCCTTTGAAGCGGTGGAGTCTAACAGGATGGATAACGTTAACGAAGACCACGTAGAAAGAACAACTGATTTATCTACAACGAGAAGTGGTAAAGGAAAAGAAGATGGTGCATCCAGTCGATATGATTTTTTTCGGGAATTAATGAAACGTAAAAATATACCTTCATGGCTGTTACACCTCACAAGTGATAAGGAAACGGATTCTACATACAAGAAAATGAATGGTTTTACGGAGGATCCAAGTGGTTCTCAGATAACCAGTACGAACAGTACAGTGTCTACCGTAAACAAAATAAACATCAGTCTTGGAACCACTGACGTAAACGTCACAATAATACCAACCACATCAAGTCGTCAATATGATTTCAATGTTACAGAAAGTAATCTAGCTGGTTTCAATGTAACAACAAGTCGCCCATATGATTCCAATGTTACATCAAGTCGTCAATATGATTCCAACGTAACAGCAGGTCGTACAGACGATTCCAATGTAACAATAGGTCGTACAGACGATTCCAATGTAACAACAGATCGTGCAGAAGATTCCAATGTAACAACAGGTCGTGCAGAAGATTCCAATGTAACAACAGGTCGTACAGAAGATTCTAATGTAACAACAGGCCGTACAGAAGATTCTAATGTAACAACAGGCCGTACAGACGATTCTAATGTAACAACAGGCCGTACAGAAGATTCTAATGTAACAGTTTCATATTCTAACAATACGAACAACGAAACTTGGGTAACTTTTCCTCGTGAGAGCGAGAATATTAATAATACACCCACACAACAATTATCACCATCTTTATCTCCATCGTCGATACTGATAGCACCAACAGGCGATGAACATCGTCAGCGCGAGAATAAAAATGACAATAGTCGGAACTGTAATGAAACTGTCATTCATTCAACCGACAATGAACAGAATAATTCATTGGAAAGAACTAATCATACAAGACCAACATTGGATGATGATCTGCCAGCACGTCCAGACTCTCTAGTCAATGTTCCCATAGGAAACTGTTCTGATTTGGGAAATGAAACGAATTTGGTTGAAATAATTAATAACAAAGATGGCAACCATTCATCCGGGTGTCCAACTTGTGCAGACGCAGAAAATAATGTTAAACTAATGAGACTCAAAATGTTTAAAGTTCTCTTAGCCAGAAAGCTTCGGCTTGATCCATATGATGTATACAGAGCAGCCAGCGAGTGGGAACGTACAATAGACGATCGTACACCTAAACTCCCACTTTCGATAATGGAGCAGACGCTTAAAGACAATGCCAGGGAGATTGATAAGGATGAGTTTCATGCAAGAGACCAGGAACTGATAATTGCTGGAGAAGATAGTAAGTATTTATACAGCTTGTTTCTTGTTTTAAAATCATTTTTATATAATTATGACACGCAGTGGCGGCTCGTGATCATTTTTATGGTGGGGCCAGACATTTTTTCCGGATAAATCATGGTTTTTAGTTGCTATATTTTAATTTATAAAATAATAAATACACGTTGTACATTATTTTTAGTGGGTCCCGGCCCCACTGGCCCTTAATGACGAGCAGCCACTGATGACACGTTTTCTTCTTTGATGTTTCTGTCAGCGATCATTTGATTAATAGATCCAAACTCTCTATGAAAGATGTGGTGTGGCTCTCATGTGATATCAATCGATGACTTATCTCCTTATTGGGACATATTATATACTGTGAACTTTATAGTATAGTAAGTGTGAAGTAAAGGGGCTTATGTGACATAGAGGCTACTGGCTTGCCTCTCATTTCAAAGGTACTCGGCTCGCTACTCATGGAGTCATCGGGATATTTTTCCAGAGATCCCTGATTTCAGTGTAGGTGAGATCGAGTTTCTAGTCCTATCGAAGACCGACGAAACAACGTAAGTACCGTTTTCAAGTTGAGCATATAAAAGAACAATTGACAGTTCAACATTTGAGAAGAGAAGGAAGAAAAACGGATACTTCGTCAAAATTCATTGGAAAGATTTTCACCATCTTCTAAATCACACGGAGGAACCTCGCCGGTGTTCGTGCACTGTCGCTGAGATCTTTCTGCGTAAGAAATAGATCGGAGCACGCATGGTTACTCACCGAAGTGCAATGATGATGGTTCTATCCAGTGATGGCTCGTAATTATGGGCCGTGGGCTGGGCCCCACAAGAAATAATGGGTAACGTGCATTTATAAATTATTTGTTCATAATTATTACTTTTAAAGTTTTATTGATTAGCTTTGAAAGTTGAATATACAGGGTGTTCAAGATAATTGCAGCCCTATTGACAAATCGAAAGTTGCCAGATAACCTATCGCGTTGTGTCAATTTACTATTTAAACCGGTTCTGACTATCTCGTCCTACGTCACATTTGTTCGTCGCCCTTCCCCACTACAATTACATACCGTCACAAAACCTTGACCTATACTACGTCATAGCTGCACCTTCTCATTTTCATACATATATGCCAGATTAGCTCCATTCACAGACCGCTTTTATCTTGAACACCCTGTATAACGCTAACATATCATACACAATCTGATATTCGGCATCTTTCCTCTCTAATTAGTATACTTTACACATTTCCAGCGCATTATTTTTGGGGCACTAAAATATAACTTATCCCAAAACCATGATTTTTCCAAAAAAATGTGTCTGGCCCCACTAACATAAATGATCACGAGCCGCCACTGGTTCTATCAATCAATCAATCAATCAATGCAGACTATATTCAGTGAACATTATAGTACAGTATGAATAGGTTCTTAGTCCTAAATATAAACCTGTTAGTACGTCTGTAATGTCTATTGTCTATTCCCAGGTGGAAGATGTAGTTGACTGTCCTCTCTTGCTGTTAAGCGTAGGATGTGAGCTTTAATTTGCGTTCTAGGGCCAGATAAGTCGCCCTTGTGTTACATCCGTGTTTATGTAGTGTGGTCTTGATATTGTCTATCCATCTTTTCTTGGTCTTTCCTTAGTTCTAGTACCCAATAAAAATAGCTCGGGTACTAGACAATATACAATAGAGACGAACTAACAGATTTATGTTGAGGACTAAGAACCTCTTCATACTGTACTATAATGTTCACTGAATATAGTCTGCATTGATTGATTGATTCGTCAATTACAATACATCTATAATTACATTATATACATTATACAGGGTGTTCAAGATAATTGCAGCCCCATTGACAATTCGAAAGTTGCCAGGTACAAATTGAGTTGTGTTTATTTACTATTTAAACCGGTTCTGACTAGCTCGTCCTACGTCACATTTGTTCATCGCCCCTTCCCACTCTACAATTACACACCGTCACACAACCTTGACCTATACTACGTCATAGCTGAACCTTCCCATTTCCATACATATATGCCAGATTAGCTCCATTCACGGGCTGCTTTTATCTTGAACACCCTGTAGTTGGACGCTCTAGTACTGTTCTTCCTACTTTAGTTAAAGCTACTTAGTTAGTTAGTTAGTTATTTAGTTAGTTAGTTAGTTACTTAGTTAGTTAGTTAGCTAGTTAGCTAGTTAGTTAGTTAGTTAGTTAGTTAGCTAGTTAGTTAGTTAGTTAGTTAGCTAGTTAGTTAGTTAGTTAGTTAGCTAATTAGATAGTTAGTTAGTTATTTAGTTAGTTAGTTAGTTAGTTACTTAGTTAGTTAGTTAGTTAGTTAGTTAGTTAGTTAGTTAGTTAGTTAGCTAGTTAGTTAGTTAGTTAGTTAGCTAGTTAGTTAGTTAGTTAGTTAGCTAGTTAGTTAGTTAGTTAGCTAGTTAGTTAGTTAGCTAGTTAGTTAGTTAGTTAGTTAGCTAGTTAGTTAGTTAGTTAGCTAGTTAGTTAGTTAGCTAGTTAGTTAGTTAGTTAGTTAGTTAGTTAGCTAGTTAGTTAATTAGTTAGTTAGTTACTTAGCTAGTTAGTTAGCTAGTTAGTTAGTAAGTTAGTTAGTTAGTAAGTTAGTTAGTTGGTTAGTTAGCTAATTAGGTAGTTAGTTAGTTAGATTAGTAATTTACTTAGTTGATTAGTTAATCGGTTGCTTACTTACTTACTTCAGTATAGTTAGCCAGTTAATTAGTATGTTAGCAGTTATATGAGGACTATCATCAAAGTACTCCGAACATGTTCATAGGGGCTCTAATCTCCGCCTCAACAAATCCAGCAGCTTCCAGGGGCCCAACGCGCCAGTTCGATGATTAATCAATTCTTTTGCATATTTGGTATGTCGTTCTTTCCGGGATGTATCAATATCGGCACTCATCTCTCTCAGTCTGATCAGAAACTGAGATTCACAACACTGAAACTTCTCTGTTTGGAAATATTCTCTCAATGCGTTACGAATGTAATTTCGGTCCTTGTCAGTGCCCTCTGATATCGTAGCCATGCTAGACAATCTATCAGCTCGTTCATTATCCCTGACTCCCGTGTGCCTATTGGCGAAAATGAAGGTGATTTCTTTTATCCCTGTTTATAACAGTACCTCCACAGAGTTTCATCTCCCCGTGATGCCAACCAAGTCACCGCCTCTGTAACCGTATGTTAGTGTGTTATTATAGTAGCTTAGTTATTAGTTAGTTTGTTATCAAGTTAGTCTGGTGGTTGGTTAGTTAGTTAGCTAGTTAGTTTGTTTTATTTTTGGTTTGTTTCGATCCAAAAGCACTTGAGCTTTCAGTTCTTTTGCTCGGTGCCATGGACATCGTAACCATTCGGTTCGATGCCACAAACACCGTAAATCTGGAAAACCTGTGGCTTTTCTGCCAGCCCACGGAATTGAACCCTCACTCACAGATGGCTTATCACCCGTCGTCCAACGCGCTACGAACACGCTGGGAATTCGGACGTGTTAGTTAGTTAATCTAGTTACTTCGACGATGTGATTCAAATCTTTCAATTACTATTTTACTGTTCACCTCCAGGTCGTTTTGCATCTTCCACCTTCTCGTTTCTACCCTCTCTCGCGTATCCACCCTCCCAGTCGACAGTTTCATATCTTGTAAAACCATGCAGAGTTAGTGTCTCTTCATGTCATATCATTCATGTTTTGATCCATCTCCCAACTGGCGTTTTTTTCTTTTGACTAAACGGTGTTCATATTCTTTCTGTGACACTATGTAAGCAGTTCTTGTTTAGATATAGTTCATTGCCAGTGAAAGTAAACTGTAAGGATCTTTCTACATAAATCAGCAGTTTTATGGAAGGTGGAAAAAGTTTAGAGGGGCATATCTTGTTATATCATTCTCTAGCACTCTGATCAGTATAGTAAAGTTGCTGCCACACTGCCGTATCTGTTTCACATATCTTCTTCATACTTCTTCAGCAATCTCTGGTACATAGACGCTTAGATGTCATTACTGTGGACCACAAACTGGATAGTCAGCTTCAGATCCGTCAGGTTTACTGTGGACCACAAACTGGACAGTCAGCTTTAGATCCGTCAGGTTTACCCAAAGCTTAGTTTTCAGGTCGACTGTGAGTGGCCACATGCTGCTTCTCAGCTCACACAGGAGAGGACAGTCTTGCAGTTCTCCATGTTCACACCGGCAGAGAGCTGTTTGACTTATTCCTAGTCTTTGTAAGTGCCTGTAGAGTCTGCAATGTCCAGTGCCCGGTGTTTTGCTTAGATCTTTGATGAAGTCTTTTCCATAATCATATCTAGTGTATGTCTTGCAGGCTACTGTAGATTTTCTCTGTAGACAGAGGTTGGTCAATTTGCTCTGTGGCACTGTCCTTCTTAGCCAAAACATCTCAATACTCTCACTGCCTGCAATGCCATTGATCATGTTTCACATATCAGTAATCACATATTTCACAAATTTTACATAATTAGAAACCACATAAAGTTAACAATCATGTGATCTCATCACAGTGGGGCGTGACTGTGTGAAAACTCAAGTCACTGGTTGCTACTCATTCAACCTGAAAGGAAAGTTCAAGAGAGAAGTGGCTGAGGCCCAACTATGGCTGTATAAGATGAGAGATGCAAACGATGTTAACGGGCAGACGTTCACCCTATACGAGCTGGAGAGACTCAAAAGGTAAACTTAAGATGTTGTAGAAAAGGCAAATTCAGTTTATCACGTCAAGAGAGTAGTGCTGCTACTGCTACTGTTACTGCTACTACTACTGCTACTACTACTCCTACTACTACTACTGCTACTGCTACTACTATTACTACTACTGCTACTACTACTACTACTACTGCTACTACTACTACTACTATTACTACTTCACTGCGCTCTACTACTCTACTACTCTACTACTACTGCTACTGCTACTACTACTACACTGCTACTACTACTACTACACTACTACTACTACTACTACTACTGCTACTGCTACTGCTACTGCTACTGCTACTGCTACTACTACTACTACTATTACTGTTACTGCTACTGCTACCTGCTGCTACATTACTACTCTACTGCTGCTACTACTACTACTGCTAATGCTCACTGCTGCTACGCTACTGCTACTACTACAATTACTACTGCTACTGCATCTCCTGCACTCTGATGCTACTGTTGTGCTACTACTACTACTACTACTAGAGAGCCGCAGTAGCGTAGTTGTTAGTGAACTTGCTTCTTAGACGCGCGATCCGAGTTCAATCCACAATGGGCATGGTATATTTTTCCGATAGTAACGGCTCTTAGGTCGACCCAGCCTCAATTGTGTACCAGGAAAAACACTTGGAAATAAAGGCTGCCGGCATGATGTTGACCACCCTCACCAAAGGTTGGGGTTCGTTCCTCAACCTTGTAGCAATCAGGATATTTTCCCAGAAATGGACGTGATGCTGATCACATTACCCATCACCTGTAACTGGTCAAAACAAATATGTCTCACACTGTATTCCTTAACTCCTACAATACACAAGCCCCTTGACAAAGCGTTGTGACTGTATCGATTTTCCAACATGCCAGAACCAACACATTAAATAGAAAAAACATTATTCTCAATATTAATTTGCTATTTGTATATAATTATATTTTCTATAATACAGCTGATGAATTTATAGAACGACCTCCATTGCATAGCATATTTTAAAATGTGCTTTTTGTATTCCTATACTTAGAGTTAACCCATTCACCCTTCTGAGCCCATGAAGAATCTCGCGAAATTTGTTAAGATAACGCAAAGCCGGTATACTAGCTAATTTAGTTTTTATTTTTGAAAATAAAAGCGTGCACTTCTTATATTTGTGAAATCCACTGCACGATGAATGGGGTTTTTACAATTTTACAGAAAATAAATTATTTTTAAATAACTAATTAGAGTACATACACTAAACGTTGTTTATCATCGATAACAATGCCTTTTGCAACAGGTGGCCAAATTGTATGACGATATCTTTGTTAGTTTTTTAATGTGAATTTTAAAAAAATACAACCGTTGTTCTGGGTGGGTCTCCCGCCTTAAAAAAAAATGTGAAAGTGGAAGAATTAAGTTACAACATGATATGAGACAGTGTGTTTCAAAGAGAAATATTGCTGCAATACAGTGGATACAAAACAAAAGGCAGTCCCAGCACAAGGTGGACCACAGAAATAACGGATGCTGTTAAAAACGCTATTTATGATGCGCACACAAAAGCCATTAAAAAAATATCATCTTACTTTGATGCTGTTAGGTAAAACAGGGTTCGATTGATTGATTAATTGATTGATTGATTGATCGATTGATTAATTGATTGATTGATTGATTGATTGATCGATTGATTGATTGATTAATTGATTGATTAATCGATTGATTAATTGATTAATTGATTGATTGATTGATTGATTAATTGATTGATTGATCGGTTGATTGATTGATTGATTGATTGATTGATTGATTGATTGATTGATAGGACCATCATCATTGCACTTCGGTGAGTAACCATATGTGCCCCGATCTCTTTCTTACACAGGAAGATCTCAGTGGCAGTGCACAACTCCGTAGCACTGGCGAGGATCCCCGATGTAATTTAGAAGATGGTGAAAATATTTTATAGACATTTTATTTATTAATCTTTCTAATGAATTTTGCCCAGGCAGCGGCTTTCCAGCCTGCTCTTCTCGATTTTGAACTGCCATGGGTTCTTTTACGTGTTCCACCTTGAACACTGGACTATCGTTTTATCGTCCGTCTCCGATAGGACTAGGAACTCGTCCTCACCTACACTGAGATCAGGAATCTCTGGAGAAATATCCCGATCTCTCCACGACTGAGCGAACCAAGTATCTTTGGAGCAAAAGGCGAGCACGTAACTTCTACGCCAGAGAGACCTATAAAAAATCAGGGTTACGCCGAGTGGTTACCGGGGCCCAAAGATGGGGTGTAAAGAATAGAACAACTGTTACCTGCCACGCATATCGTAAGAGACGACTAATGAGGTTTGACTGAAATCGGCATGTATCCTAAATGTGTAGAAGTCTATGCGTTTAGGGACCTACCAAACCAATGTGCAACGTATACACGTTCTTGGCAAAGATCAAACATATCACAAAGAGTGATTAAAATTGGTTGTAAAGAACGAACGAAAGAAGAAGAAGAAACCAGGGTCAGAGAAAGAAGAACGTAATATGAAAGTGTTTTTTCTTTTCTTTTATTTCCTTATAATCAGTGGCGGCTCGTGATCATTTTTGTTGGTGGGACCAGACAGAAATTTTCGGAAAAATCATGGTTCGGTTAGGTTATATTTTAATGTATAAAATAATAAATACACGTCACGTCTTATTTTTGGTGGGGCCCGGCCCACTGGCCCTTAATGACGAGCCGCCACTGCTTATAATATAGATTGTGTTTTCTATTTTTCTTTTAGTGGCAGACTGGTACAAAGCAGTATGATTGTGAGTATGGACACTGACGTAGAGGAAGATTGGGTGATTTTAAACGTAACCAGGTCTTTAAGAAAATGGGTGGACAAGAGGAAAGGATCTGAAATGTTGGCCATCAGGTGTGTTACCTGTGCTAGCAGGAGCTACAGAGCACTTTACGGGACAAAGGTCAGTTACCATTTGTTTCAAGTCTAGACTAACATTGGTTAACTGGCCAAACAGGAATCATCAAAATCAGTGGCGGCTCGTGCTCATATTTGTTTGTGGGGCCAGACACACATTTTCGGAAAAATCATGGTTTTATGTTAGGTTATATTTTAATTTATAAAATAATAAATACACAGTACACATTATTTTTGGTGGGGTCTGGCCCCACTGGCCCTTAATGACGAGCCGCCACTGATCAAAACCACAAATAGACAAAGCTGTTAGCATACAAAGTATAAAACAAATTCTGAAAAACAACTCCAGAGAAGATTGGCTGAACCGATGGGCTATGGGGACGACTGGTCGGAACATGTATGCAGAGATGAATAGACCAAACCCCAAGGACAATATAAATCTGCTACAAAGAAAGATCAATGCACTATCTTTCAGTTAAGAACAGGACATGTTGGACTGAATTACCATCTACACAGAATAAACCCCACACACCTACCACACTGTAGAAAGTGCAGTCATTCATGTGAGACAGTACAGCATATCTTGCTTGAATGTCCTGGACTACATAAAGTTAGACAAGAACTCCTCCCACCATACCCATCTGCTCATAATATACTTTACACTTAGTTAGTTAGTTAGTTAGTCTTTCCTCTTGGGCCTGTGGGGCGCATAGGGCAGAGGTCATAGCTCTCCATGTCTCGCGATTCGTTGCTATCTGTTTTAGGTCTTTAATGTTTACTAGGCCCATCGTTGAGCCTTCTCTGGTGATGGTTCTCTCTTGGTCTTCCTCGTTTTCTTTTTCCCTCTTGTGTCCATATGAGGGATTGGTAAGGAGTCTTCTCTCATCCATTCTAAGTGTGTGGCCGATGTAGTTCCAGCGGCGCTTTCTTATAAAATTTGATACATTTTCTTGCTTGGTCTCTTGTCTTATTTGTGTATTAGGTCTGAAAACTGACCTATTTTACACTAGTTGTCCACAATTACAGAGCCTATTCTACAAATTGGCATTGGCTGCCCAAGAATGAAAACTCGCAGACCTGATTAGAAGAAGACCAACAAGAAGAAGAAGAAGACTACTAACATTGTGTGTTTTATGTTTTTTGGTGGGAGTTTTTCCTCACGTTCGTCAGCTCAGGCGTAGTCATGGTGCTTTCTTCTTCTTCAAACACTTCATATCGAACACTTGTTAACTTCTTCTCCTTCTTCTTCTTTGCGTTCGTTCTTTACGACCAATTTTAATCACTCTTTGTGATATGTTTGATCTTTGCCAAGAACGTGTATACGTTGCACATTGGTTTGGTAGGCCCCTAAACGCATAGACTTCTACAAATTTAGGACATGTGCATCCGATTTCAGCCAAACCTCCTTAGTCGCCTCTTACGACATGCGTGGCAGGTAACAGTGGTTCTATTCTTTACACCCCAGATTTGGGTCCCGGTAACCACTCAGGCGAACTTCTTCTTCAAACACTTCATATCGAACATTTGTTAACTTCTTCCCCTTTCTGGGCAGATCTACTAGCTCGTCGCAGTAAGCACATTTGTTTAAGAAGACTTTTTTTTGTCCGATCCAGAAGCTTTTCACTTGAGCTTTTCAGTTCTTCGGCTCGGTGTCATGGACATCGTAACTTTTCAGCTCGGTGCCATGGACATCGTAATCCTTCAGTTCGGTGCCATGGACATCGTAACTCTTCGGCTCAGTGCCATGGACATCGTAATCCTTCAGTTCGGTGCCATGGACATCGTAACTCTTCGGCTAGGTGCCATGGACATCGTAATCCTTCAGTTCGGTGCCATGGACATCGTAATCCTTCAGTTCGGTGCCATGGACATCGTAACTCTTCGGCTCGGTGCCATGGACATCGTAATCCTTCAGTTCGGTGCCACGAACACCGTAAATCTGGGGAATCTGTGGCTTTTTCTGCCATCCCACGGAATTGAACCCGCACACACAGAGGGATAGTCACCGTAGTCCAACGCGCTACGAACACGCTGGGCAGACGAGCAACTTAAGAAGACTTAAAACCAGTCTACTGACAAGTCATTTACATTGCAATATAAATGCATCCGATGGTAAACAAAAATAATTTGCGGAATGAAACTACTCTGTGTGATTTATATGTGACCTGAGTCTAAGAGCGATTGTTCGTTGTGCCAGTTACGAGCCTACATGTAGGCCAGCACATTCGATTTCTGCGACGCTTTTTATTTACTAGGGTAGCTTCTCTAGTCTGCTATCTCAGTCGCCTCTTACGACATGCCTTGTAGATCGCAGTGTTACTATTCTTTGCTCCTTACAAGCTCCGGCAACGCACATGCGATGTGGCGACTAATATGCCACGATTTTGACAGACTTTTGGATGAAGTCTTACTTTACTTGCAGGTACATGAAGTTAGGAATCTCTTCATTTCACTCCGGATATGTCCAATCTCCGGTGCTCCTATCTCCTTCACAATATCTTAAACCAGCATCCAACGACCGACAGTACCAGTTCGATGTTGATTGATGAAACTACTCATATACTTGTCGTACTATTCTTTTGTGACAACTTCAATCTCCAATCCAAACTCTTGAAATCTAGCAGTTGGTCTGTATTCGTTTAAATTAAATCCCTCTTTCATGACTCTCGCCTGTGCTATGGAATTCCTGCAATGCCGCTGAGATCTTGCTTCGTAAGAAAAATATCGAAGCACACATGGTTACTCACCGAAGTGCAATGATGATGGTCCTATCAATCAAGCAAATCAAATCAATAACCACCGCCTCCTCCGCATGATGTAAAGGTTGACAAGGGAGGTTAAAGGTTGAGACGGCGACCTCACACTGTTAAAAAAAAAAAAGCAAGCTGCTACAGAAATATAAAATACCCAAAATGCTCAGGACGATTCGGACGCCATAATGGAAAAGTACAAGATTCAATTAAGAAGAAATTGTTTTTTCTCCATCTTATGCGCCCTTGAGCAGGACGTTCTAGCATTTTGCATAAGCGTTCAACTATCATCGACACGGACACAAGAGAGTTGTGGGTTCAACCAGAGCCAACTATAAACTTATGGGCCTTTGGACTCAGAGTAAGAATTATTGGAAATCAGACCACAACTACACCACGTGACCTCGCATTCCAGTTTTGATGTATATAAACGAATTCATTTTAAAATCAACACAAAATGCTAAATCGAAGTTATATTTTGCAACAAGTTAAGTTTAACAATAAGGAATATCAATATTATGAATATTTTTCACCAATAAATAACCATAGACTGACATAATTGAGTAAAATTGCAAAAAAGCTTGCAGTGTTCTATCAAACCTCTGTAATTTCCAGCCCCTTTTCTGATCTAGGTCAGGAAATGCCCGGTAAGTTGTCTGGCCTAGTAATCTAGAGTTGGTTGTGGCTCAGCCCCACACTCAACGTTCCATACGGGAGGAAAGGAGTTGACCATCGTACTTCCTGTACATTGAAAACCGCGTCATATCCGTTACAGGATGTTGCCGTCAACTGCAGTAAACAAGTCGTTGATTTTCTAGGCACCACTTATACGTTCAGTAGTTTGCCATTGCTTTCTGAGCGGTGAGGTCTATTTTTACCTTTCGTAAAAATCCACGAGAACTAATTTGCTTCCAAATTTTCCACCGCGGAGTTTGAACCAGGTACTCTTGGGTTGTGATCAAGCTCACTACCACTACGCCACAGACGACCTACACATTAGGGTCTAGAAATCACTACCACTACGCCACAGACGACCACATATCCTGCACATTATGGTCTAGAAATCACTACCACTACGCCACAGACGACCACATACCTTGCACATTAGGGTTTAGAAATCACTACCACTACGACACAGATGACCACATACCTTGCACATTAGGGTTTAGAAATCACTACCACTACGCCACAGATGACCACATATCTTGCACATTAGGGTCTAGAAATCACTACCACTACGCCACAGACGACCACATACCTTACACATTAGGGTCTAGAAATCACTACCACTACGCCACAGATGACCACATACCTTACACATTAGGGTCTAGAAATCACTACCACTACGCCACAGACGACCACATATCTTGCACATTAGGGTCTAGAAATCACTACCACTACGCCACAGACGACCACATACCTTACACATTAGGGTCTAGAAATCACTACCACTACGCCACAGATGACCACATATCTTGCACATTAGGGTCTAGAAATCACTACCACTACGCCACAGACGACCACATATCTTGCACATTAGGGTCTAGAAATCACTACCACTACGCCACAGATGACCACATATCTTGCACATTAGGGTCTAGAAATCACTACCACTACGCCACAGATGACCACATACCTTACACATTAGGGTCTAGAAATCACTACCACTACGCCACAGATGACCACATACCTTACACATTAGGGTCTAGAAATCACTACCACTACGCCACAGATGACCACATATCTTGCACATTAGGGTCTAGAAATCACTACCACTACGCCACAGACGACCATATACCCTGCACATTAGGATCTAGAAATGTGAAGAGAAGTGACTTCCAACCCTGAGTCAGTGGTTCTCAAAGGGTGTACCCATGCGGACTAGTGTGCCTGCTGAAATTCCTAGGTGCGCTCAAGGAACTCCGAGATTAGGGGCCGACAGCGCGGTGCCGCGGGAACCAGGGTAAAATACAGCCACGACAGATCAGGCCCATGTTTCTGGTAGGCTTGAAATTAGATGATGAATGAAGGTACGCAGAATTTTCCAATTATTTATGTATTTCTTTGCATTTTGCCTCTTCTTTATTCAGTTTTTGTGTATAGAGCGCTGTAGCTCTAGCGGTAGTGAGCTCGATCACGAACCCAAGCGTACCTGGTTCAAACCCCAGGGTGGGCAAGTTTGAAGTAAATTGTTTCCGTGGATTTTACAAAAGGTAGAAATAGACCTCACCGTTCAGAAAGCAATGACAAACTAGTGAACGTATAAGTGGTGCCTAGAAAATCAACGACTCGTTTACTGGGGTTGATGGCTACATCTTTTAGGATATGCCACGATAAGAGTATAGAGCGCCTACGATTTTTTGTGGGACTCCAAGTGTGCCTCAACGTTTTAAAAAAAGTTTGAGAACGACTGCCCTAAGGCATGAAAAGGCTACGGATGTTGTTTTTTTAATGTGCCCTTTGTACATGATAAAGATTAATGATGAAATCTTAGCTATAAATTCCATTATTTACTTTCTTCTGCTCCACAGCTGGACTACAAACCGCTGCTGATCGTTAAGTACGCATTGAATAATTACTTAATGCGGAACAAGAGGTCTCTGTCGTGCGATCCACGCTTCGATTGCTGCAAGCGAGACTTGATGGTCAATTTTCAGGAAATTGGAATGTACAGCATCATCCAGCCTCGAAGTCTATCAGTAGGTTACTGCTACGGGGAATGTAACGGTAAGTTCTAATTTCTGTTGTGGTACTTCATTCGCAAACTATCAAAGAGAGAATTGGAAAACACAAAATTAACATTGCAGAAAATTCAAATATATCGAGCTTGTGTAATCAGTGGCGGCTCGTGATCAGTTTTGTTGGTGGGACCAGACATTTTTCCGGATAAATCATGGTTTTTGGTTTCTATATTCTAATTTATTAAATAATAAATACACGTTATACATTATTTTTGGTGGGGCCTGGCACCACTGGCCCTTAACTCTTAGTGGACCAGGCAAAGGCCATGTTTTACAAGCCATTTTTTAAAGAATAAAAACGCCCTTTAGTGTGGCTCCTGGTATAAAGGTGCCCAACCCAGAGCCACACAGTGTGGTGGTGTTTGATCCACAACTGATCAGAGTTATGTGGAAAGTGGCATTGTGCAAGGGTGAAGAGTCTTTGGAAATAGAGACTTAGTAACGAGCTGAAAGATAAGAGAAAGAGACAAGAGCAAGAGAGACAGAGACAAGAGAAAAGAGAGACAAGAGAACTAGAGTTACAGATTAAGAGCTGAAGAAGAGAGACAAGAGAGACAAGAGAGACAAGAGAGACAAGAGAGACAAGAGAGACAAGAGAGAACTCAGAAGTTGTTACAGAGATTTAGTAACGAGCTGAAAGACAAGAGAGACAAGAGAGAACTCAGAAGTTGTTACAGAGATTTAGTAACGAGCTGAAAGACAAGAGAGACAAGAGAGACAAGAGAGACAAGAGAGACAAGAGAGACAAGAGAGACAAGAGAGAACTCAGAAGTTGTCACAGAGATTTAGTAACGAGCTGAAAGACAAGAGAGACAAGAGAGACAAGAGAGACAAGAGAGACAAGAGAGACAAGAGAGACAAGAGAGAACTCAGAAGTTGTTACAGAGATTTAGTAACGAGCTGAAAGACAAGAGAGACAAGAGAGAACTCAGAAGTTGTCACAGAGATTTAGTGACGAGCTGAAAGACAAGAGAGATAAGAGAGAACTCAGAAGTTGTCACAGAGATTTAGTAACGAGCTGAAAGACAAGAGAGACAAGAGAGAACTCAGAAGTTGTCACAGAGATTTAGTAACGAGCTGAAAGACAAGAGAGACAAGAGAGAACTCAGAAGTTGTCACAGAGATTTAGTAACGAGCTGAAAGATAAGAGAGACAAGAGAGAACTCAGAAGTTGTCACAGAGATTTAGTGAGCTGAAAGACAAGAGAGATAAGAGAGAACTCAGAAGTTGTTACAGAGATTTAGTAACGAGCTGAAAGACAAGAGAGACAAGAGAGAACTCAGAAGTTGTCACAGAGATTTAGTAACGAGCTGAAAGACAAGCGAGACAAGAGAGAACTCAGAAGTTGTCACAGAGATTTAGTAACGAGCTGAAAGACAAGCGAGACAAGAGAGAACTCAGAAGTTGTCACAGAGATTTAGTAACGAGCTGAAAGACAAGAGAGACAAGAGAGAACTCAGAAGTTGTCACAGAGATTTAGTAACGAGCTGAAAGACAAGAGAGACAAGAGAGAACTCAGAAGTTGTCACAGAGATTTAGTGACGAGCTGAAAGACAAGGGAGACAAGAGAACACTCAGAAGTTGTCACAGAGACTTAGTGACGAGCTGAAAGACAACAGAGATAAGAGAAAACTCAGAAGTTATCACAGTCAAACACTTGCAAATGATCATCTGTAAAGACGAAACAGGAAATATAATATAATTGTTGGGGTAAATGTAACGATATGTTCTGATTTGTGTAAATGTAAATGTAGTATTTAAATTTTCACACACACACACCCACATACACACTATCTCTCTCTAACACCTTTTTCTTCAGTTTTTCATTATCTATATTTCTCCATCTCTCTCTCGTTGTCTCTCTCTCTCTCTCTCCCTTGGAACATCAATTTTGCATACAGACACACTCCCTCTCAATCTCTCTCTCTTACATTTTCTCTCACACACTATCTTATCTTTCATAATATCTCTATATTTCTCTCTCTCTCGTCGCGCGCGCTCTCTCTCTCTTTCTCTCTCATTCTCTATCTTTTCTCGCTTTTTCTCTTTCTCTCAATCTGTCGCCTCTTTCTTTCTCTCTCTTGCTCTCTCTTCTCTCTTTTCTCTCCTTTTCTCTTCTTTTATCTCTATTCTCTGTCTCTCTTCTCTTTCTCTGTCTTTCTATCTTTCTCTGTCTCTCTTTCTCTCTCTTTCTCTCTCCTTCTCTTTTTCTCTCTTCTCTCTCTCTTTCACTTTTTTCTTCATCTCATTCTCTTTCTCTCTTCTCTTTCTCTCTCTGTCTTTATTTCTCTGTCTCTCTTTCTCTTTTTCTCTGTCTTTCTATCTTCTCTTTCTCTCCTTTCCCCTTCTCTTTCTCTTTCTCTCTCTCCATCACTGTCTCTCTTTCTCTCCCTTCTATCTTTCTTCTCTGTCTCTCTCTGTCTCTGTCCTCTCTCTCTCATTCCTCTATCACTATCTCTGACTTTCTGTGTATGTTTCTGTATGTGTATGTATTACATTACTAAATAAAAATATCAAAAATCATCTTCTACTTATCCAGGAATACATCAGTACGCTCTCAATCATACAGCCATCAAACAAAGAGCACGTTGGAGCGAATCTCTAGCTGGGCAACATTCATTGAGACATCAGTTGAAGCCGTGCTGCGCCCCAGTGATACTCAAAGATATCTTTATTATGACAAGTGATGGTGATGGGACTCTGGTTAGAAAGTTATTACCAAAGGTCATCGTGGAAACTTGTGGTTGTTTGTGATCGGATTCTTCTAGAAATATAGCAATAGCAGAAAATGTCTACAAATATAGCAATAGCAGAAAATGTCTACAAATATAGCAATAGCAGAAAATGTCTACAAATATATCAATAGCAGAAAATGTCTACAGATATAGCAATAGCAGAAAATGTCTACAAATATAGCAATAGCAGAAAATGTCTACAAATATAGCAATATCAGAAAATGTCTACAAATATAGCAATAACAGAAAATGTCTACAAATATAGCAATAGCAGAAAATGTCTACAGATATAGCAATAGCAGAAAATGTCTACAAATATAGCAATAGCAGAAAATGTCTACAAATATAGCAATAGCAGAAAATGTCTACAAACGTAACATGAGACAATTACAAATTTTAAAATAAATTGTCTACAAATTTGACAGAAAAAAATATCTATAAATTTGACATAAAATATCTACAAATTTGACAGGAATTATCTACAAATTTGACATAAATTATCTACAAATTTGACATAAAATATCTATAAATTTGACATGAATTATCTACAAATTTGACATGAATTATCTACAAATTTGGTATAAATTGGCATGAAACATCTACTATTGTGATGAGAATGACAAATGTAACAGTAACAATTTAAACATAGGATGTAAAATATCTTTATGTTACGAAAGATACACAAGTAACACGAAACATCTACAAAAGTAACTAAAAGATGAACAATCAACATGATATTTATTCTGTGTACACATTTCAATGAGATTTGAATTGTCTTTTTTCAAAAAATATTTTGCAATATTTGAGAGCATTATAAAACGAGAAAGATGGAGGTCAGTTGGGAATGTGTGGTGTAAGCCAGTAGGGACATTGACTAGGACAGTTCTATGATGGACAGCGTATGGAAACAGACGGTCTGGACGTCCAAAAGAAACACAGAGAAAACTATGGAGAGTTGAAAGATTGTGACCTGGCATGGAAAACTGTGGAGAGTTGAAAGATTGTGACCTGGCATGGAAAACTATGGAGAGTTGAAAGATTGTGACCTGACATAGAAAACAATTGGGTAGAAAGGTAGCTGAACATCAACAGTGCTAATAATTCTTTGTGTTCTGTATGTGATGTACACCTTAGTGCTTTGTTTCGTTGTGCCAGTTACGTCTAGAGAGCAGTAAGCTTTTAAAACCCATTTCTGCATGCTTTTGTCGGGTTCGCCTCCCTACGTAGAATTATATATACATATATATATTTAGCTGAAATCGGATGCACATGTCCTAAACGTGTAGAAGTCTATGCGGTTAGGGCCTACCAAACCAATGTGCAACGTATACACGTTCTTGGCAAAGATCAAACATATCACTAAGAGTGATTAAAGTTGATCGTAAAGAACGAACGCAAAGAAGAAGAAGAAGTTATATATATAAGCTGACCTAGGGGTGTCCATCCAAATACGCAAGTCAGAGCCCAGTTGGCCTTGGACCTTGCAGTCAAAGTTTCGCTGGTCTACACCACTGGGAAGTGGGATTTTAATGTATGTTCTACTGATCATCTGCAGGCTACCATTTTACACTTCTCCCACTTCCTAAGAAAGACTTGAGGACCTCTACACTCTACTTAATTGCAACAAAACCATGTGCATAAAACACATTGTAGACCGCACGTAGACTGAAAATTATCATCTGGTCTGGTGAACTGGGAATTAAATTACAACTTTGGTTGATTTATTAATTTTTAGTACCATCATCATTGCACTTCAGTAGGTAACCATGTTTGCTCCAATCTCTTTCTTATACAGGAAAATCTCAGCGGTAGTACACGAACTCTATAGCACCGGCAAGGGCCCCCAAAAGGTTAATCACAGAAATAACAAGCAGTGAAAAACACTAATTTATGAAACCCATATAAAAGTATGTTCTAGAAATCTCTTCTTATCCTGAAGCTGAGAGGAAAAACAGGAATAAAGAAAAGAAAAAAACAAAAGATGTTGTTTATGAGTCAATGTTTCTCGATGTTCAAGAATCAGATATTTTATGACATCTACTTGTATATTTTTTCTCGTGTCTGTACAGGTAGTTCTGCTAATTTTGGTAGTTCTCAAATTTTCTGTAGCAAACATGAAATTCTTTCTCTCTCTCTTTTTCTCTCTCTCTTTCTCTAAATTTTAGTATTTTGAATTGAATTATTTTGAAGTATTTGAAGTAAATTGAATTATTTTGAAGTATTTGAAGTAAATTGAATTATTTTAATATTTGAAGTAATTAAAGTATTTGGACATATAAAAAGACACGAAGGGTTGGGAGAAGACCATCATGAAAGGAGACATACTGACAAAGAGAAGAAGAGGAAGACCACGGAGAAGATAGATTCAGGATGTAACTTTTTATATGTCCAAAATACTTCAATTTACTGAGAATCTTTCCATCAGATTTGAAGTCAGTGAAGGTAGTTCTGCTAAATTTTCTGTAGCACTTTATTTCAAAAGATTCGATTTTGTTCTATAATGTTTGTGTAATTGTCCATGATTCACGTACATATGATGTACGCATTGTTGTTCTAAAGCAGAAAACAGAGAAACAGAAAATTAAAACAATTACATTCACAATGTGTTGTGCCTTGTTCATTTACATTCACATTGTTCATTATTTTATTGTGTACAAATGTTATATAGTATATTCCTCTTTTGCCCTTCCACGTTACATAGAGTCTGCAAATAATTTCTCCACACCGTTCTATTCTGGGAATCACACTAAATCTCGATGGAATTGACTCCGTTTTTTCTTGTCTCTCTCAGCAAGATTCGTAGCAGTGTTACTCTAGGCCGGCTTCTCTTTATTGAAACCTTTGTCTCCAACTTCAATGTCACCTTTGGTATTCTTTAATCATTTCTTCTCAAGGTATGCTCAACATATCTCCATCTTCTCCTTCTTATACCAGTTGTTACTAGTGGTTGACCAGACATTTCTTCTCAAGGTATGTCCAAGATATCTCCATCTTCTCCTTCTTATACCAGTTGTTACCAGTAGTTGACCACACATTTCTTCTCAAGATATGCTCAACATATCTCCATCTTCTCATTCTTATACCAGTTGTTACCAGTGGTTGACCACACATTTCTTCTCAAGGTATGCCCAACATATCTCCATCTTCTCCCTTTACATCAGTTGTTAAACCAGTTGTTAAACCAGACATTTCCCTGACTTCCAGAAATGATTTCACGACTAGAGTTATACACATACCTTAGTAGCAACATAGACAAAGTAGGGGAACAAATAAACATGTGAAGATTAGAATACAAAAATCAAGGGGAAACTTTATTGTATTGAGTAATATATAGAAGTTATCATCAAATAGCTTGTCTTGAGCAGAACTTTGCCACCTCAACAGTCCTTCGTATTCCTCCCTCTCATATGCCAGATGTCCTGCATCTGCAGCCGTCATGTTCAACCCATCAGTTACATCCTGAATCCATCTTCTCCGTGGTCTTCCTCTTCTTCTCTTTGTTGGTATGTCTCCTTTCATGATGGTCTTCTCCAACCCTTCGTGTCTTTTTATATGCCCAAAATACTTCAATTTTCTCTTTCTTATTTGTAGCATCAGCAGTTTTTTTATTTTGAGTTTTATAGAAGTTATAGGAGATCAAAATAAACACAAAACTGAGAATCTTTCCATCAAATTTGAAGTCAGTGCTGTTGTATGACTCGGAGATATTGACGACAACAAAAGAAACCACAAGCAAGTACACACCTTCATAAAAGGATGTTTACATAGAATAGAGGGACTGAGATGGTGCTATAAGATTACGAAAGATTAAATCAGAGAAAGAACTAAGCATATACCAGTGGGAAAAGAGCTAAGGAAGAGATGTCTTTAGTACAACGATGAAAAATAGTTTGTTCTACTTGTTTATGAGTGGCGACTTAGTCTGAGCTGTATCCTAGCCTGTTACAATGCAAGTTTAACATTGCAATATGAGTGATGGCTATTAGTGTATCTAGCTGCAGCAAGTTACATTGATAATATGAGTGATGCTTTGTCTGAGCTGTATCCTAGCTCGTTACAAAGCACAAGTTTAACATTGCATAATATATGAGTGACGGCTTAGTCTGAGCTGTATCCTACAAAGCCAATTACGTTACATAGCTGTGCCAAAAGTTTAACATTGCATAATATATGAGTGACGGCTTAGTCTGAGCTGTATCATAGCATCGTTATAGTGTGCAAGTTTAACATTGCATAATATATGAGTATTGGACAATGAGCAAAGCGTAGTCACAAAAATAACTACATATGAAATGCGTTGCCTACAAAAAGTTACCAACAACACCAGAAAAGACAGAGTCACCAACATCAGCATAAGAAATAAAGTTGGCACAGAACCTTGCTTGAATTACATTGAGAAACAAAGAATGAAGTGGTTTGGCCACTTAATAAGAATGCATCCAAACTCCACAGTATACATAGTCTTCTACAACAGAACATTGGGAAAGAAGGCAAGAGGAAGACCACGAAAAAAAGATGGTTAGATGACGTAGCAGAATCCTGTGAAAGAGCAAAAATAACAATCACGCAAGCCACCAGAACAGCGCAAGACATAAACAGAAAACCACGACACTGGGCAACAACCCGGTAGCAGTGTGACGACACTGGGCACAACGGTAGCAGTGTGACGACACTGGCAACAACCGTAGCAGTGTGACGACAAAAGAAGAAAGAAGAATATATGAGTGACGACTTAGTCTGAGCTGTTTCCAAATGTCGTTACAACGTGCACGTTAAACATTGAATAATATTTGGAAATATTCCGAGAATTCTGTTTCAGAAATCTTACACCAAATATTTTTGTTACAACTCTGCATGATTTGTTTTATTTTAATTATCTCCTTTGATAACCTATCAAATGGATAAGAATCCGATAATAAAGTGGGGTCAAAGGCGCATAGGGACAACGTCGCGCTTGGATCAGTGAGCTGGCACTAATCAAGATCCTACCCCACCTCCACGTGGTGATCCTGAAACAGACAACGGTTCCTCTCTGGCTAAGCGGGTAGAGATCGAGAGAGCGAACTACAGGTAGTGGTGGTGGATGCTGATGATGGAGATGCTGAAGATGTTGAAGATGGAGATAATGAGGACTGAGATGCTGGGGATGGAGGTGCAGAGGGTGAAGATGCTGAAGATGGAGATAATGAGGATTGAGATGATGGACTGATGAACTCTAAAATAAAAACATAAATGAAAACACAAAATAACTTGTTGTTGAATCATTATTGATTATTATTGCCAATATAAAATTCACACAAATAATTGTAAAACAAACAACATGAAAACATGCTCACTATTATCTGGACAAATAATTGACTAACTAACTAACAACTTGAAAACATGCTCATTATTATCTGGACAAATAATTGACTAACTAACAAACAACTTGAAAACATGTTCATTATTATCTGGACAAATAATTGACTAACTAACTAACAACTTGAAAACATGCTCATTATTATCTGGACAAATAATTGACTAACTAACTAACAACTTGAAAACATGCTCATTATTATCTGGACAAATAATTGACTAACTAACTAACAACTTGAAAACATGCTCATTATTATCTGGACAAATAATTGACTAACAACTAACAACTGAAAACATGCTCATTATTATCTGGACAAATAATTGACTAACTAACTAACAACTTGAAAAATCTAATTATTATCTGGAGAAATAATTACTAATAACTAACAACTTGAAACATGCTATATTATCTGACAAATAATTGACTAACTAACTAACAACTTGAAAACATGCTCATTATTATCTGGACAATAATTGATAACTAATAACAACTTGAAAACATGTCATTATTTCTGACAAATAATTGACTAACTAACTAACAACTGAAAACATGCTCATTATTATCTGGAAATAAATTGCTAACTAACTAACAACTTGAAAACATGCTCATTATTATCTGGACAAATAATTGACTAACTAACTAACAACTTGAAAACATGCTCATTATTATCTGGACAAATAATTGACTAACTAACTAACAACTTGAAAACATGCTCATTATTATCTGGACAAATAATTGTCTAACTAACTAACAACTTGAAAACATGCTCATTATTATCTGGACAAATAATTGACTAACTAACTAACAACTTGAAAACATGTTCATTATTATCTGGACAAATAATTGACTAACTAACTAACAACATGAAAACATGCTCATTATTATCTGGACAAATAATTAACTAACTAACTAACAACATGAAAACATGCTCATTATTATCTGGACAAATAATTAACTAACTAACAACATGAAAACATGCTCATTATTATCTGGACAAATAATTAACTAACTAACAACATGAAAACGTGTTCCTTATTATCTGGAGAAATAATTGACTAACAACATGAAAACATGCTCATTATTACCTGGACAAATCTAATGATTTAGAGAGTACTTGCAATATCTAATTTTTCTTTTCTTCAAATTAGCATAACTTAAGTTACCAAATTATTATTGTTTGAAATTAATCTTCTTCTACTTTGCTTATCATTTGTTGTCAAGTGGCATGGGAGCTTTATTGTCTTATTCTTCTCTCATTCTTGACTGAAGCTGAGTGCCCAATTTGTGGTCCACAGTAAATTAAGCGCATGACCAGAGATCGCTGAAGAGAAGAAATCTTCTCTCTTTTTTTTCTCTCTCATTATGTTTTGATTCACATCGTCAAGATAATAAGATATTTCTAGAAAGGGCTCTTGTGTACATAGTGTTGTTCACTGCTTCTGTTATTTCTGTGGTCTACCTTTTATGTGGACGGAATTTTACATTGTATCTAAGTAGCATTGTCCTTTGAGTCACACTGTCTGTTGGTAATGTACTTTTGTGGCAAAATCATATCATTTGATATTTTTTGATGAATTTCAGTACTGATGTTGCACCCCATTTTCTTGATGATTTCATTTCTAAACTGGTTTCTTTTGATACTCCAGTACTCTGAACAGTCACTTCATCTGTGTCACGACTAGTTTTTTTCTCTCTATCGTTTGATCTCAGTGTCAATGTTTGACATTCATAGCATAATGTCTATAGAAAAATTGTTTTGTTATTGTCTCATGCAGGTTGTTGTGTATCTATGTTGTTGTAGTCATTCTGTGACGTTATGTTTCCATCTGTTTCATGGCTTCTCTCTAGCCTTTAAATTAGATCCATGTGTTGTGTCTGACTACATAAGATGGTCTAACAATAATATCATCATTCAGAGATCACATCTCAAGAAAATGACTTTGCTGTACACACCAGAACATGCTGAAGTGCACGGTAACGAGCATGCTGACTTTCTTGCAAACAATGCCCCGACTCAAGCGGGCAGAAGAATGGACAGTGCCGATATCATCAATGCGGTAGGCTCTCATTTATGTGACATGCCAAGTCTCAGACACTGGAACGAGTTCGAGTATTAGGAGTTAAGTTTGGACATACCAGACAGTGCCGTCTTCGTCGTAGAGAGAGAAGATATCGTAATCAACTTATCATGGGTACGTGAGCAAATGGACTTTGGGATGGCTGCTGCACGAAGGAACAGAGCACGAATGGGAATGCCCAATGTGTCATGACGTCGATCGCATAACATATTCATATTTTTGTTTGGCTAAATAATAAACAACTCACATCAAAATATTATTACAATAATACATTAATTTTTTAACAGTCTAATTAAACATAGATGGTAATTAGTCTCACAATTAAACACATCCCAGATTTTAACTAAATATGAAACTGTTTTTTTTGGTTTGTTTGATGGTTCTTCTCAACAATTTTGATCATTCTTATTGTGATATATAAACAGTCTTTGTCAAGTACATTCTTATTGTGATATATAAACAGTCTTTGTCAAGTACATTCTTATTGTGATATATAAACAGTCTTTGTCAAGTACATTCTTATTGTGATATATAAACAGTCTTTGTCAAGTACATTCTTATTGTGATATATAAACAGTCTTTGTCAAGTACATTCTTATTATGATATATAAACAGTCTTTGTCAAGTACATTCTTATTGTGATATATAAACAGTCTTTGTCAAGTACATTCTTATTGTGATATATAAACAGTCTTTGTCAAGTACATTCTCATTGTGATATATAAACAGTCTTTGTCAAGTACATTCTTATTGTGATATATAAACAGTCTTTGTCAAGAACGATTAGAAAATTACGCCCACTTTAGGCCCCTACTATGTAGGACAAGCGCATCCAAAACCAAGTTTTCGAGCTAGGAAATGTTCAAGTCTGTCTTGCTGACAGTCAAACACTTTCCTTCCTTCGCTGTACAATTCTCTTTAATGATCCGTTTATCGTCGTATATTTGGGCTTGGATCTACGCCAAAGAGCCTTTGTACTTTGCAGCCTTTTCTTACTTAGTGCTACGCTCCTTTTGCATCGTATGAGAAACACTCTTTAATGATCTTTTTAATGCTGTATATTTTGGCTTTGATCTATGCCAGATCATTTACAACTTTGCAAATTTTCTGACTGGGTGTGGTCGTTCCGGTACAGGAACATTTACAACCCTACTAGGACTGGTCATAGGAACGGTCCCTTTTCGGCTGCTTCATATGATCATTGCTCTTTAACGATCATTTTCCGTCGTATATTTTGGCTTTATGATCTACGCCTAAAGGTATGTCTACACTGTGCATCCTTTCTGACTTTGTGAGGTCGTTCTGGATTAGGGGCCTTTCTCCGGGGCACATAAGCTTGTCATGCACTCGATCAATTTTCGGCTTTTTAATTGACCTTTCATATGATCTGAGCCTGTGATGGCATCTTACCCGTGTAACACACCGTAAAAAGTGTCGACTTTCACCAATGTTTGGATATGGACGACCTGTCACACCTTTACATTGTCGGCTTTACGTTTCTAGCCACTGTGAGCTTATTCCGGAATAGGAACAATTTCAGCCTTTTTGAGACGAGTATCGGCACTCAGCAATTTGTAGTTTCTACTCTGCATTTTCCCTTAGCCCTGAGAAAACATTGGGCTGGGGATGCACACAAATAAACAAGAGGGTCGTTTCATTAGTGTTATCAGCGTGACTTAGATTTTACGCTCGTCATCATCACCCACTCCAACTTTTTCGTGGATATTAATTGTCAGTACAACAGTACCCTGCCCGGTTGTTCCAGGGAAAGCAGTTTCGTTAGGCACTAGAACGCAACGTTAGGATTTTTGCGCGGCCAACTTTATCCAATAAATGTATCTGCGTTTGGTCTCTTGTGCGCAGTTTACTATAATCTTCCCTTGTTCTAGCTATGTTCTAACTATGACTGAACTATGTTCTAACTATGAATGAATTATGTTCTAATTATGAATGAATGATGTTCTAACTATGAATGACTTATGTTCTAGTTATGGATGAATTATGTTCTAACTATGAATGATTTATGATCTAGCTATGAATGAGTTATGTTCTAACTATGAATGAATGATGTTCTAGTTATGGATGAATTATGTTCTAGCTATGAATGAATTATGTTCTAACTATTTATTCCACAGTTTCCTACAGATTGTTAATTCTACTCAGAATATTGCTTTGATTGGTTAATTCTACTCAGAATATTGCTTTTGATTGGTTAATTCTACTCAGAATATTGCTTTTGATTGGTTGATTCTACTCTTTACATAAAAAAAGTTAATTTCATATCCTTTACAGGACTTTGTGAATCAACCCCAGACTTTTAACGCTGTTTGTGATTTCTCTAGGCATTATTACGTTCAGTAGTTTGCCATTGCTTTCTGAACGGGTGGTGCCATCGCCCTTTTGCAAAATTCCACGCGAAACAATTTGCAACCAAACTGTTCGTAGCGTGATTCGAACTCAAAACGTCGGGTTAATAGACCGAGTCACTATCCCCTAAGCCACAGACGCCACCACTGTTTACATAACTCAAACAAAATATAACAATTCACACTTTCCTCTCATCCTATTTTTCTAACATTCTCAAAACTCTGTCTTTCCATTTTTATTTGCTCCATATGAAGCGTTATTCTCTATAGAATGGAAAGCCTCATTTTCAAAAGCCACTGGTTCCATAGTAAAATGTTCCTTGTCAAAATTGTCCTCTCTGAAATCTTCAGGATTGTTGTCTATTTCTTTGGAATCTTTTTTTCTGCATCAAATAATGAAGATAATGATAATGTTAGTAATGATGATGGTATGATGTATGTCAGAAAATAATAATAGTAAACGAACATCATCTGTCGTCAGTATAAATTAACACAACATGTGCTACACAAGTCGTCAGTATAAATTAACATAAGATGTGCTACACAAGTCGTCAGTATAAATTAACACATGTGCTACACAAGTCATCAGTATAAATTAACACAACATGTGCTACACAAGTCATCAGTATAAATTAACACAACATGTGCTACACAAGTCATCAGTATAAATTAACACTATTGCTACACAAGTCATCAGTATAAATTAACACATGTGCTACACAAGTCATCAGTATAAATTAACATAAGATGTGCTACACAAGTCATCAGTATAAATTAACAGATGTGCTACAAGTCATCAGTATAAATTAACACTACATGTGCTACACAAGTCATCAGTATAAATTAACTTAAGATGTGCTACACAAGTCATCAGTATAAATTAACATATGTGCTACACAAGTCGTCAGTATAAATTAACATATGCTACAATCATCAGTATAAATTAACATATGTGCTACACAAGTCGTCAGTATAAATTAACATATGTGCTACACAAGTCGTCAGTATAAATTAACATATGTGCTACACAAGTCGTCAGTATAAATTAACACATGTGCTACACAAGTCGTCAGTATAAATTAACATAAGATGTACTACACAAGTCATCAGTACAAATTAACATAAGATACACAATCAATTTATCATAATTAGTACAACAAAGGTAGAAGATATGGTATTATTGGTTACTAAAACTGACGTCATTGTACTCCGGGCAGACCCATAAGTGTTCAATCTCCCCCAAAAGATATCGAAGAGTATGCATACTAATGGTTCTGTGGTCCGCTGGCTAAACATACTTCTCACTCTGCCCCTCAGGGATTCAGTTCTATCTGTACAATGGGTAATCCCAAACTGCTTAAATGGCTGGATCGATTCAATATCTATTTTAGTGTCGTCATCCAACAGACAGTCGCGAAGAGACCGAAGAACATCCCCTTATCCATCTTCAACTCCCAACAATCGATTCTGTTGATGCAAGCCTGTCCGCTCTCTCATTACCGTAAACATCCGGGACAGTAAATTCAGATAAGCCTATAGAAACTTCTATAGATGACATCCATTCATACCGAAACCTGCCCTTCTGGATCTTATGAAGCATCGACTGAGAGTCAGATACAACAACAACAACCCCAGCAAATAAAGTCCCAGAGAGTCAATGGAGGGCAACAGTAACGGCCTCAACTTCCATCCACATACTGGAAGTAGTTGTAGATATAGTATTAAGAGCATGACAAGCAAAAACTTAACTTAACCCTCGCTTCTTCATTGTAAAATTGTATAGAAACAATAAAAATTCAGCAGTAACACTTAATTAGTCAAACATAACAGTAAAACATACACCTACCTTGATTCCCAGCAAATACAACAAAATATCACAATGATCACAACTATCAGAAGTAGAGCAAGAATAACTCCAACAGGGATATACCAAGGCTGTTGAAAGAAAGAGTACAAACATTAACATCATCATCATCAGTGGCGGCTCGTCATTAAGGGCTAGCGGGGCCAGGCCCCATCAAAAATAATGTGTAACGTGCATTTATTATTTAATAAATTAAAATATAGCCTAATCCAAAAACCATGATTTTCCCGAACATTTGTGCTTGGCCCCACTAACAAAAAGGATCACGAGCCGCCACTGATCATCATCATCATCATCAAGGTGTGTATCCTTTATAGGACGTTGCTCTCTTTGCATCACATCTGAAATTCACTCTGTCTCTTGCCAGTTCACCCACTTCGTCGATGGTCATGTTCATGGTTTCTTTAATATCTTGTAGCCATCTTCTTCTTGGTCTGCCTCTGCGTCCTGGGACCCTGCCCTCTAGTATTGTTCTTTCCAGGCCACCGTGACGCTTGATGTGACCAAAGTATGTAATTTTTTTGGTATATTATGTTGTTTATCAGCCAATTCTCTTTAACGTTTAGTTCTTTCCGGACATCAGTGTTCGTTCTTTTTCTGTCCATGGTATTCGTAGGATCTTTCTGTAGCATTTAGTTTCGAAGGACTGGATTTTCGTTCTTAATTTACATTAACATCAGTGTACAAAATACATGCAGATAAAAATAAAGTATATCTCGAGATTTTTTGCCTTCAACGTTTCCTATAGACCCCAAGGTCTGCAACTTATCATTGCCAGTTATTTCAGTTTTTTTTAAATTTCATGTTTACAAAATTATTTCTGAACTCTCTGCCATTAATTTATTTCAGCTTCTGTAACAAAACCACTTTTTAAATAAGATATTGGTTTTTTACCGCAACTTGACACTACACGAAAAATAGATTCCGATTTCTTTTCGCAACATGACCCTACCTGAAAAAATAGATTTAGATTTGTTACCGCAACTTACTACTACCTGAAAAATAGATTTAGATTTCTTACCGCAACTTAAGAGACAACTTAATCTCTTCTGTAGAATTGAATCCAATATTTCTTGTCTTTCTCAGAAAAGTTTATTTCAGGGCTTTCCAGACGTCCTTTCTTTCTTTAAACATTTACCTCCTACTTCAATGCCCCTTTTGTAAATCTTTTGTAAATTCTTCTCAGAATATGCTAAACATATCTCCATCTTCTCTTTGTTACAATAGTTGTTGCTATTAGTTGACGAGATTTCTTCCAAAGTATGCGAACATATCCCCACCTTCTCTTTTATACTATCTGTTACTAGTGGTTGGCCAGACATTTCTCTGATTTTGTCACCTTTCCTGAATTTACTCCATTTTATGTTCATTATTTTTTAAATACGACTTTAAAAAACAATACATTCAACTTACTTTCTATATCTTTAGTCATTTTCCAACTTTTGCTTTGTTATAATTGAGACAGCATTGGAATTGAAAATTAATAATTTAGTTTTTAAAACTATATAAATTGGAGTTCCATATTTTATTTAGACTTTTAAAGCTGATGTTGCTTTGACAAATCATATCTCAATTTATTTTTTCGTTTCTCCCAAGCAATCAAAAATATTGTTATCCAAATATATGAACTGCTCTGTTAATATTACTTGTTTCTTGTCTGTAGATAAAGTGCTATGAAAATGGTCTCATTGATATTTTATATTATCCAGTAGTAATAAGTTTTGTATGGGATTGCAGTAGTAATAAGTTTTGTATGGGATTGCAGTAGTAATAAGTTTTGTATGGGATTGCAATAGTAATAAGTTCTGTATGGGATTGCAATAGTAATAAGTTCTGTATGGGATTCCATTAGTAATAAGTTCTGTATGGGATTGCAATAATAATAAGTTCTGTATGGGATTGCTGGCAGTAAAGTTCTGTATGGGATTGCTGGCAGTAAAGTTCTGTATAGGATTGCCAACAGTAAAGTTCTGTATAGGATTGCCAACAATGAAGTTGTGTATAGGATTGCCGACAGTGAAGTTGTGTATAGGATTGCCAACAGTGAAGTTGTGTATAGGATTGCCGACAGTGAAGTTGATAGCATTCTGCGCTACTGACCCCATGCAGTGAAAAATATCAGGGTTCAAGGCCAGCTTCAGTAGAAACTACCAGTGTGTACACGGTAAGCGATTGGATTACAGTAGACCCTGATAATTTATTTGTGGATCTAAATTACAAGCACCTCTTAAGTAAGGTTTACCTCAATGACGAGGGACACTAGTGATAAGGAAAGCATGCTTTCACGCAAAAATCACACAGTTTCCATGACTATGACTGAAGTGGTAGTAAACAAAAATATCAGTTCTTTATACACAATGTAATATGTTGTACCGAATATGTTCAGTTGAAGGGTAAATGCTTAAATGACTGCTGGATCGGAAAAGTAAAGTAAAAGTAAAGTATCAATCAAGTGCCGTGCCTGCCGACGTAGGCGATCATGTCTTTCCACAACTCTCTTTGCTTGGTGCATGCCATAAGTTCTGACGTCGATATTTTGTCGAACCATGATGTCAGGCCATCCAACATCTTCTCCCTCTGTCTTCCACGATCTCTCCTTCCCTGAATTTTACATGTAGTCACCAAATGTTCTAAACTTTCTCTTCGCATTATATGCCCGAAGAACCTTGATTGTCAGATTCTTATTCTTTTGATAAGCTTTCTTTGTATGATTTAAAACCTGCTCATTTGTTTTCTTTGCTGTCCATTGAATTTTCAGTATTCTTCTGTTCTTATTCTTCTTTGCGTTCGTTCTTTACAACCAATTTTAATCACTCTTTGTGATATGTTTGATCTTTGCCAAGAACGTGTATACGTTGCACATTGGTTTGGTAGGCCCTTAAATGCATAGACTTCTATACGTTTAGGACATGTGCATCCGATTTCAACCAAACCTCCTTAGACGCCTCTTACGATATGCGTGGCAGGTAACAGTGGTGCTATTCTTTACACCCCAAATTTGGGCATCGGTAACCACTCGGGCGAGTATTCTTCTGTAAAACCACATCTCTGTGGCTTCCAATGATCGTATTGATTGTTTGTTCATTGTCCATGATTTGCTGCCATACATAAGCATTGATTCAATATAGCACTAGAGTACTCGTTTTCGTAATGTCATTGGTTATATTCGTTAGATTTAGAACGTTAGGGATTTGAAATTTTGTGTTTGGTGGCCATTTTGTATTGTTTCCATGGCAACGCATTGACATTTTTTTGGTAAACTAACCTTTTTCCACTCTTTTAAGTCAAAATCTCTCAAAATTGTTATACAAATTTTATATTAATATGAAAACAACGAAACAAAATTCCAGACCAGAGTCCCCCCCACTCTACAAGTAAAAGTAGCAAGTAACTTACAAATGCTGCATCATCATCGCCATTGCCTGCGTTGCCAGTTCCCTCATCTTCCGAAACAATGATGTTTACGCCATTATTATGGAAGTGAGTGTTTATGATGTCGTTATCTGGCCGAACAAGGTCAAGATCGGTAATACCATCTGTCTCTCCTGTATGGTTGATAATGAATTTAATTTTTCTGTGTGGATCCCTAAAAACAAAAACAAAGAAATGGATGACAAGATGGAACACATAGTTTCATTGATTGATTGATTACAGTGGCGGCTCGTGATCATTTTTGTTGATGGGGCGAGACATTTTTTTCCGGATAAATCATGGTTTTTGGTTGCTATATTTTAATTTATAAAATAATAAATACACGTTAAACATAATTTTTGGCGGGGCCTAGCCCCACTGGCCCTTAATGACGAGCCGCCACTGATTGATTGATTAATTATACAATCATCACTGTAAAATCAGACACTGTACGAATCAAGTGTCTCAAATAGCTATGCAATATTTAGGCACAACAACTAATCTCAACATCACATTTAAATAAAAGTACGCAAACCTAACTCTATATTCCATAATATACCACATGTTATGAAAATGTGTTGCATTTACTTTTACTGACCTATTGGTTTCGGCTGTTTCATTTTTTGTTGGAGACACAGAAATAATAATGACCTTGACTGTTCCGGAATATTCTGAAAACAAAAACAGACATATATAAAAATCTTGTCTTCTACCTTATCTATGCTTTATATATATATACTAAGTTAACGACGGTACAATATGCTTTATATATATATATATATATTAGCGCCCATCGCAAGCGATGATGACAACATATCAGACATGTGCTGCTGCACCACTCTGGTGTGTGTGGAGGTGACTGTAGAGTCCAATCCTAGAACACAATCCCCTACCACAGGTGGGGGCATACATGATCAAAGTTAAACATGTGAGTGTTGTGTGTTATGTCTTTTCACGCAGCTCGTTTTATCTGTGCCTCAACGGCAGGATGATTGTCAGCTATACGGGTTCCTCTTATGTTGTTACAGTGCTACATTTGCCGATCTTGCGCAAGGGATTCCTAGCACATGGTGTCTACATCGAAGCATTAAGAGTGACTTTCACAGCGTCTTTCACAGGACACAGACTAATCAGGTCAGATTCGATTGAACAGTATTTGTACAAAACACTTGAGATATGCTTTTTATGTTTGTATATATGTGACGAAACAACATCATACATACAAAGCTACATATGAATGATGTATGCATATGTGGTATATGTGCAAACACAATAAAGCATATCTCATATCGTATCATCATATCCACGAGGACTGATGATGTTTGCTCAAACATATGGATAATTATTTCTCTGAATGTGGTACAGTTGCGTCTTTTCTTTATCATGGAAAAATTGATCACTGCTAATTAAACCTTTCACTAACAGTTACTCAGACTATTTAGCCAATGTCAGTATACATTTTGCCAAGGAGAAGTGTATATGTTAGCACATTTTGCCTGAACGAAGAAATTGCCTGGAATGTATATGTTAGCATTCATATGTTGCCTGGGAAATCGTGTATATGTTAGCACATCTTTGCCGGAGAATGATATTAGTTAGTCATTTAGAATGTTAGACATTTTGCCAAGGAGAAGTGTATATGTTAGTTAGCACACTGACTTATTACAATGTTAGAACATGGCAGCAATGGGGGCAAGCCATTCATAATTAATCAAGATATAAACCTTCAAAAATAAAGAAAAATACTTGCTAATCACTAACAATTTACTATAAGCTATAGTGAACAAAAGGGAAGTAACTAATCACTAACAATTTACTATAAGCTATAGTGAACAAAAGGAAATAACTAATCACTAACAATTTACTATAAGCTATAGTGAACAAAGGGGAAGTAACTAATCACTAACAATTTACTATAAGCTATAGTGAACAAAAGGGAAGTAACTAATCACTAACAATTTACTATAAGCTATAGTGAACAAAAGGGAAGTAACTAATCACTAACAATTTACTATAAGCTATAGTGAACAAAGGGGAAGTAACTAATCACTAACAATTTACTATAAGCTATAGTGAACAAAAGGGAAGTAACTAATCACTAACAATTTACTATAAGCTATAGTGAACAAAAGGGAAGTAACTAATCACTAACAATTTACTATAAGCTATAGTGAACAAAAGGGAAGTAACTAATCACTAACAATTTACTATAAGCTATAGTGAACAAAAGGGAAGTAACTAATCACTAACAATTTACTATAAGCTATAGTGAACAAAAGGGAAGTAACTAATCACTAACAATTTACTATAAGCTATAGTGAACAAAAGGGAAGTAACTAATCACTAACAATTTACTATAAGCTATAGTGAACAAAAGGGAAGTAACTAATCACTAACAATTTACTATAAGCTATAGTGAACAAAGGGGAAGTAACTAATCACTAACAATTTACTATAAGCTGTAGTAAACAAAAAAGGAGAAACATATGGTTACCTTTATTTGCATCCCTCCAAGCATCTTCAAGAGACTTCTGAATGGAATCTAGTTGACTAGAGTTGGCAGGATTAAAGTATCCATGTGTTGTAATGTTCTGGATACCTCTGACCTCACAATCGCACACGACTAGAGACCCATTTTCTTGAAACTTTTTCTGAAAAATCTGCACTGACGGTTCTTCAGCAAATGTCAAGCTAGAGTCTGCCTGATCAATGGTGACGTAGTAGTCTATGATAGTAACAGAGGAGGCACTGTGGGTAGAATATTTTATAATGAAAGCATGTCCGATATTTAGAGATGTTATATTTGCTAGGAAAAAAAAGCAAAAACAGCCCTTTGCTGGAACCAAAAGGGAAAAAACAAAAGAGATGAAGGTCTAAAAATACACGGAAATAGATTTAGAGCAGAGATTAACGATATATCGAAGAGATGGAAGAAGTTGAAAGAGATAGATAAAGATATGAAGGAGATACAAGAGATAGCTAAAGATAGGAAGAAATGGAAGAAGATACAAGAGATAGCTAATGATAGGAAGAGATGGAAGAAGATACAAGAGATAGCTAAAGATAGGAAGAGATGGAAGAAGATACAAGAGATAGCTAAAGATAGGAAGAGATGGAAGAAGATACAAGAGATAGCTAAAGATAGAAAGAGATGGAAGAAGATACAAGAGATAGCTAAAGATAGGAAGAGATGGAAGAAGATACAAGAGATAACTAAAGATAGGAAGAGATGGAAGGAGATACAAGAGATAGCTAAAGATAGGAATAGATGGAAGAAGATAACTAAAGATAGGAAGAGATGGAAGGAGATACAAGAGATAGGTAAAGATATGAAGAGATAGAAGGAGATACAAGAGATAGCTAAAGATAGAAAGAGATGGAAGGAGATACAAGAGATAGCTAAAGATAGGAAGAGATAGAAGGAGATACAAAAATAACTAAAGATAGAAAGAGATGGAAGGAGATACAAGAGATAGCTAAAGATAGGAATAGATGGAAGAAGATACAAGAGATAGCTAAAGAAAGGAAGAGATGGAAGGAGATAACTAAAGATAGGAAGAGATGGAAGAAGATACAAGAGATAGCTAAAGAAAGGAAGAGATGGAAGAAGATACAAGAGATAGCTAAAGAAAGGAAGAGATGGAAGAAGATACAAGAGATTGCTAAAGATAGGAAGAGATTGAAGAAGATACAAGAGATAGCTAAAGAAAGGAAGAGATGGAAGGAGATACAAGAGATAGCTAAAGAAAGGAAGAGATGGAAGGAGATACAAGAGATAGCTAAAGAAAGGAAGAGATGGAAGGAGATACAAGAGATAGCTAAAGATAGGAAGAGATGGAAGAAGATACAAGAGATAGCTAAAGAAAGGAAGAGATGGAAGGAGATACAAGAGATAGCTAAAGAAAGGAAGAGATGGAAGGAGATACAAGAGATAGCTAAAGATAGAAAGAGATGGAAGGAGATACAAGAGATAGCTAAAGATAGGAAGAGATGGAAGGAGATACAAGAGATAGCTAAAGATAGGAAGAGATGGAAGAGATACAAGAGATAGCTAAAGATAGGATAGATGAAGAAGATACAAGAGATAACTAAAGATAGGAAGAGATGGAAGGAGATACAAAAGATAGCTAAAGATAGGAAGAGATGGAAGGAGATAACTAAGATAGGAAGAGATGGAAGAAGATACAAGAGATAGTAAAGAAAGGAAGAATGAAGAAAGATACAAGAATAGCTAAAGAAAGGAAGAGATGGAAGGAGATAACTAAAGATAGGAAGAGATGGAAGAAGATACAAGAGATAGCTAAAGAAAGGAAGAAATAAGAAGATACAAGAGATAGCTAAAGAAAGGAAGAGATGAAGAAGATACAAGAGATAGCTAAAGATAGGAAGAGATTGAAGAAGATAAAGATAGCTAAAGAAAGGAAGAGATGAAAGAGATACAAGAGATAGCTAAAGAAAGGAAGAGATGGAAGAAGATACAAGAGATAGCTAAAGATAGGAAGAGATGGAAGAAGATACAAGAGATAGCTAAAGAAAGGAAGAGATGGAAGGAGATACAAGAGATAGCTAAAGAAAGGAAGAGATGGAAGGAATACAAGAGATACTAATGATAGGAAGAGATGGAAGGAGATACAAGAGATAGCTAAAGATAAGGAGAGATGGAAGGAGATACAAGAGATAGCAAAGATAGAAGAGATGGAAGGAGATACAAGAGATAGCTAAAGATAGAAGGATGAAGAGATACAAGAAGATAGCTAAGATAGAAGAGATGGAAGAAGATACAAAGATAGCTAAAGATATGAAGAGATGAAGGAGATACAAGAGATGATTAAGATAGAAAGAGATGGAAGAAGATCAAGAGATAGCTAAAGATAGAAAGAGATGGAAGAAGATACAAGAGATAGCTAAGATAGGAAGAGTGAGAAGAGATACAATAGATAGCTAAAGATAGGAAGAGATGGAAGAAGATATAGAATAACTAAGATAGAAGAGATGAAGAGATTAAAGAGATAACTAAAGATAGGAAGAGATGGAAGAAGATAACTAAAGATAGGAAGAGATGGAAGAAGATACAAGAGATAGCTAAAGAAAGGAAGAGATGGAAGAAGATACAAGAGATAGCTAAAGAAAGGAAGAGATGGAAGGAGATAAAAGAGATAGTAAAGATAGGAAGAGATGGAAGAAGATACAAAATATAGCTAAAGAAAGGAAGATTGTGAAGAAGATACAAGAGATGCTAAAGAAAGGAGAGATGGAAGAAGATACAAGAGATAGCTAAAGAAAGGAAGAGATGAAGAAGTCACAAGAGATAGCTAAAGAAAGGAAGAGATGGAAGGAATACAGAGATAGCTAAAGTAGAAAGAGATGGAAGGAGATACAAGAGATAGCTAAGATAGGAAGAGATGGAAGGAGATACAAGAGATAGCTAAAGATAGGAAGAGATGGAAGAGATACAAGAGATAGCTAAAGATAGAAGAGATGGAAGGAGATACAAGAGATAGCTAAAGATAGGAAGAAATGGAAGGAGATACAAGAGATAGCTAAAGATATGAAGAGATGGAAGGAGATACAAGAGATAGATTAAGATAGAAAGAGATGGAAGAAGATACAAGAGATAGCTAAAGATAGAAAGAGATGGAAGGAGATACAAGAGATAGCTAAAGATAGGAAGAGATAGAAGGAGATACAAGAGATAGCTAAAGATAGGAAGAGATGGAAGGAGATACAAGAGATAGCTAAAGATAGAAAGAGATGGAAGGAGATACAAGAGATAGCTAAAGATAGGAGAGATGGAAGGAGATACAAGAGATAGATAAAGATAGAAAGAGATGGAAGAAATACAAGAGATAGTTAAAGAAAGGAAGAGATGGAAGGAGATACAAGAGATAGATTAAGATATGAAGAGATGGAAAGAGTTGACAGGGCATATGCTCCAACCAGAATTAAAAGGGAACAGGAATGAGAAATAGAGATATTGACGAGGTAAAATAGTTGTCTATGATGGACACTTACTTTATTGTGACTGAGCTATTAGAATCCACGTTTAGTATGAAGAGGTGTACATCATCAGGGGAAATCTCTGCGAATGGATGTAACAATTTATATATATAAAATCAGCTAATAGCAACACAGCTTTATGTTGCCATAACAACGGTACGTCTATGATATTAACGATACAACAAACTAAAACATGACAACAGCTTTCATTTGCATCATCCAACTCGTACAATGTGTGTTGTGCAGTTTGTTTATCTCTGCGTCCACCAGAGTTGAGGTTTGCATGTCTCTCGTACAAAGAAAGAAAAGTGAAATTTAGTAGCCTGCTGATGACTCATAGAACACACAAGCCAACCCCACATCTCAGTGGTATAGACAGGAAACTTTGACTGCAATGGCTAAAGTTAACCGAACTATGGACAGGACCGTGCGGTATATTTTCTCAGTATGATGCAAGTCTTCGAAATGTGCACCTTAAATTGTTTTTCTTTAAAATAATCTTTAATTGTGATTTTGATTTCGTTGCTTATGCCCCCTCCCCTTACGGTTCCGCCTGATGCGGCGCCTCTCTATGTCATAGCACGACATGGGCGTGACTATGGGGCTCGTCTAGGAGATAAACTCTACTAGGTTTCGGTTTTTCATCTTCTTCTTGTTTTCCTTTTGGTCTGTAACATAAGCAGGTAAACCAGAATAATAATCATGCAGATTGAGAACACGTGATTGTTGTTAGAGCAAACAAATAAGTAGAAGAAGAAGAAGAAGAAGATGTGCCTCATCCTCATCATCATCTTCTCATCATCATCATCAAATAGTTTGTCCTGAGCAGAACTTTGCTACCCCAACAGTCCTCCGGAATTTCTCTCTCTTTCATAGGCCAGATGTCCCGCTTCTGCAGCCGTCATGTTCAAACCATCAGTTACATCCTGAATCCATTTTCTCCGATAATATGGAATACATCATCATCAACTCAAGCATAAAAATCCATCAAGATTACATGGAAATAACATCAATAAACAAGTGGGACTCTGTGGCTAAGTGGTTAAGCTTTGCTTTGTGAGTCGAAGGTCGTGGGTTCGAATCCGGACCGCGCCGTTCTGTTTATGTGCTCAGTTTTTTTCCAGAGACTCCTAGGATTGTTGCTGGAGCTACGGAGTTCGTGCTTTGTGCAATACTCTCTGCAGATGGCGTGCCGTTTCTGCGGAGAGGGACCGGGCCATATGGGGTAAAACCCGGTGCAATGAAGTCAATCCTTTGGCTTTAAAGCCCATATTAAACCCTTTAAAAATAAATAAACAGTGTGTATTTGTCAGAGTTTAAAAAAAAAGCTGATCATACTTAAATGATGTGCTGATTCCGTGTGTGTGTAGACCAGGCTCTAACTATTAACTATTACACTTAACAAGACCTTCTTAGATAAACATGTTACTAAAATGTGCATTTCTACAAGGAAGACATTCCTATTGGTCTCTTTTTCTTTTTCTTTGCGTTTGTTCTTTACGACCAAATGTAATCCTCTTGTGATATGTTTGATCTTTGCCAAGAACGTGTATACGTTGCACATTGCTTTGGTAGGCCCCTAAACGGATAGACTTCTATATGTTTAGGACGTATGCATCCGATTTCAGCCAACGCCTCTTACGACATGCGTGGCAGGTAACAGTGGTTCTGTTCTTTACGCCCCATATTTGGGCCCCGGTAACCACTCAGGCGGCCTCTGTTATCTCTGAGGTCCACATTTTGCGTGGCCTACCTTTTCCTTTTTATCCACTTGTATTGGAGTAATATTACTCTTTGAGGTGGACTGTCAATTGGTAATCTGCTTATGTGGCAGAACCATTTAATTTGTTACTTCTTAATGAAGTTTAGTACTAATGTTGTACACACCTTTTGCCTGATGTCTTCATTTCTAAACCGGTCTCTTCTTGATACTCCCAGCATTCTACGTAGACACTTCATCTCTGTCGTGACTAGTTTTCTTCTATCATTTAATGTCACGGGCCATGTTTAGCACTGATAGCAAAATGTCTATAGCATGCCAAAAGATGCAGAAATTCATCACTCAAGACATCCGAGAAGAACAAGAGAAACACAGAAGATCACGACACTGGGCTACAATCTGGTAGCAGTGTGATAAGATAAGAAAGACAAGAATCAGGGTAAGCGGACAAGAAGAAGAAGATAATGATGATCATGGATACAAGATGTGTTAGATTATTTGAATATGATTGCAATTGAGACATGACATTGTGTCTATGATAGTCTGTACAGAACAAGCAACTGGATGATGATGATACAAGCTTGGTTAACTAGACAAGAGAACAGACTCCAGTGTGTTCCTTGAAGATAATAGTTTCTTAGTTTTGTTCAACAGATGACAAAACGTACACATGTTAGTAGTGTTTCCAATCTCCTGCTTATGTCCCCATCCCATCATTCAACATAGTGATACATTGTAACCAGTGGCCGCTCGTCATTAAGGGTCAGTGGGGCGGGCCCCACAAAAATATGTGTAACGTGTATTTATTATTTTATAAATTAAAATAGAACCTAATCCAAAACCATGATTTTTCCAAAAATGTGTGTCTGGCCCCACCAACAAAAATTAGCACGATCCGCCACTGATTACAACATATCTCACGTTATCACAGTGATACCTGCCGACTTATGTTATGTTTTCACAGTGATACCTGCCGACTCATGTTATGTTTTCACAGTGATACCTGCCGACTCATGTTATGTTATCACAGTGATACCTGCCGACTTATGTTATGTTATCACAGTGATACCTGCCGACTTATGTTATGTTATCACAGTGATACCTGCCGACTTATGTTATGTTATCACAGTGATACCTGCCGACTTATGTTATGTTATCACAGTGATACCTGCCGACTTATGTTATGTTTTCACAGTGATACCTGCCGACTCATGTTATGTTTTCGCAGTGATGTCTGCCGACTCATGTTATGTTTTCACAGTGATACCTGCCGACTCATGTTATGTTATCACAGTGATACCTGCCGACTTATGTTATGTTATCACAGTGATACCTGCCGACTCATGTTATGTTATCACAGTGATACCTGCCGACTCATGTTATGTTATCACAGTGATACCTGCCGACTTATGTTATGTCCAGGCAAAGATATATATAATTAATATTATTATCAATATCACCACCATCTACAACATTAACACCATTATTATAACAACTACAACCTTCTTCTTCTTTTGTCGTCACACTGCTACCGGGTTGTTGCCCAGTGTCGTCACACTGCTACCGGGTTGTTACCCAGTGTCGTAGTTTTCTGTTTTTGTTTTGCGCTGTTCTGGTGGCTTGGGTGATTGTTATTTTTGCTCTTTCACAGGATTCTGCTATGCCATCTAACCATCTTTTTTGTGGTCTTCCTCTTGCCTTCTTTCCGATGTTCTGTTGTAGAAGACTGTATACTGTGGAGTTTGGATGCATTCTTATTAAGTGGTCAAGCCACTTCATTAACACCATTTTTATAACAACTACGAGATTCTTACCCTTATTAGTCTCTATCCAAGACTGTCTTAAAATCTCTCGTAATTGTGCACTATTTCCAGACACTTGTCCCTCTAATATCACATGATATTTCTGTCTTAAAGGCACTCCAGGTTCCAGTACTCCGACCATGGTGTTACTCATTGTATGTGTTATCTCCTCTTGTGAAATGAGTGGTAACTCACGCCCATATATAAGTGGTTTAAACGTCACCTTGGTTACCAACAAACTGAAAAATACATGTTTATGCAATGAAACAAACATATTGATATAGAAATGCTTCGGTTGCATTAACAGGTTAGACCCTAGATTCCCAAACTTTTTCAGCCCACCGCCCCCTTTGCGCAACATAAACTTTGTAACGCCTTCCCCTCCACATTATAACAGTTTACCAACTCCCTCCCCCTTCCCCACATATGTACATGATCTATTTTATCTTTGACATAGAAAATGTGATATATATTTCTGTCATACATGGTCAATTTTCAAATGATTATATGCATGAAATAGAAAATTGATCAAAAAATGGATTGGGCATAAGATCAATTTAAATGCAGAATTCAAATTTTAAATGATTATTCAATCGCAAAATCACGAAAATAATTTATTTTAAAATATTTATGATTAATTTCTTCTTTAAGGAGCCACCGACCCTAATCGCCTGAACACCCAAATTCTTCTGAACCCACTATTGCCCCCCGTTTCCTACAACGCTTGATCTGCAGATCTACATGATCTGCAGCTCTGCATGATCTGCAGCTACCATCTGATGTTATCCGAATTCCAATGTATTTAAATTAATAACATTTCTTAGTTCCATTCCAGTTTACTTTGATAGTAGATTTTAATGAAGTCTGCCGATAGTTGAGACTATCATATTTTTTTATTGTTACTTCTTGCTATTCAAACTTACAACTTTTTATTGTTACTTCTTGCTATTCAAACTTACAACTTTTTATTGTTACTTCTTGCTATTCAAACTTACAACTTTATGTTACTTCTTGCATTCAAACTTACAACTTTTATAGTTACTCTGCTATTCAAACTTACAGCTTTTTATTGTTACTTCTTGCTATTCAAACTTACAACTTTTTATTGTTATTATCTGCTATTAAAAACTTCTTGTTAGTTCTTGTTACCACCATCATAATAATTCGTTTTTAGAGCTTCATCTTCTCAGTTTTTCCAGAATGTATCCTTTGTATATTTGTCTTGTCCAGAATGTATCCATTTTATTTTCTAAAATTATATTGTCACTTAACTAATTTTCTTAAATTCTAAATTTGTATTGAATAGTTCTATTTTTTATCCATGTAAACTGGACAAAATGCCCTATAACATTTCATTTCTAAAGCATTGATATATGTTTATCAGCAGTGGCGGCTCGTGATCATTTTTGTTGGTGGGGCCAGACAGAAATTTTCGGAAATATCATGGTTTCGGTTAAGTTTTATATTAATGTATAAAATAATAAATACACGTTACACCTTATGTTTGGTGGGGCCAGGTCCTATTGGTCCTTAATTACGAGCCGCTACTGTTTATCAGTAATGCTACATCACACACATATACGCCCGAGTGGTTACCGGTGCCCAAATTTGGGGTGTAAAGAATATAACCACTGTTACCTGCCACGCATGTCGTAAGAGGCGACTAAGGAGGTTTGGCTGAAATCGGATGCACGTGTCCTAAACGTGTAGAAGTCTATGCGTTTAGGGGCCTACCAAACCAATGTGCAACGTATACACGTTCTTGGCAAAGATCAAACATATCACAAAGAGTAATTAAAACTGATCGTAAAGAACGAACGTAAAGAAGAAGAAGACATCACACACACAAAACCAATTTAAAAACAGATATTTGCTTGCTTACCCTGTCACGTCATAGAAAAAATCTCTCTTTATTAGTTTTACCTCTGTAAGCAGAAACAATAGAAAAATATTACCTGAAATTTTAATACAAATTCTAAATAGCAAAACACGTACAAACAAATTCTACAACATGAAATCACGGTAAACAAATATATGAACTATTTTCACAATTAAATTATATGCAGAACAAAAGTGTTTCGAAATATTTTCACTTTTTGTTGCAGTAAAAGAATGACTGAAATATACGAAACCGACCGGAAGCATTGCAAGACAGGCACTGTTTTTGGAGCCCGCAGGGTAAGAGAAGTAGGGTAAGACCTAGACAGACCTGGAGAAGAGAGCTGGAGGCTGATATTAAAAGGATAGGTAAAACATGGAGAGAATTGAAAAGGATGGCAAGAGAGAGGAAGAGCTGGAAGAAGTTTGTTGAAGACCTGTGCTCCGTTGGGAGTTGAAAGGTGAAGAAGAAGAAGAATGAGCTATTTAACATATTTGTTATTATTACATTAAGTTATATAGGAACCGTCAGCATGAATACTCTTGATGATCTGCTGTAACATACTAAGTACTTATTGGTCTGTTTGAGCGCAGCCACGTAGAATTTCTCTCCTTTTCTCTGTCTTTTACCCGGATTGGGGCATAGGCCCTCAACCAACTCATGCCAAGTCTTCCTATCTCTAGCTATCTCCTGCAGCTACCTCTTTGATCTCCGCCTCCAAATCTCGTCTCCATGTATTTCTCAGCCTCCCTTCTTTCGCTGTCCCTGCGGGTTCCAGGCAAGGACCCTTCTTGTTATATTCCCTCCGGTTTTCGCAAAGTGTGTCCTATCCAGCGCCAGCGTCTTTCTTTAACCTGATCGTTCACTGAAATCTTACTAACTAAATAATTAATTTCATTACGTGAAAATACTTTGGGAGTACATCTATAGTAATAATAAGATACTCCCGAGTGGTTACCGGGGTCCACATTTGGGGTGTAAAGAATAGAACCACTGTTACCTGCCACGCATGTCGTAAGAGGCGATTAAGGAGGTTTGCTAAAATCTGATGCAATGTCCTAAACGTGTAGAAGTCTATGCGCTTAGGGGCCTACTAAACCAATGTGCAACGTATACACGTTCTTGGCAAAGATCAAACATATCACAAAGAGTGATTAAAATTGGTTGTAAAGAACGAATGCAAAGAAGAAGAAGAAGAATAACAAAATATGAGCAGGACGAAACATTTTAAAGAATTGCTAAACAGACCACCACCAACAGTAGTATCAGACATACCAGACCCAACAGAGGAACTAAAGATTGATACTGAAACATCCAGGTAAGATGATATCAATACAGCCAGTAAATCTCTAAAGATTAGCAAGGCAGCAGGGTATGATAATTTAAATGCTGAGTTATTAAAAATAGACCCAGGACTCGTCGCTAATATACTTCTACCCAGTGGCGACTCGTGATCATTTTTGTTGGTGTGGGCCGGACAAACATTTTGGGAAAAATTATAGTTTGGGGTTAGGTTATATAGTAGTTATTCAGGATTTTTGGTGGGGTCCGGCCCCACTGACCCTTAATGACGAGCCGCCACTGCTACTACCATTGTTTACATCGATATGGAATATGCAAATAATACGTGATGCATGGAACAGAAGAGTCATCAAGATACACAAGAAGGGAATCTTCCTTGGCGATTGTAACAACTGGTGCGGAATAACAATCATTTTAATCCCTAGTTCAGAAAAATAATCGTGCAGCGCATTACTATTGCAGTAGATAAAACACTAAGAAAAGAACAAGCTGCATTTCGTAAATAATGGAGATGTATAGGACAAATATTTGCACTAAAAAATATCATAGAACATTGCACAGACAGGCAAAGGAAACTCTAAATAAACTCTACTGACTTTGAAAAGGAATTTGATATCATACACTACAAAAGTCTTTGGCGAAATCTAAGACGGTGTGGATTTTAACTGTTTTATAAACATCATGGTGGCGTCTGTGGCCTAGGGGATAGTGACTCGGTCAATTAACCCCGACGTTCTGAGTTCGAATCGTTGGTTGCAAATTGTTTCGCATGGATTTTTACAAAAGGACGATGGCACCACGTATTCAGAAAGCAATGGCAAACTACTGAACGTAATAATGCCTAGAAAAATCACAAACAGCGTTAAAAGCTGGGGTTGATTCGCAAAGTCCTGTAAAGGATATGCAATTAACTTTTATAAGTGTTTAAACTTCTGACGAACTGAAGTTTGCATTACGTCAGACATAGTTATGTTTTAAAAAATGAATTCATTTCTTTGGGGCATACTGGGCAATGTTTGATATTTTGAAGGCTAGAGCCTACCTGATGTTTCCAGTGTTACTATTGTGTTATACACACTAAATCTCACTATGGTGGTAGCCTTAGGATGAAACTGTTAGTGTTAACCATACATTCTAAGTATAAAACTTATTTAGTACAAACCGTTTCTGACAATGTCTTTTATAACTGACATGATCTTGAAATAGTGAGCATATCCTTGCAGATAAAATGACAGAACAGGGCGATGCTGACAGGAGCAGGCAGTTAAGAGACCACCAATTGCTTGTAATGAGGGTCCATTCAATGACATAGGTCTGATGATTCTCTCATTTAGTGATGTAAAGTAGATTATGTTAGACACCTCGTTGCTGAAAGATATCAGTTATATAACAGATAACAGAAACCAAACAATAAATAAAACAGGTTTAGAAACACTACATGATCAATGGTCTTTTGAAAGTCTTAAATATCTAGTTTACTGCTTCTGCTGCTACTGCTGCTACTACTACAACCGCTGTTACTACTACTATGACTAATACTACTGCTACTACTACTACTACTACTACTACAACCGTTGTTACTACTACTAAGACTACTGCTACTATTGCTACTACTACTATAACAGCTGTTACTACTACTATGACTAATACTACTGCTACTAAAACGACAACCACTGTTACTCATCATCATCATCATCAGGTGCTGTGCCGGCTGGCGTTGGCGATCATGGATCTCCACAAATCTCCATCTTTGGTGTTCGCTATCAATTCAGATGTTGACGCTCTACTGTGCCATGACGTCAGGCTATCCAAAATTTTCGTTCTCTGTCGTCCTTTGTCTCGTCTACCCTCGATTTTACCAGTTGCTACAATATGTTCTAACCCCCCACCTCCTCATCACATGTCCGAAAAATGATGACTGCCTCTTTCTTATATTGGTAATAAGTTTTCTGTGTCTTGATCTCATTCAGCACCTTAAAGTATCTCAACTTCAAGTACCTCTGAAGTCGGCGAGACCATGGGCGTCACTAGGGGTGCGGGTGTGCGGCTGCACCGGGTGACACCATCAAGGGTGACACCAAAATAAAAATTGCAAATTTGACAAAGCAGACATAGCTCTGTCTAGTCGGGTTTCATAACCGTTCATTGTTAAATACATGCAGGCACGGGGTGCCACCATGCAGAGCGTCTGGTGCTTAAATGAATAAGATTCAGAGCTGCTCGGAGCCTCGGAGTCGGAGTAGAATCGTGGGTCATTTCTAAACGCGCCAATTAATGACGTGTGGAGTCACGTGGTTGCAGAAAATTACAGACGTTGTTTACAGGTTCGTTTTTTTATGTAAATAATTATTTTTGCGAAATTTTATAATTTTATCAATATGTTTTACCTGAAGTATTGAAGTTATATTGTTCAATTTGTTTTATTTCTTATGTCCTTATTAACTTTTTGACTTATTTTACAAACATTACTATACGCGATTATATATGGTACAGGAACACTCGGAAGAAGACCATGGTGAAAGTCTAGAGGGCTGACACCAAGAGTTTACCGCACTGGGTGACACCAACCCCAGTGACGCCACTGGGCGAGACTGTCCTTATGGTTGAGGGATGCCTGTAACAGGGTAATATAGATCTCACCACAAAAATCAACCAGAAGCACATTACCAGGCGTCATGACTTTCCGCCTGAATCAACAGCGGGCGTACGAGAGAAGAAGAAGAAGAAGAGGAAGACTTGAGTGTACGAGGAAATGACCTCAGATGTATGAATCAAATATACTGACAATGTACGACTGTGGTTTTAGTCTGGGAACCCAATTTTTTGCATTGAAAACTATATAAAATACTACTGGAATTACAAATCAAACAAATAAAATATTTCAAACACATAAATAGACATGACATATTCATCAATAGCTTTTTACAAGGGGCAGTTGAAAGATGACAAGCAAGAGGAAGACCAAGATACAAGTGAAAGGAAAACAAAAAAATATCAAGATATGCACAAGTTACAGCCTGGAAGAATGTAACATCTAGACAAGAGACATAAGATGTTGAAGGTACATTTCAGTAAATCATCACTATGGAGACGGCACATGATAATGATGATGTAACTATAGACCTGAGTGTATGGGGTGACCTCACCAAGTCAGCGCAAAGTAAGCTAATGCTCTTTGGCGTAGATCCAATCCCAAATGTACGGTACTAAATTAAAATTTTTCTTCATAGGGGACCTCCAAGGAGAATCTAGAAATCATTTTTGCTTCTTCTTGAGCATTACAAGCATATATTTGTAAATCAATCTTGAAGATTAACTTGACTCTGTGAGGATATGTTGAAAACTTAGGTAAATAATAAAATCAGTCAAGCGCATCCATGGTAAACGTTCCCAAAATGGCACAAGAAGACACTTATCACGAAATGCCTCAGATTATGAATCTAAAAACTGAATTGCTGTTTCACTTACAGTGAGCAGTGTAATATTTGTTGATGGCCAGACATTTTCCATAAACTGTTTTTGGATATAATTTAAAATAATTACATTTACATTAATTTTTAGTGGACCCGCCCCCTCCCAAAATACACCGACTGGTCTGTGTTTATAATAATTTGAGAATTTGCTCTCAATAAAAGAAGCTTTAATAACAAATAGTAAATTATTTGAATATAGCCCTCCTGAAAAAATTGACCATTCTTGAAATAAGAAACAATTGTTGAACTATCTTGAAATATGAATATTCATTTCCATTCATTTAAATTCAGGACCTTGATGACAAATATGTAATTTGCTGTATTATGTTGTTTTCAGCCAACTCTTTAACATTTATTTTTGAATTATTTATTTTTTCTTACATTTTTTCATAGTTCATACACTCTTTCACCAAAATAACTTACATCACAAATTTTACTATTAACAACATGAAACACAACGAAAAAGATTCTGATTTTCAAGACCATGAATAGCCCTCCTAGAGCTGTCTATCTTACGATGACTCGGAAGACCTCACCAAAAGCAGAACCAATAGAGAAGTCATCCGTTTTGTTCACTAACTAACTCTGTCGAGAAAAGAGTTACAAGGAAATATATTTCCTGTAACGTTCACACTTGAGTATCTCAACTCAAGTACCTCTGAGTTGGCGAGCTGTCCATATGGTTGAGGGAAACCTGTAAAAGGGTAATATAGATCTCCCTCCAAAATCAGTCAGAAGCGCAATACCATGCGTAATGACGTTCCGCCTGAATTAACAGCGGGCGTACGAGAGAAGAAGAGGAAGACTTGAGTGCACGGGGAAATGACCTCAGATGTATGAATCTAATACACTGACAATGTACGACTGTGGTTATAGTCTGTGACAGTGGCGGCTCGTAATTATTTTTGTTGATGGGGCCAGACATCTTTTTTCCGGATAAATCATGGTTTTGGTTGCTATATTTTAATTTATAAAATAATAAATACACGTTATACATTATTTTTAGTGGGACTCCCGGGCCCCCCTGGCCCTTAATGACGAGCCGCCACTGGTCTGTGATTTATAAGGTGAATCTTGAAAAGTAAATGTCCGAGTGTGCTCTCAAATTATGAGACAGAAGCTGTCTACAGTCTACCACAAACCTGGTGTTAGTATAATGTAACTCTGGTCGGACAGTTCTGATGACAACAGCACACGGTCCTGACGACAAACATTGACCATTCTCTGAAATAAGAAACAATTTGTTGAACTATCTTGAACATATGAATATTATTTCCATTTATTTAAATACTCACCGTGACGCTTGATGTGACCAAAGTATGTAATTTGTCTGTATAGTATGTTGTTTATCAGCCAATTCTCTTTAACATTTAGTTCTTTCAAGACATTAGATTTATTTCAATACTAATCATTACAATTATCTTCATCAGTATCATCACCATCATCATCATCATAACCACCACCACTACCACCATCACCACTACCACCACTACCACCATCATCATATCATGGGGCCTTTGACCCCGTCTTTATCTAACAACACTGAAACACTTTAGTCACGTGACAGAAGGGATCTGATTTCAAGGAATTTCTACATGATATGAGCGACCTCGCTGGCGTCTGTGGCCTATGGGTTAGTGACTCGGTCTATTAACCTCGACGTTCTGAGTTCGAACCACGCTGCAGACAGTTTGGTTGCACATTTTTCGCGTGGATTTTTACAAAGGCACAATGGCACCACCCGTTCAGAAAGCAATGACAAATTTCTGAACGTAATAATGCCTAGAAAATCACAAACAGCGTTAAAAAGCTGGGGTTGATTCGCAAAGTCCTGTAAAGGATATGCAATTAACTTTTTTATGACTACGGTAATGGGAGTTGATTAAATCTTGGTTTTTTTAGTGTATGTCCACAATGATAATAACCTTGAAAATAACGTTGCCAAGTGGTGACAAGAGCTCGTCTTGTGTCAATACCAGTCTGTGATGTTAGAGTAATGACCTCTGCCAGTGTCAAATTATAGTGGAAGTTGTATGGTATCGCATCAATCTTCGTGTATGCTGGATAGAAAGGTAAATCTGTCTTAAATAGATCAGATAGTTCTTGAACAGTTGGTGCTTCTTGTGTGTCCACACGCTGGAGGGTATCATCCTTAAACACAATGTAAAAGATCTTGGTGAGTTTAGTCCTGCAAAAGAAAACACATTAGATACACATCAATCTAATAGTCAGTTGCTCTTCTCACTGACACTCTTATCTCTGCCACATCAGATATCTCTAGTGCTACGTGTACACTTTTATCTCTACCACCTCAGATATATCTAATGTTACATGTACACTTTTATCTCTGTCATTTCTCTATCTCTAGATGGAAATTACAAACCCACGCACGTTAAAATCCCATTTCCATATATTATTGTTTGGTCTTGTTCTTATCAACCAGGTTAACTACTCTATATGACCTTTATGGGATTTGCAAGGAGAATGTGAGTATGTTGTGGACCAGTTAGTCGCGTATATAAGACAAGAAATTATGATTTTCGCCCAATGCTTATGCATATTATACAACAGGACACACATTTATACAGACAGGTAAGTGTATGCATATTATACAACAGTACACATTGTCAGACAGGTAAGTGTATGCATATTATACAACAGTACACACATTGTACAGACAGGTAAGTGTATGCATATTATACAACAGTACACACATTGTACAGACAGGTAAGTGTATGCATATTATACAACAGTACACACATTGTACAGACAGGTAAGTGTATGCATATTATACAGGGTGTTCAAGATAAAAGCAGCCTCGTCGTTAAGGAAGCATCGTCGTCAAGGGAGCTAATCTGGCATATGTTTAGGAAAATGAGAAAGTTCAGTTATGACGTAGTATAGGTCAAGGTTGTGTGATGGTGTGTAATTGTAGTGCGGGAAGGGGCGATGAACAAATGTGACGTAGGACAAGCTAGTCAGAACAGGTTTAAATAGTGAATAGACACAACGCAATGAGTAACTGTCAACTTTTGATTTGTCACTCTGACCGCTTTTATCTTGATGTACACCCTGTACAACAGCACACACATTTATACAGATAGGTAACTGTAAGATTTTTCAAACATTAAAAACCCATATTGAAGTACCACATCTGAAGTGATACTGTAGCTTGGTATCATATCTGATTAGTTATAGTAAGTACGTCAGAGCTGACTCCTGACAATATTCATACAAATAGAAAGAACATACCCATAACGTCCAATGTACTGTCGACCTATCTGTAGGGTGATACTATATTTGCATCCACACACTGAAGAAGGAGAAAAATAAGCAAAAAAGATATATAAATATATATATATATATACATATATATAAAGATTAAATAAGGATAATGAAAATTGTGGTAATGTTGATTTGTTGATGATGGCATTGATCAAATATTGATTCGGTGATGATAGCATTGATCTAATGTTGATGATGGTATGGATCTAATGTTGATGATGGTATTGATCTAATGTTGATTTGTTGATGGTGGCATTGATCTCTCTCTCTCTCTCGCCACTTTTATTATTCTATTGTGATATATAAACAGCCAAACATCAGAACGTGATGTACGTGCACAAGCCTCCAGTGCCTATTGAAGCACAGTTGCTTATATTTCGGTGGTGTGTTCGATTTCAGCCAGCGTTTGTGTGCGGCTCGCTCTCCGCTAGCCTTTGGCTGTCCCCAGTCGAAACCCAAAAGGCAGCGAGTTGCCATTTTCTTTTAGGGCAGCGACCCTTAGACGGCCTGTCCTCCCGGGCTTCTGAGCGCCATCTGCCCAGCAAAACCGGTCGTTTTAATGAACACCTTGGTTTTCCGCCCGTTCAGGTTTGTTTACAGTTTGCTCCACTAGCCTTTGATTGTCCCCAATCAAACTACAATGCAGCAGTAGTTCACTGCGAGCTGAAACGCGCACTGGCTTTACCTCTGCTGGGCTTTCCAGTTGTTCTGCACATTTGGGTGGGAGGCACACACTCTTGCCTGCCTCGCTTTCCTCGCCTGCCGTGCCGACCTGCCCTCGGTGGGTCCGCTCTGCCCTGGTGCCTGGTCACCATCGGTTTTTTCCGTGCTCCCAATTTTCGTGCCTTCCCTACCGTACTCACATTTGCCTGGGCAGTCACCGTCTGTGACTTAACCCGGTCCCCCACCCATGAGATGGGGTCACGGGTTTCGCAGCATGTGGTGCCACCCTTGCAACGTCCGTATGCGTGCTCTCTCTGCCCTGGTGCCTACCCCACCATTTCCGTCAATTCCTACTGGGTTGTCCAACTCCGAGGGGCAAATCCGAGTTTCGCCCCATGTTGGCTCACGTGCAACTCAACTCGACTCCCAGCATACTCATCGGCTCTAGAGAAGCGGCTCAAGAGAGAGCATGCGTAGGCTCCGAATGTCGCCACACGCGAGAACGTCTCTTCGATGGCTTTGATTCGTGCCCCCATCTCTGTGATGGGGCTAGACTTTTGACCTATGTAGACCAACGTGAGGCCCAACTCGTCACCCAGCATATTCATGGGCTCAAGAGAGGAGACTCAAGAGAGAGAATGCGCGGGCTCCGAGTTTCGCCCGCGAGGTTCCACATGTATCCTTCTAGCTTTTCTCATCGGCCGGGAGAGGCGAGCATTAATAGTCACTAAGGGAGTTCGCTCATCTATGTTGCGAGCGGATCCCATCAAGCATGACTACCTTTGCATCTCTACTTGCCCCAGAGTAGCTCTCCCAGGGCACCTGCCCTCTTAGCCATACCGGAACTACCGTCTGTTACCAGGGTCACCACGTGGAGGTGAGAGCAGGGATTAGAGCTATCTCCCTAATCCTGGCGCCCGCTTCCTTACGCCCTTGACCCCGCATTGATCTAATATTGATTTGTTGATGATGACATTGATCTAATGTTAACCGTATTTACTCTGGGAGATTTGACTAAATCTGTATGTTCTGTGAGACAAGCTTGCACTGTATGTTTGTTGTTTCCTGATATGGTTACTCAAATATACAAACAAATTCATTTACAACTAATTAACATAGACTGTAAGTTGCACTTACACGGTCTTTGTGACTTACAACAAATTTACACAGACCATGTGACACACAGAAAGTACAGGATCACAGACCATGTGACACACAGAAAGTACATGATCACAGACAATGTGACACACAGAAAGTACATGATCACAGACCATGTGACTTACACAGAAAGTACCTGAGGAGACCCTCAAACGAACTTTGCTGAGAGAGGCAAGAAATATCGGTCTGCGTTCTATGGAGGAGATTGAGCGAGTTGCCCAGGATAGAGCGGTATGGAGAAATTGCTAGAATGCCTTATGTAACGTATAACGGTACGAAAGGAATTATTATTATTATGTGACATACAACAAATGTTCATAGACCATGTGACTTACAACAAATGTACACAGACCATTTGACTAACAACATATTAACACAGACCATGTGACTTACCTGCATTTTTCCTTGTCCACGCTAAAGTTATAAGATCTGCAATTTGTTGATACATTGATACAGGTGTCTCCCCAACAATGTCCAGATCAAAGACGACATTAGGCTCATACATCGACCCTTGATAAACGTAGCTACTATTAAGTCTCATTTCTCTAGATTGGTTCAGCTTTTCATCAATAAGCCTTACCATTTTATTTCTATCAATTGTTGGATATGGAAATCCAGAAGGTGAAGTGAAGAAATAGTTCAACCGTACAAGTGGATTTCTGTTGAGATGGAGATCAAATATAAATTAATAATTATTTTCAAATTTTTGTCAAATATTTAATACATTTTTTTATATATATATTCGGCGGGTTCTCAGATTGAGATGGTATGATAGAGTTATAAACACAGGCCTGTGGATTCTCAGATTGAGATGGTATGATAGAGTTATAAACACAGGCCTGTGGATTCTCAGATTGAGATGGTATGATCGAGTTATAAACACAGGCCTGTGGATTCTCAGATTGAGATGGTATGGTCGAGTTATAAACACAGGCCTGTGGATTCTCAGATTGAGATGGTATGGTCGAGTTATAAACACAGGCCTGTGGATTCTCAGATTGAGATGGTATGGTCGAGTTATAAACACAGGCCTGTGGATTCTCAGATTGAGATGGTATGGTCGAGTTATAAACACAGGCCTGTAGATAAGAACAGGACATGAACCCATGATGACCAAAGTCAAGAGGAGAAAATGGCGATGTGTCGGGCATACCCTAGGGAAGACACAGTCGAGTGTCACTAAACAAACATTTGAGTGGAATCCGCAAGGAAACGGAAAGAGGACGCCATAAACAGACCTGGAGACCAAATTTTCTTGAGGAAATGAAGAATGCTGAACTGTCCTGGGAGACCATAAATAGGACAGCCAGAGACTGTGAAGTGTGGCGAACAACTGTTGAGGCCTCATGCTCCACGAGGAGCGGTAAGGAATAAGTAAGTAATATTTTATATCAACTTTCACGCCCGAGTGGTTACAGGGGCCCAAATTAGGGTGTAAAGAATAGAACCACTGTTACCTGCCACGCATGTCGTAAGAGGCGACTAAGGAGGTGGGACGTAGGGCTAGCTACCCAACACCGTAAAAACACTAGATGGCTACAGAACGGAGAGTGAACCGAGTAAACGCTGGCTGAAACCGGACACATCGCCGAAGGATAAGCACTAGAGCTCCAAATGGTGACGTAAAACACACCAATGTTAAGACTGCATGAATCAGATTTCCACATGAATATAATTTATGGGGAGGTCTTGTACATCGGTCTGGGCGGTGACCGAGAGAGAGATCAGTGGCGGTTCGTCATTAAGGGCCAGTGGGGCCGGGCCCGACCAAAAATAATGTGTAACGTATTTATTATTTTTTAAATAAAAATATAACCTAACCCAAAACCATGATTTTTTGGAACATTTTGTCTGGCCCCACCAGCAAAAATGAACACGAGCCGCCACTGAGATATATATATATATCAATTTTCTGTCCCGTTTGACACATATGTCTTCCACAAGAGATTTCTATTGTTGAATTTCTGCTGCCTTGCTAATAATTTCTTCTAACGTCAAATCACAGTCCTTCAACACTTTCAACAGCACTTCTCTATGTTTCTTTGAGCTATCCAGGACTTCTTCTCCCATTCACCATCCATCGGTGAGCTGTCCTAGCCAATGTCCTTACTAACATATGACAGACATACCCAATCCATCTCCATCTTCGTCATCTAATTAAGGTCTCCAATGCTGCACAGTTATTTCATAAACTATTTTGTCTATCAAAAATATCTTTGAACTAATGTTTATCTACGCCCGAGTGCTTACCGGGACCCAAATTGGGGTGTAAAGAATAGAATCACTGTTACCTGCCACGCATGTCGTAAGAGGCGACTAAGGAGGTTGGACGTGGGATAGCTACCCCCTGTAATAAATACTAGATGGCTACAGAAACCACAACTAGGGAAATTTATAGCTCGCCACCCGAGGAAGAAGAAAGATGGCCTTGGATAGGCGAGCTTGGAAGGCCTTGGTTGCGGACCTATGCTTACCTAGAGGCGAAGGGTGAAGAAGAAGAAGAAGAATATTTTTGTCTAAGTAAATAAATGTGAATGGTTGCCCAACAAATGTCCTCGTCAAATATAGTCTAAGTTAAGATATCCAACAAATGTCCTCGTCAAATATAGTCTAAGTTAAGATATCCAACAAATGTCCTCGACAAATATATTCTAAGTTTAGATATCCAACAGATGTCCTCGTCAAATATATTCTAAGTTTAGATATCCAACAAATGTCCTCGTCAAATATATTCTAAGTTTAGATATTCATAATTGATAACAAATACAGACTTGAGAATGAGTATAATCTGCTTCACAGGTAGAGAAGACATACTCGTTTTAGACAGTCTGGTAGAAATAGATGATGATGATGACAGACAGAGATCTTTGACAAACTTACCTGTTGTTGTCAAAGTACTTGTTGTTGTCATCTACTGTCACCGAATGACAACATATGACTTCTGTGAATGAGCAAATGACAAGTCTCAACTATAATTTACAAAATGTTCGTTCTCTCGTTCTTTCTTTCTCTATTTCTATATCTCCATCTCTCTCTCTCTCCTCTTTTTTCCACTTTGCCTTATCTTTGTATTCTCTCTCATCCGCTCTCCCCAACCTCTTTCTTTTCCCCCTTTTATCTCTTCCTCTTTGTTCCTCTCTCTATCTCTCTGTCTTCTTCACTTTATATCCAGCTCGCTAACTCTCCATCATCCTCTCTTTTTTTCAATCCTAAGCTTAATCTTTCTCTATATTTCTTTCTCCTTTTATCGCTTGTTGTCATTGATCTCGTATAGTAACATAGATAGCAATGTCAAGCAAAAGGAAGGCTTAAATATATTATTTTTTTAAAAAGAACATGTATTCTGACAAAACTATCAACATTAGAAAACTATGACGCAGGGAGCAGAGTCCACAACTTCTTATACTAGTTTTATAATATCTACACTGTAGCTATGAGCTGGCGCCTTCCAAGCTGGATGTAACCAGGACCAGCCAAGATCAGCACTATATAGTTGTCATGCTAAACTATTTCAATTGGGTGTATTTCAGTGTCTCTGACACAATACTAGTTTTATAATATCCACACTATGGCTATGGAAGTTGTTAATTGATCATGTTGAAAAAGTCTGTATGCACTCACTTGATACCGTACGAAACTGCACACAAATTCCTGTGAGATTTCAACATTTGAAGCATATGTTTTAGAGATTTCATACAAATACTCATGTTTTCACTTGTCCAGGACCAGCCAAGATCAGCACTGTATAGTTGTCATGCTAAACTATTTCAATTGTGTGTGTCTCAGTGTCTCTGGCTCAATGTGTTTAAGCTTTAAAATTAAGAATCGATGTAACATTGTTCAAACTGCAATAAATTCTGTTCCTCTCTTCCTTCCTGCATTTCTTTCATTTGCTAGACAATTTGCTATATATTCAATGTTGTCTCTTGTACACTGTCGTTTGCAGCTGACACGATGGTTGGTGAAATTATCTTTCCATTGTTGCTTTTCTTGGTGAGTTTGTCCCAGTATAACAATGTTTGAGACTGTCTTAAAGTTTGTGTTCTGTAGTCTGGAGTGTCTGTACACATGGCTGACTTGCAAAATCTATAAGTTTGTATACATGTGGCTGCAGAGTCGATTGTGTCCTGTTCTGAGGAGCAGAATGACAACTTATTATAACCTGTTGATATTTTAGTAGTCGTCCTGTGTTAGTATTGCTGCCATTCTGATTCCTTTAATAATGTGTTGTCTTTTGGTGTACTTCTTTTCAAGGTTATAATCCCCAATTAAAATAAATATTTAACTATATCATTCATTGGTTTCAGATTATGTGATCATTTCTTACGTTAGGCAAGTCTGTTGTTAAAATAAATATTCAACTATATCATTCATTGCTTCCACATTATGTGATCATTTCTTACGTTAGGCAAGTCTGTTGTTAAAATAAATATTCAACTATATCATTCATTGGTTTCACATTATGTGATCATTTCTTACGTTAAGCAAGTCTGTTGTGTTTGTTTTTCCCGATAGTAAGTCTCGAAACTAATAATATTTCGAATTTGTGATACATACAATTATTTTTCTGCTAACAAATGTGAAATGACTGCAAGCCTTAGGGTAAAAGTTAATCTTCAAACTAAGAACAAGGTAAATATTACTCAATAAAATGTTTAACAGAACAGACCTGTCACGTGAATCAAATTACATCCATGAATTATTCCTACAGGACAACAAAGTATGTATTGCTTATATGCACAGAACTCACCACAGAAATAAGAAAGCTAAAGCCGAGCTCAGCAACAACAGAAAACAACATATTGCTTATATGCACAGAACTCACCACAGAAATAAGAAAGCTAAAGCCGAGCTCAGCAACAACAGAAAACAACATATTGCTTATATGCACATAACTCACCACAGAAATAAGAAAGCTAAAGCCGAGCTCAGCAACAACAGAAAACAACATATTGCTTATATGCACATAACTCACCACAGAAATAAGAAAGCTAAAGCCGAGCTCAGCAACAACAGAAAACAACATATTGCTTATATGCACATAACTCACCACAGAAATAAGAAAGCTAATGCCGAGCTCAGCAACAACGGAAAACAACATATTGCTTATATGCACAGAACTCACCACAAAAATAAGAAAGCTAATGCCGAGCTCAGCAACAACAGAAAACAACATATTGCTTATATGCACATAACTCACCACATAAATAAGAAAGCTAATGCCGAGCTCAGCAACAACAGAAAACAACATATTGCTTATATGCCCAGAACTCACCACAGAAATAAGAAAGCTAATGCCGAGCTCAGCAACAACAGAAAACAACATATTGCTTATATGCACAGAACTCACCACAAAAATAAGAAAGCTAATGCCGAGCTCAGCAACAACAGAAAAAACATATTGCTTATATGCACAGAACTCACCACAGAAATAAGAAAGCTAAAGCCGAGCTCAGCAACAACAGAAAACAACATATTGCTTATATGCACAGAACGCACCACAAAAATAAGAAAGCTAATGCCGAGCTCAGCAACAACAGAAAACAACATATTGCTTATATGCACAGAACTCACCACAGAAATAAGAAAGCTAAAGCCGAGCTCAGCAACAACAGAAAACAACATATTGCTTATATGCACAGAACTCACCACAGAAATAAGAAAGCTAATGCCGAGCTCAGCAACAACAGAAAACAACATATTGCTTATATGCCCAGAATTCACCACAGAAATAAGAAAGTTAATGCCGAGCTCAGCAACAACAGAAAACAACATATACACCATTATTTAATAGCTACAATACATATGTTATTTCCTGAACTTGACATCGTCTGTCAAAGAACGACTACCTCATCAGCATCATTAGTTCTCAACGGCACCATCAAAAGAAGAGATGGGGAGTAGAAAAGTGATGAATCAACCACTGATTAGACATACAAGTGTGGCAGATGTTGAAATAACAGAAAATGTAAACCACAATAGAAAATAAGAGAAATTAAAGAAAAATTATTATTAAGGAGTTTATTCTTGCAAATATGGTTTCATAGATCTGACTAGATCTGACAAGCAACACCATGTTGATGATGGGGGAGATAATAGTAAGTTGTTCATTGATCATGTTGAAAAAGTATGTATGCACTCACTTGATACCGTACGAAACTGTGCATACAAATTCCTGTAAGATTTCAACATTTGAAGCATATGTTTTAAAGATTTCATACAAACACTCATGTTTTCACCTGTCGTGTATTCATCATGTAGTGTCAGTAAAGCAGCACGTGAAAAGATGAAATTATTTTTACACTAGATGAAGAACACATATAGGAACCGATATAAATGATATCGATACACAATAGCAAACTTGTATCTTTGCCCACAAATCGAACATTTTACAATACAATCGTCCTGCCAACTTTATGCTACCAGTGTCAACATTGGACACTTACAGCACATGGAAAAAAGAAAATGACAACAGAAATGAAATGTCTGCAGAAAATAGTTGGAGTGACAAGAAGAAATAAAATAAAAACAACAAAGACTGTAAGAGACTTGTTAGAAACAACTCCAGTGGTAGAGTATATAAAAAAAAACAATAAACCACATGGTTCTGCCTTGTAACGCGACTCCCATCTTACAGTACATAACAATGAGTACTCCTGTTGTTTGTTTGTTTGATAAAGACCTTGTTCGTCGAAACGTTGCTGTATTTTGTCCTTGTTTTTGTAATGTGTAAAACTACCGTACTTTATGATTACGTGTTTGCCATAACAATGATTACTGCTATTTAGACACAATAGTTTCAAGGCCAAAGGTCGCACTGACATATGATGGAACGGAGATATATCAGAGGTGGTAGGAAATACCATATAGTAGACAAACTCGATGCCCCCTGCCAGAACTCTTTGTATACCGTGAACACTGAAAGGCACAGTCTGAATAGAGGCACGGCCAACTGTAAATAGCTAGGCCTAACAACTGACGGGGAAAATGCTGACCTAGATCAGATCAGGGGGCTGGAATGTTTAGATGTTTGATAGAACACTGCAAGCTTTTTTGCAATTTGACTCAATTTTGTGAGTCTATATGGTTATTTATTGGTGACAAATATTAATAATATTGATATTCCTTATTGTTAAACTTAACTTGTTGCATAATATAACTTCGATTTAGCATTTTGTGTTGATTTTAAAATGAATTCGTCTATATACAACAATACTGGAATGCGAGGTCACGTGATGTAGTTGTGGTCTGATTTCCCATAATTCTTACCTGAGTTCGCAGGCCCATTACTTTATAGTTGGCTCTGATAGGGGACAGTACAACAAGCTGCAAATATCTACCACGGGCCTCACAGCTTGTACATCCACCATACCAACTTTGTCAAACACATGCTCCATCAAAAATACTCACGTTTCAATTGTAAACACCATTCTCATTTCATTTTTAAAGTTGCCGTTGCTGCTAGCAACGATATACTAATCAATGATGCCTTACACTGGATCTTGAAGCGCAAATTGTCAGGATGAAATTTCCAGCATCCGCCCGTTGCTACTAGCAACGATATACTGACTAATAATCCCTTACACTGGATCCTGAAGCGCAAATTGTCAGGATGAAATTTCCAGCATCCTTAACCTACTGCTTTCCGTCGAAAAAGTAGGCACACAAATATATTTTTAACTGCTGTGCCACTGTGACTTTCTAAACACCCTCTAGGATAACATATAGGATCTCAGCTTTTACCTGGTCTGCTTGAATTGATCAATGAATCTGTAATTATTTGCACCAATCTGGGATAGTCTGTTGTTAATATCGGTCCGTCAATGAACAATTCTCCTGAAATTTGGGAAAAGAAAGTTACGATGAAATGAAGGTAATGAGTTTCAAAATATATGTTTATGTGTGTGTTTCAGTGTAGTTGTATGTGTATGTGTGGGTGGCATATGTGTGTGCTTCAGTGTAGTTGTATGTGTATGTGTGGGTGGCATATGTGTATGCTTCAGTGTATTTGTATTTGTATATGTTAGTGTCATATGTGTGTGCTTCAGCATATTTGTATGTGTATATGTGAGTGTCATATGTGTGGGTTGGTTATTTGAGGGCAGTGTCATCATGGAATAAGTGGTAGATAAGTAATAAATGAAATAGTGAAAGTAAATACACAAGTTAATAACGAGGACAGATGAGGTAGCACATATGATGGTAGCTATATTTAAGTAACCAACGTAACATGAAACAACGTAACATGAAACAACATAACGTGAAACAACATAATATGAAACAACATAATATGAAACAACATAATATGAAACAACATAATATGAAACAACATAATATGAAACAACATAATATGTAACAACATAATATGAAACATAATATGAAACAACATAATATGAAACAACATAATATGTAACAACATAATATGAAACATAATATGAAACAACATAATATGAAACAACATAATATGAAACAACATAATATGAAACAACATAATATGAAACATAATATGAAACAACATAACATGAAACAACATAATATGAAACAACATAACGTGTAACAACATAACGTGTAACAACATAATATGTAACAACATAATATGTAACAACATAACATTTAAACAACATACCTGATATAAGAAGTGTAGTTGTTATTGTGCTGCTCTCAGATGCAACTGAATCGGTTGTGGACGCAGATACAAATGATGATGATGATGACATAAGTAATACCAAAGATGTTGTCGGTGTTGGTAAAAGTAAATCAATGGAGTAAGCTGACATTTCAGACAAAATCATCGAGGAAGTAATTTGTGACGATAATCCTAGTTGAGAAGTTATTGATGTCTCACTTGCAGACAAAGTCATTGAGGAAGTAATTTGTGACGATAATCCTGGTTGAGAAGTTATTATTGATGTCTCACTTGCAGACAAAGTCATTGAGGAAGTAATTTGTGACGGTAATCCTGGTTGAGAAGTTATTGATGTCTCACTTGCAGACAAAGTCATCGAGGAAGTAATTTGTGACGGTAATCCTGGTTGAGAAGTTATTATTGATGTCTCACTTGCAGACAAAGTCATAGAGGAAGTAATTTGTGACGATAATCCTAGTTGAGAAGTTATTGATGTCTCACTTGCAGACAAAGTCATCGAGGAAGTAATTTGTAACGATAATCCTAGTTGAGAAGTTATTGATGTCTCACTTGCAGACAAAGTCATTGAGGAAGTAATTTGTGACGATAATCCTAGTTGAGAAGTTATTGATGTCTCACTTGCAGACAAAGTCATCGAGGAAGTAATTTGTGACGGTAATCCTGGTTGAGAAGTTATTATTGATGTCTCACTTTCAGACCAAAGTCATCGAGGAAGTAATTTGTGACGGTAATCCTGGTTGAGAAGTTATTATTGATGTCTCACTTGCAGACAAAGTCATGAGAAGTAATTTGTACGGTAATCCTGTTGAGAATTTATTGATGTCTCACTTGCAGACAAAGTCATGAGAAGTAATTTGAAGTAATCCTAGTTGAGAATTTATTGATGTCTCACTTGCAGACAAAGTCATAGAGGAAGTAATTTGTGACGGTAATCCTAGTTGAGAATTTATTGATGTCTCACTTGCAGACAAAGTCATCGAGGAAGTAATTTGTGACGTAATCCTGTTGAGAAGTTTATTGATGTCTCACTTGCAGACAAAGTCATCGAGAGTAATTTGTGACGGTAATCCTGGTTGAGAAGTTATTATGAGTCTCACTTGCAGACAAAGTCATCGAGAAGTAATTTGACGGTAATCCTGTTGAGAAGTTATTGATGTCCTCAACATTCAGACAAATCAGAATATCATAACACATGAATACACGTTGAAGTGTCTCCAAGTCCTACATCTAATGTCAACATATTCAGTAAAATAGTATCCTGAATGATTGATGGAGTACTTGAGAAGAGAATGTTTGCTGTATGTGTATATTGGCTTTGCTGTGAAGATTCAAAAACTGGTGTAACTGCTGGCAAGTTGAGTTCTGGGATGATGTTAGAGGATGTTGACAAATCTGTCTGAAGATTAGATGATGTCAACACTGATGTGGTAGGAACTAGGTTTACTGGACTAGTGGTTAAAAGTGTGTCGGTTACATCCTGACCACCAACAACTGGGATGTATGTTGTATATGTCGAACGTGGTGCTACTGATGATGTCAAACTTGGGGTAATTGTTGATGTCAAACTTGGTGTAATTGTTAATGTCAAACGTTGTGCTATTGATGATATCAAACTTGGTGTAACTGTTAATGTCAAACTTGGTGCTATTGATGATAATGTCAAACTTGGTGTACTTATTGATGTCAAACTTGGTATTACTGATAATAATGTCAAACTTGGTGCTACTGATGATGTCAAACTTGGTGTAATTGTTAATGACGAACTTGGTACTACTGATGATAATGTCAAACTTGATGTAATTGTTGATGTCAAACTTGGTACTACTGATAATAATGTCAAACTTGGTGTAACTGTTGATGTCAAACTTGGTACTACAGATAATAATGTCAAACTTGGTGTAACTGTTGATGTCAAACTTGGTACTACTGATGATAATGTCAAACTTGGTGTAATTGTTGATGTCAAACTTGGTACTACTGATGCTAATGTTAAACTTGATGTAATTGTTGATGTAGTGGCAGTAGTAAATAAAGACATTGTCGCTTGCACAAGGAAGGGAGTGATGACACTCATTTTAATTGTTTCCCTTGTACTACTTACTGCTACTAAAGCAGGAGATAATGTACTAATTGTTTCCCTTGTACTACTTACTGCTACTAAAGCAGGAGATAATGTACTAATTGTTTCCCTTGTACCAACTACTGCTACTAAAGCAGGAGATAATGTACTAATTGTTTCCCTTGTACTACTTACTGCTACTAGGCAGGGATATGTACTAATTGTTTCCCTTGTACTACTTACTGCTACTAAAGCAGAAGATAATGTACTAATTGTTTCCCTTGTACTACTTACTGCTACTAATGCAGGAGATAATGTACTAATTGTTTGCTCTCACAAACGGATATACATTTCTTGTACTACTTACTGCTACTAAAGCAGGAATGTACTAATTGTTTCCCTTGTACTACTACTGCTACTAATGCAGGAGATAATGTACTAATTGTTTCCCTTGTACTACTTACTGCTACTAAGGCAGGAGATAATGTACTAATTGTTTCCCTTGTACTACTTACTGCTACTAAAGCAGGAGATAATGTACTAATTGTTTCCCTTGTACTACTTACTGCTACTAAGGCAGGAGATAATGTACTAATTGTTTCCCTTGTCCACTTACTGCTACTAAGCAGGAGATAATGTACTAATTGTTTCCTTGTACTACTTACTGCTACTAAAGCAGGAGATGAAGTACTAATTGTTTCCCTTGTACTACTACTGCTACTAAAGCAGGAGATGATGTACTAATTGTTTCCCTTGTACTACTTACTGCTACTAAAGCAGGAGATAATGTACTAATTGTTTCCCTTGTACTACTTACTGCTACTAAAGCAGGAGATGATGTACTAATTGTTTCCTTGTACACTACTGCTACTAAAGCAGGAGATAATGTACTAATTGTTTCCTTGTACCTCTACTGCTACTAAAGCAGGAGATAATGTACTAATTGTTTCCCTTGTACTACTTACTGCTACTAATGCAGGAGATAATGTACTAATTGTTTCCCTTGTACCAACTATTACTTCTAATGCAGGGATATGTACTAATTGTTTCCTTGTACCAACTTATCTTCTAAAGCAGGGATGCAGTACTAATTGTTTCCCTTGTCACTTACTGCTACTAAGCAGGAAATGATGTACTAATTGTTTCCTTGTACTACTTACTGCTACTAAAGCAGGGATCTGTACTAATTGTTTCCCTTGTACTACTTACTGCTACTAAAGCAGGGGATAATGTACTAATTGTTTCCCTTGTACTACTTACTGCTACTAAGGCAGGAGATAATGTACTAATTGTTTCCCTTGTACTACTTACTGCTACTAAAGCAGGAGATAATGTACTAATTGTTTCCCTTGTACTACTTACTGCTACTAAAGCAGGGGATAATGTACTAATTGTTTCCTTGTACTACTACTGCTACTAAAGCAGGGAGATAATGTACTAATTGTTTCCCTTGTACTCCTTGCTATAAAGCGAGGATAATGTACATGTTTCTACATCTTGTACTACTAACTTCAAGCGGGAGATGAAGTGTACTAGTTGTTCCCTTGTACATTACTGCTTTAATGAGGAGATAATGTACTAAGTGTTTTTGTCACTATCTTTTACTGCTATAAAGCAGGATAATGTACTAATTGTTTCCCTTGTACTACTGTATAAAGCAGGCAATATGCTATAATTTTTCCCTGTGTATGTGATGCTACTAAAGCAGGTAGATGTACTAAGTGTTTTTGTACACTAGCTGGTGATAGTAATGCAGGAGATAATGTACTAATTGTTTCCCTTGTCAACTATTACTTCTAATGCGTGGATAATGTACTAATTGTTTCTATGTACCAACTATTACTTCTAGGCAGGATGCAGTACTGAATTGTTTCCCTTGTCCATTACTGCTACTATGGAGGAAATATGTACTAATTGTTTTCCTTTCACTTTCACTGCTACTTTGGCAGGGATGATGTACTAATTGTTTCGTACTAATTTCTGCACTTAGGCAGGAATAATGTACTAATTGTTTTCCCTGGACCAAGCATCTGTTTTGAAGGCACGGGGTGATGTCTAATTGTTTCCCTATGTCTAACTGTAGCATAAAGGCAGAGAAAATGTACTAATAGTTTCCTTGTACCTTACTGCTATCTAAAGCAGGAGATAATGTACTAATAGTTTCCCTTGTACTACTTACTGCTACTAAAGCAGGAGATAATGTACTAATAGTTTCCCTTGTACTACTTACTGCTACTAGAGCAGGGGATAATGTACTAATAGTTTCCCTTGTACTACTTACTGCTACTAAAGCAGGAGAAAATGTACTAATAGTTTCCCTTGTACTACTTACTGCTACTAAAGCAGGAGATAATGTACTAATAGTTTCCCTTGTACTACTTACTGCTACTAAAGCAGGAGATAATGTACTAATTGTTTCTCTTGTACCAACTATTACTTCTAAGGCAGGGGATGATGTACTAATTGTTTCCCTTGTACCAACTATTACTTCTAAGGCAGGGGATAATGTACTAATAGTTTCTCTTGTACTACTTACTGCTACTAAAGCAGGAGATAATGTACTAATTGTTTCCCTTGTACCAACTACTACTTTTAAGGCAGGAGATAATGTACTAATTGTTTCCCTTGTACCAACTACTACTTCTAAGGCAGGGGATGATGTACTAATGAAGCTATCTGAATGTAATAAATTAGTGGACATGTCTCCATGTGGTTCTCCAGTTGCTTTATTAACCACTGAAGGCAAACTTGCCATCCCAGCTGTTTCATCTACATCATGTGTACTACCGAAAACATTCACAGCTGTGGCAGTTGCAACAGTGCTATGAGCTATTGTTAGTGCCATCCCTGGTGTCGGTGTGGATGTAGATAATATACTTGTGGCAGTTGCAACTGTGCCTGGATAAGTGTTTTGTGCCACCCCTAGTGTTGGTGTGGATGTAGATAATATACTTGTGGCAGTTGCAACTGTGCTCGAGGCTGTTGTTTGTGCCATCCCTAGTGTTGGTGTGGATGTAGATAATATACTTGTGGCAGTTGCAACTGTGCCTGGATAAGTGTTTTGTGCCACCCCTAGTGTTGGTGTGGATGTAGATAATATACTTGTGGCAGTTGCAACTGTGCCTGGATAAGTGTTTTGTGCCACCTCTAGTGTTGGTGTGGATGTAGATAATATACTTGTGGCAGTTGCAACTGTGCCTGGATAAGGTGTTTGTGCCACCTAGTTTTGGTGTGGATGTAGATAATATACTTGTGGCAGTTGCAACTGTGCCTGGATAAGTGTTTTGTGCCACCCCTAGTGTTGGTGTGGATGTAGATAATATACTTGTGGCAGTTGCAACTGTGCCTGGATAAGTGTTTTGTGCCACCCCTAGTGTTGGTGTGGATGTAGATAATATACTTGTGGAAGTTACAACTGTGCCTGGAGCAGTTGTTTGTGACACCCCTAGTGTTGGTGTGGATGTAGATAACATACTTGTGGAGGTTGAAACTTTGTCTGGAGCAGTTGTATGTGTTCTTTCACTTTCAGCTTGCGGTATTCCTGTTGTAGGTGATATGATCACAATAACAGTGGGACTTTCGATAAACTTAATTTGTGTCAACGTTGCGTCAAGAATTTCACTGATAATCGATGTTCCTACAGTGGACACACCAGATCCATCATGTTTGTTAGTAGCATATAAAGTGGGCTGTGTCTTCAATGTGCATGAAGTCGCCATGCATGTCAACTGTAGCATAGGAAGTCGGCTCGTATGTCCAACTGTAGCATAGAGTCGGCGGATGCCTTACAACTGTATGGAAGTGGACGGTATGTCCTGTCCGATATCGATCACAGTCAATGACACGTCGCAATGACTCCCTGTGTAGCCTGCAGAGCACTGACATGTGTAGTTTGACATGTTATCAACACACACACCATGATCTCCACACGGAGATGTGCTGCACGGAAGTCTCTCTATTTGACATAGCAGTCCTGTGTATCCAGTTACACAGCAACACGTTTGGTTGAAGCAAGAACCATAATTTAAACATTTAGCTCCAAACGTTGGACAATCTGGATCATTCGATCCCTGAACTGTACGTTGGTCACATCTGACTCCAGCCCAGCCATTTCTACATATTTTATCTCCAGTCACTGGATGACAAAAAAAGTGACCATTACATGTATCCTCTTCTACACATCGTACAGAGCAATCATTTCCAAAGTAGGTTTGAGAACAAGCAGTGTTTGAAGACGTTCTGGAAATATAATTCTCACATAAATCTCCATAATATCGTCCTGAACAGAGACAAAGAAAGCCTGTTGTTTCATTTTTCAGACAGACTCCTCCATTATGGCAAGGATTATCGTAGCATGGATCACGCTCTGGAGAAGACGTAGTTGATGGCTCAGAAGTCTTGTCTTCCAGAACATTTTCACAGTTTTGTCCCGAGAATCCTGTCCTGCATCCACAATTGTATGCATTGATTTCGTCACTACAAACTCCACCATTCAAACATGGATTACTTTCACACTCCAATATCTCAATATGGCACAAAGATCCTGTAAAACCTGGCAAACAGCAACATGTCCCATTGAAACAACTTGCACTGTTTCTACAGACGCTGGTAGGACATGGCACATCATGCTTAGCGTTTGGATCAGGAAGATTACATGAATCCCCCATCCATCCAAACATACATATTTTCTGACCTGTTCTCTCATCGCAGTAGTACTGACCGGTCTTCAAACCACAGCCATACTGGGGAGAACAGTACACATCACAAAGAGGACCATAATAACTAGAAGGACAATTTCTGTTTGCATACAACATCGTTTCACAATGTTCTCCTGTAAACATTTCTCGACAATGACATCTAGCGCCTGAAACACCTTCTGAACATATACCACCGTTCATACATGGATTACTGGAACAGAACAGAGCCGGAGTTTCGCATGATATGCCAGTAAAATTGGCCAGACAACAGCAAGTTTCACCCAAACAATGACCACCATTTTGACAAACGCATTGTGGATCTGGATTAATCAGTGCGATACAATCAGATTCTTGTGTCCAGCCAGGTAGGCAAACTTTAATCCCTGTACGTCGATCACACGTGTAATGTCCAGAACAATCATCTGTCGGCCTACAGTAGGTCAAACAATCTGCTCCAAAGTAGTTTCCATGGCACGATATAACACCTGGACTGGTCAATGTAAAACCAGTTACTGTGGTTGAACCTGTTGCTAATGACTTTGTTGTTGTTGTAGTTATTGTTGTTGTAGTTGTTGTTGGTGTTGTTGATGTTGTACTGATAGGTATCTCACAAAATCCCCGTGAAAGCAGTAGATATGCAGTTGCAGATAAAAATCTAATGAACAAACAAAAAATATAATTGTATTTACAAAGGTATACAGATATTTGGTGGTCAGAATGGATTAGATGAGATCGGAAGACAATTGTTGTGGTCAGACTGGATAGATCAAATCTGAAGACAATTGGGGTAGTTAGACTGAATTAGATAAAATCTGAAGACAATTGTGGTGGTCAGATTAGATTAGATCAGATCTAAAGACACTTGTGGTGATCAGACTGGATTAAATCAGATCTGAAGACAATTATGGTGAGGCTGCGGTTAAAATGAATAGACAGGCGGAATAGACAAAGAGAGATATATGTCACTTTTTCATTATATTACATGAGCCTGCAAGCAATTTCTCCATATCACTCTATCCTGGACAATTCGTTCAATCTCTTGCATGGAAATAGTCTGATATTTCTCGCCTCTCTCAGCAAAGTTCCATTAGGGTTTCTCTAGTGCATTCTCTTTCTTGAACCCTTTGCCTCCCCTTTCAATGTCTGCTTTGGTATTATTTGATCATTTCTTCTCAAGGTATGCCAACATATCTCCTTCTTTTCCTTCTTAGACATTAATTCTGTCTTCCAAACGTTTGTTCATTGTCCATGTTTCTGAACCATACAATATTACAAAGCAAATAAAGCATTTGATAACCCTCATCCTTTGGCTTATTTCGTATCTGTTTAGATAAGCGTTTCTCAAAGTGGGCGGTACCGCCCCCCCACCGCCCAGTGGGAGCTGAAGCGTTCTAGGGGGCGATAGTGGTTCAAAAGAATTTTGTGGGTGTTCAGGCGATTAAGGATCGGTGGCTCTTAAAGAAGAAATTAATAATAAATATTTTAAAATAATTATTTTCGTGATTTTGCGATTGAATAATCATTTAAAATTTGAATTATGCTTTTTAATTCATCTTATGACCGTCTTACACGATCCATTTTTTCATCAATTTTCTATTTCATGCATATAATCATTTTAAAATTGACCATGTATTACAGAAATATATATAATTTTCTATGTCAAAGAGAAAATAGAGCATGTATATATGTGGGAAGGAGGGCGTTGGAAGAACTGTTATAATTTTGGAGGGCGTTACACAGTTTATGTTGTGCAAAGTGGGCTGATGGGGGCGAAGAAAGTTTGAAGGAATCTATGGTCTAGATGTTAGTAATTTGTTCATGTTATTGATTGTACTTGTGGTCATTTCTTTTCTCTTTCTAATCTCTTTTTTTCAAATCTGATATCAGATTTATTATAGTTGTTTCTGTTATTTATATGAATATGAGCGTCATTCTTCAGACGCAAACAAACATTTTGACATCAGTCGGTTTTTTCTGTCTTCATGTCTCTAATTCTGGTTTACTCACACAGTCAGGATAAGAAGAGATCTATAGAACGGGTTTTGTGCCCGCCTCATAAACAGTTATTTTCGCCGCCTCTGTTATCTCTGAGGTCCACCTTTTGCGTAGACGACATTTTGCTTTGTATTCACTGTATATAAGTAACATTGCTCTTTGAGGTGCACTGTCTGTTTATGTGGCAGAACCATTTATTTTGTTGTTTCTTGATGAAGTTCAGTACTGATGTTGTACCAACCTTACTCATGATGTCTTCATTTCTAAACCGGTCTCTTCTTGTTACTCCCAGTATTCTGCGTGGACACTTCATCTCTGTCGTGACTAGTTTTCTTCTATCGTTTGATATCAGGGTCCAAGTTTTTCACTGATAGCATAATGAGAAGATTGTGTTGAACGAAGCTCTTTTAGTGTTCATGGTGGTATGTTTGCCGATATGGTGGCTAGAGAATAACATAGGGAGAGCTAACATACACTCATGTTCTTTGTGTAACCTCCACTGCCACATGCATCCTCACACTCACAAATGCGCGAGCGCACACGTACACACACTCACTCACGCTAAGGGCTGTATAATACAAGAAAAAACAACACTTACTCATTTCGAACAACTTGACAGTATCCACCATGTAGACACGGCGAATCAGTGCACGTTTTACTAGTTTCACAAAAGTTTCCTTTCATCCTGTTTGTGTGGACACAACATATGTACAGTATAAGTAAATGAACTGCTTGAATACACTTATAAACATCCATTTTAAAATGTTCAACATCTTATCGTATCCCTTTTCTAAAGTCTGAAATTAATACATCAACTACCAAATACCGGCATCTTTGCCTGTTCTACTGTCCGTGGGGACCGTGAGCCGCAGACTGCGACATGATTTGTTCCGCTGTCAAATAAGTTATAAATTAACATTAGCACTCTCTGATAGCTTGATTGATAGCCTGATGTCTTATCTGCAGTCCAATGTTTTTTACTATAGATGACAAGTTGTCTGTTTTAATTTGCATATCTTGGTTGTTTTTAATTAACAAGGCAATATTCAAATTCCAAATCTTTCAGACAACTATTTTCTTCACAGTCACAGAAGAGTAGAATATCCCAGTCAAAAACATTGCAGAAAATAAAAAGATGCAACTCGTCGATGCCTATTGAAGTTAGAAAGAGAATACTTCTAGTGCTACATAGATTTACTGTCTACATAGTTACTACACGATCGTTACTACTGAAGTCCTCACAAGAGCAAAGATCCCAAGCGTCAACACCCTGTTGCAGAAGGTACAAGTAAGATGGGCCGGTCATTTGCTCGAATGCCTGACAAACGCATCCCCAAACAGTTGATGTATTGAAAACTTGAAGGGGGCAGACGTTCTGCTGGTGGACACACAAAAAAACCGCTTCAAAGACACTCTTAAAGTGTCTATGAAATGCTTCGATATAGACACCACATGCTGGGAATCCTTGCGCAAGATCGCCTACCATGGATCTTCACAAACGCCTTTTTTACTTACTAAATATCTATTCCGATTTTAACATATTTTCATGCCATGCAGTTTCCTTTTTTCTGCTTTTTGTGGCTTGTTCTTATCAATCAAGTTAACCCCTCTCTGTGAGATGTCGGGTTCAGTGAGAACATGCGTATGTGTGTCTTCATTAAATGCATATGGTATATAGTACAGGCACATTCGAATTTCGACTAAAGTCTACGCATATTATCAAACAGAACACACATGTGTAGAGACGGATAAGTCTACGCATATTATCAAACAGAACACACATGTGTACAGACGGATAAGTCTATGACCCTATTATCCGAAACAGAAGACACACATGTGTACAGAAGGATAAGTCTATGCATATTATCAAACAGAACACACATGTGTACAGACGGATAAGTTTACGCATATTATCAAACAGAACACACATGTGTACAGACGGATAAGTCTATGCGTATTATCAAACAGAACACACATTTGTAGAGATGGGTAAATTAGAATTTACAAAAACTAAACTCTAAAGTACCATATCTGATACAGTAGCATGGTATCCGATCTGATTGGAGATATACATCCCGTCAGAGCTGACTCTTGAGAATGTCATGAAGTTGGGCTGTACATAAATGTCTTTCTTTGTTGTCTTTTGTCTATCCTTCAATTGGTTTGACCTGTTGTCACAATGAGTTCTATACTTTAACTTTCTCATCTCCTATAACGATGTACATTCTTAATATATCTAACTCAGAGATTAGCCACAATGAAATGATATATTTACCCCAGTGGACAATCACATCTAAAATTTGGCGCATCTTCCTGTACACAAACTCCTTTATTTTGGCACGGTTGACTGAAGCATTCATTTATATCTTCCTGACAGCTGTCACCTGTATCCGGTCACAGCAACAGTAGGACGGCCCAGTTGAGTTGCCATAGGACACACAACTTCCATGATTAGAACATCGCTCTTCTACAGAATAAAGACAAGTATTTAGAGCACGATAGAGAGATGGTAGGAACCACAGTAAATAGAGACGACAGCAGTAAAAAGAAATTGCTCTATGCTTTGTTAAAGATTCTTTGACATTCCCAGCCTTCTCTTCACCTCTTGGCTTTAGTCAAAGTTACCTGTACTTATGTTTTTATATTGTTTACTGTGGATGAATATATTCAATTACAACTTTCTAGAAAGTCTCTGTCAGGAAGTGGTCAACTTTCTAGAAAGTCTCTGTCAGGAAGTGGTCAACTTTCTAGAAAGTCTCTGTCAGGAAGTGGCCAACTCGTGTGTCTTTAGTTCTGAAGGTCGTGTGTTCTATCTTCAGTGCATCTTTCAGTTCAGGTGTAATTTTTTTCCGAGACCTCAGAATTGTTGCTGGAGCCACGGAGTTCATGTTTTGTGCAATACTCTAGGCAGGTGGTGTGCTATTTAAGCGGAGAGGGACCAAGCCATATTGGAAACCATGTACAATGAAGTCAATACTATGTCTTCAGATCAATCTTGGGGTCAAAGGCGTATGGAGACAACGCCGCGTCAGGATTAGTGAGCTGGCACTAATCAAGATCTTACCCCACCTTCACGTGGTGACCCTGGTAACAGACATTGGTTCCTGTCTGGCTAAGCGGGTAGGGATCGAGGAGAGCTACCCTGGTGGTGGTAGAGAAGCAAACGTAGTCACGTTGGATGGGATCCGCTCGCAACACAGACGAGCACAATCCCAGAGTGACTATTAATGCACTTCTCTCCCGGCCGAAGAGAAAAGCTGAGCGGATGGCCATAAAGGGATAAGAGCTGCATCCAGAAAAGAGACGTGGGCCCGCCTGGAGTAAAACTTGGACCCGAGATGAGTTGTACGTGGGCCCACATAAGGCGAAACTCGGAGCCCTGAGGTGGGGCCGAGTTAAACCCCGGGTTCAGACAGCCTAGATATAAATGTGAGCACGGTGAGAAATGATGATGATGAGGCAGGCACCAGGGCAGAGCGAGAACGCATGCGGACGATGCACGGGTGGGCCTACAGCTGGGCAGACGGGCGCGGCGATGATGGTGTAGCGAAGAGAGGGCGTGGCAGGCGCGAGGATGAACGGACAACCCAAAAGTGCAGAAAAACTGAAAAGCCCAGCAGAGGATGAATCCAGTGCGCGTTTCCGCTCGCAGGGAACTACTGCTGCTTTGTAGTTTGATTGGGGACAATCAAAGTCTAGCGGAGTAAACCGTACACGAAACTGGACGGCAAGAACACCAGAAGTCAGAAAAGACAGGTTTTCTTGGAAGATGACGCTAACAGCCCGAGGTGTAGGTCGTCTAAGGGTCACTAACCTAAAGAAAATGGCAGCCTGCTGCCTTGTAGGTTGGTTGGGGACAGTCAAAGGCTGACGGAGAGCAAACCCAGTAAAATCTGGTTGAAATCGGACACTTCACCGAAAGAGATGCACTAGAACTCCAAATGGTACTGAACAATGTCACGTAAAACGCGTTCTTGGCAACGGCTGTTTATATATCACAATAAGAATGATAAAAATGGCCGGAAAAAAACGAACGAGAGAGAGAGAGAGAGAGAGACAGACAATGGTATCAGTACAGACAATGGTATCAGTACAGACAATAGTATCAGTACAGACAATAGTATTAGTACAGACAATGATATTGTTACCATCGACGTAGAATGAATTAAGTGAAATCAGATTGCATAAAGAAAGTGATACGATTAAAACAACCAAGAAAGTGATTTTGACATTTCCCCTACATTTTCGTACATTCTGCCAATTACATCTTCCCTCGCGGGAATGACTGAAAGAGACAGTTTATATTGCCGTTTATAAATGAGAACACAGTAATTGATGACGTAACTGTAGTGTAACGTATGGGCGTGAAGCATGGACATTTTAAAAAAGCAGTGAAAAAACATATATGTGCTTTCGCATATATAAGTGTTATAGAAGAATCCTTCGTATATCATGGACAGAGAAGAGAACAAATAGATCTATCCAGAAAGAACTCGAAATCAAAGAAAACTGGCTGATGCTACAAATAAGAAAGAGAAAATTGAGATATTTTGAACATATAAAAAGACATGAAGGGCTGGAAAAGACCATCATGGAAGGAGGCATACTGGCAAAGAGAAGAAGAGGAAGACCACGAGAAGATGGATTCAGGATGTAACTGATGGTCTGAACATGACGACTGCAGAGGCAGGACATCTGGCCTATGAGAGAGAAATTCCGGAGGAATGTTGGGGTGGTAAAGTTCTGCTCAGGACAATCTATTTGATAATGATGAACTCTAGTTAGTTAGTTTGTTCCTTTCGAGCCAAAGGCGGCACATATGGCAGAGGTTTTAGATCTCCATGTGATGTGGTTCGTTGCTAGCAGTTGGAGATCTTGTATGGTTTTACATCCCCAATAGTTTACTTTCTTGTTGGATGGTTCTTCGAACTGTAGTGCAGTTTTTAAATGGGAACACAGTAATTGATGACGTACAAGTGAAGGAGCTTTTTTTCCCCGATCCAGAAGCACTTGAGCTTTTCAGCTCTTCGGCTCGGTGCCATGGACATCGTAACCCTTCGGTTCAGTACCACGAACACCGTATATCTGGAGAACCTGTGGCTTTTTCTGCCAGCCCGCGGAATTGAACCCGCACTCACAGAGGACTTGTCATACCGTCGTCCAAGGCGTTATGAACACGCTGGACAGGCGGGCGTGTGTGAGGGAACTCAGAATCAGATCCTGCTTATGTAGAAATGAATCACTCCATGAGAATGAGGCATCAGTTCGTTTAACAAATAAGTCATAAGAACCATCAGCATGCAACCCCTTCAATATATGCTTCCGTAACATATTCCACATTATCTAATCTGATATAGTAAATGTTCCATTATAACTAACAGAAGTGAACAAATGATGTAGAATAATTTCAAGTAACTCTCACCACTAGAGCATCCATGGTCGGCAGTAAGTGGAGTGTTACAGTTCAAACCTCCCCATCCACTCAAACAAATCTTGTCACCAGTTTCTATGCTACATGTGTAGTGACCACTACAGTCATTTGATGGTACACAGTTGACGTCACAGCTGTCACTGTAGTAGTACTGGTCACAGCGAGCCACGATTTCAACTTCAACTCTGGAGGTCAAAGGTTAAAACATTTATAATTATAAACATATTAGCAATGGGTCTCTTTTTTCTTTTCTACGTTTATTCCAAGTCGACATAGAGAGACATAGAGGGAGAGACATAGAGAGAGACAGAGAAAGAGAGAGACAGAGAGAGAGACATAGAGAGAGACATAGAGAGAGAGAAAGATACATAGCGAGATATATATATATATATATATATCATTAAATAGCTTGTCCTGAGCAGAACTTTGCCACCCCTACAGTCCTCCGGAACTTCTCTCTCTCATAGGCCAGATGTCCTGCCTCTGCAGCCGTCATGTTCAAACCATAAGTTACATCCTGAATCCATCTTCTCTGTGGTCTTCCTCTTCTTCTCTTTGCCGGTATGCCTCCATCCATAATGGTCTTCTCCAGCGCTTCATGTTTTTTTATATGTCCAAAATATCATCTCAATTTTTTCTTTCGTATTTGTAGCATCAGCCAGTTTTCTTTGATATTGAGTTCTCTATATATCTTCTCTCTCTCTCTCTCTCTCTCTCTCTCTCTATATATATATATATATATATATATATATATATATATATATATATATAATTTCAAACTTCTGATACCAGAATTGTAGTAGTGGGTGTCTTGGGTTGATGGTGATTATTATGGTAAACACTAGTTATAAACTACAGACACAGGATTGTTGACTTCATACAAGTTTATTGATCTTAGATGTCGTATCAAAAACACGTCCACTTGCGTCTAGTGTTTATGTTCGTCTCCTTTTGTTGTCACTACGTCGCTAAGCAGTGCTAACTAATCTACGTCAAACTGGTCTTGTTCTAGTGCTGCTACTACGCTCGTTGTGTGCAGCTTTGGTGTGCAAACTCTACAGTCTCTACCTACCTCATTTCCACTAACTATTTTATCTACTTGTCTAGTATGAGGCTCTCTTCCCGGTGGACATGGCTGTATGCCCCTGGCATAGCCATTCCCTCCAATATATATATATAGGAGAGAGAGAAAAGAGACAGAGAGGGGGAGAGAGAGAGAGAGAGAGAGACTCGACCCTGGTACTATTTCTTATCTGCAAAGTCGTCATCATTATCTTCTTATTCTCTTGTGTCGTGTAGAAACATTAATAATAATCACATATGAAAAGAAAAAAATGAAAATCGTGGCATATCCTAAAGGACGTAGCCATCAACCACAGCAAACGAGTCGTTGATTTTCTAGGCATCACTTATACGTTCAGTAATTTGCAATTGCTTTCTGAACGGTGAGGTCTATTTTTACCTTTTATAAAAATCCCACGGAAACGAATTTGCTTCCATATTTGTTTACCGTGGGGTTTGAACCAGGTACGCTTGGGTCTGTGATCGAGCTACCGCTAGAGCTACAGACGCTTACATATATATAGATCATTCAATATTTCATCAGAATCATGTCTATTCTTCTTCTTCTTCTGCAATGATTCAGCAGTTCTTGAACTCTTGACCTTACAGCAAATATTGTGTAGCATACTTGACATAGGTAAGGCTGGCATGTGCGTGGATTTTTACCCCCACCCCTCCTCACCCCTCCATCCCTGAAAATGAGACAGATTGTACTACTCCTGCACTAATGACAAAGTCCTGTGCTGCTAGCAATGCAGCATCTGCAGAGTCTTGATCTTATTCCCCACTTACACTGTTAGCTTATTCCCCACCATCAGACTGTAAAACTTATTCCCCACCATCAGACTGTAAAACTTATTCCCCACCAGCAGACTGCAAAGCTTATTCCCACATCGGACTGCAAAGCTTATTCCCACCATCGGACTGTAAAGCTTATTCCCCACCATCGACTGTAAAGCTTATTCCCACCATCAGACTGTAAAGCTTATTCCCCACCATCAGACTGTAAACACCCTTATTCCCCACCATCAGACTGTAAAGCTTATTCCCCACTATCAGACTGTAAAGCTTATTCCCCACTATCAAACTGTTAGCTTATTCCCCATCATCAGACTGTAAAGCTTCATGCAGGGTTTATTAGATGAGGATGCTAGTAGTGTATTGTATTGCAAACTAGCAGAACTAGTTTAACGGACTTACTATTATTGTATGTAAAGCTACAAAGACTAGTTGATCGGACTATAGATGTAGTTGTATTCAAACTAGCAGAAAGACTAGTTGAACGGACTATAATTAGTGTTATTGTATTGCAAACTAGCAGAAAGACTAGTGTGAACGGACTATAGTTAGTGTTAGTTGTATTAGCAAACTAGCAGAAAGACTAGATTGAAAGGACTATAGTTAGTGTTATTGTATTAATGCAAGACATAGACTAAGATTGAACGGACTATAGTTAGTGTTATTGTATTGCAAACTAGCAGAAAGACTAGTTGAACGGACTATAGTTAGTGTTACTGTATTGCAAACTAGCAAAAAGACTAGTTGAACGGACTATAGTTAGTGTTACTGTATTGCAAACTAGCAAAAAGACAAGTTGATCAAAGGAAGCAAACATAAATGTAATTCATACAAAAACAAACTACTTCTAGTATGAGGATGGAGGTTAAGGCCGTTACTGCTGCCCTCCATTGGATCTCTGGGGCTTCATTTATACTGGGGCCGTTGTTGTATCTGACTCTCAGTCGATGCTTCACAAGATCCAGAAGGGCAGGTTTCGGTATAAGTGGATGTCGTCTATAGAAGTTTCTAACATCCAGAGGCTTACGTGGATATACTGTCCTGGACATGCGGGTGTTTATGGTAATATAGAGCGGACAGGCTTGCATCAACAGCATCGATTGTTGGAGAGTTGAAGATGGATAAGGGAGATATTCTTCGATCTCTTCGCGACTGTCTGTTGGATGAGGACACTAAAATTGATGATGAATCGATCCAGCGATTTAGGCAGTTTGGAGTTACCCATTGTACAAGTAGAACTGGATGCCTGAGAGGCAGTGAGAGGTGTGTTTAATCAGCGAGCCAGGAACCATCAGTATGCATACTCTTCGATATCTGTTGGGGAGAATGAGCACCTATGGGTCTGCCTGGAGTGTAATGACGTCAGTTTAGTAACCAATAACAAAAACAATCAAGCAGACAGGGACATCATGCGACAGACTATAACATTACAATCAGAGAATACAGTAAAAATCAAATACAGCCGACGATAGATGTGAAGATGGTACATGATCTGACAACAATAGAAACACATGTGCACAGCTACTGACCTTGACGGTTGGACTGTCCTATTTCCGGTAGTCTTGATATATATGTAGTCATCTTGATTAATTTCAAATCGATGTTTGATTGGAGTGGACATATTGAACCAGAACTGTACTGTATCCACTGCTTGTCGCCCGACTGTATCCACTGCTTGTCGCCCGGATGTGTCTACGTCATCCACATATATTGTTACAAAAGCAGATCCCTGAGTAGAAATCACAAAATTATATATACATACAGCAGTGGCGGTTTGTGATCGTTTTTGTTAGTGGGGCTAGACACAAATTTTCGGGAAAATCATGGCTTTGGGTTAGGTTATATTTTAATTTATTCAATAATAAAGACGCGTTACACATTATTTTTGGTGGGGTACTGGTCCCTCTGGCCCCTAATGACGAACCGCCACTGACATACAGTATATATATATATATATATTATATTAATTTCAAGTGATACATATACATTTTTAGAGCGTTCTGAACTAAGACGAGATACACATCCTACAGGATTTTAACATAAAAAATATTGGTTCATACCCAACATCAGTAGCGGCTCGTCATTAAGGGTCAGTGGGGCCAGGTCCCACCAATAATCGAAAGGGAATAACTTCCCGAATAGACAAATAATAATAATACTTCAAAACCCATGATTTTTCCGAAAATTTGTGTCAGGTCCCACCAAGACAAATGACCACGAGCCGCCACTGCACAACATCATGTCATGGAAACTGACCAGTCCACAATCTGAATATAGTAGAAGTCAGCACTGACCAGCACATCATCATCTATGTGCGTATTCTTTACAGGACGTTGCTCTCTTTGCAGCACATCTGAAATTCACTCTGTCTCTGCCAGTTCACCCACTTCGTCGATGGTCATATTCATGGTTTCTTTAATATCTTGTAGCCATCTTCTTCTTGGTCTGCCTCTGCGTCCTGGGACCCTGCTCTCTAATATTGTTCTTTCCAGGCCATCGTGACGCTTGATGTGACCAAAGTATGTAATTTTCTGTATAGTATGTTGTTTATCAGCCAATTCTCTTTAACATTTAGTTCTTTCAGGACATCAGTGTTCTTTCTTTTTCTGTCCATGATATTCGTAGGAACTTTCCGTAGCATTTAGTACACAAACTGAATATGGTAGAAGTCAGCGCTGACCAGTTACACAATTTACATATATAGTATACGTCCCCACTGACCAGTACACGATCCAGTGTCAGGAAATGAGAATAATGAGCCCAAATATGGCTGTTGTATCATAAGAGCATCACTGAGTCCTCCATCCTAGTTCCCAACTAATGCTAGAGTGGTCAACTTGCTTGATTACGACGAACTCAAAGAAGAAGATCAAAACAGAAGAAGGAGAAGGAGGTATAGAGTCAATATAAAAATACTTACTGGCCATGTTGCAATGTCAAAAGATATTGGATTATAACTGCCATCTGGTGAAATCAAGTATGCGCTATTTGTTCTGAGAAGTCCACAAGGGTTTAACTCTCTGCAAAATAAAATCGAGTTTATTCAAAGTGAATGGCTATCTCATTATCGATGGACATGTTACGTGCTTACATGATTGACAATATAACACAAGAAACGTAGCTATTGGTGGTCAGTATCTTTCAGCATCGTAATAAATGGTCAAACACTGGAGAAAGTTAAACACTTGACATATTTGGGTAGTAAAGTGTCAAACAACAGAGACACGATGAAAAAAATGAACTCTCGTATTGCTATAGCAGCTGGTGCCTTCACTAAGTTAACAAATATCTAGCAATCTCAAGACCTTAGTATATGTACAAAAGTTAAATTATTTAGGTCATGTGTAATTCCTGTACTGACCTACGGTTGTGAAAGTTGGAAATCAACGAATAAAATTGTTGAGAATTTGGACAGCTTTGAGAATAAATGACTCCGAAAATTATTAAAAGTCAAATGGAGTGATTTCATTTCTAACAACACAGTGAGAGATAGAACACACCAACAACCCGTATCAAATATTATAAGGAAACGAAGGTGGAAATATTTAGGTCATGTTCTTAGATCAGACGAAAAGAGACTAAATCGACAAGTCCTTATGTGGTCACCAATTGGGAAAAGAAAACGTGGAAGACCAATGACCACCCTTCGAAGAACAATCCAAAAAGAAAGTAAACTATTGGGATGTAAAACCATACAAGATCTCCAACTTCTAGCAAAGAACCGTATCACATGGAGATCTAAAACCTCTGCCCTATGTGCCGCCTTTGGCACGAAAGGAACAAACAAACAAACAAATTGACTATTTTTCAGTACATCATGAAGCAAGCGTATACTTGACCTTGATTCGTACATTTAGTCGACGTCAGTACAGGTGAGGTCGAGTTACTAGTCCTATTTTAGTCATTGTAATTGGTTAAAACCTCACAGAGTGTCTCTCGCCCGTGTGGAGCCGGGGCCCGCAAGGAAGCAAAGAATAGTACCACTGCAACCTACAATGCATGTCGTAAGATGCGACTGATATAGACCCTAGGAAGCTACCTAGTAAATAAAAAGTAACGCAGAAATCGGATACGCTGACCTACTTGTTGGCGAATAACTGGCACAACGTACAATCGCTCTTAGGCTCAGATCACATACAAATCACACAGAGTGGTTGACAAGTGGTCGATGTGGCTGAGAGTCTCTGTGATGTGGAAGTCAAGTGCTCGTTTCTCGCTCCAAAAGGCACTAGGTTCGTTTCTTGCATGGATATCTGGATATTTTTTTCAAATACCTGATCTGAATGTTGGTGAGATCGAGTTCCTAGTCCTACTAGAAACGGAAAATCAAACGCAAGAACTCTTGACAGCTTCATTAAAAGATTTCATCGACAGCTTCTTCATAATCAAATTGATGCTTTTTCCTTCTGGCTCTAACTTCAGTTTCGGCAGGCAATTATATACTTCATTCAAGATTCTCTCCAATCCTGGCTCTAACTTCAGTTTCGGCAGGCAATTATATACTTCATTCAAGATTCTCTCCAATCTTAGCAGCAGCAATTTTCATCTGATCATATCCAGATTGTTTATAACTTTTCCTTATTATATGGCTTTTGATAACATCCTTACACAATCTGACAAATTTATAGTTGCAGATTGCAATAGCTTCGAAACTGAATTTACTTCAAATAAAATATCATGCCAAAGAATCACATCGCTAATAAACTTGTAAGTTTAAATATTTGTTGCTAACTCTCTTGCTTTAACTTTAGATTATGTATCTCTGTTGAAACACGTACAAACAAAGTACTATAGTTTTACAAAATACATAAACAGTGACGATAAACAGCAACGTTTCGACCAACAAGGCCTTTATCAAGCAAACGAACAAACAGGAGTGACAAATTAAAATGAAACACAAATGGACGACCAAATACCAACGTATCTAAGGAAAATCTGGAATAAAAACGAATAACGAAATAAATGTAACACAAAAAACACACATAAAAACTAGAAATAGAACGGAAAAGAAACAATGAAACATCTAGTAAATATATAACTTGAATACATGCAACATATACCCATACAGATTATAAAGCATGGGAAGAGAAAGTATAACATAAGAATTAACATGCAACTATAGAGATTAAAGATGGAAAATACAGACTAATGTAACTTGGCCGCGTGGTCGCAAGGTACCATACAAAGAAATCAACCGATTCTCCAGAGCAAATCGACTACGATCATCAGAGGAACATGATCGGATGGCTGTGACCTGGACATCGCAAGCTCCTGAATGGCCAGTATCATTGAAATGGGTAGCTACAGGGTCACAGAGCATTGGCGTATATCGCGCAAGTGTTGGGCGAATCGGTCACTGAGTCTCTTGCCGGTTTCCCCAATATAGGCCTTGTTGCACCGCTTGCAGATAATGGCATAGATAATATTACGGACTCGCACGTGAAACTGTCTTCAACAACGAACGTGGCTTTTGGAAAGACACCGTGCGGGTCTGTATTACATAAGCACAAGTGTTGCAGCGCCGACGCACTGGATGGTTCCAAAATGACTCTGGATGTTGGCTTGAGGCGACTGTGAACCAACATATCCTTAAGGTTCTGTCCCGTCTGTACGCCACAAGGATAGTGTTGGAAGATTGAACGTGTCTCAGGATCAGACTGAAGAATGGAGAGATGACGGAATAAGACTTTCTTCAAGGGAACTATGAGGGTGGAAAGTTAAGACAAGTTTCACCCTGTCAGAATTGGAAGTTCTATGCTGGTTAGAAAGGGCCTCCTGGCAAAAGTTTGCTGAAGCGCCGCAGCGAACAAGCACCTTATCTGGGTATATTCTCCAAGCTCTGCGCCTTCGTCGCCTCTGTAGCGAGACGACATTTCCTCGATAGAGCTCACGAGATGCTGGTTTCTGTTCGTAGCGCTTTACCGAAAGGTGCTTGCTTTGTATGCGCGCGTTCAGCAATTTCTCGCCAGTACTCTCTCTACCATGCATGAACTTAATTTGACATGGATGAATTGCTTACTTTACCTCTGTTCCTTGTAAAAAGTCTTATTCGTCATTTCCATTCTTCAGTCTCCTGACACGTTCAATCTTCAACACTTCTTTGGGGTGCGGACAGAAGCCTTAAGGATATGTTGGTTCCATCGCCTCAAGCCTAACATCGAGTCATTTGGAACCATCAGTGTGGCCGTCGGCGCTGCAACACTTGTGCTTATGTAATACAGACCGCACGGTGTCTTTTCCAAAGCCACGTTCGTTGTTGAAGACAGTTTCACGTGCGAGTCCCGTAATATTATCTATGCCATTATCTGCAAGCGGTGCAACAAGGCCTATATTGGAAAAACCGGCAGGAGACTCAGTGACCGATTCGCCCAACACTTTCGCGATATACGCCAATGCTCTGTGACCCTGTAGCTACCCATTTCAATGATACTGGCCATTCAGGAGCTTGCGATGTCCAGGTCACAGCCATCCGATCATGTTCCTCTGATGATCGTAGTCGATTTGCTCTGGAGAATCGGTTGATTTCTTTGTATGGTACCTTGCGACCACGCGGGCTCAACGTATTACATTCTTATGCTTCTTAGTACTTTCTCTTCCCATGCTTTGTAATCTCTATGGGTATATGTTGCATGTATTACATTCTTATGCTTCTTAGTACTTTCTCTTCCCATGCTTTATAATCTGTATGGGTATATGTTGCATGTATTCAAGTTATATATTTACTAGATGTTTCATTGTTTCTTTTCCGTTCTATTTCTAGTTTTTATGTGTGTTTTTGTGTTACATTTATTTCGTTATTCGTTTTTATTCCAGATTTTCCTTAGATACGTTGGTATTTGGTCGTCCATTTGTGTTTCATTTTAATTTGTCACTCCTGTTTGTTCGTTTGCTTGATAAAGGCCTTGTTGGTCGAAACGTTGCTGTTTATCGTCACTGTTTATGTATTTTGTAAAACTATAGTACTTTGTTTGTACGTGTTTCACTATTTACCAAGTTTTACTGCAGTCTTCCCCTATTTCGATATCTCTGTTGATGTCTTCTATTATTTGGAATAATCTCTCTATCACACACAGAACGCAAAAGTAGCCCAATATTACCTAAATAACTCTATATCTATCAAAGCAAAGACACACATTCCACACCTGAGATATATCCAGTCCATGCAAATGCTACTTTTAATTTGAGTCCCTATTGTCATAACATAATCATTTTCAATAATAATAAGTAACTACAATTGCTGTACCAACAATAACTCTCTTACTTGGTCTACTTTTTAAACACAAACACTGAATTAGTATAAATGAAAAAAAAATATTATACTGATACAGATATATTATATATCTGATTTACTGATTTAAACACAACACAGTAACTTCCCAGTTCTCGAGACAAACTAACATCAAAATCAAATATTGACAATAATTGTAAGCTCAAAGCAGAACTATCAACAAGTCTCACGTGCAATTGTCTTTTGTGATAATTGCCGCCTCCGATTTTAGTAGCGGACGCGCGGTTATTACAAACAAAATTAATAACTTCGCATTATCAGATCAAAAGTCTTCTCCGAGACCAGAAATCAAAGGGTACAGAAAGGCTTATGCTGAGGCGTGCGATAAATCATAAATCGTAGACATCAATATCGGAATAACATAGAACAATATAGAAAGCATTTCATAAAGATTTGTAATTATTGAATGGTTCAAATTGTATTTCGATTTCGCTGGATATGACGCCCCCTTACAAAGTCTCCTGATGCGGCCACCTCTCTGTATAATAACATGGCACGGCCCTGACAGAAATTACGAAGCCAGTAAAAGACGTCAGGTACGAAGTGCACATAAGAGCACGTTCTATAAATATCTTCTTATCGATGAAGCTGTTGAAACAGACAAAACATGATTAAAGAAAAGAATGGGAAGCAAAAAAAAAGCTGTGCAAACACAACATGATTGAATAAAGAAATGATTAAAGGAAATCAGAAGCTGTGCAGACACAACATGATTGAACAGCTGACAGCCAAAGATTAAAGAAGAAAAGGGAGAAGCTGGACCAGACACAACATGATTAAAGAAAAGATGCGAAGCTGGGCAGACACAACATGATTAAAGAAAAGATGCAGAAGCTGGACGGCAGACACAACATGATTAGAAAGATGCAAGCTCAGCAACATGATTAAAGAAGAAACAGAAGCTGGACAGACACAACATGATTAAAGAAAAAGAGCAGAAGCTGGCAGACACAACATGATTAAGAAGTTAGCAGAGCTGCAGCAAAGATTAAGAAAAGATGAAGTCATAGGTTCAGTATTTGCATTCTCAACAGACTTATGAGTTGACTTATGACTAGCACGAAAGAACTTCAGTTCAAAGTTCACAGAGTATGTTTCAACGGCGGTACGTGAACATACGTTCTGGGTACACGATTAGTACAGGTGTGGCTACGTGGGCGTGACCAGGTATTATATGCGACGAATTAGTAATGATAGCACTTGGAAGGTATGCAAAAAATGGTGACCTATTACCAAATGATGTCTTCTTATCTATTGATCCCAAGCCTCCTGTGAGTGCGGTTCAATTACACGGGCTGGCAGAAAAGCCACATGTTCTCCAGATTTATGGTGTTTGTGGGGTTACGATGCCATGGCACCGAGTCGAAGAGCTGAAAGCTCAAGTGCTTCTGGATCGGAGAAAAAAATCTATTGATCCAGTGGCACATGTGTTCTTGCCCCTGGGCCTAATGCCACGTAGAGCACATTGCATCAACAAAGAAGTAGTAAGTCTTTAGATTTTCTACCAATCCGAGCAAGAGCAAGAATTAAAATTATATAGCACTAGATAATTATCTGAGCTTTTAAATTATACAGCAGTCAATGTAGGATTTACTGTACTCATTCCCCGCCACCAGATGACATGTTGGTCATACCGAGTTCTCAGATACTCTAGATACTCTAGAGACATTGGGGCTGGAGAGGACCGTATTGAGGAAGGCATGCCGGCAGGGAGAGAAGGAGAACCACGGAAAAATGGATTCGTGATGTAACTGATGGTTTGAACATGATGGCTGCAGAGGCAGGACATCTGGCCAATGAGAGAAATTACGGATTACTGTTGGGGTGGCAAAGTTCTGCTCAGGACAAGCTATTTGATGATGAGTGGCCAACTCTCTTTAATATCAAACTGTTGCAGAACAGAAACATTTATTATTTTCTCGAAAGGGAATAACTTCCTGAATAGACAAATAATAGTAAATAGTTCAAAAACTATGATTTTCCCCAAAATTTTGTCTGGCCCTCCAAGAAAAATGACCACGAGTCGCCACTGGCTACAACATAGCTGATGATGGACAAAATCGGATACACTCGGAATCGGAATCGGAATCGCCCGAGTGGTTACCGGGGCCCAAATTGGGGATGTAAAGAATATAACCACTGTCACCTGCCATGCATGTCGTAAGAGGCGACTAAGGAGGTTGGTAGTGGGGATGGCTACCCCACACCGTAAAAACACCAGATAGCTACAGAAACTACAGCCAAGAAAGAAAAAAACACTTTTAAGAACTTGAAAGCTAAAAAAATTCACGCAGTTTACTGGTCTTCACATTCAAGATGATGAAGATGATGATAATGATGATAATGATGATGATGATGATGATAATGATGATAATGATCGCTGGAGCACATTTGTTAGTTCAAACAACATGTGCAGCACGTCGTTAACGTCTAACGATGTCAACTTTGCTTTCTTAGGTCTCGACACGCTTACAGATCAAACATTCCCCAGACGAGCAAAGGGGATCAAGGGAAAATGCTGTTCAAATCGTGACAAGTGGAAGACGGGCAACCAGCACATCAGAGAACGGTGGTCAATGTGTACAAGAATGTCTCCTGATTTGAGAAGTGCATAGTACCGATTTTAGAAATGGAAAGTAAAAATTAGTTCTATTGAAAGTAAAGATAAAAGACTTGAAAAGTAAAGATTATAGAAATGAAAAGTAAAGATTATAGAAGTGAAAAGTAAAGATTATAGAAATGAAAAGTAAAGATTATAGAAGTGAAAAGTAAAGATTATAGAAATGAAAAGTAAAGATTATAGTTATAGAAATGAAAAGTAAAGATTATAGTTATAGAAATGAAAAGTAAAGATTATAGTTATAGAAATGAAAAGTAAAGATTATAGTTATAGAAGGAAAATTAAAAGTATAGATCGGAAGAGTAAAGATTACAGAAGTCAAAAGTAAATATTATGGAAGGGAAAAGTAAAGATTATAGAAGAGAAAAGTAAAGATTGTAGTTATAGAAATGAAAAGTAAAGATTATAGAAGTGAAAAGTAAAGATTATAGAAGTGAAAAGTAAAATTTACAGAAGGTAAAAGTAGAGGTTATAGAGTTAAAAGTAAAGATTATAGAAGGAAAAGTAAAGATTATAGTTATAGAAGGGAAAGTAAAGAATATAGAATTGAAAAGTAAAGATTGTAGAAGTGAAAAGTAAAGATTATTAAAGGGCAAAGTAAAGATTATAGAAAAGTAAGATTTATAGAAGGGAAAAGTAAAGATTATTGCAGTGAAAAGTAAAGATTATAGAAGTGAAAAGTAAAGATTATAGAAGTGAAAAATAAAGATTATAGAAGGGAAAGTAAAGATTATAGAAAGGAAAAGTAAAGATTATAGAAAAGTAAAATTTATAGAAGTGAAAAATAAAGATTATAGAAAAGTAAAAATTATAGAAGGGAAAAGTAAAGATTATAGAAATGAAAAGATTATAGAAGGGAAAAGTAAAGATTATAGCAGGGAAAAGTAAAGATTATAGAAATGAAAAGTAAAGATTATAGAAGTGAAAAATAAAGATTATAGAAAAGTAAAATTTATAGAAGGGAAAAGTAAAGATTATAACAGTGAAAAGTAAAGATTATAGAAGTGAAAAATAAAGATTATAGAAAAGTAAAAATTATAGAAGGGAACAGTAAAGATTATAGAAGTGAAAAGTAAAGATTAAAGAAGCTGAAAGCAGCGACAGGGGTGCATAAGTAAGTGTGTGTTTTCTTGGATCTTTGCTTTATTTAAAATTGTTGCTGGGATTATTTCTTTATTGTTTGCCTTTATGTTCAGTCTGATCACATCCTCTCTGATGTTTGTTGATAAGACTATCATCTAGTAATGTGTCTAACACAAAGTAATGTGTATATCATCTAGTAATGTGTCTATCATCTAGTAATGTGTCTATCATCTAGTAATGTGTATATCATCTAGTATTGTGTCTATAAGTCTATCATCTAGTAATGTGTCTACGAGTCTATCATCTAGTAATGTGTCTATAAGTCTATAATCTAGTAATGTGTCTACGAGTCTATCATCTAGTAATGTGTCTACAAGACTATCATCTAGTAATGTGTCTATAAGTCTATAATCTAGTAATGTGTCTACGAGTCTATCATCTAGTAATGTGTATATGAGTCTATCATCTAGTAATGTGTCTATAAGTCTATCATCTAGTAATGTGTCTATGAGTCTATCATCTAGTAATGTGTCTATAAGTATATCATCTAGTTATGTGTATATAAGTCTATCATCTAGTTATGTGTATATAAGACTATCATCTAGTAATGTGACTATCACCTAATAATGTGCCCATCCTCTAGTAATATGTCCATCATCTAGTATTGTGGCTATCATCTAGTTATGTGTCTATGAGACCATCACCTAGTTATGTGTCTATAAGTCTATCGCCTAGTAATGTGTCTATAAAACTATCATCTAGTAATGTGACTATCATCTAGTAATGTGTCTACAATCTAGTATTGTGTCTATCATCTAGTAATGTGTCTATCATCTAGTAATGTGTCTATCATCTAGTAATGTGTCTATCATCTAGTAATGTGTCTATCATCTAGTAATGTGTCTATCATCTAGTAATGTGTCTATCATCTAGTAATGTGTCTATAAGACTATCATCTAGTAATGTGTCTTTCTTCTTCTTCTTTGCGTTCGTTCTTTACGACCAATTTTAATCACTCTTTGTGATATGTTTGATCTTTGCCAAGAACGTGTATACGTTGCACATTGGTTTGGTAGGCCCTAATGTGTCTATCATCTAGTAATGAGTCTATCATCTAGTAATGAGTCTATCATCTAGTAACGAGTCTATCATCTAGTAATGTGTCTATCTTCTAGTAATGAGTATATCCTCTAGTAATGTGTCTATAAGACGATCATTTAGTAATGAGTCTATCATCTAGTAATGACTCTATCATCTAGTAATGAGTCTATCTTCTAGTAATGTGTCTATAAGTCTGACATCTATTATCTAGTACATAGATCAAGAGGAGTGAATATAAACTATTTTTTTTTTCGATGTTGAAAAATGTGAAAGACATGCACACTACAAGACGACAGCCTGAGCAAGTTACCATTCATCTTCAAAGTTAATGAACTTCATAACAAACTCTAACAGAAATGACGATAAACAATACTGTTGCAATATTTCTTTTGATTAGAGATAAGTTGTTAGACTAGAAGAGTGTTTCCCAAAGTGGGCGGTACCGTACCCAGTGGGTGCTGAAGCGTCCCGGGGGTAGGTAGTGGGTTCAGAAGAATTGTGGGGGTTCAGACGATTAGGGGTCGGTGGCTTCGTAAAGATGTAATTAATAAATATTTTTAAATAAATTTTTTTTCGTGATTTTGCGATTTAATAATCATTTAAAATTTGAGTTCTGCATTTTAATTCATCTTATGCCCGTCTTACACGATCCATCTTTTCATCATTTTTTATTTCATGCAAATAATCATTTGAAAATTGACCATGTATTACAGAAATATATATTAAATTTCTATGTCAAAGAGAAAAGAGAGCATGTTTCTATTTGGGAGGAAGTCTGCAAACTGTTATAATGTGGAGGGGCGTTACAAAGTTTATGTTGTGCAAAGTGGGCGGGGAACCGAAAAGGTTTGGGAATCTGTAGACTAGATCAAATGCTGCTATTGTTCTCTATGGCTAAGTGGGGATGGGGGCGGGGGAATCTGGTCTGGAATTTCTTTTTCGTTGTTTCCGTGTTAATGTAGAATTTGTATAACAATTTTGAGAGATTATGACTTGGAAGAGTAGAAAAACGTTAGTTTACAAAAATATGTAACGTGTTGCCGTGGAAACAATACAAATTTCAAATCTCTAAGGCTCTGAATCTAATCAATATAAATGAATTCTGTTTTCACTCTAAGGTGAGCAATTGTAATATCTAAAATATTACACAAGTTGTTTAGGATATATTAAATTTTATATTTTAAATAAATTTTTGGGTAAAACACCTACAAAATGTGGTCATAAAAAGCTTTTTGGGGTGATTTTACACACAAGTTTATTACCCATTACTCATTAATAATAATAATAATTCCTCTCGTACCGTTATACGTTACATAGGGCCTGCAAGTAATTTCTCCATACCGCTCTATTTTGGGCAACTTGCTCAATCTCCTCCATGGAACTGAGACCGATATTTCTTGCCTCTCTCAACAAAGTTCGTTTCAGGGTCTCCTTAGGTCGACCTCTCTTTCTTGAACCCTTTGCATTCCACTTCAATGCCTGCTTTTGATATTCTTTGATCATTTCTCCTTAAGGTGTGTCCATCATATCTCCATCTTCTCTTTCTTATAACAGTTGTCACTAGTGGTTGACCAGACATGTCTCTGATTTCATCACTTCTCCTGAATTCGTTCCATTTTATATTCATTATTTTTCGCAGACATCTATTTTCAAATGCATTCAACTTGCTTTCTATATCTTTAGTCATTTTCCAACTCTCGCTGGCATATGTTAGGATTGATACAACATTTGAATTGAAAATTCGTAATTTAGTTTTAATACTATATAACTTGCAGTTCCATATTTTATTTAGACTTTTAAAAGCTGATGTTGCTTTGCCAATTGGTATCATAATTTATTTTTAACATTTCCTGTGCAATCAAAATTGCTACCTAAATAGGTGAACTGCTCTGTTTTTTATCATTTTAGATTCCAGTGTGATATCTGCATTACTTGCCATAGGTGTCTTCATTATATTTGTTTTTTCATAGCTTATCTGTAGTCCAACTTTTGATGCTATAGACGACAAGTTGTCTGTTTTTCTTTGCATATCTTGGTTGTTTCTACTTAACAAGGCAATATCATCTGCAAAATCCAAATCTTCTAGTTGACTATTTTCTACCCAATCGATGCCAGTTTCGCCCCTGCAACATTTTCGCATCACCCAGTCAATGGCCACTCCAAACAATAGCGGAGATAGAATACAGCTTTGCTTTACTCCGGTTTCAACCATAAACCAGTCGCTGTGTCCACCATCAGTGCGAGCTGCACACTGTGAACCATCATAGAGGATCTTGATAATGTTTATTATTTTGTCTGGTACTCCATAGCATCTCAGAATATTCCACAGGAAGATTCTGTTGACTATCAAAGACTTTTTAAAATCAATGAAATTTAGTATGAGTGGTTGTTGCTTCTCAATATGTTCCTCCAAAATTAGTCGTAGGGTAATTATTTGGTCTAAGCAGCTTCTCCCAGGTCTAAAACCAGCTTGTTCTTCTATCAGGGTTGTCCTTTACTCATTACCAAACAACAATGGCTGATGCGTGCCCCCGAAACATATGTTATTGCAAGCCACGCCGATGTTACAAAAAGAATGAGAAAATTGAAATATTTGGACATATTAAAAAAAGATAAAGAAGTGAAGAAGACAATTTTGGAGGGATAAATTCTGGAAATGAGAAGAGGAAGAACAGAGAGAGTATGGGTTCATGAAGTGATAGATGATTTGAACATGATGGAAGCGGAAACGAGACATCAAGCATAGGAAACTGAGAAATGCAGAAGAACTTAATGTATATAAAGTTCAACGCAGGACAAGTTATTGGAATTTGATGTATATAAAGTTCGACGCAGGCCAAGTTATTGGAATTTGATGTACCCAAATTATGCGCAGGACAATTTATTGGAATTTGATGTATCCAAGTTCTGTGCAGGACAAGTTATTGGAATTTGATGTATATAAAGTTCAACACAGGATAAGTTATTGGAATTTGATGTATATAAAGTTCAACACAGGATAAGTTATTGGAATTTGATGTATATAAAGTTCAACACAGGATAAGTTATTGGAATTTGATGTATATAAAGTTCAACACAGGATACGTTATTGGAATTTGATGTATATAAAGTTCAACACAGGATACGTTATTGGAATTTGATGTATCCAATTTCTGAGAAGGACAAGTTATTGAATGAACTACTAAATAAATACAACTTAATGTATCCAACATTGAAATCATTTCTATCGATCCCATCCTTAAAATTCTAACCAGTAAAATCGTCACAAATGTTAACCAACGTTAAAAAATGCCTACATTAATCATATTCTAAATTCTTTCTATACATCACATTAAGCACACATCTCGCTCAAATTAGCTGCAGTACGTCTAAATAAGTACAAAGCAAAGGCGCAGGTTCATCAGCAAACAAGCAGCCTAACCCTTGTTAGGTTTTTCACGTAGGTAAATTTAACTAATAAATTGCTACTGTTTACTTTGTCGCCCGGAGCAAAAAGGGATACAATTTGGTTAACCCTCCAAATGCATCCATCCCTGTTCCCCATCCCCTGCTTTAACGAAACTGTGTTGTCCCTAAATGACGTTTAATGTGAGTACATGAACGAATGGTATTCCATACAGTTTTGACAGAAATCTATGACATATCTAGATGCCAGTTTTAGTAATTATAACATGGTCACATGTGGCACATAACAAAACATGAATAGTTATTGACATTAATGAATGACAGTTTGGCTAATATTGATATTTCATTTAGATAAAGGGATATTTAAGGGTTAAGGAATTTCTGAAGGAAATTAAAAAGTTTGCATTTTGTGATCTGTCATGAAATCAAATAGAAAGAATTTATTTACACCAGATTATATAGAAGTTGAGAACTGAAACATGATAGTGGTTGCTTCTTATCGGCGTGGTTAAGGGTTTAACAAAATGGTAGAAGTGGAATTTGGTTCCAACCAAGACGTGTCTCAGGTTGACCAGGTCTCAGTTGGTTACCAAAACGGATCTCAGGTTGGCCCAGTCTTAACTGGTTACCAAAAACGTGTCTCAGGTTGACCCAGTATCAATTGGTTACCAAAACGGGTCTCAGGTTGACTCAGTCTTAATTGGTTACCAAAGAAGCACTGCGAAGTAAAAGCAGCAAGCATGATATTGAATACATGACCCATCGTGTTCTGATGTCCGTAAAATACAGTGATTAACACAATATATCCTAATATATCGCTTGGTATTAAAACGGGTTTATTTTGGTTATGTGTAGATTGGGCACGAGTCAGCATTGTTAGCTGTCCTTCTACCCTTGATCAGTTCTTATGTCAAACCAGATCTGATACTGGACATATAAATGTCAGTCATGCATCTATCAGTCATACATCTATCAGTCATACATCTATTAGTCATACATCAATCAGTCATACATCAATCAGTCATACATCTAACAGTCATACATCTAACAGTCATACATCTATCAGTCATACATCTATCAGTTATACATCTATCAGTTATACATCTATCAGTCATACATCTATCAGTCATACATCAATCAGTCATACGTATGTAGCAAAATACGAGAGAACAGTAATGATTCCATTTGATGTTGCCTATAATGCTGTAATAGCCATACATTTAAGTTACTAGAGAGAGACCTAACTTATTCTTCTTTGCGTTCGATCTTTACGATCAATTTTAATCACTCTTTGTGATATGTTTGATCTTTGTCAAGAACGTGTATACGTTGCACATTGGTTTGGTAGGCCCTAAACGCATAGACTACTACACGTTTAGGACATGTGCATCCGATTTCAACCAAATGATAGAGACCTAAAATGTGATAATGCTGTCATAACCATATATTTAAGTTACTAGAGAGAGACACCTCACATGTGATAATGCTGTCATAGACATATATTTCAGTACTAGAGAGAGACACCTCACATGTGACAATGCTGTTATAGTTAAGTATTTAAGTTACCAGAGAGAGACACCTCACATGTGATAATGCTGTAATAGTTAAGTATTTAAGTTACCAGAGAGAGACCTCACATGTGACAATGCTGTTATAGTTAAGTATTTAAGTTACCAGAGAGAGACCTCACATGTGAAAATGCTGTAATAGTTAAGTATTTAAGTTACCAGAGAGAGACCTCACATGTGATAATGCTGTCATAGACATATATTTCAGTACTAGAGAGAGACACCTCACATGTGACAATGCTGTCATAGTTAAGTATTTAAGTTACCAGAGAGAGACCTCACATGTGATAATGCTGTCATAGACATATATTTCAGTTACTAGAGGTCTCATTAAAGAGAATTGGCTGATAAACAACATACTATACAGAAAAATTAAATACTTTGGTCACATCAAGCGTCACGGTGACCTGGAAAGAACAATACTAGAGGGCAGGGTCCCAGGACGCAGAGGCAGACCAAGAAGAAGATGGCTACAAGATATTAAAGAAACCATGAATATGACCATCGACGAAGTGGGTGAACTGACTAGAGACAGAGTGAATTTCAGATATGCTGCAAAGAGAGCAATGTCCTTTTTTTCCCCCCGATCCAGAAGCACTTGAGCTTTTCAGCTCTTCGGCTCGGTGCCATGGACATCGTAACCCTTCGGTTCGGTGCCACGAACACCGTAAATTTGGGGAATCTGTGGCTTTTTCTGCCATCCCGCGGAATTGAACCCGCACACACAGAGGGATAGTCACCCGTAGTCCAACGCGCTACGAACACGCTGGGCAGACGGGCAGCAATGTCCTAGAAAGGATACGCACCTTGATGATGAGAGGCCTCATAGGTGATAAGTCGGGGTATTATTTAACGTTGAATTTATAAACTGATTTTCTCCTGAACTTCTTCGTGAATTGTTTCTTCTTATCTCAGCGATCTATATACCAATATTACAGCTGGGCAAACAGCAGAATACATTCAGTGGTCAGCGATGCCTCAGATGACAGAACCCAGAGTTAGCGAGCCAGAACTGACCAAAACCTTAGCCCACCTACAAGTGAAAGCTCTGGTAACAGGCAGCATGACTGGAGCCTGGTTACGGAAGTGCAAGATTAAAATCAGTTTATATCGCTGTCTCGCAGTGAACTTTACCAAAACTTCATACATTCTAGTACACATTCAAATACACTTTCTAGTACACTTTCAAATACACTCTAGTACACATTCAAATACACTCTAGTACACTTTCTAGTACACATTCAAATACACTCTAGTACACTTTCTAGTACACTCTAGTACACATTCAAATACACTCTAGTACACTTTCTAGTACATTCTAGTACACTTTCAAATACACTCTAGTACACATTCAAATACACTCTAGTACACTTTCTAGTACACTCTAGTACACATTCAAATACACTCTAGTACACTTTCAAATACACTCTAGTACACATTCAAATACACTCTAGTACACATTCAAATACACTCTAGTACACATTCAAATACACTCTAGTACACTTTCAAATACACTCTAGTACACATTCAAATACACTCTAGTACACATTCAAATACACTCTAGTACACTTTCTAATACACTCTAGTACACATTCAAATACACTCTAGTACACTTCCAAATACACTCTAGTACACATTCAAATACACTCTAGTACACTTTCAAATACACTCTAGTACACTTTCAAATACACTCTAGTACACTTTCAAATACACTCTAGTACACTTTCAAATACACTCTAGTACACATTCAAATACACTCTAGTACACTTTCAAATACACTCTAGTACACTTTCAAATACACTCTAGTACACTTTCAAATACACTCTAGTACACATTCAAATACACTCTAGTACACTTTCAAATACACTCTAGTACACTTTCAAATACACTCTAGTACACTTTCAAATACACTCTAGTACACATTCAAATACACTCTAGTACACTTCCAAATACACTCTAGTACACTTTCTAATACACTCTAGTACACTTTCTAGTACACTCTAGTACACTTTCTCATACACTCTAGTACACTTTCTAATACACTCTAGTACACTTTCAAATACACTCTAGCAGAACTTTGCAACTCTATCAGTCCGTCAGAATTTCTTTCTCTAACCAGATGTCAGGTTTTTGCTTCCACTATGCTCATATCATAAGTCACATCCTGAATCCCTGTTATATGTGGTCTTCCTCTTCTTCTCTATGCCAGAATGTCTCCTTACACCTGGTCTTCTTAAACACGTAATGTCGCTTTATATGTCCAACGAACTTCAATTTTCTCATTATTATTTGTAGCATTATCCAGTTTTCACTGAATTTGAGTTTCTTCTGGATAGATCTATTTGTTCTATTCAAAACGTTACAAATGTGAGTTTCTAATGGATAGATCTATTTGTTCTATTCAAAACGTTACAAATCTGAGTTTATTCTGGATAGATCTATTTGTTCTATTCAAAACGTTACAAATCTGAGTTTATTCTGGATAGATCTATTTGTTCTATTCAAAACGTTACAAATGTGAGTTTCTAATGGATAGATCTATTTGTTCTATTCAAAACGTTACAAATCTGAGTTTATTCTGGATAGATCTATTTGTTCTATTCAAAACGTTACAAATCTGAGTTTATTCTGGATAGATCTATTTGTTCTATTCAAAACGTTACAAATCTGAGTTTATTCTGGATAGATCTATTTGTTCTATTCAAAACGTTACAAATGTGAGTTTCTAATGGATAGATCTATTTGTTCTATTCAAAACGTTACAAATCTGAGTTTATTCTGGATAGATCTATTTGTTCTATTCAAAACGTTACAAATCTGAGTTTATTCTGGATAGATCTATTTGTTCTATTCAAAACGTTACAAATGTGAGTTTCAACACCAACATGTTTATTTTAACAAGAGATCAGTCTAGTCGTGACACAAACAATTGTTCAACACAATGTTTAACCCTACATTGTTTGTCCAACATTTCAGCTTATGTTCTCCAGCTGTGTTTACAACGAAAAGGACGTGAGTATTCAACATTTCACTCTATTTCATTTCATTGTTCTAGGGAGGGTTTAACTCAACAATACCACAGTATATCAAGCCACCGAGCGTGCATTATCTCAGAAACCGATCATCAGTTAAACCTGCTACGCCTAACGGTAAAAACAGAGAAGGACAAAGAAAAAGAAGATGAAGTTTCTGTGAACCCATCTTGTACAGCAGTCATAATTTGACTGAAGGGATGGAATCATCTGAAGAGATAATTCACGAAATCAAACATAGATGCAATAAAGCATATCAATTCACAGGAAACATGCACCAATTTAAAAATGCAAACATGTCACCATGAACACTAAAAAGAGCTTTGTTCAACACAATCTTTCTCCCAATATTTTGCTATTAGTGCTAGACCTGAATGTTGACATCAAACGATAGAAGAAAAACTAGTCACAGATTACCAACAGACAGTGCGCATCAAAGAGCAATGTTATTTCTATACAGTGGATGCAAATCAAAAGGCTATCCCCGGAAAAGGTGGACCTCAGAGATAACAGAATCGGCGATAAACACTGTTTATAAAGAGCGCACAAAAGCTCGTTATGTGAAGCACAACAGGATTATTAAAAAAAAAGATGGAGTGTTTGTGAATGTTCTTACTAATTCTGTACCGCAGCCATAGTTTGACTGTCCAAGCACTAGGGAGAGACGGACGCCTCTGAGCTGCTCACTAAGACAGCAGCCAAGGTAGGGTTTACTATTCTCATTCCCAAGCGTCAACACACTGTTGCTGAAGGCCCAAGTGAGATGGGCCGGTCACGTTGCTCGGATACCTGATAAACGCATTCCAAAACAGTTGCTGCATGGAGAGCTTAAAGGGGCAGACGTTCTGCTGGTGGACAGAAAAAACGCTTTAAAGACACTCTTAAAGTGTCTCCAAAATGTTTCGATATAAATCCACGTGCTGGGATTCCCTGGCTCAAGATCGCCAAATGTGACGCTGTAACAAATGTGACGCTGTAACAAATGTGACGCTGTAACAAATGTGACGCTGTAACAACACCAGAGGAAACCGCATAGATGAGTAGTATCCTCGTACCGTTGAGGTACAGAGGAAACATACTGAGCGAAAAAACAGAACACAGAACACCCACATGTCTAACCTTGATCTTGAATACCTCACCTGTGGTAGGAAATTGTGTTCTAAGATTGGACTCTACAGTCACCTCCGCACACACCAAATAGGTGAAACAGCACACGTATGAGACTATTGTCATCATCGGTTAGGATGGACGGCTATAATTACACTATTCTCATTCGCTATCAACAGATTGCTTGCTAGTCATGTCAAGTTGTCATTTTCTGTAGGCCTGTGCCTAAATGTTCATGGCAATAAAATCATCACGCTCTTGTGTCCCTACGCCTTAACAAAGCTGTCAGCTGACAGAAACCTGCACATATTAATTCTCTATCGCCATGTCAGATCTACAAGGTGTGTTCCGCTCCTGTCTCACATATTAATTCTCTATCGCCATGTCAGATCTACAAGGTGTGCTCCGCTCCTGTCTCACATATTAATTCTCTATCGCCATGTCAGATCTACAAGGTGTGTTCCGCTCCTGTCTCTGCATCAAGCAGCGTTGGGATCGGCTAGTCGTTCTTATGATGGATGAAAAACTCAAAGTAGTTGGTTATTGTTTATTGGTTACTAAACTGACGTCATTGCAGTCCGGGCAGAAACATAGGTGCTCAGTCTCCCCAACAGATATCGAAGAGTATGCATACTGATGGTTCCCGTGGCTCGCTGATTTTTTTCCTGATCCAGAAGCACTTGAGCTGAAAGCTCTTCGGCTCGGTGTCATGGACATCGTAACCCTTCGGTTCGGTGTCACGAACACCGCAAATCTGGGAAACCTGTAGCTTTTCTGCCAGTCCGCGGAGTTGAACCCGCACTTACAGAGGACTAGTCACCCGTAGTCCAACGCGCTACGAACAGGCTGGGCACGCGGGCGGGCTCGCTGATTAAGCACACCTCTCACTCTGCCTCTCAGGCAGCCAGTTGGACTTGTACAACGGGTAACTCCAAACTGCCTAAATCGCTTGATCGATTCAACATTGATTTTAGTGTCCTCATCCAACAGACAGTCGCGAAGAGACCGAAGAATATCCCCTTATCCATCTTCAACTCTCCAACAATCGATGCTGTTGATGCAAGCCTGTCCGCTCTCTCATTACCGTAAACAAATTAGTTACCTGCTGATGACCTGGAGAACACACAAGTCAACCTTACCCCCCAGTGGTGTAGACCGGAAAACATTGACCTCGAGATTTAACACTAACTAGGGTCCTGAATAGCCTAGGTCTTGTAAGTATCATTCTTGTGTCCTTCCAACCACCTAGATATTATGCATGTAACCAACAGAGCATTCATTTCTACAGATGGTCTACTGGTAAGATTTTACATTTTAAAAAACCCTGTGGCTGCTCGTGCTAATTTTTGTTGGTGGGGCCAGACAAACATTTTCGGAAAAATCATGGTTTTGGATTAGGTTATATTTTAATTTATAAAGTAATAAGCACACATTACACTTTATTATTGGCGGGGCCCGGCCCCAATGGCCCTTAATGACGAGCCACCACTGGGAAAAAAACCCACTTGATCTTACCACATCTAGTGAGTGGTACTGTAGCAAGAATAATATTCAGATTACTCACGTGGTCCCTAGACATCCTGTGATACTATATTCACATTCATCTAAACATGTGCTCCTAGTGGGGTCCCCATCACAACATAGACCATCTGATTTCAGATTCCCAGGATTGTAGAAATCCTGGAAGCGGACTAGAACTCTGGCAGTACTGTCGGTGAGAGGAATATTCTGAAATCAAGCAGTGATTGATTGTTTAATAAAATTCTATATTTAATGATTGTTTAATAAAATTCTATATTTAATGATTGTTTAATAAAGTCTACAAATATATGGAACTCCAAGTTATATAGTATTAAAACTAAAATTACGAATTTTCGATTCAAATGTTGTATCAATCCTAACATATGCCAGCGAGAGTTAGAAAATGACTAAAGATGTAGAAAGCAAGTTGAATGCCAGCGAGAGTTGGAAAATGACTAATGATATAGAAAGCAAGTTGAATGCCAGCGAGAGTTGGAAAATGACTAATGATATAGAAAGCAAGTTGAATGCAATTGATAAAAAGGATTCTGTGTGTAAAGGATTGGACATAAAATGGGACAAATTCGGGAGAAGACGATAAATTCAGATAAATGTCTGGTCAACCACTAGTAACACAACTGTTATAAGAACGGAAAGATGAGGATATGTTGGGCATACTCAGAGAAGAAATTATGAAAGAATCACAAAGCAGGCATTGAAGTGGGAGATAAATGGATCAAGAAAGAAAGGACACCTCAGGGAAACCATTTATTGGGAGAGACGAGACATATCGCACACAATTACATGGATTTAATGTTTCCCAGGATAGAGCGATATGGAGAACTTACTTGCAGATTCTATGTAACGTATAACGGTACGAAAGGAATATACAAATATTAAATATTATTTATAGAATTAAATACAAAATATATCGTAGATTAAGTATAACAAAAATTAATTGCATATAATTTACAGGACCTTGCGAATCAACCTCGGCTTTTTAACGCTGTTTGTGATTTTTTTATAGACATCATTCAGTAATTTGCCATTGCTTTCTGAGCGGGTGGTGCCATCGTCCTTTTGTAAAAATCCACGCGAAACAATTTGCACCCAAACTGTCCGCAGCGTGATTCGAACTCAGAATGTCGTGGTTAATAGACCGAGTCACTATCCCCTAAGTTACAGACGCCACCAGATTAATTATAAGGAGAACTGAATCTATAGCGAACAAATGAAGCGGTTTTAAAACAGACCTGCACACAAAGAAACCTCACAATAATAAGAATCAGACAATCAAGGCTCTTCGGGCATATAATGCATATAATGAGGTTTAGAACATTTGGTGACAACAGGTAAAACTAATTGAAGAAGGTAAAAATGATTTCCGGTTTGTTGTTCAAGATGGCGGGACGTGTTTTCTTCTAGCTTAACCAACAAACTGTTGATCGTCGGCCCGACAAGTCGTCATCGTAAAAATCACCACTGTTTGAGAAACAGAGTTTAGGCTCTAAATGAATCGATGAAAACGAGGAAGACCAAGAGAGACTCTGCGTAGAACCATCACCAGAGAAGGCTCAACGATGGGCCTAGTAAACATTAAAGACTTAAAACAAATAGCAACGAACCGCGAGACATGGAGAGCTATGACCTCTGCCCTATGCGCCGCCCACAGGCCCAAGAGGAAAGGCTAACTAACTAAGTTGAGGCCAGAGAAAGAAGATGTTGGATAGTCCTACGTCGTGGTTCGACAGAAGATCGATGGAAGAACGATTAACTGCACCAAGGAGAGAGAGAGTTGTGGAGAGACATGATCGCCTATTTCGACAGACATAGCACTTGATTGATTGATAGAACTAAACTGTTTGTGAATCCGCAGAAGTTCAGTTGCTAAAAATAGTTCCCAACTATCGAGATGACGCACAACCGTTAGATACAGTCATGGGAGAATCTACCAAATTAAAAACAGCGCCTGGTTAAATATAATTCAAAGTTACTTTACAATTTTGTCATTGATGCGCAGAAAATAGCAGATTAACAGATTATCCGCCCATGACATAATTGATTATCGTATATATATATATCTTGTGGCAAGTCACCAAATTAAACACAAATAAGATTCAGGCCTTTATCAACAAATGTCTTCGTGTGATTCTCACACTAAGATGGTATGACAAATTGCAAACAAAAACCTGTGGATAAGAACTGGTTGGAAATCAATGATGACCCGGGTCAGGGGGAGAAAATAGCGATGGGTCGGGCCAGAGCCGTGCCATGCTATGATACAGAGAGACGGCCGCATCAGGCGGTACCGTAAAGGGGGTGGCATAAGCAGCAAAATCAAAATTACAATTGAAGGTTATTTTAAAAAAAAAACATTTAAGGGTAGCATTTTGAAGACTTGCATCATACTGAAAAATACACAGCACGGCCCTGGGTTGTGCATACTCTGTGGAAGATATGGACGAGTGTTGCTAGACAAACCCTTGAGTAGAACCCGCAAGGAAAACGAAAAATAACGCCTCCTAAACTGACCTGGATATGAAGTCTTCTGGAGGAAGTGAAAAATGCTAGACTTTCCTGGAAAGTCATAAAGAAAATGCACAGAGATCGGGAACTAACACACATAACAGAAACTATAAAACAAATTAGCGCCACTCATCACAACTGACAACAGAACCAACACAAGCAAGCAGAAAGTGTCAGTTCAAGATGTACTTACATCCTAACACGACTATTCGAAATGTTGGCACAACTCACAATAGTCATGCTATCTGATAGATCAATTAGGAAACCAACAATCAACCCCTCTCCCAACCGCGCTTTGTTGATTGGATCTACCAAGTTGTCACTATAGTACTACTCCGTATTGAAGAGAATCATATCCTGGCATCGATCGATCTATCAGTGGTCAACAAACTTTGAAGAGTGCTAACTCAACATTTCCTAGGTAGATATCACACATTATGACGTCGTGAACGGCAGCAATAAGCTCTGAAAACTGAAATGTGAAATCCTCCATAGGTTGCTTCAATTCTGAATTTCACCTTCTTTTCTCATCTCTCCTCCAAACTGTCCAGTGTTGGCTTAGTTTATAGAATAATAGTGTGTGTGTGTTTGGGCTGCTAACAATGAAAAGACGTATATAAGTCCCAGTTTCAACATGCAATTATTCATTACTTTGATCTTTATATCATTATTATTTGTTGCAACGTGATTTTACAAAATAATTGAATTGGAATAATTCATACAAGGAAATTAATTGATATCTCTTCATGTAGTTTTGTACTTTATATAAAGTCGTTCTCATCACAGTCAGCCTGAACGATCTAGTCAGTTCTCCTGTCTCTTATGTAGTCAAGGCTTCTTTAATGCCTTATTGCCACCGTTGTCTTGGTCACCATTTGCCTCGCCTCACAGAAAGCATGCCACAACTGATAATTTAATGCCTTATTGCCACCGTTGTCTTGGTCACCATTTGCCTCGCCTCACAGAAAGCATGCCACAACTGATAATTTAATGCCTTATTGCCACCGTTGTCTTGGTCACCATTTGCCTCGTCTCCCAGAAAGCATGTCACAACTGATACTTTAATACATTGTTGCCACCGTTGTCTTGGTCACCATTTGCCTCGCCTCACAGAAAGCATGTCACAACTGATAATGTTGTCTCTTGAAACTACTGTAATGTTTCTTTTTCTTGTCTTAGCTCCCTTTGAAGCATACGATATTGAATAATTTCCTCCAACCAGAACTGTCTTGAACAAGCTAGTTTAGATTATTGTCTCCTATTCTCTTTCTCTACATGTTGAACACACCTTCAGGAGAAATGATCAACGAATATAAGAGCAGGCATTGAAGTGGGATGCAAAGGGTTCAAGAAAGAGAGGACGACCTAAGGAGACCCTGAAACGAACTTTGCTGAGAGAGGCAAGAAATTTCGATCTCAGTTCCATGGAGAAGATTGAGCGAGTTGCCCAGGATAGAGCGGTATGGAGAAATTACTTGCAGGCCCTTTGTAACGTATAACAGTATGATAGGAATTATTATTATTCTCTTTATCCACATTTCGTATTCATGTCTCTCTACGTCTTTTCCCTCCTCTCTTTATCTACATTTCGTCTCCATGTCTCCCTAGGTCTTCCTTCTCTTCTCTTTATCTACATTTCGTCTCCATGTCTCTCTAGGTTTCTTCTCTTTATCTACATTTCGTCTCCATGTCTCTCTAGGTTTCTTCTCTTTATCTACATTTCGTCTCCATGTCTCTCTAGATCTTTCCCTACTTTTCTTGTCTCCTTGATTCTATTTCAGAGTCATATGGGGGTGTCTAGTCTTCCTCATTCTCACTGTATGTTCCAACCTTTCCATTTCCATTTCCCATTGATATTATTAATGGTTGTGAGTCGAGTGATCTCAGTATTAGGTTTCTTTGATGCCAACAAAGTCAGAGAATTCTTCCTTAGAAGTCTCTTATGCGACTGTCTGTCTTGTTATTAGTTGTTCATGTCTCTGATCAAAATGTTTGTTCTGCCAAGACATTATATTATTTATGAGTCATTGTTTCTCCAACGTTTTGTAGAATGTCTAGAATCCGCCTATGCTTTACCCAGGACCATCTAAGAAATGTGTGTTGATAACACTGCATTTCACGTAACATTGGATTTTCTTTTCTATTGTTTATGTAGGTGCCCATGGTTCCCATCCACATGTTACTAGAAAACGTAATGTGAAAAAGGTCCCTTTTTCATACCATGAGGTATCTTGTTTGGGCAATTTTTTTTATCGGACATCGGCTAGGAGATGCGTGCATTTTGTTCAGGGATTTTTGGCCCTTCATTGTTTTACCGTGCTTGCACTACTACCACTACCTGTAGCTTTCCTCGATACCTGCCTGCTTAGCCATACTGGAACCAAAGTCTGTTTCCAGGGTCACCACGAAGAGGTGGGGTAAGATCTTGATTATTGCCAGCTCACTAATCCTGGCGCGGCGTTGTCCCTATGCGCCTTTGACCCTCATTGACCATCGACACTCGATGTTTAATTTGGTCAACATCACTCCGATAAACTTTATTTCTTAGTGCTTTCTGGTAGCCAACTGAAACTGGATCGGCTAGAAAGCAGTTACGGTCAGAAAATAGAGAACAATTTAGCGACTAAAATTAAAACTTTGGAGACAAATGTACAGGAATATTATTAGATAGATATAAGAAGCAACAACACAAAAATGTAAGAGACACAAACAATTCTAATAAATACTTACCAATAAAGAAATCAGTAATACTGTGCACATAATCCATTTGAAAAGTCTGTGGCAATGTTTTCTATCATTTTTAAAATATATTGTAGTCAATGATGTTACTATGCTAGCCATCGTTCTTAACTGTCCCCAGTTCTTCTTTAATGTTCAATCTTCTTTTAAAATATTAAATTTGGTAATAGTTTCGTTTAAAACTAAGAGTATTTTTTATAGAACTGTTTCTTGGAATACATTTTGGTATGTTATATTACTGTCCACAAATACATTTTTTCGTTTTTTTTCTGTATTCCAAAATGCTATTTTCTTTTTCGAAACTTGATCCTCGAATGTAATTTTTTTCCTTATTTGTACACTCTCAAGCATTCACTTAATATTCATAAAAGAATTTAGTAGCCAGTTGATGACCGTTTCCAAAGAGGTTGTTGAGGAATTATTGTTACAGTTGAGTGTCGCCAAATTTGAAAACTCGTAATAAATATTCTGGTTAAAGCAAATTTCATAAAGTTCAATTTAACGAAACAAATATGTACGTATATGATACATATCTTGTTTTCTGCTATTGGATGAGTGCATGCACATAGAACCTAATAGTTGTCCACTTGTGACAGTCAGTAATGCTATCACTAGACTACCAGACTGTATTTTATAGTATTTTATTTGAATGTACACCGTATTTAAATATTGCTACAATTTAAAACCTACACATAATCAATCGCCTTTCTCACCAGTTAATGGGAAGGTGTGTAAAAAGTTTAAACAAAGCTGTTTCAACAAATAAAAAAATTAACAAAACAAACTTACTTTATAAAGCGAACAAATCAAATTAAAGGTTTAATTTCTGTATTTTATTTACTTTTATTACGTCACCTTCTAATAAAACACACATTATTTCACATGTTTCATTCATTTTGTTCCGCCTATCTTACTACCAATGCCCATATATGGCGTCACACAAACATTGAGTAAGGTCCTTAAAATTCGGAGATTCCTCTTTCTTTCCTAAAATTAAAAATACCGTATTTACTTAACATTACCTCAATCCCCCTCCCTCTTCTCCCACTTGTTATTTGCTTACCTCTTCCTACTATTTGTTCTGTTCTCGTTTCAAGCCCCATCGTTTTATCTAAATCTCTTATTGCGTGTGTTAATTAGATACCAAATAACGACAAAGTAGACAAACAGAGTAGACAGAGTAGACACACAAAGTAGACACACAAAGCAGACAAAGTAGAACAAGCAAAATAGACACACAAAGTAGACAAACAGAATAGACAAAGTAGACACACAAAGTAGACACACAAAGTAGACACACAAAGTAGAATAAACAAAATAGACACACAAAGTAGACAAACAAAGTAGACAAACAAAGTAGACAAACAAAGTAGACCAAGTAGACAAATAAAGTAGACAAACAAAGTAGACAAACAAAGCAGACAAACAAAGCAGACAAACAAAGTAGACAAACAAAGTAGACACACAAAGTAGACACACAAAGTAGACACAGAACGTAGACAAAACAAAGTAGAACACAGAAAATAGAAAAACAAAGTAGACAAACAAAGTAGACAAATAAAGAAGACAAATAAAGTAGACAAACAAAGTAGACAAACAAAGTAGACAAAGTAAACAATCAAAGTAGAACAAAGAAAAAAGACAAAGTAGACAAACAAAGTAGACAAACAAAGTAGACAAATAAAGTAGACAAACAAAGTAGACAAACCAAGTAGACACACAAAGTAGACAAACAAAGTAGACAAAGTAGACAAACAAAGTAGACAAACAAAGTGGACAAACAAAGTAAACAAACAAAGTAGACAAACAACATAGACAAACAAAGTAGACAAACAAAGTAGACAAACAAAGTAGACAAATAAAGTAGACACACAAAATAGAAAAAAACAAAGTAAACAAACAAAGTAGACAAACAACATAGACAAACAAAGTAGACAAACAAAATAGACAAACAAAATAGACAAACAAAATAGACAAACAAAATAGTCAAAGTAAGCAAATAAATGTGTGTTACTCTTATATGAATTCATGACAAATAAATGATAATTTATAATTCCTCAAAATTGTGTAAATGACTAGACTGTGTAAATAACTAGACTGTGTAAATGACTAGACTGTGTAAATGACTAGACTGTGTAAATGACTAGACTGTGTAAATGACTGACTAGACCGTATAAATGACTAGACCGTGTAAATGACTAGACTGTGTAAATGACTAGACTGTGTAAATGACTAGACTGTGTAAATGACTAGACTGTAAATAACTCGATTGTGTAAATGATTAGACTGTGTAAATGACTAGACTGTGTAAATGACTGACTAGACCGTATAAATGACTAGACCGTGTAAATGACTAGACTGTGTAAATTACTAGACTGTGTAAATTACTAGACTGTGTAAATGACTAGACTGTGTAAATGACTAGACCGTGTAAATGACTAGACTGTGTAAATGACTAGACTGTGTAAATGACTAGACCGTGTAAATGACTAGACCGTGTAAATGACTAGACTGTGTAAATGACTAGGCTGTGTAAATGACTAGACTGTGTAAATGACTAGGCTGTGTAAATGACTAGGCTGTGTAAATGACTAGGCTGTGTAAATGACTAGGCTGTGTAAATGACTAGACTGTGTAAATGACTAGGCTGTGTAAATGACTAGACTGTGTAAATGACTAGACTGTGTAAATGACTAGGCTGTGTAAATGACTAGACAGTGTAAATGACTAGACTGTGTAAATAACTAGATCGCGTAAATGACTAGGCTGTGTAAATGACTAGACTGTGTAAATGACTAGGCTGTGTAAATGACTAGACTGTGTAAATGACTAGACTGTGTAAATGCATAGTCGTATACTTTAGACTCCTACAGAAGACGGCGATAGTTTCAAAAACACAATTTGAATACATAAGAAGCTTAACATTTCTTGCTAGTTTCTGATTATTATTTAACCAAATAAGCCAGCGGCCTCTCAAGTCAATGTGTGTGTATGTGTGTGTGTCTGTATGTGTGTGTGCGTGCGTGCGTGTGTGTGTGTGTGCGCGCGCACGCATACAGGAAAATGTTGTTTGTTTACTGAAGAAAAGCCCACGCGCAGACAGTTTCCAACGCTGAATGTTAAGCTGTTCCCGTAATCATGTAAGTACATAACGTCAGGCAAAATGTTTACCTAGGATACGACAACAGCCAATGGGTGATGACCAAAAACAGTCACATGTTAGAAAGTCGAGAGCTAAGTTGAACGTGTTTTGTGTTGCACAGAGTAGGCTCCCCCCCAACAAGACAGTAGTGTCACGGTAACCTGGATGAGCTGGAACACTGTATTACAGTAATGTAGTAGGGACGACAAAAATACAATGGAAAATGTACAAAAATACAATGTAGACTGTACACAAATACAATGGAAACTGTACAAAATACAATGGAAACTGTACAAAAATACAATGGAAACTGTACACAAATACAATGGAGACTGTACAAAAATACAATGGAGACTGTACAAAAATACAATGGAAACTGTACAAAAATACAATGGAAACTGTACAAAAATACAATGGAAACTGTACAAAAATACAATGGAAACTGTACAAAAATACAATGGAAACTGTACAAAAATACAATGGAAACTGTACAAAAATACAATGGAAACTGTACAAAAATACAATGGAAACTGTACAAAAATACAATGGAAACTGTACAAAAATACAATGGAAACTGTACAAAAATACAATGGAAACTGTACAAAAATACAATGGAAACTGTACAAAAGTACAATGGAAACTGTACAAAAATACAATGGAATTTGTACAAAAATACAATGGAAACTGTACAAAATACAATGGAAACTGTACAAAAATACAATGGAAACTGTACAAAAATACAATGGAAACTGTACAAAAATACAATGGAGACTGTACACAAATACAATGGAAACTGTACAAAAATACAATGGAGACTGTACAAAAATACAATGGAAACTGTACAAAAATACAATGGAAACTGTACAAAAATACAATGGAAACTGTACAAAAATACAATGGAAACTGTACAAAAATACAATGGAAACTGTACAAAAAAACTAACAATGGAAACTGTACAAAAATACAATGGAAACTGTACAAAAATACAATGGAGACTGTACAAAAATACAATGGAAACTGTACAAAAATACAATGGAAACTGTACAAAATACAATGGAAACTGTACAAAAATACAATGGAATTTGTACAAAAATACAATGGAAACTGTACAAAATACAATGGAAACTGTACAAAAATACAATGGAAACTGTACAAAATAAATGGAAACTGTACAAAAATACAATGGAAACTGTACAAAAATACAATGGAAACTGTACAAAAATACAATGGAAACTGTACAAAAATACAATGGAAACTGTACAAAAATACAATGGAAACTGTACAAAATACAATGGAAACTGTACAAAAATACAATGGAAACTGTACAAAAATACAATGGAAACTGTACAACCAAATACAATGAACTGTACAAAAATACAATGGAAACTGTACAAAAATACAATGGAAACTGTACAAAAATACAATGGAAACTGTACAAAAATACAATGGAAACTGTACAAAAATACAATGGAGACTGTACAAAAATACAATGGAGACTGTACAAAAATACAATGGAGACTGTACAAAAATACAATGGAGACTGTACAAAAATACAATGGAAACTGTACAAAAATACAATGGAAACTGTACAAAAATACAATGTATACTGTACAAAAATACAATGGAGACTGTACAAAAATACAATGGAAACTGTACAAAAATACAATGGAAACTGTACAAAAATACAATGGAAACTGTACAAAAATACAATGGAAACTGTACAAAAATACAAATGGAATATGAACTAAAAATACAATGGAAACTGTACAAAAATACAATGGAAACTGTACAAAAATACAATGGAAACTGTACAAAAATACAATGGAAACTGTACAAAAATACAATGGAAACTGTACAAAAATACAATGGAAACTGTACAAAATACAATGGAAACTGTACAAAAATACAATGGAAACTGTACAAAAATACAATGGAAACTGTACAAAAATACAATGGAAACTGTACAAAAATACAATGGAAACTGTACAAAAATACAATGGAAACTGTACACAAATACAATGGAGACTGTACAAAATACAATGGAAATGTATACAAAATACAATGGAAACTGTACAAAAATACAATGGAAACTGTACAAAAATACAATGGAAACTGTACAAAAATACAATGTAGACTGTACAAAAATACAATGGAAACTGTACAAAAATACAATGGAGACTGTACAAAAATACAATGGAGACTGTACAAAAATACAATGGAAACTGTACAAAAATACAATGGAAACTGTACAAAAATACAATGGATACTGTACAAAAATACAATGGAGACTGTACAAAAATACAATGGAGACTGTACAAAAATACAATGGAAACTGTACAAAATACAATGGAAACTGTACAAAAATACAATGGAAACTGTACAAAAATACAATGGAAACTGTACAAAAATACAATGGAAACTGTACAAAAAGTACAATGGAAACATTGTGTACAAAATACAATGGAACTGTACAAAATACAATGGAAACTGTACAAAAATACAATGGAAACTGTACAAAAATACAATGGAAACTGTACAAAAATACAATGGAAACTGTACAAAAAATACAATGGAAACTGTACAAAATACAATGGAAACTGTACAAAAATACAATGGATGTACAAAATACATAATGTACAAAATACAATGGAAACTGTACAAAAATACAATGGAAACTGTACAAAATACAATGGAAACTGTACAAAAATACAATGGAAACTGTACAAAAATACAATGGAAACTGTACAAAAATACAATGGAAACTGTACAAAAATACAATGGAAACTGTACAAAATACAATGGAAACTGTACAAAAATACAATGGAAACTGTACAAAAATACAATGGAAACTGTACAAAAATACAATGGAAACTGTACAAAAATACAATGGAATTTGTACAAAAATACAATGGAAACTGTACAAAAATACAATGGAAACTGTACAAAAATACAATGGAAACTGTACAAAAATACAATGGAAACTGTACAAAAATACAATGGAAACTGTACAAAATACAATGGAAACTGTACAAAAATACAATGGAAACTGTACAAAATACAATGGAAACTGTACAAAAATACAATGGAAACTGTACAAAAATACAATGGAAACTGTACAAAATACAATGGAACTGTACAAAATACAATGGAAACTGTACAAAATACAATGGAGACTGTACAAAATACAATGGAAACTGTACAAAATACAATGGAAACTGTACAAAATACAATGAAACTGTACAAAAATACAATGGAACTGTACAAAAATACAATGAACTGTACAAATAAATGAACTTACAAATAAATGGAGACTGTACAAAATACAATGAGACTGTACACAAATACAATGAAACTGTACAAAATACAATGGAAACTGTACAAAATACATGATACTGTACAAAAATACAATGAGACTGTACAAAATAATGAGACTGTCAAAAATACAATGGAACTGTACAAAATACCTATGAAACTGTATGAAATACAATGAAACTGTACACAATAAATTAGACTGTACAAAAGAATACAAAAAGATTGATCTGACAATTCAAATTAAATAAAATGAAGAAACTATGGTATATAGTTAGCTTCTTTGTACTGTTATTGTTAATATAACTGCACAATGTTCCATACCGCTCTATCCTGGACAACTCTGTTCAAATCTTTTAAATGGAATTGAGTCTGATTTTTTCTCTGATCTTTAGTAAAGTCTTATTTCAGGTTTTCATACGTCCTTTCTATCTTAAACTATTTTCTAATGCGTCCTTTCTATCTTGATCTATTTTCTAATACGTCCTTTCTATCTTGATCTATTTTCTAATGTGTCCTTTCTATCTTGATCTATTTTCTAATATGTCCTTTCTATCTTGATCTATTTTCTAATGCTTCCTTTCTATCTTGATCTATTTTTTGATGTGTCCTTTCTATCTTGATCTATTTTCTAATGCGTCCTTTCTATCTTGATCTATTTTCTAATGTGTTCCTTCTATCTTGATCTATTTTCTAATGTGTGATCTTTCTATCTTGATCTATTTTCTAATACGTCCTTTCTATCTTGATCTATTTTCTAATGTGTGATCTTTCTATCTTGATCTATTTTCTAATGTGTCCTTTCTATCTTGATCTATTTTCTAATGTGTCATTTCTATCTTGATCTATTTTCTGATGTGTCCTTTCTATCTTGATCTATTTTCTAATACGTCCTTTCTATCTTGATCTATTTTCTCATGTGTGATCTTTCTATCTTGATCTATTTTCTAATGTGTCCTTTCTATCTTGATCTATTTTCTAATATGTCCTTTCTATCTTGATCTATTTTCTAATGCTTCCTTTCTATCTTGATCTATTTTCTAATGTGTGATCTTTCTATCTTGATCTATTTTCTAATGTGTCCTTTCTATCTTGATCTATTTTCTAATGTGTCATTTCTATCTTGATCTATTTTCTGATGTGTCCTTTCTATCTTGATCTATTTTCTAATACGTCCTTTCTATCTTGATCTATTTTCTCATGTGTGATCTTTCTATCTTGATCTATTTTCTAATGTGTCCTTTCTATCTTGATCTATTTTCTAATATGTCCTTTCTATCTTGATCTATTTTCTAATGCTTCCTTTCTATCTTGATCTATTTTCTGATGTGTCCTTTCTATCTTGATCTATTTTCTAATGCGTCCTTTCTATTTTGATCTATTTTCTAATGCGTCCTTTCTATCTTGATCTATTTTCTAATGTTGATGGAATAGAACATTGACTGTTGATGGAATAGAACATTGACTGTTGATGGAATAGAACATTAACTGTTTATGGAATACAATATTGACTGTTAGATGAACTAGAACATTGACTGTTGATGGAATAGAACATTGACTGTTGATGAAATAGAACATTAGTATGGTTGTTCCTAACTCTATCTCTATCTAAAAGATAGATTGAAAAGTGTGGGTTTAATATGAGTTCATGTTGAAAATGGTGTGTGTGGTTTCTTTTTTTACATTTCTTTCCGAACACACAGGCAGACACACACGCGAACATATACATATATTGCTTCTTTGTACTAGTACAAATCGAAGATCTGATATCTCTGGCATGATTGTGCAATGAAGGCTGTCTGTCAGTGTTCCCGTTTTGTCGGGTGTGTTCTTTCTGAAGTTTGTCCTCTGTATTGCATGTTTTTCATTTATATTGTGAGACAAACAATGACATGTTTACATTGTTTACTCAATAGTACCGGCCAAGATGGCACGGTACGCTGGAGGTGTAATATCAGATCAGATCTTTCGCCCGATCGGGGCTCAAACTTTTTGATGTGTAAAGAATAGAACCACTGTTACCTGCCACGCAAGTCGTAAGAGGCGTCTAAGGAGGTTAGGCTGAAACCGGATACATGTGTTCTAAATGTGTAGAAGTCAACCTGCTGCCTTGCAGGACGGCTGGGGGACACTCAAAGGCTAACGGAGAGCGAATCCATTAAACGCTGGCTGAATCCGGACATATCGCCGAAGGATAAGCACCAGAGATCCAAATGGTGTTGAAGATGTGATGAAACCCACCCATGCTAAGGCTGCATAAATCAGATTTCCACGGGAAAGAATTTATGGAGAGATCTGGTACATCGGTCTTTTAGGTGATCGCGAGATATATATATCTTTAACCGAAGTCAATTTCAGATTCACTTAGAACTTATGTCCCCGGAAGGGTTACCCAAGCCGGAAAGGTCACTGAAGAGGGACAGACGAAGCATGGTCTCCTGGTCCTCCAGGTTGGGGTTGGGCTTGGGACTAACGATCCCATCCTTTAAAAAAATTAAAGTTACGGAAACAACAACAAACATACAACCTATCTACAGGCATGAAGGGCTACCAGAGTCATTGACTCACATGACTGGAAGTGGTGAAAGCCGAAAGGAAGCTACTTTCATGAGGACGGAAGTCCTGAATGCCAAAACCAAGACCAGAATTGGATGCTGAATGTGATGTGTTATGTCAGCCCTATTATTCAACACTGTCATAGATTGGGTGATGCGTAAAACAACGGAAGATAAGGCAAGAGGTATTAGATGGACGCTCACATCCACTCTGGAAGACCTAGATTTTGCAGATGACATCGCACTCCTATCTCATACACATAGAGATATCCAGGAAAAGACCTGCCGCCTTAACCAATATAGTGAGATGGTTGGGCTGAAAATAAATCAGAAGAAAACTGAAGTAATGACTCTGAACATAGCAACCCCAGCACCAGTCAAACTAGAAGGTAAAACCCTCCGAGATACAACCGCTTTCACATACCTTGGAAGTGTTATTAGCAATGAAGGAGGCGCTGGATCTGACATTAAAAACAGACTGAGTAAGGCACGAAGTGCATTCATGACCCTTCAGACCGCCTGGAAATCTAAGCTGGAGATGGATTGGACATGTGATGCGCATGGAGACTGGCTCCGACACGAAAACTGCACTGAGATGGACTCCAGAGGGTAGGCGAAAGCGTGGAAGACCCAAGACGACCTGGAGGAGAACGATAGAGCAAGAGCTGAAGGAAATGAATCATAGCTGGAACACAATACAGAGGAAGGCCATGAACAGGGAAGAATGGTGTACGTTTGTTGCTGCCCTAAACGCCAAGGGCGTAACAGGCTAAAGAGAGAGAGTTAGATGAAATTTGTGTTATTTTGACCTGACCCTAACCCATCAATGGGATTCTGATGAAACTACGACAGGTCCAGCCAGTCGCCAATGGATTGTAAAGGGTGCATAGAAGATTTAACGATACCCCTCAAACCGAAATAACAACATACACTAGATGCATTCGAGGGCACAAGCCAGAACTCTTCGTATATCCTGAACGAGAACCACTCGAGGTCACAAACCAGAACACTTCGTATATGCTGAACGTGACACACTAGAGGGCACAGAACATAACTCTTCGTATATCCTGAACGAGACACACTCGAGGGCACAAGCCATAACTTTTCGTATATCCTGAACGAGACACATTCGAGATCCCTCGCCAGAACTCTTCGTATATCGTGAACGAGACACACTCGAGAGCACAAGCCAGAACTCTTCGTATATAATGCACGCTGAAAGACATAACAGAAATAGATAAAGTAAAGTAAATTAAGATCTTAGCTCACAATCTAGCAGTAACAGTAGTAGTAGTAGTAGTAGTAGTAGTAGTAGTAGTAGTAGTAATTGTAGTTGTCATAATAGTAGTGACAGTACTAGTAGTAGTGGTAGTAGTAGTAGTAATAGTAGTACCAACAGCAGTATTAGTAGTAGTAGTAGTAGTAGTAGTAGTAGTAGTAGTGGTAGTACTAGTAGGAGTAGTAATAGTAGCAGCAGCAGTAGTAGTACCAACAGCAGTATTAGTAGGGGAGTAGTAGTTGCAGTAATAGTAGAAGTAGTTATAGCAATAGTATTACTAGTAGTAGATGAAAATCTGGGCATATCCTAAAGGATCCTAGCCATCAACCACAGTAAACGAGATGTTGATTTTCTAGGCACCACTTATACGTTCAGTAGTTTGCCCTTGCTTTCTGAATGTGAGGTCTATTTTTACCTTTTATAAAAATCCCACGGAAACAAATTTGCTTCCAAACTTGCCAACCGTGGGGTTTGAACCAGGTACGCTTGGGTCTGTGATCGAGCTCACTACCGCTTAAGCTACATACGCTCAGTTGTAGTATAAATAGTATTAATAGTGGTATTAGTAGCCGTTCTAGTAGTAATAGTAGCAGTAGTACGCGTTGGGACACCTTGGGACAAGAGAATTGTCCAGTAATTTTTCGGACAGACACACATGCCAGGACAGGTCTATCCTACCGCCATCGCGCCGCTTCTGGAAATGTAAACTTACACACAGCAGGGCGGCCGGAACAATAGTTGTAACGTGACTACAACACACAACTCTTGCCTGTAGTTTAGCTGTAACATGCACAGCGACTACAACGGTTACATCGCCTATTCGGTGGTCAAACCAGGTGAGGGAAACCGATGGGTCTAGCAGCATCGGTAATCTAGGCACTGTCTGCCTGTGCATGCAAAGACTGGATCCGGCTGACTTCGCGGATGAGGCCACTAGTTGGCTCAACGGTTAGAAAGGCGGATCACAGCAGAGCGGTGTGGACCGCATAGAGCACGGCGAGGCACTTTAGAAAGCCCTGGTCATCCACTGCATCTGGCACTATCTCCAGTCGTCTTGACTTGTCTTGCCCCTGGATACAGATAGTCCTGGACGAGAGAGTGAGGTTGACGAATAGCGCAACTTTTCCTCACTATAATCCAAATACAGCGCAAGCTACAGTTTCAGACAACTACATACAACACAAATCACACAACATGAAGAACACGCTTAAAGCTCTCACCATAGGCGCGTGGAACGTGCGAACACTATTAGATAACAACAAAGCTGAAAGACCTGAGAGACGGACTGCACTCGTGGCTAGAGAACTGGCACGCTACGATATCGACATAGCTGCCTTGAGTGAGACCAGACTCCTGACGAGGGTCAGCTGTCAGAGGTGGGCGGAGGTTACACTTTCTTTTGGAGTGGGAGAGCCAATACAGAACGTCGGGAATCTGGTGTAGGGTTTGCTGTCAAATCTCATCTTGTGCGCGGCCTCACCAGACTCCCAAAGGTGTCAGTGACAGAGTGATGACTCTTCAGATCTCACTAGGAGAAAAAAAGAGTGTCACTTTACTCAGCGTCTACGCCCTGACAATGACAAATCCAAGCGAAATCAAGGATGGTTTCTACGAGTACCTTGACTCAGCCATCTCAGCGGTCCCAAGGTCTGAGAAGCTCATCATACTCGGGGACTTCAATGCCAGAGTAGGGACAGACCATCGGGTCTGGGATGGAGTACTAGAAGTACACGGCGTGGGCAAGTGCAATAGTAATGGGCTTCTATTACTCAGACTATGTGCTGCCCACGACCTAACAATTACAAACTCCTTGTTTCGTTTACCAACCCGAAACAAAACGTCATGGATGCATCCCAGTTCCAAACAATGGCACCTCATTGACTACGTCATCGTAAGGAAAATGACAGACGTGACGTCAGAGTCACAAAGGCTATGTGCGGAGCAGAATGTTGGACCGATCATAGATTGATCGTGTCAAAGCTCAACCTCCGCATCAAGCCTAGAAAATCAATAAAAAAGCTGGCAGTCTCCAAATTGAAAAGCTCCGCTGTCACCGAAAGTTTAATAAGAGACCTGGACGACAAATTGAAGGACCTCCAGTTTGGCAAAACCAGCTTGGACGATGACTGGACTGCCCTCAGAGACACCGTGTACCTATCTACCTCTGAGCTCATAGGACACTCTGTACGCAAGAGCCACGACTGGTTTGACGAAAATGACGAAGAAATCAAGTCTATTCTTCTCACGAAACATGAGACATACAGAGCCTATCAAAATGACCCATCATCATCATCCAAAAAAAACCAGCTTTCCTAGATGCTCGTAGAAGGGCTCAAGAGAGAATCAGAAAATTACAAGACGCATGGCTAAGCAAAAAATCTGATGAAATCCAGATATATGCAGACATACATGATTTCAAACGCTTCTACGATGCCCTAAAAACTGTTTACGGACCTCAACAATCTCACCCCACTCCCATACTCGATGCAGATGGAGCAAGGCTACTAATTGACAAGCCTCAGATACTAAATCGCTGGGCAGAACACTTCCGTTCTGTCCTCAACCATCCATCCACTATATGTTATGAAGCCATAGAGCGCATGCCCCAGGTCCCAATCAATGCCAAGCTTGATATTCCACCTACCTTAGCAGAGGTCAAGAAGGCAACAAGCCAGATATCCAGCGGGAAGGCACCGGGTGTGGACTTAATACCAACCGAAGTCTACAAAGAAGGAGGGCCCACGTTGATGCTAAAATTGACAGAGTTATTTACATCCATTTGGTGCAACGAACGTGTACCACAGGAATTAAAGGATGCCACTATTGTCCACCTGTACAAGCGGAAAGGAAACCGCCAGGCCTGCGATAACCACAGGGGATCTCCCTCCTGTCAATCGCTGGCAAAATACTGGCCAGAGTCCTCCTCAATCGATTAATCGATCACCTGGAACAGGACTTACTCCCTGAGACCCAATGTGGCTTCAGAGCAGGTCGTGGAACAGCAGACATGATATTTGCTGCTCGCCAACTACAGGAGAAATGCCAAGAGCAGCACCGTAACCTCTATATGGTCTTTGTCGATCTGACAAAGGCTTTCGACACGGAGGGTCTATGGAAGATCATATTAACCAACAGGGAGGGTCTATGGAAGATCATGGAAAAATTTGGATGCCAAGAAATTCATCAAGATCGTTCAACAGTTTCACGAGGGCATGATGGCACGTGTACTTGACGAAGGAGCTGTCGGAAACCTTCCATGTCACCAACGGCGTCAAACAGGGCTGTGTACTGGCCCCAACACTCTTCAGCATGATGTTTGCTGCCATGCTCACGGATGTCTTTTGGGAAGGCGACGAACATGGGGTAAAGATTAGATACAGGACAGACGGTAACCTATTCAATCTTCGGAGGTTAAAATCCTCCACCAAGGTAAAAGAATCAACTATCTCAAACCTGTTGTTTGCTGATGACTGTGCCCTCGCTACCAACTCTGAGGAAGAAATGCAGACTTACATGGACAAGTTCTCAATGGCCTGTGATAGGTTTGGCCTCACCATTAACACCAAAAACAGAGGTCATGTTCCAGCCCGCCTCTAGAGAACAGTATTACGATCCAGTCATCAACATTAAACACCAGCGTCTCCAGTCAACGGACAACTTTGCTTATCTTGGCAGCCTCCTATCCAGATCGGCAAACATAGATTCTGAGGTCCACAATATGATATCCAAAGCCAGTGCTGCGTTCGAAAGGTTACGTGTCACTGTGTGGGAACGGAAGGGATAAGCATAGTCACAAAGCTGAAAGTTGACCAGGTCATAGTGCTAACCACGCTGCTGTACGCAAGCGAGACATGGACAGTGTATAGCAGACACGGAAGAAAATTAAACCATTTCCACACAAGCTGTCTACGCAGAATACTAAAAATAAACTGGCAGGACAAAATTCCAGACAGCGAAGTCCTCACAAGAGCAAAGATGCCAAGCGTCAACACCCTGTTGCAGAAGGCCCAACTGAGATGGGTCGGTCACGTTGCTCGAATGCCTGATAAACACATCCCAAAACAGTTGATGTATGGCGAGCTTGAAGGGGGCAGACGTTTAGCTGGTGGACAGAAAAACGCTTTAAAGACACTCTTAAAGTGTCTCTGAAATGCTTCGATATAGACAATACGTGCTGGGAATCCTTGCGCAAGATCGCCAAATGTGGCGCTGTAACAACAAAAGAGGAACCCGAATAGCTGAGAATCATCGTATTGTTGAGTCACAGAGAAAACGAGCAGCGCGAAAAGACAGAGCACACAACACGCACATGTCTAACCTTGATCATGTATGCCCCACCTGTGGTCGGGGATTCTGTTCTAGGATTGGATTCTACATTCACCTCCGCACACACCAGAGAGGTGCAACAGTACACGTCTGAGATTGTTGTCATCATCGCTTGCGATGGACGGCTATTAGTACGCGTAGTAATAGTAGCAGTAGTAATAGCAGTAATAGCTGTAGCAATAGTAGTAGTAGTAGTAGTAGTAGTAGTAATATAAATAATTGTTGTAGTAGTAGTAGTAGTGGTAGTAGTAGTAGTAGTAGAAATAATTGTAGTAGTAGTAGAAATAATTGTAGTAGTAGTAGAAATAATTGTAGTAGTAGTAGTAGTAGTAGTACGAAAATCCAGTCCTTCGAAACTAAATGCTACAGAAAGATCCTACGAATACCATGGACAGAAAAAGAAAGAACACTGATGTCTTGAAAGAACTAAATGTTAAAGAGAATTAGCTGATAAATAACATACTATACGGAAAAATTACATACTTTGGTCACATCAGGCGTCACGATGTCCTGGAAAGAACAATACTAGAGGGCAGGGTCCCAGGACGCAGAAGCAGACCAAGAAGAAGATGGCTACACGACATTAAAGAAACCATGACCATCGACGAAGTGGGTAAACTGGCAAGAGACAGAGTGAATTTCAGATGTGCTGCAAAGAGAGCAACGTCCTATAAAGGATACGTACCTTGATAATGAGTAGTAGTAGTAGAAGAAGTAGTAGAAGTAGTTGTAGTAGTTGACTACTTTGTAAATTGAACACAGAGATTGCAACGTTATGTACAAGTATACCATAAAAGCTGTTCAACTTTCTCTGTAACGTACGCCCGTAATGGCTGATCAGGAACAGGATAAGACAACACATGAAGACTTTAATCATAGAAACAATTTACAACAGTTGTCGTTCTTGTGTTAACAAATGGCTAAATAGTGTCGCTCGCCTGCCCAGCGTGTTCGTAGCGTGTTGGACTACGGGTGACTAGCCCTCTGTGAGTGCGGGTTCAATTCCGCGGGCTGGCAGAAAAGTCACAGGTTCTCCAGATTCACGGTGCTCGTGGCACCGAACCGAAGGTTACGATGGCCTGGCACCGAGCCGAAGAGCTAAAAAACAGCTCAAGTGCTTCGGATCGGAAAAGACAAAAACCTTCAGTGAGACTGCACACTTAATATAGAGTGGTCTAGTCTTGCTAACAAATTTGCAACTTAATATATCTTTAACCATGATTAGTAAACCTTTGCTAATAGATTATTAGATAATATATATTAGATAAACAAACTCGAATTATTATTGGTTATTTCATCATCATCATCATCAAATAGCTTGTCCTGAGCAGACTTTTCCACCCCAACAGTCCTCCGAAATTTTTTCTTTCTCATAGGCCAGATGTCTGTCTCTGCAGCAGTCATGTTCAAACCAGTTACTTTCTGAATCCATCTTCTCCGTGGTCTTCCTCTTCTTCTCTTTGCCGGTATGCCTCCTTCCATGATGGTCTTTCCAGCCCTTCATGTCTTTTTATATGTCAAAATATCTCAATTTTCTCTTTCTTATTTGTAGCATCAGCCAGTTTTCTTTGATTTTGAGTTCTTTCTGGATAGATCTATTTGTTCTTTCTCTGTCCATGATATACGAAGGACTCTTCTGTAACACTTATATTCAAAAGCACATATATTTTTCCACTGCTTTATTGGTTATCCCTGAAATAAATAATAATATTGAGCTATTCTAACAGTATAAAATCGATGTATATGTTCATTACTGGGCAATCACCGTATTTATATTGACAAATGAGAGATCATTATAATGAGTTGGGTTTTTTTTTTAAGAATGTAGATAACAGATATCCCAAGGAACATTCTATATGGTCAACTCGCAACTGGTACTAGACAGCATGGACGCCCATTATTACCTTGTGACCCTCTTGGGGTCTCTGTGGCTGAGTGGTTAACCCTTTGTCTTGCGAGTCGAAGGTCGTAGGTTCGAATCCAGACCGCGGCCTTCTGTTCACGAGTGCAGTTTTTCCAGAGACCCTAGGTATGTTGCCGGAGCTACCGAGTTCGTGCTTTGTGCAATTTTGCTCTATTTTGCAGGACACCTTCAGTGCATGAGCAATCTTGGCAAAAAACTTGCATGCGCATAGACAAGAACATTGGGAAGTTTTGCATGGCGAGCGGCAGTGAGGGTGGCTCAAAAGAAAGAAGAAAACATCATCAAATATGGAGGCAAAGAGAGAATAGAGTGCAGAGATAGCATCCTATGCTTCAGCTCACGTCTTCAGTTTCACCAACAGCAACTGTGGCAAAGATTGCCACTCCAGAATAGGCCATTACAGCCACAATAAACGTTGTGATTCAGCGCAGAATATTCGAATATCAATTCAACAGATATCACAATAATGTTACAGTTACGGGCAATTTTATTATTCTCTTGAGTAGAATATATAGTAGAATATATAGTAGATATATGTGAAATAGTAGAATAATAGTGAATACATAGTAGACATGGTAGAATACATAGTAGACATGGTAGAATACATAGTAGACATGGTAGAATACATAGTAGACATGGTAGAATACATAGTACAGGGTGTTCAAGATAATTGCAGCCCGTAAATGGAGCTAATCTGGCATATATGTATGGAAATGGGAGGTTCAGTTATGACGTAGTATAGGTCAAGGTTGTGTGACGGTGTGTAATTGTAGTGTGGGAAGGGGCGATGAACAAATGTGACGTAGGCAAGCTAGTCAGAACCGGTTTAAATAGTAAATAAACACAACTCAATTTGTACCTGGCAACTTTCGAATTGTCAATAGGGCATCAATTATCTTGAACACCCTGTAGAATACATAGTAGAATACATAGTAGACATAGTAGACATAGTAGAATACATAGTAGAATATATAGTAGAATACATGAATAGAATATATAGTAGAATATATAGTAGAATACTAGTAGAAATATATAAGTGACATAGTAGAATAATAGTAAACATAGTAAAGACATTACATAGTAAACATAGTAGAATACATAGTAAACATAGTAGAATACATAGTAAACATAGTAGAATACATAGTAAACATAGTAGAATACATAGTAAACATAGTAGAATACATAGTAGAATATATAGTAGACATAGTAGAATACATAGTAGAATATATAGTAGATAGAGAATAATAAAATAGTAGAATACATGAACATAGTGAATACATAGTAAACATATGAATACATGTAAACATAGTAGAATACATATGAGAATATAATGTGAACATAGTAGAATACATAGTAAACATAGTAGAATACATAGTAAACATAGTAGAATACATAGTAAACATAGTAGAATACATAGTAAACATAGTAGAATACATAGTAAACATAGTAGAATACATAGTAAACATAGTAGAAATAGTAAAATAGTAGAATCTATAATAGACATAGAATACATAGTAGAATACATAGTAGATATGAATCATAGTAAACATAGTAGAATACATAGTAAACATAGTAGAATACATAGTAAACATAGTAGAATATATAGTAGACATAGTAGATCATAGAATACATAGTAAACATAGAATACTACATAGTAAATCATAGTAGTAATACATAGTAAACATAGTAGAATCATAGTAAACATAGTAGAATAGTAAACATAGTAGAATACATAGTAAACATAGTAGAATACATAGTAAACTATATAGTAATGAGATACATTAGAATATAGACATAGTAGAATACATAGTAATAATAGTGAGTAGAATACATAGTAAACATAGTAGAATATCATAGTAGACATAGTAAACATAGTAGAATACATAGTAAACATAGTAGAATATATAGTAGACATAGTAGAATATATAGTAGAATACATAGTAAACATAGTAGAATACATAGTAAACATAGTAGAATACATAGTAAACATAGTAGAATATATAGTAGACATAGTAGAATATATAGTAGAATACATAGTAAACATAGTAGAATACATAGTAAACATAGTAGAATACATAGTAAACATAGTAGAATACATAGTAGACATAGTATAATACATAGTAGAATATATAGTAGACATAGTATAATACATAGTAGACATAGTATAATATATAGTGGAATATATAGTAGAATACATAGTAAAATACATAGTGGACATAGTAGACATAATAGAATACATAGTAGACATAGTAGAATACATAGTAGACAAAGTAAACATAGTAGACAGTAGACATAGTAGAATACATAGTAGACATAGTAGAATACATAGTGGACATAGTAGAATACATAGTGGACAAGTTCTGCCACGACTAGACAGTACAGTCACAGTTTCATCTAGATAGCATATAAATGTATTACTGATTCTAACGATAACGTTTAAGACAGATCAGCTCTATCCCCATAATACATAACAGTGCTACTATAATTTCATCTATCTTAGTTCATCATCTTTTTGCTTCGACAGAAGATAGATCAAAATGACAGTTAGTGTAAACTTGAGATAAGATTCTGAACATAACCACACATTTAATCTCTAGTATAACGGATTGCATGTCTGGACAGATTTGGGGGTGCACCCTCCCAAAATGGAACAGTTGAATGTTAGTTATACAGAGTTCTCAATTATCGTCCCAAAGTTAAGCTAGCGTAATTTGAAAGCCGTGTTCTAGTTTTGAGATGAAGTCAAACGTGCTTTACAAAATACACACATATGTTTAGTGTGTGTATGTGTGTGTGTATGTGTGTGTATTGATCATTATTAGTCCTGTGCTAGATTACTCTGCATATTTTTATTTGCTCAATGATGTACTAAAGATAGCAACTTAGCAATAATTACTGTGCAGCCTGTTTCCATGAAGCATGTTGTCTTGTCGTTTATATCTGAATTAAATAAATGCCTATATATTTATATTTAAAAAGTTAACTAAAGTATACTTCTACAATTTAGAAATATCATACTCATTAAATTATCTTGTCTATACAATTTGCAATCTCTTTTTTCTTTAATAAAGCAATTACATTTTTTTTTTAAAAGGAAGATACGATCGAAGAACTAGGAACCACTTTTTTATTCCTGATAATGACAGCTCCATGAAGCAAGCTTCTGCAGATACTACCCAACTAACGCCCCTTTTATATAAATACAGGTCACTTACAATCTCGTACGCCGGCGACAATGCTTTATTCACCAGGAAATTAAAAGCTATATTGAAGTTCAGTAAGTATTTTCTTTCTAACGTTTAGTTACATATGTCGTGATGTATCGTAAAATATGCATTTATGTTCAATATAACGGATTGGTTCTATGCTACCGGTACGACGTACATCACATGCTTTGATCTAGCGATATCTTCAACCGGCTTGTGCTCAGTCCACAATGCCGATCCATAGTTTGCGTTTTGTGGTCTAAATATCTATGTCTCTCACTCTCTTTGCCTTTTTACCCGGGTTGGGGCATAGGCCCTCAACCAACTCATGCCAAGTCTTCCTATCTCTAGCTATCTCCTGCAGCTCCCTCCAGCTCTTCTTTATATTGTTGATCTCCGCCTCCAAATCTCGTCTCCATGTATTTCTCGGCCTCCCTTCTTTCGCTGTCCCTGCGGTTCCAGGCAAGGACCCTTCTTGTTATATTCCCCTCCGGTTTTGCAAAGTGTGTCCTATCCAGCTCCAGCGTCTTTTTTAACCTGTTCGTTCACTGGAATCTGTCTTGTTCTCTCCATAAGTTCCTCATTTGTGACCCTATCATACCATCGTATTCCCTCTATTCTGCGCAGACACCAGTTGATGAATGTTTGCAATTTATGCGCTATTGTTTTAGTTAAATATCTATGTAGGACTACAATAATCGTTGATTTCATGCGGAGTATATCTACCATACCTGATCAACTTCAAGAGTAGAACACATGTTACTCTACTGTCTTATTCTTCTTCTTTTCCTCTATTCATTTGTCGTCTTTCAGCGTTTCAGGCCAGGTATACAAAGAGTTCTGACAAATGCCCTCGACTGCGCCTCATAATTGGTGTCTCCTACTGCCTCTGAAATATCTGTGGTCCACAATTTGCGTGGGCGACCTTTGGCCTTAAAACCCTTGTATCTGAATAGTAGTGCTCGTTGTGGTGTACTGTTTGGAGGGAGGGTAATTGTGTTGTATGACCGCGCCATTTGGTTCGATGTTTCTTAATATGCACTAGTTTTGGTATTGTTCCACAAGTTTCTTTTAGTCTCGTTAATATGCACTGAGTAGCCTTGGTGTCCTTCCTTCCAAGTCTCTATTAATTTCTTAATATGCACTAGTTTTGGTATTGTTCCCACCAAGTTTCTTTTAGTCTCGTTAATATGCACTGAGTAGCCTTGGTGTCCTTCCTTCCAAGTCTCTATTAATTTCTTAATATGCACTAGCATTGGTGGTGTTCCTACCAAGCGTCTGTGTGGTGCCTGGGCCCGTAAGGAAAGCAAAGAATAATACAATTGCGACCTACAAGGCATGTCATAAGAGACGACTGATGTAGGACCTAGGAAGCTACAATAGTAAATAAAAGCATCGCAGAAATCGGATGTGCTATCCTACTTGTAGGCGCATAACTGGAACAACGTACAATCGCTCTGAGTATCAGATAGCATACAAATCACACAGAGTGGTTAGCAAGTGGTCGATATAATATGGAGAGTAAGAAGAAGAAGAAGAAGAAGAAGGTTCTACCAAGTCTCTAATATGCTTTAACTCCTTGTGAACCAGGAGCCAGACTAAGTGACGTTTTTACTCTACAATGGCTTTTGCTCTGGTCCACTAAGAGGCTCTAGAATTGTTGTTGTTGTTCCTACTAAGTTTCTATCAGTTTCATTTTTATCTTATCTTTGCTTTTTTTTTTTTTTTTAACTATTTTCCACTATTTGTTTCGGACATTGGTATCTCTTTGTTTGTAATTTTACTTTTTCTTTCTTTCTTTCTTTCTCGAATCCTGTATGCCTCACAGCGTCAGGTCAGGAAGAGATTTCTAAAACGGGCCCTAGTATGCGCTTCGTAGATAGTCTCTTTCGTCGCCTCTGTTATCTCTGAGGTCCATCTTTTGCGTGGCCGGCCTTTTGCTTTGTACCCATTGTATCGGAGCAGCATTGCTCTTTGGGTGCACTGTCTGATGGTAATTTACTTTTCTATTTGCTGTTAAGTCTCATGTAAAGGAGCAATAGTAAAAGTGAACATATAATTGACTGTGTAACAGTAAAAGTGAACACATGATTGACAATGCAAGAGCAAAAGTGAACACATGATTGACAATGCAAGAGTAAAAGTGAACACATGATTGACAGTGCAAGAGTAAAAGTGAACACATGATTGACAGTGCAAGAGTAAAAGTGAACACATGATTGACAGTAAAGTAAAAGTGAACACATGATTGACAGTGCAAGAGTAAAAGTGAACACATGATTGACAGTGCAAGAGTAAAAGTGAACACATGATTGACAGTGCAAGAGTAAAAGTGAACACATGATTGACAGTGCAAGAGTAAAAGTGAACACATGATTGACAGTGCAAGAGTAAAAGTGAACACATGATTGACAATGCAAGAGTAAAAGTGAACACATGATTGACAGTGCAAGAGTAAAAGTGAACACATGATTGACAGTGCAAGAGTAAAAGTGAACACATGATTGACAATGCAAGAGTAAAAGTGAACACATGATTGACAGTGCAAGAGTAAAAGTGAACACATGATTGACAGTGCAAGAGTAAAGTAAACATATGATTGACAAGTTACACAGAACAGAGAATACTCAATGATTGATCAATGCATGTTGGACACAACAGACTGCAGTTTCACTCAATTACTTGAATAGAACAGACAACTTGCTGGTCCAGTAAGCAACCCAACTTTGGTCAGAACAACACTAAGAAAACTGTATGGATCTCTGTACAGTATGAGCTACAAAAGACATTGACGTTTATACAAGATACAACATTGAATATATAGACAATATTTCAAGCGAATGAAAGAAAGGATACAAGAGACAGCATTGAATATATAGACAATATTTCAAGTGAATGAAAGGAAGGAAGGATACAAGAGACAACATTGAATATATAGACAATATTTCAAGCGAATGAAAGAAAGGATACAAGAGACAGCATTGAATATATAGACAATATTTCAAGCGAACGAAAGGAAGGAAGGATACAAGAGACAACATTGAATATATAGACAATATTTCAAGCGAATGAAAGAAAGGATACAAGAGACAGCATTGAATATATAGACAATATTTCAAGCGAACGAAAGGAAGGAAGGATACAAGAGACAACATTGAATATATAGACAATATTTCAAGCGAAGGAAAGGAAGGATACAAGCTACAACATTGAATGTATAGACACATAGTATTATGAACAAATATTTTAAGCAAACGAAAGGAAGGAAGGATACAAGATACAACATTGAATATATAGACAATACTTCCAGCGAACGAAAGGAAGGAAGGATACAAGATACAACATTGAATGTATAGACACATAGTATTATGAACAAATATTTTAAGCAAACGAAAGGAAGGAAGGATACAAGATACAACATTGAATATATAGACAATACTTCAAGCAAACGAAAGGAAGGAAGGATACAAGATACAACATTGAATGTATAGACACATAGTATTATGAACAAATATTTAAGCAAACGAAGGAAGGAAGGATACAAGATACAACATTAATATAGACAATACAACAAACGAAAGGAAGGAAGGAAGGATACAAGATACACACACTGAATATATATACAATATTTTAAGCAAACGAAAGAAAGGAAGGAAGGATACAATACACACATTGAATATATAGACAACGAAGAAAAGGAAGGAAGGATACACTGAAACACTCCTGTCTCAGATTATTTAATTAAGATTGTATCATTACTGCTCTTCTATTTAGATTTCACATCTTCTATCCACTGTTATTGTATCTAGATTTCACATCTTCTATCTTCTGTTATTGTATCTAGATTTCACATCTTCTATCTTCTGTTATTGTATCTAGATTTCACATCTTCTATCTTCTGTTATTGTATCTAGATTTCACATCTTCTGTTATTGTATCTAGATTTCACATCTTCTGTTATTGTATCTAGATTTCACATCTTCTATCTTCTGTTATTGTATCTAGATTTCACATCTTCTATCTTCTGTTATTATGTCTGTATTTAACATGTTTCTGTTTCTCTTCATTTATTAAGAAATCTAATTTTGATACGAATTTTCCTCATTTTATTCAGATGATCGCATTTTTCTTATGTTATTCAGATGATCGCATTTTTCTTATGTTATTCAGATGATCGCATTTTTCTTATGTTATTCAGATGATCGCATTTTTCTAGCATCAAGTTTGCTCAAATTTGGACTAGGAAATGATTCCATCGTTTGTGAGTTACTTTGTTAACAATATGTGTATTTAAATATGTATGTATTTATATATTTATGTATTTATATATTTATGTATTAATATATTTATGTATTTATATATTTATGTATTTATATATTTATGTATTTATACTCTGCTGATAAATATTTATATAAATATGTGTGTACGAGTCATAAGGACCAAACATTTGCACTAAAAAGAAATGTTAGCTGAATAGTTTTTGTTTTTTTTAGCAGATTTGTTGCAGTTTTACTTTTTAAATGAGGACTATATTTAGTTTATTTACACATGACGTGATTGCATGTTTGATGTCATGGATGTCATGACGTGATTGTATGTTTGATGTCATGGATGTCATGACGTGATTGTATGCTTGATGTCATGACGTGATTGTATGATTAATGTCATGGATGTCATTATGTGATTGTATGTTTGATGTCATGGATGTCATGACGTGATTGTATGCTTGATGTCATGGATGCCATTACGTGATTGGGTGCTTGATGTCATCGATGTCATGACATTATTGTATGCTTGATGTCATCGATGTCATTACGTGATTGTAAACTTGATGTCATCGATGCCAAGACATGATTGGAAACATGATGTCATCGATGCCAAGACATGATTGGAAGCTTGATGTCATCGATGCCATGACATGATTGGAAGCTTGATGTCATCGATGCCATGACATGATTAGATGCATGATGTCATCGATGCCATAACGTGATTGTATTCTTGATGTCATCGATGACATGACATGATTGGAAGCTTGATGTTATCGATGCCATGCCATGATTGGAAGCTTGATGTCATCGATGCCATGCCATGATTGGAAGCTTGATGTCATCGATGCCATGACATGATTGGAAACATGATGTCATCGATGCCAAGACATGATTGGAAGCTTGATGTCATCGATGCCATGCCATGATTGGAAGCTTGATGTCATCGATGCCATGCCATGATTGGAAGCTTGATGTCATCGATGCCATGCCATGATTGGAAGCTTGATGTCATCGATGCCATGACATGATTGGAAGCTTGATGTCATCGATGCCATGCCATGATTGGAAGCTTGATGTCATCGATGCCATGCCATGATTGGAAGCTTGATGTCATCGATGCCATGCCATGATTGGAAGCTTGATGTCATCGATGCCATGCCATGATTGGAAGCTTGATGTCATCGATGCCATGCCATGATTGGAAGCTTGATGTCATCGATGCCATGCCATGATTGGAAGCTTGATGTCATCGATGCCATGACATGATTGGAAGCTTGATGTCATCGATGCCATGACGTGATGAAGCAGTCAAAGGATAGGGTCCGTTGTATTCATTCGTCGCCACGAAATTGTCTGCTTGTCATACCAAATTGGACTCCACTCTAGGCATGTGTTCAAATGTTCCAGACAAGAGACGCATCCTGTCTTTAGCCACTGAGCCTTTAGACCATTAGATGTCAGTCGTCTGAAAGCTTAGTTCATTGTGGTTCTATCTTTAAGTCTTCTTAGTATCATTCTGGTTTATATTCAATCACGAGGAAACATGCATACTGTGCATTACGGTACAAATGTATATACATACGCTGCTTGTAATAATTCACAAGAAGAACATCACCTTTTATAGTATCCCATCTACTGAGTTATACTGTAGCGTGGTGCTAGTTCTGACATGGGAGAGATTGTTCATGTCCCTGAGATGCTTTGCAAGGTTGAAAACAGCAAGTTGCAATTGGAGTAGATGCCATATATCGAGGTTTCTAACCTCCACAGATTTGCTTGAATATATTGTCCTTTGTATGCGGGTGTTCGTGGAAATGAGAGAGTGGACAGGCTTGCACCAACAGCATAGATCGTCGAGAAGGTGAAGATGGATAAGGAGGACTTCCTTTGGCTTTTCTCCTACCGCATGTTGAAGGAATTGATATTGAATCTGTCCAGAGTTTTAAGGAGTTTGAAATTTGTTGTATAAGCATATGAGGAATGTGTTTAACCGGTGCACCCCATAAACCATCAGTATATATAACTTAATGCCTGAAGGGCAGAATGAGGAATGTGTTTAACCAGCGTTCCATATGAACCATCAGCAGTGGCGGCTCGTGATCGTTTTTGTTGGTGGGGCTAGACACAAATTTTCGGCAAATGGGTTATGTTCAGTGGCGGCTCGTCATTAGGGGCAAGTGGGGCCGGGCCCCACCAAAAATAATGTTGAACGTGTATTTGTTTTATGAATTAAAATATAACCTAACCCAAAATCATGATTTTCCGCAATTTTTGTCTGGCCCCACCAATAAAAATATCACGAGCCGCCACTGGTTATGTTATATTTTAATTTATTAAATAATAAATACACGTTACATATTGAGAGCCGCTGTAGCGTAGTTGTTAGTGAACTCGCTTCGCAAGGCTGGTGGTCTGGGTTCAGCTCCCGCAGTGTGCGTGGAACTTTTCCCGACCACGACGGCTCTCAAGTCGACCCAGCCTCAACTGGGTACCAGACATGCTCTGGGAAAGTAAAGGCGGCCGGTGTGATGCTGACCACATCACCCATCGTGTGCCGACGGTCAATAAAAAATACAGGCCTAACACTGACCATGAGGTATGAAAGGGTTCCTTTTTTTTTTCCTTTTACATATTATTTTTGGTGGGACCCGGCCCCTCTGGCCCTTAATGACGAGCCGCCACTGACCATCAGTATGTAGAACTTGATGCCTGAAGGGCAGAATGAGGAATGTGTTTAACCAGCGTTCCACATGAACCATCAGTATGCTTAACCTTCGACAACTGCTAGACACAATTTAGAAAAGTTTGTATGAGATGACGGCAATGTCTATGTTCACACTGTGCATAAATAATACATTTAGTTATTTCAATCCAGGTCAAACGTTTGTCAAGTTCTCTCTCCTTTGGGAGGAAAGAACTTGATAGAAAGGACAACAAAAAGAAGATGGTGCCACGAAAAACAAGAGAAACAATCGTGACGCTGAGGCAGACAATAATGAGATCACTGCATTACGTAGACAGCCAACACACGAGCTTGAGACTGAGGAAGCAGGCAGCTCATACAGGAAAAGTTCACGAACGATCGCTGTTGAGTCTGTGAGGCAAGCAACGAAGCAACTATCGACAAGATCATCATCAAAAATGTCAGCTGTTGTGTCCACTTCAAGTAAGTGTTGTTAATTTGTGTTTTAATTAATTAATTCTCCATGTTGCATTTAACAAATCTCATAAGAGCTATTTTTTTTACCAACATTATGCTATCAATGTCAAACATGGTCTCTCACAGCAGCTAACATCATAAAATCATAACAGACATGAGATGTTTTAGAAGTGCTGCAGAAGTAACAAATAAGAAATACAATTATAAATGAAGAAATTAGAAGAATATTATGAATGAAGTTAGCCATTCAATTCATAAAAGAACAACATATAACCAGTGGCGGCTCGTGATCATTTTTGTTGGTGGGGCCAGACATAAATTTTCAGAAAAATCATGGTTTCGGTTAGGATATATTTTAATGTATAAAATATAAATACACGTGACACCTTATTTTTGGTGGGGTCCGGCCCCACTGGCCCTTAATGACGAGCCGCTACTGCATATAACACAGTTGGAACATCTGACAAGAATATCTTGGTATCGTCTCTAACAGAGATCCATATTGCAATATTTATGAATAAATACCGGACAAGAGAAAGACCACTCAAAGGAAGGAATGATAGAATCAAGAATAACTCTAGAAAAGTAGTGATATCATCAAGAACAACTTTAGAAAAGTAGTGATATCACCAAAAACAACTCTAGAAAAGTAGTGATATCACCAAGAACAACTCTAGAAAAAGTAATTTTATCATCAAGAACGACTCTAGAAAAAGTAATTTTATCATCAAGAACAACTCTAGAAAAAGTAATTTTATCATCAAGAACAACTCTAGAAAAAGTAATTTTATCATCAAGAACAACTCTAGAAAAATTAGTGATAGCATCAAGAACAACTCTAGAAAAATTAGTGATATCAAGAACAACTCTAGAAAAATTATGAATACTAACTTACAAAGCGCAGTAGACAAGGCGCAGCACAGAAGATCCTTTCATTCCCTTCCTCAAATACCTTACAGAGATACAAAGAAGGAAGAGAAAAAGAAATTATGTTTCAGATTGTTGATTATGTTTGTCTTCTTGTTCGTTGATGTATTATAAATATACTTATACTGTTGCTTCATATGTCTATCTTCTTCTTCTTCTCTTCCACCATTTACTTCTTTATGGAAATGTTGGGGGTGAAACGTATGATCTTGTGTGTGCTTTTTTAAGGCACTTTGTAAGCTGATATTCATGTTCGTAAGGTTGTTCTTGATGCTGTCGCTCCATCTTTTGCGTGGTCTTCCTCTTGCCTTGTACTCATTATACTTTTTCTGTGTGGTTCTCTGTGGTAGGCGATACCAGGGCATTCTGGTCAGGTGTCCAAACCATTTAATCTGTTGTTCTTTCATAAATTGCATGACTGGTTTCACATCCAGTCTCCTCCTGATTTCTTCATTTCTAATTTTGTCTCTTATTGTCACACCTGCAGCTCTTCTAAGACACCTCATCTCTGTCGTTATGTCTATGTATGCTTCTAACTCAAACTTATATGTCGTTACTTAATTCTTGTATGTGGTCTCTTCATTTGTGTATCTCGTCATATCATTCGTGTATGCCTTGGCTTCATTCATACATGTCATGACTTCAGTGTGACGTCACCTCTTTCACGTTTGTCGTCCCTTCATTGTGCCGTCACTTCATTCATGTATATGGTATTTCAATTCTTCATGTCGTAACTTTATTCTCCTACTCTGTTACTCCATTCTTCTGTCCTGCCACTTCTTCTCTACGCTCACTACTTGCACATATGCTATCATTAAATTGCATTTATCTATTCTGTGAGCATTCCTATTATCTTCATTGTTTATTTTCTTTATATTGACGGCTGTGAAGAATGACATGTCTCCATCACAACATGCAATCTCATCTCATCATCTACTTTTAGTATTTTTTTTTTCCGATCCAGAAGCACTTGAGCTGAAAGCTCTTCGGCTCAGTGCCACGAACACCGTAAATCTGGGGAACCTGTAGCTTTTCTGCTAGTCCGAGGAGTTGAACCCGCACTTACAGAGGACTAGTCACCCGTAGTCCAACGTGCTACGAACACACTGGGCACATTTAGTATTTAAACACATGTCATCATTGTGGGTAAACAAAAAAGACTTAAAAATCAGCGATGTAAATTTTATAAAGGATATGAAATTAAGTGGGAATAGGAGATGTGAGATCGGAAGGGGGCAGGGGTCGAATTGACCGCAGATTTCATAAATGTTGTATAAAAGGTATGCATCTATATTATACAATTAAAATAGAAAGTAAAATGAACATTTTTGTGTGTGAATGTTATCATTTAAGCAAGTTACGGACATTCGGATGCAACACATTTTTCCAACAGTTACCGGTTCTATTGTTTCGCAAGATGTTCTTCTTCTTCTTTTGTCGTCACACTGCTACCGGGTTGTTGCCCAGTGTCGTGGTTTTCTGTTTTTGTCTTGCGCTGTTCTGGTGGCTTGTGTGATTGTTATCTTTGCTCTTTCACAGGATGCTGCCACGCCATCTAACCATCTTTTCCGTGGTCTTCCTCTTGCCTTCTTTCCCGATGTTCTGTTGTAGAAGACTCTGTATACTGTGGAGTTTGGATGCATTCTTATTAAGTGGCCAAACCACTTCATTCTTTGTTTATCTATATAATTCAAGCACGTTTTGTGCCAACTTTCTTTCTTATGCTGATGTTGGTGATTCTGTCTTTTCTTGTGTTGTTGGTAACTTTTCTCAGGCAACGCATTTCACATGTAGTTATTTTTGTGACTGCGCTTTGCTCAATGTCCGTGTTTGGCTCTGGTAACACAAAGTAGGTATAAAAATGCTGTTGATCATTTGTTTCTTAGCTGCCTGTGAAATTTTTGGGTGCCTTAACAATGGGGCTAGCTGGTAGGTTACAGCATTTGCTTTTTGTACTCTAGCCTCTATCTCTCTATCTAGTTTTCCGTCTTCTGTGAATATGCTTCCTAAGTATTTGAATTCTTTCACTTGGTTTATTTTAGTGCCATTGACATGGATGTCTAGTTTATTATGTTTTCTTCCCATATTCATTATTTCTGTTTTAGTGTTGTTGATTTTCATGTCATGTTTTACACAATTTTTTTCAAGGTGTCAATATGATGTTGTAGATCTTGTTCATTTTGATGTATCAGGCACTGATCATCTGCAAAAGCAGTTCATTTATTTCATCATTATCTGAATTCGACTCTTGAGTTATTTTATCCATATATGCGATAAAGAGTAGTGGTGAAAGGACACAATCCTTGTCTAACACCTGATGTAATGGAGAACCAGTCGGTCATTCCTTCTGTAGTTCTTACTGTACTCTGGCTATCTTGATATAAGGCCATGATGTTACCTAATAGTTGTCCTTGGACGCCATATTCTTCAAGGATCTTCCATAGTTTGCACCTGTTTACTCTATCAAATGCCTTTTCTTGGTCTATAAATATAAGCTGTTTACTTTGATTGTATTCAATTGTTTGTTCGAAGATCTGTCTTAGTGTAAATATTGCGTCTGTGCAGCTCTTACCCCTCCTAAACCCAAACTGGCTATTGCTTAACTGGGGCTCTAATATATGTCTTGCTCTTGCTCCAATATTTTTGCAAACATTTTTCCTATTTGGCTCAAAAGAGATACCCCTGTATGTTTCACATTCTCTTTTGTCTCCTTTGTTCTTCCATATTGGGACTATAATAGCTCTCTGCCAGTCATCTGGAACCTCTTGTGCCTCCCAGGCTATGTTAAAAAAATTCTGGTCAGCCATGTTATTGCTGTTGTCTTACACGCATGTAACATTTCTGTTGTTATACCATCTATCCTCTGCCTTCCTTCTTTTGCTTTGATTTAGTGCCATTTCAACTTGGGATTCTAAGATATTCAATTGTTGGTATTTTCCATGTTTCAATTGAAATGTTTCTGTACCTTGTGTTTCGCAGTTTAACAGTTCAGTAAAATATTCTTTCCATCTGTCTTTAATATCTTTGCTGTTGGTAAGAGTTTTCCTAGACTTGTTATTTATAATGGTGACTGGATTGAATTGTTCTTCTCTTAGCCTCATTGCCTTAATGCTTCTGTAAAATTTTCTTGGTGCCTTAGTGCATAGTTCAGCTAAATGTTCTCCATATTTTGCCCAAGATTCTGATTTTGATGACTTTACTTTATTTTTACTATACATTCTTGCTGTTCTGTATTTGGTGTAGTCTTCATCTAATTTTGACTTTTGCCACCTGTGAAAACACTTTTTCTTTTCTTGTATAGACTTTTTAACTGCTGCATTCCACCATGCTGTGTGTTTTCTGTGCTTATTTAACTTTTTAAGTCCACAATTTTCTTTCACTATTTCCATGATATTTGTTTTGAAGGTTTGCCATTCTTTAGTTATGTTGCTTACTCCTTCTAGGGTGTTAAAGGCTGATGTAACTGCTCCTTCAATTTGATTCCTAATTTCATTATTATTTAACTTTTCAATATCTATTATTTCAATTTGTTGAGTTGTACTCCTGTCTTGTTTTCTAATTGGTTTTATGTAGAAATAGTACCACTGGTCTATGATCAGAGTCTAATATTGCATTTGGGATGGCTCTAGCGTTTTGTATTCTCCATCTTTCATTCTTTTTTTGCTAGTATAAAGTCGATCTGTGATGCTTGATTAATATTATTCCATTTATACCAGGTTAATATCTGGCTTCTCCTATGTTGGTAAAATGTATTGGTGATAAATAGATCATGTTCTGCACATATATTAAGAAGGTGTTCCCCGTTGCTGTTGCATTTCGTTGTTGGGTCGCTGAATGGTCCTAGATGTGTCTCCCATGGTGTTCTTCGCTCGCCGACTCTTCCGTTAAAATCGCCCATAATATATAAGCTGTCAGTGCTGTTGACTTCACTAATGTTTTCACTTAATTCGTCAAAAAAATGTGGTTCTTTCTTCTTCACTATATGAGTCATTGCATGGTGCATAAATCTGTATGTAAGTTACTTTCCTCTTACCTTGCGCTGTTCTGATACGGATGATTCTTTCTGATTTATACTCTATTTCTAATATAAATTTTGCTGCAGTAGGGGCAATAACGAACCCGACTCCATGTTTGTTGTTTTCGCCTGGTTGTGTTCCTCGCCATGTAAATATGAAATCTTTATGTATTTTCTTAATACCCTGTCCTTTTCTTCTAGTGTCGGCTACTCCCATGATTGTGATTTTATGCTGGATCATATATTCTACTATCTCTGTTGTTTTATCTCCTAATCCACTAATATTCCACGTTGCTATCCTAAACTCTGGTGTTTTACGTATTGCTGTGTTCTGTGTTGGTGCTACTTCCGCCGGCTTTGTTATTGTGTGTTTGCTTTGAGCGCCGTTGTTACCGCGTTTCTTCCTAAGTATTCCCCACAATTCCTGAGCAATGGGATTTGAACAAACAAGATGTTAGCGTGTGTTAAAAGTACATTCATTTATCTACACAATTACATATCGTTCAATTCTTATAACAAATAAAAGGGAAACTACAACTAAATTTCTAGCTTCACTTGCAGAATGAAGAATGTACACAAATTAATTCGGCCAAAGTTTGTTTCTCAACCATCATCATCAAATAGCTGGTTCCAAGCAGAACTTTGCCATCCCAACATTCCTTCGAAATTTCTCTCTCATAGGCCAGATGTTCCGCCTCTGCAACCGTCATGTTCAAACCATTAGTTACATCCCGAATCCATCTTCTCCGTGGTATTCATCTTCTTCTCTTTGCCGCTATGCCTTCTTCCATAATGGTCTTCTGCAGCCCTTCGTATCTTTTTATATGTCCAAAATACCTCAAAATTCTCTTTCGTATTTTTAGCAACAGCCAGTTTTCTTTGATTTTGAGCTCTTTTGGAATATATATATATATATATATATTTGTTCTCTTTTCTGTCAATGACATACTGAGGACTCTTCTGTAACACATATTCAAAAACACATATATGTTAAGTGTGTGTGTGTGTGTGCTTCTCAATGTTGTAATTAATATGTTAAGTGCGTGTGTGTATGTGCTTCTAAAACTAAAAAAACACATTCTACTTTCTAACACACAGAAATAAATTCACATATCAGCTATTCTCCAAAAGGTTTTATAGAACGGATGAACTCAACGATATCCAGTGTTGCTAGGGTCAGCAGAAGTAACACAACAACGCTTAAAGATACAGTGTCTGTAAGGAGTGCCAAAACACCATCACTATCTAAACAAAGTTCTGCTATTTCAAATGGGCACAAGGTAGTTAATAGAGCCTCTGTGATCAACACCAGGAAGTCACTCTCCACTAATAGCGTTAGAAAAAGTCTATCCAAGTCTAGCAGCACGCACAGCAGACGTGACAGCTCAGTGAAAGCTACTACCAAAAAATTGAAGAAGAAAGGCGGCAAAGAATTGTGGTTTCCTAGAGGAGCTTTGTTAGCTGTCAAGGCAAATGACAGTGAGTAGTTTTACTTTTTAAATCTTAAAAAATGTATTAGTTTTAATTTATAAATGTAATTATCTCAATCTTTACAATTAATCGCTAAAGTGGCATACCTCGCCTGAGTGGTTACCGGGGCCAAAATTGGGATGTAAAGAATAGAACCACTGTTACCTGCCACGAATGTCGTAAGAGGCGACTAAGGAGGTTGAGCGTGGGGCTAGTTACCCCGCACCGTTAAAAACACTAGATGGCTACAGAACGGAGAGCGAACCAAGTAAACGCTGGATGAAACCGGACACTCGGGACACATCGCCGAAGGATAAGCACCAGAACGCCAAATGGTGCTGAAGATGAGACGTAAAACACACCAATGCTAAGGCTACATGAATCAGATTTCCACATGAATAGAATTTATGGGGAGATCTGGTACATCGGTCTGGGCAGTGATCGCGAGAGAGAGAAATCTATACCAATCATGCCATTAGCCACTATAGTCAAAGATATAGCGAAAATAAAAACCAAGAGGAAGATGGGTACAAGATGTCAGACAGATAGCGAAAATAAAAACCAAGAAGAAGATGGATGCACGATGTCAGACAGATAGGGAAGAGAAAAATCAAGAAAAAGATGGGTACAAGATGTCAGACAGATAGGGAAGAGAAAAATCAAGACGAAGATGGGTGCAAGATGTCAATGACGTGTTGAGTATGACTGGGAGATGTCAGACACCTCAAACAGAATAGGTAGGATTTAGAGCTTCTATCTTGAGAATCAAGCTTCAAGGACAAGTTAGATGAAGATGATTCCATATATTTTATTTGTTTTAGCATTTTATTGTTAATTTTGCTATTTCAAAAAGGACAGTTCTTGATGACAAGGGTGAATTCATAACTAACTTTTGTTGTTGATTTATTCAAAATGCAATTTTTAGCTGATTATATAGATATTAACTTTCACAGATTGATAGTTTTTAAATTGATTATTGTTGGTAAACTTTTAATCAATTTTTTTTTCAGATTGTGGATTCTACTTGTGTCGCAGTCTGCGCAGTATTTACAATTATACTAAGGAAGTACCAGTTAAATGGCTGATAGAGAAAAAGAAGTCAAAACTTAATGAGTATGTTATTGGATACAGAGACTCCATTGAAACATATTCCATTTTGTTGCAGGTAATAACTTATTTCAAGTATTTATTGTATAGTTAGATAAATAAATTTTAACACTTTGATTAACATATTGAAAAACTTGATCTAACCGAATAACATTAGTTAAATGTTTCCCTCTATATATGCATGTACAAGAAAATCTGTAAGGTTCTTATTTTTCAGTAAAATTTGAGTAAAGACATGTGATATTGTTGATAAAGGAATCGATTATTGGGGAGTTGAAGATGGATAAGGGGATGTTCTTCGGTCTCTTTGCTAGTGTCGGATGAGGACACTAAAATAGATGTTGAATCGATCAAGCGATTTAAGCAGTTTGGAGTTACCCATTGTACAAGTAGAACTGGATGCCGGAGGGGCAGAGTGAGAGGTGTGTTTAATCAGCGAACCACAGGAGCCATCAGTATGCATACTCTTTGATATCTATTGGGAGATGAGCACCAAGGGGTCTTCCCGGAGTGCAATGGCGTCAGTTTAGTAATCAATAACCCATAAAGGAATGCGCTTTTATCTAAAATTGCCAGGGATGTCACAGAATAAAAAATTAAAAACTGGTAATGATCATAATGTTAGAGAGCTTAAACATCGACAGCAAAGATCTAAGAATCATTCAGAACATATATTGGCAGCAAACAGCAGCTATAAGAATAGACAAAAAGATTGGAACTTTCCAGAAGATCAAAAAGGTGTTAGACAAGGATGCATATTATCACCAGACCTGTTCTCGCTGTATTGTGAAAGCATTTTAGGTCTATAAAAGATTTTCCTGGAATAGCTGTGGAAGGACATATAAATAACCTGAGATACGCTGATGATACTGTCTTAATAGCAAGAAATGAAATGGAGCTACAGAAATTAGTTGATAAGGTTGTGACAGAAAGTAACAACAAAGGACTCAGTTTGAATATTAAGAAGACAGAAGTTATGATAATATCAAAAAAGCAGATTTTGCCAAAATGCACCATCACAGTAAATGGGACTGATCTAAGACAAGTGCAACAATTTAAATACCTCAGAGTCCTGGTAACATCAGATGGCAGATGCCAATCAGAAATAAAGAGCAGAATAGGGCAAGTAAAAACATAATTCCTGAAAATGAGAAACATTATCTGCAACAAGTCCTTGTCAATCCTGATCAGAATGCGAGTTATTCAGTGCTACATAGAACCAATACTGACATACGGATGCGAGTCATGGACAATGAACACACAGATCGAAAAATCTCTGAGGGCCACAGAAATGTGGTTTTATAGAAGAATGATGAGAATCCATGGACTGCTAAAATGACTAATGTTGAGGTGCTGAATGAGATCAAGACACAGAGAAAGCTTATCATCAATATAAGAAAGAGGCAGTCATCATTTTTCGGGCATGTGATGAGGAGGAGGTTTAGAACACATCGTGACAACCGGTAAAATCGAAGGTAGACGAGACTGGGGAAGACAGAGAGAAAAAATGTTGGATAGCCTGACTTCATTGCACGGTACAGCGTCAGCATCTGAGTTGATAGCAAACACCAACGACAGAGATTTGTGGAGATCCATGATCGCCTACGCCAGCCGACACGGCACCTGATGATGATGATGAATGATCATAATTCGTTAATTTTAGAATGCAACAAATTCTGAAGCCAAATGGGACAGATGTGCGAGCTGTAGGCTATGGCATTTAATAGTTAATTTGCTAAACACCTACTTTACATTTTACAATTTTGTGATACCTACTTTATTATATATATATATATATATATATATATATATATATATATATATATATATATATATATATATATATATATATATATATATATATATATATATATATATAATACATATAATACATGGGTAGACTTTGATGTGTGTGTTGATAAGAACCTAGAAACGTTGTGCGTTCTGATCATATTATCTGCAAATGCCGTCATTGACATACATAATGTTCTCATCTTTCAGTACATAACTAAGTACATTCTTGTCTTCTCTTTATATGCTTTGATAGCGTCATCCATGTGTAGCACAAGACTGATAAAATATTATATTGTATTATCCAAGTGGCTGCTCTGAAATCTTTCAACTTTTGGCAGACAATGTCACATAAATCTGGCATGCCTTGTAGAACTCCTGTATGGCATGGATTAAAGAATTTGTAATGTATTTTCTTATTAGTTAAACACCAGAACATTCTCTATGGACTTTGTTAAATGTCTTTCCTAGATCCAGGAAGATGATAAGTATCTTAGATTTCTACTTAAGAGCCCTTTCAGCTGCATATGAATGAAGAGTGAGTACTTTGGTTTGCTCACAAAAAATATTTGATTTCATCCAGTTGTGGTTCTGCTAGATGTCTTAATCTCTATTCTAGGATTCTAGTTTATTATACAGGGTGTTCAAGATAATTGCAGCCCCATTGACAATTCGAAAGTTGCCAGGTACAAATTGAGTTGTGTTTATTTACTATTTAAACCGGTTCTGACTAGCTCATCTTACGTCACATTTGTTTATCGCCCTTCCGCACAATATTTACACACGTCACACAACCTTGACCTACACTACGTCATAACTGAACCTTCCATTTCCATACATATATGCCAGATTATCTCCATTCACGGGCTGCTTTTAAGTTGAACACACTGTATTACAATTAACAATTAATATGTAATAAGATGATGCCTGTATCATTTCTCATAAGTTGTTAATTCATAGATCAGTGTCCTACTGCTCAATTAAAATATAAGGTCAACATCAATTAAACATATACATTAAAAATATAATAATAATAATAATAATTCCTCTCGTACCGTTATCGTTACATAGGGCCTGCAAGTAATTTCTCCATACCGCTCTATCCTGGGCAACTCGCTCAATCTCCTCCATGAAACTGAGACCGATATTTCCTGCCTCAGCAAAGTTCGTTTCAGGGTCTCCTTAGGTCGACCTCTCTTTCAATTAAACATATAAATGTATAAATATATATATAAATATATGGGGGTCTCTGTGGCTGAGTGGTTAAGCCCTTTGTCTTGTGAGTCGAAGGTCGTGGTTCGAATCGGACCGTGCCATTCTGTTCACGAGTGCAGTTTTTCCAGAGACCCTAGGATTGTTGCTGGAGCTACGGAGTTCGTGCTTTGTGCAATACTCTCGGCAGGTGGCATGCCATTTCTGCGGAGAGGGACCGAGCCAGATGGGGTAAAACTCGGTGCAATGAAGTCAATCCTTTGGCTTTTATGTATAAATATGAACATTAAGCACAATACCAAGTCAATGTAATTGGGGGAACAAGTAAATATATACTCAGAACAAAATCAGGTAACTATAAATTGGTTATAGAGCAAGAGAGCAGGAAGTAGATAAATGTAACTCTTCATCAACTTCTTCCTCTTGCAGTTTACAGTAAAATATTTGTTTTCAATACATTAACTACCAAGTGATTAAACCTGAGTCCATTTCTTTACCACATTTGGTCAGGGGCTGCAGATTGTGTTGTGCCTTAGTTTGTTCTATTGTAAAGAAAGCTCAGAATTTATCATAACACTTTTTAAAATTCTGTTAGCTTATGATAAAAGTGTATTCATTTGAAAATGAAAATCATGGCATATCCTAAAGGACGTAGCTATCAACCACAGTAAACAGTCGTTGATTTTCTAGGCACCACTTATACGTTCAGTAGTTTGCTTTTGGGGCGGTGGGGTCTATTTTTACCTTTGTAAAAATCCACGAAACAATTTGCATCCAAACTTACCCACTGTGGGGTTTGAACCAGGTACGCTTGGGTTCGTGATCGAGCTCACTACCGCTTGAGCTACAGACGCTCACAATATTGATTTATCTTTAAAATTAAATGTTATTCATCAAATTTTGTTAAAAAATAACGAAGACTACAGCTCTGTCTGTGCATACACCACACCTGAAGAGTGAAATAGTCAGTACAAATAAATTTCTTCTTCACCTTTCAACTTCCAACGAAACACGTCTTCAACAAATTTCTTCCAGCTCTTCCTCTCTCTTGCCATCCCTTCCAATTCTTTCCATGTTTTACTTATCCTTTTAATATCAGCCTCCAGCTCTCTTCTCCAGGTCTCTCTAGGCCTTCCCTTACTCCTCTTTCCCTTCGGGTTCCAAAACAGTGCCTGTCTTACAAATTAATTTGACCACAGTGTATTTTTCAAATAGATAGTTAATTTTTTTTAGCAAATTTGCTAATCCACATCTTTTTTTAAATTTGTAATTCAATAATTCAAATTATAATTCATTATTCAGTAATTGAATAATTTACCTTGAAATGAATTGTGCTTTCTTGTCTATTGTTTGAGTCCAACATTTTATATTGACATTTTCATAGGTAACTCTTATTCAATTGTCACAATCACGCTATGCTCTACCTGATGATGAACTAGCAGAGATACAAAAACTGTTGAGGTTGTCTGAAGATGTTGAGAGAGGGGATCTTTCTCTGGACAAACTCACTGATGATGGTTAGTTTTTTAAATCTTGTCTTCTAGAACATCAATTATTCCGGATGTAATAAAGTATGTGTTTTTACAGCAGTCATGGTCAAACTTAGAAAATCTGTAATTGTTAATTGGTCCCATATAGACTTTTGCAAAAGTGAATGCAAACTGTTTGGAACTTAAATTATTGCATACTTTTCAATCTAGTGAGATTAAAACAATTTATTTTGAGTAGAACCAATCATTCTTATTTTTAGTTGAATCAATCATTCTTATTTTTAGTGGAATCAATCATTCTTATTTTTAGTGGAATCGCCCGAGTGGTTGCCGGGCCCAAATTTGGGGTGTAAAGAATAGAACCACTGTTACCTGCCACGCATGTCGTAAGAGGCGACTAAGGAGGTTTGGTTGAAATTGGATGCATGTGTCTGCTAGGGAATGCTAACCTGAAACAAATGCTTGCAGAAAATGGATGCACCGGTCGTAAGGCGCATAACATGGTTCAATGACCCCTCACAATGAGGAATGGGATAACGGATTCTACGGTCGCCAATCTGCCTCGAAGATTTAGCCACGCAGTAAGAATGTCAGACCTACCATCACGATGGTGGTCAAAACTTACTGCAGGAAGAGGTCGGTACAAACGGGAAGCAGAAATCATAGGAATTATATCCTACAGAACTGCCCCAAGTATGCAGACTTGAGAAGAAAGAGGTGGCCCACTTACACTAGCGTCCAAGACAAACTATATGGCTGAAAATCAGAGGCAGACGGCTGCCTTTATTAGAGAATCCGAAATCCCAATCCAGTGAGAATGCAGAGAAGACAGAAAGAAGAAAAGAAATTTTTAGTTGAATCAATCATTCTTATTTTTAGTTGAATCAATCATTCTTATTTTTAGTTGAATCAATCATTCTTATTTCTAGTGGAACCAATCATTCTTATTTTTATTGAAATTAATCATTTTTATTTTTAGTGGAACCAATCATTCTTATTTTTAGTTGAATCAATCATTCTTATTTTTAGTGGAACCAATCATTCTAATTGATGAACCTGCACCAAAAGCAAGACTGGTAAAGACAGAGTCACAGAAGCTGAGAGACAAAGGTAAGAGGTTATCTCACATTTTATATTTTCTTACCATTAATAATAATAACAATTCTTCTGGTACCGTTATACGTTATATAGGGCCTACAAGTAATTTTTCCATACCGCTCTATCTTGGGCAACTCGTTCAATCTCTTCCATGGAATTGAGACCGATATTAACAATGGATATAATAACAATCTATTTGTATCTATCTATCAGATGAAAAAACATGTGTTTTAAATACAAATGTTGATAGAAGAATTCTCTTCTTATTTGTACACCCTTCATCAACCCACTCTTTGTGGTCTATATATGATTTGCATTTTAGAGTGTGAGTTTGTTGTGCCAGTTTAGCACCTACAGACCCATAAACCAGTATATCCTGTTTCTGCATAACTTTTTATTTCTGTTTGCCTCTCTAAGTAAGACCCAAAAAACAACATGACTTAGGAGTCTATCCTCTAGTGGTCCAGAGCCAGGTTAACCTTAGACCATGCGGTCAAAGTTTCTCAGTCTACACCAGTGGGAGATGAGGTTTCACTTAAGAAAGTTACTTAACCAAGAGAGGCTAGCCAATCTAAGTCTGCTAGATGCAGAGTCAGTAAAATATATAACTTAACAAAGAGAGACTAACCCATCTCAAATCTGTTAGATGCAGAGTCAATCAAACATATAACTTAACCAAGAGAGACTAGCCATCTCAAGTCTTCTAGATGCAGAGTCAGTAAAATATATAACTTAACACAGAGAGACTAACCCATCTCAAATCTGTTAGATGAAGAGTCAATCAAACATATAACTTAACCAAGAGAGACTAGCCGATCTCAAGTCTGCTAGATGCAGAGTCAGTCAAACATATAACTTAACCAAGAGAGACTAACCCATCTCAAGTCTTCTAGATGCAGAGTCAGTCAAAATATATACACCTGTCAACTGAAGAATTCTCTAAATTCTATGGACAGAGAATCAATCAAACAGATCAATCTAATAAGAACTTTGGATTGAAAGTTGTTTGATGATCAAAATATGACTGAAGAAACTAACCCATGGAAGATATTTTGGACAGATTCCTCTTCTCTTTCAATGATCCAGCACCTCTAGGTCTTTTGCCCTTCAGTCTAAAGATATGTTGTTTATGTTATACATAGCAATGAAGAGATGAGATTATACATAGCAATAAAGAAATGGGATGATACATAGCAATGAAGAAATAGGATTATACATAGCAATGAAGAAATAGGATTATACATAGCAATGAAGAGATAGGATTATACATAGCAATAAAGAATGGATGATACATAGCAATAAGAAAATGGGATTATACATAGAATAAAGAAATAGGATTATACATAGCAATGAAGAAATAGGATTATACATAGCAATGAAGAAATAGGATTATACATAGCAATAAAGAAATGGGATGATACATAGCAATAAGAAATGGATTATACATAGCAATAAGAAATAGGTTATACATAGCAATGAAGAGATGAGATTATACATAGCAATGAAGAGATGAGATTATACATAGCAATGAAGAGATAGGATTATACATAGCAATGAAGAAATAGGATTATACATAGCAATAAAGAAATAGGATTATACATAGCAATGAAGAAATAGGATTATACATAGCAATGAAAGAAATGAGGATTATACATAGCAATGAAGAGATGAGATTATACATAGCAATGAAGAAATAGGATTATACATAGCAATAAAGAAATAGGATTATACATAGCAATGAATAAATAGGATTATACATAGCAATGAAGAAATAGGATTATACATAGCAATGAAGAAATAGGATTATACATACATGAAAAATAGGATTATACATAAATGAATAAATGGATTATACATAGCAATGAAGAAATAGGATTATACATAACTAAAAGAATAAATAGGATTATACATAACTATGAATGAAATAGGATTATACATACAATGAAGAGATGAGTTTATGAATTCCCACCCATTTTAATCATTATTAAACAGTGCAGACTTGAAAAGAAACAAGAAAAGTCTGAAAGGAGGAGAAAAAGAGAAAAGGTATACAGCCTAAAGGTAACAACATTATGTTTGTATATTTTCAGTTTGTGTTGTTGACATTCTTGCAATAGACAAGCCACTGTTTACTTCAGTGCAAACAACCATCTCATGCTTGACAACACTGGTTTTACATCAATGATGTTGTTAGACATCTTTCAATAATGACTTATCATACAGCATGAGCATGCTTGTCCTGTTTAACTCAATGACATACAGTTAACCACTCTAGTGCGTACAAATGTTTTCACCACTGCCATAGAGAACCGCTTTCTTGTTTTTACTAAGCTTCAAGTTGTTATCATAGTTGTAATTAGTAAAATATAATCATCATCAGGTGCTTGCTGGAACTGGCTTAGTGATCATGAGATCTTCACAAATCTGTCTCTGGTGTTTGCAATCAAACTAGAATATGACGCTCTACTGTGCCATGAAGTCAGACTATCAAAATTTCTCTCTGTCTTCTCAGTCTGCTCAGTCTATACCCTGATTTTAAGATTGTTATAATTGTTCTAAACCTGTCTCATACATGTCGAAAAATGATGACTGCCTCTTCTATAGATGATGATAAGACTTCTGTGTCATGACAGTAACAGTCTTCTACATTAGTCATTTTACTGTCAATGGATTCTCAGATTCTTCTGTAAAACCACATCCTGCCGCCATTAGTTAAATAATTGTGTAAACAAAATGTATATTGAATGATATATATTTATGTGATGCCTGCTCCAGTCAACATCTATTTTGTTGTGTGCAATACAATTGTTATTTTGTATGAAGAAACTAATGTTGTTTATTACTACTCCATCAGTTGTTTTTTACTTTTCAATCAATAGTTATTGTACTCGATCAGTATTTTGTTACTTTTCAATCAATAATTATTGTACTCCATCAGTTGTTTTTTTACTTTTCAATCAATAATTATTGTACTCCATCAGTAGTTTGTTACTTTTCAATCAATAATGATTGTACTCCATCAGTAGTTTGTTACTTTTCAATCAATAATTATTGTATTGGCAGGTGAGAAAGAACCTAAAAAACGAAAAATCTCAAAGAAGAAGTTGGAACTTGAACTCCATCCTAGACCGGATATTCAAGTACTGGAGAAGGATCCACTATTTGAAACAAGGTACCTAGATATCTCTTCATTTTATCAACAATTAATACATTTCATTGTTTTGATCTTGTTCACAAACAAGTATACAAATATTTTGAATTGAACTATTCAGTTTCTTCTCAAAATAAAACTTTAACTTGAAATTTTAGCGACATCTTCATGAACAATGACATAAATTTTCTGCCATAATTAAAGTTTTAGTCTGCCAGTTGAGAATTATGTTTCTTTCCTTGTACAGTTGTATAATTAAAGTTTTATTCTGCCAGTTGAGAATTGTTTCTTTCCTTGTACAGTTGTATAATTTAAGTTTTATTCTGTCAGTAGAGAATCATGTTTATTTCCTTGTACAGTTATATAAATAAAGTTGTATTCTGCCAGTTGAGAATTGTGTTTCTTTCCTTGTACAGTTGTATAATTAAAGTTGTATTCTGCCAGTAAAACACATTGTAACAACTGGTAAAATCGAGGGTTGATGAGACAGAGGAAGACAGAGATAGAAAATTTTGGATAGCCTGACTTCATGGCACAGTGGAGCATCAATATCTGAATTGATAGCAAACACCAAAGATAGAGATTTGTAGAGATACATGATCGCCTACACCAGCCGGGACAGCACCTAATGATGATGAGTTAACGGATGTGCTACAGAACTCTTTTTAACTTCTGGGAGGAATTTTTTTGTCAATTCCAAATATATTGCACACATATTTTAACTAACCTAAAATATTGTTTCTTACTATGATTTAAGAAGGTATGACTTATTTATATCAAATTGAAGATAAAAAGATGTAGTTTTAGAAAATGCAAACTGTATTAGCAAATATAAAGCAACAATAAAGCTATTAAAAAATATTTGCGTGCATTATAAAGCAACAAATAAAAAATGTCTTGTAAATGGCGGTACTTTTTTATACGCGATAATGTACTTTAAAAGATCTTGCGTACACAACAAGTTAATGTGTTCTATTAAATGCGTTTACTTTGTACTTTAAATTGGTATGTCAAAGCTTGTATAACTTTTTATAAACAATTTCACAGAACACCAATGCCATACATATCAAAAGTTGCCAACTCCCGTCTAATATTCAGAGCTATCAATCTTCAAGATAATGAACTTTTGACCCAACTTCTGGAGGATGGAAACAACATATTTCAGGTCAGAAAAATCATTAGTATTATTATTATTATTTTCTTCTCACACCATTATTCGTTGTACAGTACCTGCAAGCAATTTCTTCATACCGCTAAAACGTGGCGACTCGCTCAATCTCTTCTATGGAATTGAGTTTGATATTTCTCGCCTCTCTCAGTAAAATTTGTTTCAGAATTTACATAGAGTGTTTTTTCTTTCTTGAACTATATACCTCCCACTTCAATGCTCGCCTTGTGATACTTTGATCATTTATTCTCACAACATGCCCAACATATCTCCATCTTCTCTTTAATATAATTGAACACTTTTTCAAATCTCAAGGTATATTGTGGAATATGGTGTTAGGCCCATATTTTCATTGACAGTCGGTACACTATGGGTGATGTGGTCAAAATCACGCCGGCCACCTTTACTTCCTAGTGCTATTCTTGGTACCCAATTGAGGCTGGGTTGTCCTGAGAGCCGTCACAGTCAGAAAAATGTTTCTTGCCAGCTGTGGAATTAAACCCAGACCACTCGTCTAAGAAACGAGTTCACTAACAACAATGCTACTGTGGATCTCTTTCTTATCACAGTTGTTATCAGTTATATGAGGACTATCATCATAGCACTCCGACATGTCCATAGGTGCTCCGATCTCCGCCTCAGCAAATCCAGCAGCGTCCAGCGACCTAACACGCCAGTTCGATGTTGATTAATCAATCTCTTTGCATATTTAGTATGTCGTTCTTTTCGGGCTGCATCACAGTTGTTACTAGCGGTTGATCAGATATTTTTATGATTTCATCACTTCTTCTGAATACATCCCATTCTATGTTTATTATTTTTCTCAGACATATATTTTCAAATGCATTCAACTGACAGGTCAAAAATATAGCTGAACATTTTTCATCTGCTAACATATCTGCTACTGCTACATATATTATTGTTAGCAGTTACAGGACACTATCATTTATTTGGCTCTGTATCGATAGTGCTTTCACTGTGTGTCTCAACCTTTTTTTTCTGTAAATCTTCTTTTGGTGATTGTCTTCACCTGTTAAAGACACCTATTCTATTTGAGAACACATTGTAGCAACTGGTAAAATCAAGGGTAGACGAGACAGAGGAAGACTGAGAGAGAAAATTTTGGATAGCCTGACTTCATGGCACGGTAGAACGTCAACATCTGAGTTGATAGCAAACACCAAAGATAAAGATTTTGGAGATCCATGATCGCCTACGCCAGCCTGATGATGATGATGATTATATTTCATGACAGAAAACATAACAATCTTGGCTGCCATCATTATACTTCAATATTATGACTCTTGAATATGAAAGAAATGCACTAAAAATATCAACCAGAAAACATGTTTAGTTCATCAACTCCTCTTGCTTATTCCTCTCTGCTCCACAAAGAGCTTAGGGTCTCAACAGTTGTCCTCCCCTTTCCTTAGTCTTTGGCCATTCTTTTTATGGCTTCCCATGATAATCCAGCATGCTTCAGTTCCACAAGAAGATTCTGTCTCCAAGGCTGTTTGTTGTGTTTGCTTTTTCTGTTTCTCTTGCACGTTTCACTCAACTACTTACCTGGTAACACTCGAATGTGTTTTCTACAGGATTCATCTGACAACCATAATTTTTTCTCCTCCTGACACAGGTCATCATGGGTTTCTATGTCCTTTTCCAAAGGTGTATGTTTGCCACTCTATTGTATTAGTCTGGCAATCGCCCGTCTGTCGCCAGGACTCGCAAGAAGAGCAAAGAATAGTAACACTGTGATCCATAACGCATGTCATAAGAGGCAACTGAGGTAGGGACTAGAAAAGCTACCCTAGTAAATAAAAACGTAGCAGAAATCGGATGTGCTGGCCTACTTGTAAGCATATAACTGGCACAACATAAATTGCTCTTAGGCTCAGATCACATACAAATCACAAAGACTGGTTTAACAAGTGGTCGATATGGAGCATTTGAAGTAGAAGAAGAAGAAAGTCTGACAATCAGGCAAAGCTATTTGTTGATAACCTTCTCAATCTTGTTTGTATTAAACTTCTTAACTCCCCATGCTTCTGAACCATACATGAAGTTGAATTTCACATTTGCTCTGTTGGCCGAAATTTTGATGTGCCTGTCCTACATGCCAAAAGGGCCTAACGTGGCTGCATAGTATTCACGTTCATCACACAAACCCGCAAATTACAAAGAGTGGTTAACTTAGTTTATAATAACAAATACAAACAATCATTTGAGCTGAATATCCTGAGCTTTGTTTTAGTGAAGTTGGTAATCGATTTCCAAACTGCATGCAGGAGAGAAAAGACTTGCAGTGTTTTCTGAATCCAAGCGTCAATATCCTTCTTGATAAATAAAAAAAAAAGCACACACACCAAGTTATTCACTCATAATTTTCCTTATTCAGATATGAACATGCAAATATAATTGTTATTGTCTGTTGGCAGCTGTATGAAAAATCAGTTGACAGTAGTGATCAACCATTGCTGGAAGCATTCAAGACTAAAAACAAAGACATCATCTTGACAATCCTACAGGAATATTTTGGAGATAAATTTAAAAATCGTTTGATCAACAATGCAGAAGAGCAAAGTATGCTAGAAAAACTCAATACTGGAAGGTAATCATTATTAGACTCATCATCATCAAATAGCTTGTCCTGAGCAGAACTTTGCCACCCCAACAGTCCTTTGGAATTTCTCTCTCTCTCATAGGCCAAATCTCCTGCCTCTGCAGCCATCATGTTCAAACCATCAGTTATATCCTGAATCCATCTTCTCCGTGGTCTTCCTCTTCTTCTCTTTGCTAGTATGCCTCCTTCCATGATGGTATTGTCCAGCTTTTCTGGTCTTTTTATATGTCCAAAATATCTCAATTTTCTATATATCTAGATAGATCTATTTGTTCTCTGCCACAATTAGAGTGGACTAGTAAATTCATAATTAGAACACATATTTGTTGGTTAGTTGAAGTTTGTTGCAGTTTGTTGTATGAGAATGGAAGTGATTACATCAACATCATCATCAAGTAGCTTGCCCTCTGCAGAACTTTGAGTGGATGTCACGAGCACACTCAAAGAATCTACTCTTCAAGTACCTCTGAAGACGGTGAAGGCTCACCTCATGGCAAGGAACACAAGTAAAATTTGACTGAAATTGGATGCACGTGTCCTAACCATGTAGAAGTCTATGCGTTTAGGGCCTACCAAACCAATGTGCAACGTATACACTTCTTGGCAAAGATCAAACATATCACAAAGAGTGATTAAAATTGGTTGTAAGAACGAACGTAAAAGAAGAAGACCAGTAAAATGGTAAGCAGGCCTCACACAAAACTTGGTCAGAAGCGTAATACCAGGTGTCATGACTTCCGCCTGAATTGACAGCGGGCGTTCGTAGAAGAAGAAGAAGAGTGGATGTCATCTACTGAGGTTTCTAACCTCCAGAGGCTTATGTGGATCTACTGACTTGGGTGTACGGATGATTGCAACAAGAAGAGCGTGGACATACATTCATCAAAAGCATTGATTACTGGGGGGTTAAATATGGATCAGGGGGATGTTATTCAGTTTTGCAGTGACTGCCTGTTGGATGATTAAAATTGACACTATTTTTGTGTTAGACACTAAAATTGATATTGAATCTATCCAGTGATACAAGATATTATACATTGTACAACCATAACTGAGTACTCTGAGGAGCAGAGTGAGTAGTGTGTTTAACTGGCAAGCTACAGGAACCATCAGTATTCATGCCCTTTAACATCTGTTGTGGGAGACTGAGCATCTATGGGTCTGCCAAAAGTGCTTTGATGCCAGTGCAGCAAACAGAAACCAATGACCAATTCTGAAAGTAGATTGCAAAGAAATTGTATCATGATTCTTCTTCTTCTGTGTCGTCACACTGCTACCAGGTTGTTGCCCAGTGTCGTGGTTTTCTGTTTTTGTCTTGCGCTGTTCTGGTGGCTTGGGTGATTTTTTTTTTTGCTCTTTCACAGGATTCTGCTATGCCATCTAACCATCTTTTCGTGGTCTTCCTCTTGTCTTCTTTCTCGATGTTCTGTTGTAGAGGACTCTGTATACTGTGGAGTTTGGATGCATTCTTATTAAGTGTATGATTAATGGGGATAAACTGAAAGACTGGAGAACACATAAAAAAAAATACCAAACCAGAGATACTAGTTGATAAGATTGTGACAGAAAGTAACAACAAAGGACACAGTTTTAATATTAAGAAGACAGAAGTTTTAATATTAAGAAGACAAAAATTTGGGGTCTCTGTATCTAAGTGGTTATGCACTTTGCCTTGTGAGTCGAAGCTCATGGGTTTGAATCCGGACCACGCCGTTCTGCTGGAGATACAGAGTTCGTGCTTTGTGCAATACTCTCGACAGGTGGCGTGCCATTTCTGCGGTGAGGGACCGAGCCATATAGGGTAAAACCCGGTGCAATGATGTCAATCCTTCGACTTTGAAGACAGAAGTTATGATCATATAAAAATAGCAGATTCTGACAAAATGCACAATCACAGTAAATGAGACTGAGCTAAGACAAGTACAACAATTTAAGTACCTCGGAGACCTGGTGACATCAGATGGCAGAACCTGGTAACACCAGAACAGAATAATGCAGGCAAAGCAACGTTCCAGAAAATTAGAAGCGTTATATGCAACAAGTCATTGTTAATTGAGATCAGAATGAGAGTTATACAATTCTACATAGAACCAATACTGACATACAGATGCAAGCCTAGGACAATAAACAAACAGACTGAAAACAGACTGATATTTTTCCAGAGATCCCTGATCTCAGTGTAGGTGAGATCGAGTTCCTAGTCCTATCAGAAACGGCCGATAAAACACAGGTCCCGTGTTCAATTTGAGCATGTAAAAGAACTCTTGGCAGTTCAAAATCGAGAAGAGCAGGCTGGAAAGTCACTGCCTTGGCAAAATTCATTAGAAAAAATTTTAAATAAAGAATTCCTACAACAATATCTTCATCAGCTTCAAAATTACATCGGGGACCCTCAGCGGTGATACAGATTTCGTGCACTGCAGCTCTGATCTTCCTGTGTAAGAAAGAGATCGGAGCACGCTCACTGAAGTGCAATGATGATGGTCTTATCAATAAATCAATCAATCAATCAGAATCAATGACGTCAAGACACAGAGAATGTTTATCATCAATATCAGAAAGAGGCAGTCATCATTTTTCGGACATGTGATGAGGAAGGGAGATTTAGAACGCATTGTAACAACCGGTAAAATCGAGGGGCGACGAGACAGTGGAAGACAGAGAGATACATTTTGGATAGCCTGACTTCATGGAATGGAAGAGCGTCAACGTCTGAGATGATAGCAAACACCAGAGGCAGATATTTGAGAAGATCCATGATCGCCTATGCCAGCCGGCAAGGCACTTGATGATGATGATGAAGGTAGAGATGTTAGCAGATTTTAACTACTTTAGCAGTACTGTAAAACAGACAAATAAACAAGTTTTAGGAAAACTAGGCATGAAGAAACAATTATTAAGAGAAATAAAATTCAGACAAGTAAAGTATTTTGGGCACATAAAAAGACATGACACCATGATAAAGCATTTACTAGAGGGGAAGTTGAGGGGGAAGAGCAAGAGGAAGACCGAGAGATAAGTGGGAGGAAACTTTAAGAAATGGACAGGTTACAGTCTGGCAGTGTGCAACACCAAGGCGAAAGACAGAGGATGCTGGAGATTCATTGCAGCCAACCTTCGATGTGGAGACGGCACCTGATGATGATGATGATGAGCAGTATTGTTTCTTCAGATAGGAACATTATGGCTAGATTTAAACGAGGAAAGACAAATGCAATCTGCAACAGGCTTTGCAATATCTGGAGATCTAACATTTACAGCTCTAGGACAAAAATGTGGATATAAGTGTTACAGAAGAGTCCTTCGTATATCTTGGACAGAGAAGAGAACAAATAGATCTATCCAGAAATAACTAAAAATCAAAGAAAACTGGCTGATGCTACAAATAAGAAAGAGAAAATTGAGGTATTTTGGACATAAAAGACATGAAGGGCTGGAGAAGACCATCATGGAAGGAGGCATACCAGCAAAGAGAAGAAGTAGAAGACCACTGGGAAGATGGATTCAGGATGTAACTGATGGTTTGAACATGATGGCTGCAGAGGCAGGACATCTGGCCTATGAGAGAAAGAAATTCGGAGGACTGTTGGGGTGGCAAAGTTCTGCCTAGCACAAGCTATTTGATGATGATGATGATGTTAGGATAGTCCTCCTCTATGGATCTGAGACTTGGAAAACTGATAAGATAGTATAACGTATGTTAACAGGACTTGGAAGAAAACTTCTCAGAAGAATACTTGGGTATATCTGGGAAGATAAGATTAGCAATATCAGACTTCAAGAACTAACTGGTCTGAAAGACATAAATCAAGAGATACAAGGGAAGCAATGGCGTTGGATTGGGCAAGTCTTCAGGATGAGAAAGAAATGTGGCCAAGGCATGCATTGTATTGGGGCACTGCTGGAACAGTAGAAAAAAGAGAGGCATATGGGTATATGAAAGAGAACTTGTGAAGCAGAGCTTAAAAACATATGAACAGAACAGTGGAAAGACATACTGTTGTATATGTGTTATGTTAGTATGATGTAATATATATATGTCATGTTAGTATGTTATAATATATATGTCAAGTGTGCATGATGTAATATATATGTCAATGTTGTATGATGTAATATATGTTATTTTTAGTATATGTAATATATATGTCAAGTTTGCATGATGTAATATATATGTTAAGGTTGTATGATGTAGTATATATGTCAAGGGTGTATGATTAATATATGTTATGTTAGTATGATGTAATATATATGTCAAGGGTGCATGATGTAATATATACATGTCAAGGGTGCATGATGTAATATATACAAATCAAGGGTGTATGATGTAATATATGTTATTTTAGTATGATGTAATATATATGTCAAGTGTGTTTGATGTAATATATATGTCAAGTGTGTTTGATGTAATATATATGTCAAAGTTGTATGATGTAATATGTGTCAAGGTAGTTTATTCTTTATGCTACTAAATCTTTTTTTAGAAAGAAAAGATAATATTTATTTCTTGTGTCTTGCTTTCAGCTATAACGAAATATCTTTAGGAGTTCAGTTTATTCGTAAAATTTCTGCAAGCAGAGGCTGCAGAGAGGGCAACAATGCTTTTCTGAAGGTTAGTTGTATTTTGGATGTTATGTTACTGTATCATAATTATAGTAAACTCTACATTACTTCTTGACTTGAATTGCCAGTTTGATATCTAGAAGTAAAACACACCAAAACTCAACTTTGTATGTGTGTGTATGCATAGGTATTTAACATTCCCAGAATATGTATGTTTGATTAGTTGATAAAAAGTCTAGAATAATCAGTTCTAATATGAGTTGTGACAGAATAACAAGTTCTCGTATGAGTTGTGACAGAATAACAAGATCTCGAATGAGTTGTGACAGAATAACAAGTTCTCGTATGAGTTGTGACAGAATAACAAGTTCTCGTATGAGTTGTGACAGAATAACAAGTTCTCGTATGAGTTGTGACAGAATAACAAGTTCTCTATGAGTGTGACAGAATAACAAGTTCTCGTATGAGTCGTGACAGAATAACAAGTTCTCGTATGAGTTGTGACAGAATAACAAGTTCTCATATGAGTTGTGACAGAATAACAAGTTCTCGTATGAGTTGTGACAAATATAGACAGTGGTTTGTCTATATATAGAGAGTCTTCATGGTAGGGAGGTAAGCTGCTTGCCTCTAGCTTCGAAGGTACTCAGTTTATTCCCCGCATGGAAATTTCAAGATATTATTTCCCAGAAATCCCTGATCTCAATGTAGGTGAGATCTAGTTCCTACTCCTATTGCAGATGAGCAGTAAAATGTATGTCCTATGTTCATGTTGAGCATGTAAAAGAACCCATTGCAGTTGAAAGTTGGTAAACTGATACCCAAGCTTAAAATTACAATTTCTATCAAGATTTACTAACTTCAAAATTACTTGTGGAATCCTTGCCTTTGTTATGTATTGTGTGCACTGTTACTAAGATATTCCTGTCTAAGAAACAAATCGGAGCACACATGATTATTCACTGAAGTGCAATGATAATGGTCCAATCAATCAATCAATCAATATTTAGTTGTCTAATTGTAAAAACAGCATTTTACAAACTGTGATAACAATAAGATCAAATACAAATAGTAAATACTTTAAACTACCCAAGATGGTGTCATATCTTTTCATAACAAGTCTTTCTAGTTTTGCTTTCTATAGACTTTCTATGCTCTTCACACATAGTGTCTTACACAACCTCTGCTATTTCTGTGATCAACGTTTTGCATGGATGACCTTTTGCTTCGTATTCAATATATGTGAGTAGCACTGTCCTTTAAGGAGTACTGTATGTTGGCAATCTGCTTATACAGCCTAATCATTTAGTTTGTTGTTCATTGATGAAGTTCAGCACTTATGTTGTACCCATAGTTTTCAGTTTTTATATTTAAACCAGTCTCTTCTCAATACTCCAAGCACTTTATCTAGACACTTCATCTCTCTGTCATGACTAATTTTCTTAAAATATCGTTTGATGTCAATGTCCAGGTTTGGTACTGATAACATAATGTTGGAAGAAAGATTGTGTAGTAAAATGCTCTTTTAGTATTTCATTTTGTGATGATTGCATTTCAAAATTGAGATCATTTGTACTATGATTTGTTTCGCTTTATTGCATGTTTGTGGGATTTCGTTAGTCATTCTTCCATTTGCTGAAAAAATTGTCCCTAGATATGTAAAGTGCTTAATTTGATTTAATTGATGTTTGTCGATGGAGATATTAAAAGTGATTTCCTTTCTAGCAAATGTCATTACTTTGTTTATATTAACCTTAAATGTTTTCCTTTTTTTATTAATCCTAATTTCAGAATGAAACCTGTTTAGATTACAGAGATTCACTTGTAGAGATTTTCAAATCATCACTAAAACTAGACGAAGACCAACAAAACATTCTAGAGCAGTTCTGTAAAGAAAATGATATAGACCTTCATGTGAGTGAAAAATTATTTCTTCATGATAATCTTAGAAGAATCATTCATTCAAGACGATATACCATTGGTTCTTTTCTGGTATTTTATTTAGTTGTTTCTAATATATGTTCAAATATATAATAATTCAGTGAGTGTGACCTGGGGTCTCTGTGGCTAAGTGGTTCAGCCCTTTGCCTTAGGAGTTGAAAGTTATGGGCTTGAATCCGGACCACGCCTTTCTGTTCACAAGTGCAGTTTTTTCAGAGACCCCTAGGATTGTTGCTGGAGCTACGGAGTTTGTGCTTGTGCAATACTCTCGGCAGGTGGCGTGCTATTTCTGTGGAGAGGACCGAACCGTATGGGGTAAAACCCAGTGCAATGAAGTCAATCCTTCGCTTTAACCTGGAGAACACTCCAGAATGGGCTTTTACAGTCACAGTGTGATTCAGCACAGAACAAACTATGACACAAAAGCTATTGTCTCTTGAGACAAAGAAGTCAATGAATGAATGATCTCAGATAGGATTTCATAAAGAGGACCAACACAGCAGACTTAGACTGCGCCGGTACCTGACTTTTAAAGTTGGAGATGCATTGAGAATCACTTCTGCAGCGACTTTGAAAGTGCTTTGATGCTGCCACTTTCAAATAGCTGAAAGGAACTCAGCATTTATGTGGTAATATTGATTCTAATCAATTATCTAGTTTTTTTAAAAGTATTCATCATCAGCATGTGTCACTGCTACATTTAAAATTGGTTGCAATGAATTTCCAGAAAATGATGTCTTTTGTCCTGATGGTACACAGATGCTGCCTGTTCACCTCTTAATGCTATTTTTCTAATTAGATGTCTGTTTTCCTCTTGATTTCTTGCCTTAAACTATCCCCAACATGATCTTTAGCAAGATGTCTTTGAGGTATTAAAAAGCTTTAAACCAAAATAGTTTTTGCATCAACAATGTTGTGAAGACTACAATCCAGCATTCACTGAACAATTTTTACGATCAAGAATTTGTTCACTTTATTGTTAAATAAACACTTAGTAGTTTGTTGCTATCCTGGTTTTAGCAATTATCTACAAAGAACATTACAGGATCATATCTCAGGTTTCTCTTCTACTTTGGAGTGTAGAACTCTCATTGGGAGAATGACATACTATCATGTCAGCTGTTTCTCTTTCTGCTCTGGAGAGTGTAGAACTCTTCTTGTTGGGAGAATGACATACTATCATGTCAGCTGTTTCTCTTCTGCTCTGGAGTGTAGAACTCTTCTTGTTGGGAGAATGACATACTAACCTGTCATCCTGTCAGCTGTTTCTCTTCTACTCTGGAGTGTAGAACTCTTCTTGTTGGGAGAATGACATACTATCATGTCAGCTGTTTCTCTTCTTCTCTGGAGTGTAGAAATCATCTAGAGAGAATATCAAACTATCCTATCAGCCATTTTTTGTGTACAATCCAATTCAAACCTCAGTATTTTAGGGACTGTCAAATGTTCTTCTTCCATCGCACGCACTCTCGTTCTTTCAAGAAGCCTACATTCCTGACTCTTGGTATTCTGTATTAAGCATGGTAATTGTCAACTCTACAAAGATGACCAAACTATCACTGTTCTATTTTGGTCTGTAGTGGTTGAACTTTAAAACCTTTACTGAATGTCCGGTTTCAAAAAGCTTGCATTTAGTTTGAAATATTGTTAGTATTTCAGTTGCCTACTAATTAAAAAAGTAAGTAACAAACTGGCTGATGCTACAAATAAGAAGAGAAAATTGAGATATTTTGGACATATAAAAAGACATGAAGGGCTGGGGAAGACCATCATGGAAGGAGGCATACCTGTAAAGAGAAGAAGAGGAAGACCACTGAGAGGCTGCATTCAGGATGTAACTGATGGCTTGAACATGACGACTGCAGAAGCAGGACATCTGGCCTATGAGAGAAATTCCAGAGGACTGTTGGGGTGGCAAAGTTCTGCTCAGGACAAGCTATTTGATGATGATGAAGAAACAAAAGTATTATAACATAATGTCTCATCTATACTTTATATTCTTTAATTTGTGTAATTGTGTTATATGATACTTTGTGACTGTTAATTCAAATTTCAATCTTTAGAGTGACTATTATTTCAACCAAGCGATTCCTCAACTTCTACTTCTTGGAAGAAATGAATTGGTTGGAAAAATAATCCAGCTAAAACTGACTGGTTTTCGTAGTATGTTCAACAGCCTTTATGCGGATGTAAGTAAAACTTTACAGTTGTAACATTTTGTTGATGTAAGTAAAACTGAGGGCCATAGAGATGTGGTGTTATAGAAGAATGATAATCCCATGGACTGCTAAAATGACTAATGTGGAGGTGTTGAATGAGATCAAGACACAGAGAAAGCTTATCATCAATATAAGAAAGAGGTAATCATTTTTCGAATATGTGATGAGGAAGGAGGTTCAGAACGTATTGTGACAACCGTAAAATCGAGGGTAGACGAGACAGAGGAAGACAGAGAGAGAGAAAATTTTGGATAACCTGACTTCATGGCACGGTAGAGCGTCAACATCTGAGTTGATAGCAAACACCAACGACAAAGATTTGTGGAGATCAATGATCAGCCGGCACAGCACATGATGATGAAGTAAAACATTACATTTGTAACATTTTGTTGATGTAAGTAAAACTTTACAGTTGTAACATTTTGTTGATGTAAGTAAAACTTTACACTTGTAACATTTTGCTGATGTAAGTAAAACTTTACACTTGTAACATTTTGCTGATGTAAGTAAAACTTTACAGTTGTAACATTTTGTTGATGTAAGTAAAACTTTACAGTTGTAACATTTTGTTGATGTAAGTAAAACTTTACAGTTGTAACATTTTGTTGATGTAAGTAAAACTTTACAGTTGTAACATTTTGTTGATGTAAGTAAAACTTTACACTTGTAACATTTTGCTGATGTAAGTAAAACTTTACAGTTGTAACATTTTGTTGATGTAAGTAAAACTTTACACTTGTAACATTTTGTTGACAATTGTAAACAAGAAAGATGAATACTTTTGAAAAAGATGTCTGCAAAAATACTGTACATAAAATGGAACGAATTCAGGACAAGTAATGAAATCAACGACACTTTTGGTCAATCACTAGTAACAACTGTTGTAAGAAAGATAAGATGGAGACATCTTGTGCGTATTCTTAGAAGAAATGATCAAAGAATCACAAAGCAGGCATTGAAGTTGGAGGCAAAGGTTCAAGAAAGAAAGACTCTATAGGGAAAACCTAAAACAAACTTTTATGACAGAGGTGAGAAACATCAATCTTAGTTCCATAGAAGAGATTGAATGTGCTACCCAGGATGGAGCAGTATGGAGAAATTGTTTGCAGGCCCTATGTTATGTATAACTGTACAATAGGAATAAAGTTAAATATGATTACAATTAAAGAAACACAAAGATTTGTTAATAGTGTATTAGTACTTTAAGAAAGCAATGTTCAACACAATCTTTCTTCCCACATTATGCTACCAATGTCAAAACTGAACGCTGACATCAAATGATAGAAGAAAACTAGTCACGACAGAGATGAAGTGTCTAAGCAGAATGCTGGGGGTAACAAGAAGAGGCCGGTTGAGAAAGGAAGACATCAGGAAAAAGTGGGTACAACACCAGTACTAAACTTCATCAAGAAACAACAAATTAAGTGGTTCGGCCACGTACGCAGATTACCAACAGACAGTGCACCCCAAAGAGTGATGTTGCTACGATACAATGGATACAAAGCAAAAAGGCTGGCCACACAAAAGATGGACCTCAGAGATAAGAGATGACGAAAGACACTATTTATGAAGCACACACAAAAGTTGTTTGTGAAATCTCTTCTTATCCTGACACTGTGAGGCAAAACAGGACTGGAGAAAAGAAAAAAAGAAAGAATAGAGAAAGTTAGCTACAAAGCAGAAATAAAAATCTTAGAATGCAATAAATGAATTGAAATTTGAAAACGCAATAAAAGGTTGAAATTAATGACCATACATAACTAGTCAGTTGCACTATATAACTCAGAAATATGAACTACCATTATATTTTCATGTTTGAGAACATCATATATATCTGAAGCACTTGTTCTTATGTATCCTATATCTGAACAGGTTCTACTATTTACTACAGAAGAACTCAAACACTGTGGTCCAGCAGCGGTCAGACATGTAGCTAAAAGAATGAATAAGGTAGGCTGTTAAAATCCTCCTGCTCAAGTGTGCATGCATTATATGATTCATTTATATGTGTAGTGTGAACAAGGAAAGCATAGTGGTTAGTGCACTTCCTTCATTGGTTCATGATCTAGGTTCAGTTCCACAGTGGAAGTGGAGATTATTTTTTCAACTTGGTTGACCCAGCATAAATTTGATACCAGAGAAGCACTGGAATATGAAGGTAACTATCGTGATGTTGTCCACAGAGGAAGAAAGGCAAGAGGAAGACAGCAATGTAAATGGGAAGAAAACACAAAGAAAAATAAATATATGTTTGACAGAATATACCACTATAGTAATGGACAAGAATTATTGCAGACAATTATAGGCGACTTTTAATGTGAGACATTACTTGATCAATTAACCAATAACTCAGTAAGATGGAAACTTCTGCACCTGGCTCTGTATCCAGTAGAATTGGGATCAGCTAGACTCCCTTAGGAAGGGCAAAAATTTGTAATTGGCCAGGGACAGTTCTCCCTCCCACTAGTGTAGATTGGGAAACTCTGACAGTTAAGTCAAAAGTTAGCAAGACTGGCTCACTTAGGGGGGATGGATTCCCTAGGTCATTTTTTTTCTTATTATGCAAAGAGGTGAAAATAAAAATAAAAACGCCATGCAAAAACTGTATGTGCTTGTCTACAGATCTGTAGATGTGGCGGCAGAACAATGAATTGTACTAATAGATTTAGTGGATTAAAATTTAATTAAAATGGGATTTAATTTAATGGGTTAAAAACTAAGGGAAGACCAAGTAAAAGATGGATAGACAATATCCAGACCACACTACATAAACACAGATATAACACAACAAGGGCGACTCATCTGGCCCTAGAACACAAATTAAAACTCCCATCCCTACGCTTAACGACAAGAGTGAACAGCAAACTACATCTTCCACCTGGGAATAAACAATAGATTAAAAACTTCTATGTTAGCAGTTTTGCAATAATATTTTCTTTGTCTAGTTGTCTCCAATCCATTGTGCTGCTGCCAATAATATATTGTGTCTTCAAGTACTTGAGCCATTTCTTTGAGAGAGTGTTCTGCATAGATGTTCACCAACACCATTATTTGCGACATGTTATTTGTACATGTCATAACCTATTTTAAAGAAAGAAACATTATTTGCACCTAACTATAACCGTATTATCATTAGTCCTTGTTGCTCTCAATGACACATAAGGTAGAGACAAACATATTTCAACTCAATGTGCCTTTTACTATGGCATCCAAATCTTTATGAGCAGTTTTGGGTTTTTTTTTTCTGTTTTTGTAGATGATTGCTTTTTTTAGCATGGGGTCACTGATCACAACCTCGTTGAGTCATGTTTTACATCATACAAGAGGAGACAACCCTGCTGAATTATGTTTTACATCATACAAGAGGATACATTGATTCTATTCTTCGCTACCCTGGAAACCCCATGAGGGGTTCCATAACCTAATTAAAAGAGAAACATTACCTGCACCTGCAATAACCTAAATAAGAAAGAAACATGTTTTTTTATACATTTTATTTACAAACTTTGATGTTAGCAGTTTTTGCAATAATATGGGGTGTTCATCTTAAAAGCAGCCTGTGAATGGAGCTAATCTGGCATATATGTATGGAAATGAGAAGGTTCAGTTATGACGTAGTATAGGTCAAGGGTGTGTGATGGTGTGTAATTGTAGTGCGGGAAGGGGCGATGAACAAATGTGATGTAGGACAAGCTAGTCAGAACCGGTTTAAATAGTAAATAGACGAGATGCAATGCGTACCTGGCAAATTTCTATTTTTCACTTGGGCTGCTTTTAAGTTGAACACCCTGTATTTTCTTTGTCTAATTTTCCAGTTGTCTGCAATCCATTGTGCTGCTGCCAACCCTAACATTTCATTTACAAACTTCTATGTTAGCAGTTTTTGCAATAATATTTTCTTTGTCTAATTTTCCAGTTGTCTGCAATCCATTGTGCTGCTTCCAACCCTAACAGCAAGTATTTGGACAAACTCTTGTCTGTACAGTATGATGTTCACATCAGTGATAAAGTTGGCTGTGCTCCCATCCATTATGCTGCAGGATGCAGCTCTACATCCACACTGAAACTGTTGCTTGAAAAGTGAGAATACACAACTGTTGTAATCTAGTTGTAAGGTAGTAGCTCTCAAACTAAACAACTTGTGGTACATGCTAAAGACACTACGGTAATGAGAGAGCAGACAGACTTGCATCAACAGCATCGATTGTTGGGAAGTTGAAGATGGATAAGGGGATGTTCTTTGTTCTCTTTGCGACTGTTTGTTGGATGAAGACACTAAAATCGATGTTGAATCGATCAAGCGATTTAGGCATTTTGGACGTTGTGCAGGTCGAACTAGATGCCTGAAAGGTAGAGTGAGAGGTGTGTTTAATCAGCGCGCCACGGGAACCATCAGTATGCATACTCTTCGATATCTGTTGGTGGAGACTGAGCACCTATGGGTCTGCCCGAGTACAATGTCGTCAGTTTAGTAACCAATAACTACGGTAAAATTTTATAAGGAATGCAGTACTAGGCCTATATTTTTCATTGATCAGCAACACAGGATTTGTAATGTGGCCAACATCAGTCTTCCGCCATAAGACATATAACAAATTGCACCAATTTCTACTGCAAATAGGCCACCAAGAATGCTAAAAGATCATTGCACAACACAATCTTTCTCCTGACATTATGCTATCAGTGCCAAACCTGGACGTTGACGTCAAATGATAGTAGAAAACTAGTCGCAACAGTAATGAAGTATCTATGCAGATTGCTAATAGTATCAAGAAGAGACCGGTCTAGAAAAAATACATTGAGAAAAACATAGGTACAACATCATCATTGAACTTCATCAAGAAACAACAAATTAAATGGTTTGGATACATAAACAGATTACTAAAAGACGTATGCCTAAAACCACTACTAGAAATATCTTCTTATCATGTTGCTATTTAGGCAAAACAGGATTGCAAAACAAAATATTTCTTTGTCTAAGATTCCTTAATGTCTACAGAAATATTTCAATATCTTTGAATACAAATGCTGTATAATAATCTTTATAATATCATAGAGAAAAAACACATAAAATCCAAAATACAAGAATTAGAAATGTAATATGGTTGACAATAAAATAATAAAAAGTGAAGCATATTGATCATATAAGATAGCATGAAATCTTGGAGAAAACATTAAATGGTAATTGCATATACTAGGAGAAAACAACAGAAAGATCAAGGAGATTTAGACACAATATTTGAAAGACAAAATGTAAATGGATGTCTTAGATGTGGGATATCTTGGACATTATATCTATATTTTAGGAAAGCTGTCAAGGGAGCAAATTTCTCTTACATGTAATACATATATTTTAGGAAAGCTGTCAAGGAAGCAAACTTCCCTTACAGGACAATGCTACTGAATAAGAGAAATGTGTTAAGGACAGACCGCACTCTATATTTAACGATTTTTCTTTAAAAAAATGAAATTTGAGTTTTTTAATATTTTAGGTAATACATCCAATTTCGAACAAGAATCTATCTTTAGTTTGAAAAAAATATGTAGTTTTGTATTTTAATTAAATTTTTTAACTAGGCATGTATATGTTTTTTAGCTAATTATATAGGAAATATCATAACTTTGCTTCAACAGATGGTAGCAAAGTGTTTATAGTAATATGGTAGTGCAGATAGATTAACTAATAGCATCATTAAACTTATGCAGCGTGATTATGATGTAACTTGTATGAAAAATTCTGGAAAATTAGAGAACATTGGTTGGATAAATAGTATTTGAGCCATATTTAAACATCACAAAGTAAACCATGAGAACTGCAATAGGCTGAGTAGCTTGTGCCCAAAAGATAAAGTTTTAGTTGATTGAGAACAAACTGCCTAATTTTATTTTTGGCAACATAATGCAAGTATTTGTCAAACTATCTTGTGACTTCGTTGACAAAATATATTCATGGTGGTTCTCACAATGCTAATGAATCTTTCCATAATCTTATATGGACTTGGTGTCCTAAGATCTCATTTACTTTGAGCAGGAGCTTAAAAATAACTGTCAATGATGCCAATATTGTAGTTAATAATATGAAATTGTGCCGATATGAAACTTTGTTTTAGTTTAACTTTTCCTTTGGAAAACATTATTTTCAGTATTTTGCTGTCATCTATAAAACCACATATCTTCCTTGCTAATACAGAATTTAGGCACAAAAAAGATAGAAAGATGTAAAACAACTAGCATGGCATCTAAAGCATGTGATGAGGCAAGTGTGTATGCTCCTGGGGGATCTTAAAGTAAATTAATTTGGTCAATAATTGAAAATATGTTAGTTTTTTGGCTTTTTCTCAAAATTGTTATTTTCCATAAATGTATGTCACTAAATACACGTTTTTTCAAAACCTACTCAAAGGATTGTTGTATAAATGTGCATACTTCTTTCTTATGCATATTTGATCATCCCTACCACTTTAAAAAGAATTCATTGAACAGTTTTTGTGTCTCATGCAAAAGAATATCTCCTACCCCATATTTTTTAGTCAAAAATCTGGATTTGCACTAAAAATCCAGAAAAACTCATTTTATTATACTTTATAAATATTTTGCTACCAGTTCAAGATATGCCGATTTGCAATAACATCTGAAAGTTCTATAGTGCTAACCTGAAAAGAACATAAATCATCCTGTATTTTGTAAGGTTACTTTTTGGGCATTTTTCCCTTAAAAACCCCTCTATATTAAATTTTTTCATAGAATATACATGCTTGGATTTTTGAAATTTTTTCCCTGAGTTTTAACATCAAGTTGATCATTTAGAATCATAAACGCAACCTCAATGATCAATATTTCTGTTTAGGGTTGCCGTCTGTCCTTAATGACATCATTATTTTACATGACCTGACATATTTTTTTTTATTTAATAAAAACTGAATTCTTTTCTTCAACTTCAGGGGAGGTAATACAGAGCAAGCAGATAGTTATGGTAAAATTCCACTTATTTATGCTATTGAAGCCGACAGACCAGAGAATGTGTTATTGCTGCTTGAAGATTATAAGAAAAGTAAGTTCTTCAATACCTACAATGTTCTTTGTGACAAAAAATTACTCATTTTAGAAAGTCAACAGAACTCCAGCATTGTCAATTCCAAGCCCAAATCAGAAAGGAGGAGGATTTTTGTGTGAGGCCAGCTACCTCATCACAAGTTATTTTTATAGCTACAGAATAATAAATGTCTACAAATATATTTTTTTAAAAATGAAGCAAATTCAGTAGAGTTGATTTGTTCAAAGGCACATGGAGGCTGCGCCAGGATTAGTGGGCAGGCACTAATCATAACCCTGTGCCCCACCTCCACATGATGACCCTGGTAACAGACTTTGGTTCCGGTCTGGCTAAAGGGGCACAGGGATTGAAGGAGAAACTACAGGTAGTGGTAGTAGTGCAAGCACGGAAAATAAATGCAGGTCCACAAAATTACGAACAAAATGCACGCACCGTCTGTGAATGAATGCTAACTCCCCGGAGTAAATGATCAAAAGGGAAGAGAGGTGTATCCATAGTAGAGAAATGGGTCCACACGAGGAAAAGCTTAGAGCCCTGCGCCCAAGTCAAGCTGCGTGTCAGGGCAGTCTCGTGACACGGAAAATGTAAACACAATGGTTGCACCACAATTATCAGCCTCCCGGCCGATGGTAAAGGCGATCAGACGAACATGTAGGGATGAGAGGAGCATCTATAGTAGGGACATGGACCCACATGGGGCGAAACTTGGAGCCCTGTGCCTGAGTTGAGCTGCTTGTCCGAGCAGTCTCGAGGTACGAAAAAAGTCTAGGCAAGTGACTTTGATAATGCTGTCTTGTATCGTGTCGACATATGGGAAGATTCTAAACTCTGTATCAAAGGCTTAGCGCAGATACATTAATGGGTAAGGTTGGTTGTGCGTAAATATTAAAGTTGCGTTTTAGTGCCTAACGAAATTGCCCTCCCTGGGACGACTGTGCAAGGTACTGTTGAAATAACAACTAACATCCCCGGAAGAACTGAGGCGAGCAATGACTAACGGGATTGCCCTCCTTGGGACAACTGTGCAAGGTACTGTTGCATTTACAACTAACATCCCCGGAAGAACTGAGGTGGGTGATGTTTGGCAAGCGCAAAATCTCAGTTGCGTTGCTAGCGCCGATTGAAACAAACCTCTATATTATTTGTGCTTAGCCCTAGTCCGGTGTTTCCCGGGATAGGGAAAATGCAGGGTAGAAACTGCAAATTGCCACGTGCCAACACCCGCCTTGAGAAGGCTGAGAATGTTCCTACTCCAGAATAAACTCAAAGTGGTCAGTAAAGTAAAGCAGACAATGCAAAGATCTGACAGGCTGTTCAGATTCCAACTTTGACGAAGGCCGACACTTTACATTGTGTGTTATACGAGTATTACGCCATCCCAGGACAAGCTTATGTGCCCCGTGAAATGTTCCTAATCTGGAACGACCTCACAGTCAGAAAGGGCATAACAGTAGTCTCACTGTTTGGCGTAGATCACAAAGCCCAAATATACGGCAAAAATCTGATATAAAAGGCGTAGATCTGGGCAGAAATATACGGCAGAATGGATCGTTCCCTTGGACACGCTCCCTAGTAAATCAGCATCCGGCTGAAATTGGGTAGACAAACCTAGTCACCATGGGTGCATAATCGTCAACGTAGATCAAGTGTTCTTGTCAAAGGATCAATTGTATATCACAAGAAGAATGATAAAATTGGCTGTGAAGGACGACAGAGAGAGGGAGAGTAGAGATGATGAAATCAAAGCATCATCCACAATATGTGGTATTTTTGAGAGATTAAAAATCTGCACTTCAAGCTCTTTAGTTCAGAAAATTGTCAGACATACTTGTAATGAACTTGGCTCCCATGACATAGTTCATAAGTACGGTTCCAACTTCACTGCAACAAGTCACCCCATAATTGCTCCGTTCCTGTGCCAACGAAAATCACACGAAATGCTAACAACTGTGAAATGTCTCCTGTGTGAACAAATTCCAGAATGAAACAGCCATGCCACCACAAAAAGCATTCTGCACCACATAAATGCATATGGCCATCGCTAAAGTGTCAACACAAAACTGTTCATCACTTGAATTGCAATTCATGTTGAAGGGAACATCAATCACGACAAAATCCTTTCTGCACACGCATTATCACTTCATACAGCAGATTGAGTCGGTTCGTCATAACTGCTGTCCGCCATTTTCTGAATAACCACAACAAACGCACGGTTGACAAAGCAAAAAGGATTCCATATAACATAAATAGCTCACAGTGTTGCTCAAGCACTAACTCAGTAGCTCGGCAAACGAAACCGAAAATACCCGACCAAACATGGTGGAAATGCGCTAGCAAAGTCGTGTCAACACATATGACATATTATTCAAAATTCTTCCAGTCTCAGGATTGTATTCTTGTTGATAATCCATCATCATGATGAAAAGGGTGGTCACAGAAGGACTACAAAAACAAACATTGGTTGTATTTTTCTTCTCAAGAACATGGATTGGCAAAGCAGGGAGGTCAAAGAAAACCTAGCAAAGAATAATAAAAGATTTGATCAGATAGGTTTAAACCTCTTGGGCAGAGGTGAAGAAGGCAGCCTAGAATGTAATTTTGGTGGAGAACAATAGTTGCAGATCTATGTTTTACAACTAACAACAAGGTTTAGTTGTATTAGTAGCCCAATAGTTGAAGAAACAACAAGATTTACTTGTATCAGTAGCCCAATAGTTGCAGTCCTATGTTTTACTAGAAACAACTAGATTTAGTAGTATTAGTAACCCAATCACATTGTGAAAACACATACACACACACAGATTACAATATCTTCAATACATTATAATTACATTATATGACATTGTTAATTTATTGAATGTTCTCACTGTTGATCTGTAAATAACAAAAATGTCTTCTTCAAGGGGCAAATGAAGGGGCAATTCTTTCGGAAGGCGTAAACCGACGTATCAAGAACAGCAGTACACCTCTTCATATTGCAGTTGAAAAAAAGTTGTATGTAAGTATGTCCTGAAGATGTAATGTGATATATCATTTTTTTCTTCATCCTCTAACACAGGTTGTCACGGAAATTAGCAGAGGGGTTTGACACTATTGAAGATAATATTATTCTTGTTGATCTCTTAAAATGAATGTCAGGGGAAGAAGGTGCACTCATGATCATGATCTCATCAGTTTTCATCCAAGCTTATGTGTTGCAGAGTTTTGATTGATATTTATGTTGAGGCCTGCTCATTCTCTTCATTTGAATATATATATATTCTCTCACAGTATATTTATTTATATAGATGTTCTCTGACAGCTGAAACTTAAGGCAGTTACAAGTGACCCTGATTGCTGTTAGTCTGATAATTTTCTACCATTCTTATCCCATGTCAGTTCACACTTTATGATATCCCATTAACAAAGTCTTTCACAAGATTTTCTATAAGTCTGTACTGTCTCCTTCTTCCTTCTCATGTCCATAAAAGAGTTGCCTTTGCTAAATAACCTTGTGACACTCTACACATATGTCCAAGCCAACTCCATCTTCTTTCTCTGATCATGGTTGCCAGGAATGCATGGATGGTTTGTTTACTCTGTTTCTCATTTGAGATCTTTTTTGCCCAATAATTTGCAGAATTATTCTAGGACTTGTTTTGGAAAGATCTCTAATTTATGTTTAAATTCTGCTGACATTTACCACAACTATTGTGTAGCAATGTTCATAGAAAGTGTTTCAGTATATCAGAGTTTTGTTCTCCAGCCAGTGAGTATGAAAAGTATGAATATGAGTCTCTTTTCTGTAGTTGTGATGCCCTTGACACTTATGGCAGCAACTAAAGCATGTCATTCTTATCTATTTTTGGTCGTCCTCTGTATTGTGTTCCAGCTATGATTCATTTCTTTTAGTTCCCCAATGTTGAGACTTTGAGTCAAAGTCACATAAATATAATTACATACATGACTGATGTATTGAATCATAATTGCACTTCGATGTTTAATCATGTGTGCTCCGATCTCTTTCTTCCACACGAAGATCTCAGTGGCAGTACACAAACTCTGTAGCACCTGCAAGGGTTCTCGTTGTAATTTAGAAGATGGTAAAAATATTCTGACTAAATTGTTATTTATATACAAACATGACATTATCTACACGGTCAAGTGTCAGAAATACAATTAGATTGGTCACATCCTACTCATGAATGAAATTCTAAAAGCAAGGATTCACTTCATTGTACCAGGTTTCCCATATGGCTCCATCCCTGTTGACAGACATGACATGCCATCTAACTAGAGTATTACACAAATGTGGTAACCACTTTGCCACACAGACCCCCACATCCTACTAATGACTTTGCGACACAGACTCCCATATCCTACTAATCACTTTGCCACACAGACCACCCCACATCCTACTAATGACTTTGCCACACAGACCCCCACATCCTACTAATCACTTTGCCACACAGACCACCCCACATCCTACTAATCACTTTGCCACACAGACCCCCACATCCTACTAATCACTTTGCCACACAGACCACCCCACATCCTACTAATGAAAAGGATAGCAGAAGTAGACAAAGAATTGCACACTCTAGAAGCATAGATTGAAGAAATAGATTCAAGGACAAATAGAAAGAAATTATTGAGAAAAACCTCATCAGATAAAATGATATCAATAATAGAAAAGAGATAGGTCCAAGTTTTATTGTTTTTGATCTCTGTCTCTCTATGTGATGTACATTTTGTTCTTATATTGTACAACTTTACTATCACCAGGAGGTCACAAAGATTTTGTTGGAGTTTGGTGCAAATGTCAATGCTAAACTGAACGTCAGTTTTAATCAAGAAACTCCTCTCATGATAGCAGCAGCATCTGGAGATTTACAAATTGTGCGTTTACTTATGCAATATAATCCTGAGGTGGAACAAAAGGGTAAGTGTGTTGAAATAGTTAAGCTGAAGCCATTGCACTCTGGGAATACCCACAGATGGTGAGTCAGGCAAAGGGCTATGCATTCCGCTACTTTAAATAAAAAAATGTCTCATAGCCTTTGCAGGACATAGAATATTCAGCGCCTGTAACTTCTTATGTTTACCCAGCTATGCAGGATATAGAAGACCAATTCCATTCCTCACCTAGGTAATATTAGGTATGGGAAATGAGCTCACAAGCTTCTTTGTGTCAGATTTGATAAGTAAATACTCTACACATTGTGCACATTCATTCTGCATTAGCTTTGATAGCTCACTAATTACAAGCACATTTCAACCATTTCTACATGTGTATTGAAGAACTTAGTTAATTAGCAAAAACTAATATCCCTTTCACTCTGGTGAAGTACATAGATACTCATTGTCTCTTTTTGAAGATAATTGAAAGAGTTAACATGCTTGTTCTCTGTAAGCATGTAGGTGCTCTGGAGTTCTCTTTTTGAAATTAGTTCGAGAGTTATACATGGTAGTTCTGTAAGCATTAGGTGCTCAGTCTCTTTTGAAATAGCGTATAGGTAGTTCTTGTAAGACTTGGTGCTTCTTTTTGAAATTTGTACAGACTGTGTTAGAGCTCTTTTGAATGAGAGTCTTTCTTGTGAAAGACATTGGAGCTTGTTGTTTCAACATCCCTGCACAACTGTTCCAGACACTCTTTCTGACAACAGTTTTTCACCAAATGTTTCTTTCAGTCTGAATATATTTCCAAAACTTTCTTTCTAGTATAGTAGATTTTGATCAGAATAAATGTTTAAGAAGAATCCTGCAGATTGTCTGACCAAATACCATAACAAATGAGGACCTTTTGAAATGAACAGACTGCATCCTTGGAGACCATCATTAAGAGACAAAGATAGATGTGGTTTGGACATGTATGTCGTATGCCAGTAAGGGCATTGGCTAGGACAGCTCTCAGATGGACAGCGGATGGGAAGAGAAGGTCTGGACATCCAAAGAAAACATGGAGAACAGTGGAGAAAGAGTTGAAGGAGTGTGGCCTGAAGTGGGAGACGGTTGGTAGGAAGGTAGCAGAACGGCAACAGTGGAGGTCTCTTGTGGAAGCCTTATGTGTCAATTGGGACACAACGAGGATATAGATAGTATATTTTGAGAGCTTTCTTTTAGTTATGCTTTCCATTCTGCAGATCGTATGGGACGCACAGCAGTGATCCATGCATGCATGAATGGAGCAACCAATGTGCTATCATATCTCCTGAACATTGGAGCAAGTGGAGAAAGGGTTGACAATTCTGGGAACACTCCACTTCATTACGCTGCAGCTTATGGCTGGTACTTTACAGTTAAACTTCTGTTGGATTCTGGAGTTGATTCCAATTCTGCTAATATGTGGAAGGTAGGTTTCCTTATCTATAATAAACATTCCTATCTTACCAGGTTAGTTAACCTACTGGCAGGGAAGAGCATCAACAATAGAAATGATTGTTATCACTAGTGATAAGAAGTTCTGAAGGACTATGATTACTTATGCCTACTGCTATGACACCGGAGAGAGAGAGAGAAAGAGATAATAGTTAAACAATGTCTTTTTATTCTCCAAAGGGTTTTTCTGTGTTGAGATATTTCTGTGTAAGAAAGAGATTAGAGCATACATGGTTACTCACCGAAGTGCAATGATGATGGTCCAATCAATCAATCAATCTAAAGGGTTTTTAAGCCAAAGGATTGACTTCATTGCACCGGGTGTTACCCCATATGACTCGATCCGTTTCCGCAGAAATGGCACGCCACCTGCCTAGAGCATTGCACAAACTCCATAGCTCCAGCAACAATCCTAGGGGTCTCTGGAAAATACTGCACTCATGAACAGAACGGCGTGGTCTGAATTCAAACCCACGATCTTCGACTCACAAGACCAAGGGCGTAACCACTTAGCCACAGAGACCCCCGATTTTTATTCTCTTCTATACATCAATACACTTGACTAAATGATCGCGATTCAAGGTGAAGATGGGGGAGGTTTCTGTGGCATGAAGATAAAGTGCTCATCTCTCACTTCAGAGGTACTCAGTTTGTTTCCTGTGTGAAGCAATCAAAATGCCTGTCAGTTCTATAATAAAATAATATACTGTATTGCGTTTAACTGGCTTGTCAGTTCTATAATATAACAATAGACTGTATTGCCTTTAACTGGTTTGTCAGTTCTGTAATATAACAAAACCTGCTGCCTTGCAGGTCGGCTGGGGACAGCCAAAGGCTGACGGAGAACAAACCCAGTAAACAGTGGTTAAAACTGGACACATCGCTGAAGGATAAGCACCAGAGCTCCAAATAACACTGAAAATGTGACGAAACACACCCATGCTAAGACTGCATGAATCAGATTTCCAATGAGATTTATGTGGAAGTCTGATGGATCGGTCTAAGCGGTGATCACGAGAGAGAGAGACAGAGATAATATATCAGTAATTCAATGCAGCAATGGATGGGACTGTCTTTCAGAGATACTAGGAATGTTGTAAAGGACCAACAGGAATGGTTACTAAAAGTCTTAACTTTCTGCAGCAGCAGTGCCCCAACAACGACAGTTACTGAATTATTGATGATAATTTTAAATTTCTAAAGATTATTGAAAGTTATAGAAACCAATTTATATATTTCAACATGTTAAATACCAAACAGTCTGCACTCATTTGTATGGCCATATGCTGCAGATTGTATTATGATTTGTTTCATTGTTCTAAATTTACATTAACACATTCTCATTGTTATTATTCCTTAATTTATTCTTTCACATTCTGTTAGCTTACAACAAAAGTATATTCATTTATCTATAGAAATAAATATCATTCATCAAATTTCATTTAAAAAATGGTAAACTTCAGCATAATTTGCACATACAGCTGTGGAAGGGAAAAGTGAAAAAAAGTTTATTCGAGCACATCAATATTTTACAATGGGACATTGTTGATGGGTTAATTTCCACTTCTTTTAATACATACTTTTGAAAGTAGTAAGTAAACAAGTATTTGGATAACAAATTTAAAGTTATATAGATGTTGATATACAGAAGAGATGGTCACATCTCATGGGCGCAAAAAAAACCCAGACAAATAGAGAGGTACAGAAAAAAATGTAAATGAAGATAGAATTTGTACGAAATTCAAGATATTGGAGATATGTATTGTGACCTACCTTCAATGAGATAATGGTACATGCTCAGAATATCTAAACTCCTGATATGTGCTACAACTACACATTGAATCACATTTTTACATGCAGTTTTTCAGAAAAACATTTGTAATGACAAGTCCCATTCAAAATCTATTCAGACTTTCTTATTGTAAGCACTAGATCATCATCATCAAGTAGCTTATCCCTTCCGGATCTTGGCTTGGATGACAGCATTCCTGAAAAATTCTCTGTTCTGTGCACTAGATTACAATTTGATAAATATAAAAATGTGCACAGTTGATAGCAGAATTTTCCACAAAATCTCCAGGAGTATACTACAAAGAACTATACACAAATAACATTCAATGGATCTTGTAAATAGTTTTGTTTCTATTGGGTTTTTTAAAGTGACATGTCCGAAAATTGGTCCTGTCGGAATGGTTAGCCAAGTGGCTTTTTGTATTATAGGAGTTAAATAAACAAAAAACTAGTAAATTGCAAGTTATAATGTCCTTAATATTTACCTTCAGACTACACCAGTTGGAGTTGCTTATTTGAAGGGACATGTTGGCATTGTCCATGAGCTGCTTAACAATGGCAAAGCTGATATCAACTTCCCTGATGACAATGGTAAATATGTCATTATCATTTTGTTGTTCTATTCTTGCATCTTCTAGTACAAAATATTATGTTTATTATATAATATTCATCAAATAATGTATAATATCTTCTTCACCCTTCATCCCTAGGAAGGCATAGGTCTGCAACTAAGGTCTTCCAAGTCCTCCTATCCAAGGCCATGTTTTCCAGATCTCTCCAAGCTTTCCCCATTTTCTTGCATCCAGTCTCCAACTTACGCCTCCAGGTGTTCCTGGGTCTTCCCTTATCTCTATTATCTGGGAGATTTTATCTGAGAGCCTGTCTCATGATGGTAGGAGGTCTCAGTGTGTGTCGTCCACCTTCTGCCTGTTATGTTTTGTTCCACCTACTATTGTCCTGCTCTATCCCACAGTTCTGTTTGTGGTACTGTCATACCATCACAGCTATAATATCCTGCGCAGGTATCAATTGATGAAATGCAAAGTTTGTCAGAAATTGTATTTTTATGCTATTTGTTTCTGAGAATCAATTTTTGCTAATTGTTGGGCAATAAAAGTAGAAGTGACTGTTTTTGTTTTTTTCTGCTAGGTCGGACAATGATCTTTCATGCCTGTTCTCAAAGCCAGGAGCAGAGTGATCTATTTGAACAGATTAAATACATGGTAGAGGAGAAAGGAGCAATTTGCACACTGAAGGATGATAAAGACCACACTCTTGTATGTTCGCTAGTTTTATATATATTAAATTATCTTAGACAGTTATGTATAGGACTTGGTAGAGATTGCTGGCAATAAAACCCAGTAGTTGTGAAGACAGAAGTTCAGGTGCCAATTTCTGTGAACTCATCCGACAGGAATGTGATCATTTTCAAAAATGGGTCTCTGGTTTGGCACATGTGAAGCTCATGGTTTTTTCACTACTCAAGTTGGACTGAATGTTGTGTGGGAAAACTGCTTGTTTTGCTTGAATGTGTATATGAGAAACAGGAGGAGGAGTGTGCTTACCCAATGAGTCACAGGAACCATCAGCAAGCTGCCTACAACATCTGCTGGGGCAGAGTGAGCACCTACACATTTTCTCAAAGTTATATAATGTCCGTTCAACAATCAACAACTAATTTGATTAGCTTAGATGCTATTAATGTTACCCCAAAATGTGAAGATATTTTATTATAGTATAAAATGCAGCAGTCAACATATCTAGGAATAAGGTGTTCTTTAGAGCCAGTTCATGAATTTCTTGTGTTAATTAGTAGTTATATCTTCTTCTTCTTTGCGTTCGTTCTTTACAACCAATTTTAATCACTCTTTGTGATATGTGTGATCTTTGCCAAGAACGTGTTTACGTTGCACATTGGTTTGGTAGGCCCCTAAATGCATAGACTTACACGTTTAGGACATGTGCATCCGATTTCAGTCAAACCTCCTTAGTTGCCTCTTATGACATGCGTGGTAGGTAACAGTAGTTCTATTCTTTACACCCCAAATTTAGGCCCCGGTATCGACTCGGGTAGTGATATGTGTTTCATCCTTACATGCCTTTGCTGTTCATGATTGTTTGAAACTTGATTTACCCATTGAAGATTTGATTGTATAATGCTGATATTTTAGCTGTGCTCAACTTGTAATTCTGTTCAACTCTTGTGAGGCTTGTTAATGTTTTATTTCAAACATGCCTTCCATCATGGGCATGCTCAGCAGTAGATGACTAAGATGGTTGGGGCATGTCAGAAGAATGGAAACTTGTCGCATACCAAAACAAATGTTGTTCTGTGAACTTTCGGAGGGGAAGAGGCACCGGGGCAGACCACTGCTCAAATATAAAGACGTCTGCAAAGCTTCAATGAAAAACTTTTCTATAGGTCCTAGCACATGGGAAAAACTAGCTGATGACAGAGTTGTGTGGAAAGCCAATTCGAAAGGGCGATAGTCTTTTGAGAAGAGACGTATGAGCTGAACGAGAAAAGCGTTAAAACACTTGCCAATTGACCGTCTGTAAAGACGAAAAAGGCCATATATATATATAATCCCTAGTATTTACTGAAAAAAAACGTTTAAGAAGAATCTACACATTTTTTGGTTACATATGATAGCAAATAAAAAGTATGAAAAATGACAGAAATTGTGTATTATTTGAGATCATCTTTAAAAAAATGGAGATAAAACAGAGATGAAGTGTCTACGCAGAATGCTGGGTGTAACAAGAAGAGACCGGTTGAGAAATGAAGACATCAGGAAAAAGTGGGTACAACATCAGTATTAGACTTCATCAAGAAACAACAAATTAAATGGTTCGCCACGTAAGCAGATTACCATCAGACAGTGCACCCAAAGAGCAATGCTGCTCCGATACAATGGATACAAAACAAACGGTCGGCCACGCAAAAGATGGACTTCAGAGATAACAGAGGCGACGAAAGAGACTATCTACGAAGCACATACTAGGGCCCATTTTAGAAATCTCTTCCTGACCTGACACTGTGAGGCATACAGGATTCGAGAAAGAAAGATAGAAATAAAGATAGAATTGGTTATGAATACTGTTTACCACTAGTGGCGTTGGCTAGGACAGCTCTTGTATGCTGTTTACCACTAGTGGCGTTGGCTAGGACAGCTCTTGTATGCTGTTTACCACTAGTGGCGTTGGCTAGGACAGCTCTTGTATGCTGTTTAGCACTAATGTCAGCTAGGACAGCTCTTGTATGCTGTTTACCACTAATGTCGTTGGCTAGGACAGCTCTTGTATGCTGTTTACCACTAGTGTCGTTGGCTAGGACAGCTCTTGTATGCTGTTTACCACTAATGTCGTTGGCTAGGACAGCTCTTGTATGCTGTTTACCACTAATGTCAGCTAGGACAGCTCTTGTATGCTGTTTACCACTAATGTCGTTGGCTAGGACAGCTCTTCTATGCTGTTTACCACTAGTGACGTTGGCTAGGACAGCTCTTGTATGCTGTTTACCACTAATGTCGTTGGCTTGGACAGCTCTTGTATGCTGTTTACCACAAGTGGCGTTGGCTAGGACAGCTCTTGTATGCTGTTTACCACTAATGTCGTTGGCTAGGACAGCTCTTGTATGCTGTTTACCACTAATGTCGTTGGCTAGGACAGCTCTTGTATGCTGTTTACCACTAGTGTCATTGGCTTGGACAGCTCTTGTATGCTGTTTACCACTAGTGTTATTGGCTTGGACAGCTCTTGTATGCTGTTTACAAGTGGCGTTGGCTAGGACAGCTCTTGTATGCTGTTTACCACTAATGTTTGGCTGGACAGCTCTTGTATGCTGTTTACCACTAATGTCAGCTGGATCAGCAGCTCTTGTATGCTGTTTACCACTATGTCGTTGGCTAGGACAGCTCTTGCTATGCTGTTTACCACTAGTGCGTTGGCTAGGACAGCTCTTGTATGCTGTTTACCACTAGTGTCGTTGGCTAGGACAGCTCTTGTATGCTGTTTACCACAAGTGTTGGCTAGGACAGCTTTGTATGCTGTTTACCACTAGTGCCTTGCTAGGACAGCTCTTCACTGAGGATGGAAAGTCCTAAGTAAACATGTAGAAGAACTGTGGAAAGAGAGTTCAAAGACTGGGACCTGACTGTGGAAACAATTGGTCAAAAGGCTTGTTATTGGGCTATTGGTTACTGAACTGAAGTCATAGCATTCCGGGTAGTCCCATAGGTGCTCAGTCTCCTCCTACAGATGTTGAAAGGTATGCATACTGATGGTTCCCATGGCTTGCTGGTTGAACAGTCCTCTCTGTGCCCCTCAAGCATCCAACTCTACTTATACAACATATAAGTCCTTAATTTGCTGGCATCAATTGTAGTGTCCTCATTCAACAATAGGTTTCCAACAGACTGAAGAACATCTTCCTCTATCCATCCTAAGTTTCCTGACAATCGAGTCTGTCCACTCTTTTGTTGCAGAGAACACCTACATGTCCAGGACAGTAGATCCATGTGAGTCTCTGGAGGTTGCAAACCTCTATAGACAACATCTACTCATACCACAACCTGCCATCTGGATCTTCCAAAGCATTGACTGAGAGCAGGAAACAACAATGATCCCAGTAAACAAAGTCCCAGATAGCTTCCAGAGAGCAGCTGTAACGGTCTCCCTCCATCCTCATACTTGAAGTAGTTGTCCTGAATAATAGAAAGGCTGCAGAACGGCAGCAATGAAAATCTCTTGTGGAAACCTGTTGTATCAAACCAGCACAGAAAAAAAATATAGATAGATAGATTATTTATTGAATGAGTAAATACCATCTTCTCTTTCATGATTGACTACAATAGATTGCTTTCTGTCTTTTGCCTTTCATTCTGTCATATTATTCTGTGTTCATCTTAATTATTTGTAGATATTATTAATTTTTTTTGTTTTCTCAAATACGGTTTTGTTTTGTTTAATTCAGCTTCATTGTCTTGCACTAAACACTACAAAATCTGCTGTTACGGTGGAACAAAAGGTATTTATCAACTATATATTTGTTATATGTATGGAATAAAGTATCATTGGTGTAGCATGATACCAAATTTACAACGTAAGGATTAAGCAGAGTCTTGATCAGCTCTGACTTACTAAGCTAAACTTTGACTTTGGTCATCTAATTCAGGGGGAAGACTGCAGTAAAACTTGGTAAATAGTGAAAACACGTACAAACAAAGTACTATAGTTTTACAAAAGACATAAACAGTGACGATAAACAGCAACGTTTCGACCAACAAGGCCTTTATCAAGCAAACGAACAAACAGGAGTGACAAATTAAAATGAAACACAAATGGACGACCAAATACCAACGTATCTAAGGAAAATCTGGAATAAAACGAATAACGAAATAAATGTAACACAAAAACACACATAAAAACTAGATGGTGCCAAAATGACTCTGGATGTTAGGCTTGAGGCGACTGTGAACCAACATATCCTTAAGGCTTCTGTCCCGTCTGTACGCCACCAAAGGATAGTGTTGGAAGATTGAACGTGTATCAGGATCAGACTGAAGAATGGAGAGATGACGGAATAAGACTTTCTTCACAAGGGAACTATGAGGGTGGAAAGTTAAGACAAGTTTCACCCTGTCAGAATTGGAAGTTCAGGCCGTCGGCGCTGCAACACTTGTGCTTATGTAATACAGACCAGCACGGTGTCTTTTCCAAAGCCACGTTCGTTGTTGAAGACAGTTTCACGTGCGAGTCCGTAATATTATCTATGCCATTATCTGCAAGCGGTGCAACAAGGCCTATATTGGGAAACCGGCAGGAGACTCAGTGACCGATTCGCCCAACACTTGCGCGATATACGCCAATGCTCTGTGACCCCTGTAGCTACCCATTTCAATGATACTGGCCATTCAGGAGCTTGCGATGTCCAGGTCACAGCCATCCGATCATGTTCCTCTGATGATCGTAGTCGATTTGCTCTGGAGAATCGGTTGATTTCTTTGTATGGTACCTTGCGACCAGCGGGCTCAACGCTTTACATTCTTATGCTTCTTAGTACTTTCTCTCCCATGCTTTGTAATCTCTATGGGTATATGTTGCATGTATTACATTCTTATGCTTCTTAGTACTTTCTCTTCCATGCTTTGTAATCTATATGGGTATATGTTGCATGTATTCAAGTTATATATTTACTAGATGTTTCATTGTTTCTTTTCTATTTCTAGTTTTATGTGTGTTTTTGTGTTACATTTATTTCGTTATTCGTTTTTATTCCAGATTTTCCTTAGATACGTTGGTATTTGGTCGTCCATTTGTGTTTCATTTTAATTTGTCACTCCTGTTTGTTCGCTTGCTTGATAAAGGCCTTGTTGGTCGAAACGTTGCTGTTTATCGTCACTTTTTATGTCTTTTGTAAAACTATAGTACTTTGTTTGTACGTTTTTCATCTAATTCACTAGTTTTTAGCTGAAGGAATGGCCCGTCTGCCCAGCGTGTTCGTAGCGCGTTGAACTACGGGTGACTATCCTTCTGTGTGTGCGGGTTCAATTCGCGGGATGGCAGAAAAAGCCACAGATTCCCCAGATTTACAGTGTTCGTGGCACCGAAGGGTTACGATGTCCATGGCACCGAGCGAAGAGCTGAAAAGCTCAAGTGCTTCTGGATCGAAAAAAAAAAAAGCTGAAGGAATGGCATAATTCTAACTACATTGCTTACATTGTACAGAAAGTGAATTACTAAACACTTTATTTCACAATATACTGTATGGTATAAAAAGATTATTGTGTATATTGTCTCTACTTGCTGGAGACATCATGAGTTCATAGATGCTGATTCTCTTCAGAATTTTGTTCATCATGAGTTCATAGATGCTGATTCTTCAGAATTTTGTTCATCATGAGCTCATAGATGCTGATTCTCTTCAGAATTTTGTTCATCATGAGCTCATAGACGCTGATTCTCTTCAGAATTTTGTTCATCATGAGTTCATAGATGCTGATTCTTCAGAATTTTGTTCATCATGAGCTCATAGATGCTGATTCTCTTCAGAATTTTGTTCATCATGAGCTCATAGACGCTGATTCTCTTCAGAATTTTGTTCATCATGAGTTCATAGATGCTGATTCTCTTCAGAATTTTGCTCATCATGAGTTCATAGATGCTGATTCTCTTCAGAATTTTGTTCATCATGAGCTCATAGATGCTGATTCTCTTCAGAATTTTGTTATCTTGTCACATGAAGGCTGATTCTCTAGAATTTTTTTTCATCATGAGTTCTTTTAGATGCTATTCTTAGAATTTTTCATCATGAGCTCATAGTGCTAATTCTCTCAAGAATTTATGTAGCTAATGCTGTGAAGCATGGGATACTGCAGTCTTCTTCAGATTTGTGTTCATCAATTAGTTCATACATCACTATTTCTTCACTAAATTTGCAATACAAAAATGAGTTCAATAGATACTAATTATCCAAATTACGACTAAATCTATACCATTACACAATGCATTCTCTTCAAATTTATCTTATCATTGTACATATAAGTGATGTAGACTCAGGCATTATGATATTTTTATTCCCCAATTTGCCAATAGCAATATATTTGAATATGTCATATTTCATTTACAGAACACAATCTTTCAACAAACTAATTATAGCAATAACTAATTTCCAATACATGATTAACAATACACTGAATTACTTCAATACAATAAATTATACAATACACTCAATTATGCCAATACCTCAATTATACAATTACACTACAATTATGCCAATACACACAATTATGCCAATACACACAATTATCCAATACACACAATTATGCCAATACACTACAATTATACCAATACACTACAATTATGCCAATACACTACAATTATACCAATACACAACAATTATGCCAATACACACAATTATCCAATACACTACAATTATGCCAATACACTACAATTATACCAATACACAATTATCCAATACACTACAATTATACCAATACACACAATTATACCAATACACTACAATTATCCAATACACTACAATTATGCCAATACTACAATTCAATACAATTATACCAATACACAACAATTATACCAATACACTACAATTATACCAATACACTACAATTATGCCAATACACAACAATTATACCAATACACTACAATTATACCAATACACAACAATTATGCCAATACACTACAATTATGCCAATACACTACAATTATACCAATACACAACAATTATGCCAATACACAACAATTATGCCAATACACTACAATTATGCCAATAGCTACATTATCCCAATACGCTACAATATGCCAATATATACACATTATACCAATACACTACAATTATGCCAATACACAACAATTATGCCAATACACTACAATTATGCCACTACATTACAATTATACCAATACGCTACAATTATACCAATACGCTACAATTATGCCAATACACTACAATTATGCCAATACACAACAATTATGCCAATACACTACAATTATGCCAATACACAACAATTATACCAATACACAACAATTATACCAATACACAACAATTATACCAATACACAACAATTATGCCAATACACTACAATTATGCCAATATGCTACAATTATACCAATACGCTACAATTATGCCAATACACAACAATTATACCAATACACAACAATTATGCCACTACACAACAATTATGCCAATACACAACAATTATACCAATACACAACAATTATGCCACTACATTACAATTATACCAATACACAACAATTATGCCAATACACTACAATTATACCAATACACTACAATTATGCCACTACATTACAATTATACCAATACGCTACAATTATGCCAATACACTACAATTATACCAATACACTACAATTATGCCACTACATTACAATTATACCAATACGCTACAATTATGCCAATACACTACAATTATGCCAATACACAACAATTATGCCAATATGCTACAATTATACCAATACGCTACAATTATGCCAATACACAACAATTATACCAATACACAACAATTATACCAATACACAACAATTATGCCACTACACAACAATTATGCCAATACACTACAATTATACCACTACACTACAATTATGCCAATACACTACAATTATACCACTACACTACAATTATGCCAATACACTACAATTATGTCAATACACTACAATTATGCCAATACACTACAATTATACCAATACACTACAATTATGCCACTATACAACAATTATGCCAATACACAATTATGCCAATACACAATTATGCCAATACACTACAACTACCCCCTCAATGTGGAGATGATGTATGATCCGGTCTAAAAATATTATGTTTATAAGAGAAACACAATGCTATAAGTTAATAGAAACATCAAGAGTGCAACTTAATTTGTTACACTATAGCAATACAGAAAACAACATAGAGTCTGGACCACATGGGTTCTGTTCCAGTTGTGTTTTTCCAGATATCTCTAGGATTATTGCTGGAGCTACTGATTTTGTGCTTTGTGCGATAGTCTTGTCAGGTGGTGTACCTGTCTGCCGAGAGGGTCCGAGCCGTATGGGGGAAAATTCAGTGGAGTGAAATAAATCCTTTATTTGTAGACCCTTTGGATCTATTTCTTTTTTTCATCTCTTACAACGACCACATGGTACACATAGGACCACATGGCACACATTGGGAACAAGAGAAATTTTAAGAGTAGTTATATATCATCTGAATTTTTTATAACAACCACATGGCACACACATTGGCACACATTGGGAACTTGAGAAATTTGAAGAGTAGTTCATCTGACGACTTATTCTCTCTCTCTCTTTGCCTTTTTACCCTGGATTGGGGCATAGGCCCTCAACCAACTCATGCCAAGTCTTCCTATCTCTAGCTATCTCCTGCAGATCCCTCCAGCTCTTCTTTATATTGTTAATCTACGCCTCCAAATCTCGTCTCCGTGTATTTCTCGGCCTCCTCTTCTTTGCTGTCCTGCGGTGACGACTTATTACTGATGTTTATAAATTGAATAATTGGTAATATTAAAAATATTGGGAAGGTACAATGAAACAATCCATATTAACAGTGTTCTGATTTATAATGATCAGGTGGTCAACCTCCCATTGATTGAGTTTCTCTTGAAAGCGGGATGCAAGATCCTTCCCCCCAGTGGGGAAGAACCCAGAAACACATTGTTGCATTCATTGGCAGATCATATGTGGGATAATCCAGATAACCTCAGCAAAATTACTGATTTGTTCAAGAAACACGTAAGCATTGAATACTGTTAGTATGTGAATCTATCTTATCTAGCCATTACTATATCTATTTCTTATCTCTCATTACTATATCTATTTTTATCTAACTATTATTATATCTATTTCTTATCTACTATTATTATATCTATTTCTTATCTAATTATTATATCTATTTCTTACCATTATTATATCTATTTCTTATCTAACTATTATATTATTTCTATGAATTAATTCTTCAGTTTTTACTATCTTACTGTAATTAATTTATCAACATTTTAATTTTTCATCCTTTTATATCTATTTCTTATCTAACTATTATTATATCTATTTCTTATCTAATTATTATATCTATTTCTTATCTCATTATTATATCTATTTCTTATCTAACCATTCTATATTATTCTCTACTAACTATTTATCTATTTCTTATCTAGCTTTATTATTCTATTTCTTTCTAATATTTCTATTATCTAACCATTACTATATCTATTTCTTATCTAACTATTATTATATCTATTTCTTATCTAACTATTATTATATCTATTTCTTATCTAACTATTATTATATCTATTTCTTATCTAACTATTATTATATCTATTTCTTATCTAACTATTATTATATCTATTTCTTATCTAACTATTATTATATCAATTTCTTATCTAACCATTATTATATCTATTTCTTATCTAACTATTATTATATCTATTTCTTATCTAGCTATTATTATATCTATTTCTTATCTAGCTATTTATGATGTGATGTCTCATGGGAAACTTGAATTCTCTCAGTCTTGTCTCACTGCTTCTGTAATGAAGTGTTGAGTCAAGCATGTTTCAGAAATAGGTGTCAGTCCATTTTTTTGCAGTATTTCTGTGATGCTGTCTATCCATTTGTCTCTTGGTCTTCTTCAGGGTCTCAAACTAGATCTATTGCTGGTGTATGCATCAAGTAGTAATTCACCAGAGTTCATATTAACAAAATCATATCATTTTACTTTCTGTCACTATATTACTACTACTACTACTGCTACTGCTAATACTACTACTGCTACTACTACTACTGCTACTACTACTACTACAACTGCTATTACTACTATCACTACTCTACTCAGTACTACTACTACTACAGTACTACCACTACTACTACTACTACTATTACTACTAATACCACTACTATTACTACTACTGCTAGTACTACTATTACCACCACTACTACCACTCCTACTACTACTACTAGTACCACCATCACAAAAACTACTACTACTAATACCACTACCAAATTATTACAGTTACTGCTACTACCACTACTACTACTACTGCTGTTTCAGTCACCATCACTACTACTGCTGTTTCAGTCACCATCACTACTACTGCTGCTGCTACCACTACCATCACTACTACTACTGCTACTACCACCACCATCAGTACTACTGCTGCTGCTCTACCACCACCATCACTACTACTACTGCTGTTACCTTTACCATCACTACCCCTACTATTGCTACCACCACCATCACTACTACTACTGACTTATGTTACTTGTGATCCATGTTACTGTGTATAACTGTTGTCAATTAATCATACATTTCAACAAACAGAAATATCTGGATGTCATAAAGTCAATGGCAAAGGACTTTAACAACTGTGGCCAGACTCCACTACATTTAGCAATAACAAAATTTGAGAGTTGGGAGGTAAGTTCAACATATGTATATCTAGTTTTTCTTTGAACAACCATATTGTTAATACTCCAACACCACCATCTGTGACTTTGTATTTAGACGGGGGGAGAGGTTGCAGGTAATAGAATAACTGGGCTTGCAATTTGATTAAAGCATTTCTTTTACAGAATATTTAAACCTTGTGGTAATGATGGCTAGAAAGGGTATGATCGGGCTCAATTCCGCGGGCTGACAGAAAAGCCACAGGTTCCCAGATTCACGGTGTTCGTGGCACCAAACCGAAAGGTTACGATGTCCATGGCACCAAGCTGAAGAGCTGAAAGCTCAAGTGCTTCTGGATCTAAAAAAAAGGGTATGACAGCGATGAGGTTAATGCGGCAGAACATTGTGAGCAGCGCCAGCTTTGTCTCTTATGCTAGGGTTTACTTCAGTCTATGATTGACCATGCTCTGGCGATCTTGACTCTCAGCCGTGTGCAGATGGAAAGACGAAGGAATACAGAACAAAGCTATGTTCATCATATTAAGATACATTAAAGATACACTGTGCAGGGCGATGAGTTACCTTCTTTGTTATCCAGTTATAAAAGACAGAACAAGAATATATCATACACAGCATACATTTGAGTCAATGCTGACACACAACATCTGTGTCATATAGAATATACCGATGTTCAACATCTGCTGCATCCATGTGGTGCTGGGGCCTATAAGGGAAGCAAAGAATAGTACCACTGCAACCTACAATGCATGTTGTAAGAGGCGACTGATGTAGGTCCTAGGGATGCTACCCTAGTAAATAAAAAGCAGCGCAGAAATCAGATGTGCTGGCCTACTTGTAGGTGCATAACTGGCACAACATACAATTGCTCTTAGGCTCAGATCACATACAAATCACACAGAGTGGTTGACAAGTAGTCAATATGGAGTGTTAGAAGAAGAAGATAACACCTGCTGCATATAGAATATACTGACGTACAACATCCGCTGCATATAGAAATCAGAAGAGAGAAAGGGAAAACAGGTTATCAAGAAGAATATCTTGAATGGGTTAGGCCAAGAACTGTGTTAAACAGGTGTGTTCACTTGAAGACATTGAACCCGGTGAAGAATGGATACAAATGCCAACAGGAATCATTACATTGTTTTCAGTATGTATCAGATTTGACAGAGAATACAGACAAGAAAACCTAGGGGTTGTGGAGGCAGAAGTTCAGGCGCTAATTTCTGAGAACTCATATGAGGATGATGTAAACATTTACACAGATGGGTGAGCGGTTTTGCGCATGTGGAACTCATTGGCTTTCACTGCTCAAGTCAGAGGGATTGTTGTGAAGGAAGATAGTGGTGGTTTTGCCATTACTACAAGTTATCTGACTATGGAGATTGTGGCAGCAACTAAATCAGTCATCTAGCTATAGTTCCTTCCAAAATTTGTGAACATCTTTACGGACTGATATAAAATCATCCACTTGGTAGAAATGATTGATTTTTGCATTCTTAGGAATAAATGTAATTTCATGTCCATGATAGCTGCTACTTAGAGCATCACTCGTTATTCAAAGTAATGAGGCTAAGACAATTTACCTGTTTGGTCCTAGCAATTTCTGTCCCGTTATTCGAAGTAATGAGGCTAAGATAGTTTAACTGTTTGGTCCTAGCAATTTCTGTCCCGTTATTCAAAGTAATGAGGCTAAGATAGTTTAACTGTTTGGTCCTAGCAATTTCTGTCCCGTTATTCAAAGTAATGAGGCTAAGATAGTTTAACTGTTTGGTCCTAGCAATTTCTGTCCCGTTATTCAAAGTAATGAGGCTAAGATAGTTTAACTGTTTGGTCCTAGCAATTTCTGTCCCGTTATTCAAAGTAATGAGGCTAAGACAATTTACCTGTTTGGTCCTAGCAATTTCTGTCAATAGCCATCTAATACATACCCATTGTCTCTGAGATTTGTTGGTCGTTGGTCTGTCAAATTATTATGCTAAAAATAAACTGGAGGGAAAAAAACTCCAGATAGCAAAGTTCTCACAAGAGCAAAGATCCCAAGCATCAACACCCTGTTGCAGAAGGCCCAAATGAGATGGGCTGATCACGTTGCTCAGGTGCCTGATAAACGCATCCCAATACAGTTGATGTATGGCGAACTTGAAGGTGGCAGACGTTCTGCTGGTGGACAGAAAAAATGCTTTAAAGGCACTCTTAAAGTGTCTCTGAAATTCTTCAATATTGACAAAACATGCTGGGAATCCCTGGAGCAAGATTGCCAAATGTTGCGCTATAACAACCAACACAAGAGGAACCCACGTAGCTGAGAATCATTGTGTCATTGAGGCACAGAGAAAATGAGCTGCGCGAAAAGACAGAACACACAACACACACATGCATAACCTTGATCATGTATGCCCCACCTGTGGTAGGGGATTGTGTTGGACTCTATCACCTCCACACACACCAGAGAGATGCAGCAGCACACTTCTGAGACTGTTGTCATCATCGCTTGCGATGGACGGCTACTATTATTATGTTAATGGGAGAACAAGTTATCAGTGATTCTCAAACATAGACAAGATGTGCATTCATTCTACTAGGCTTGAGAGTAACCATGGTGACAATCTAACTCTCATTGATCATTAGCAGTTATCTAACTTTTTGTGTGTTTTTGTTTTTGCAGCCTTATCAGAATGTGAGCAAGTTGCCAGCACAGAATTTTGTGAAATATATCATTCAAGACTTGAAAGTAGATGTCAATGTCAAGGTTGGTCATGTGTTGTACAAAATAGTAATAACAGAAAACAGAAAATCTTACTTTATATATAAATCTAACAAAATATACATTTAAAAAAAAAAATCCAGAAGCACTTGAGCTTTCAGTTCTTCGGCTCGGTACCATGGACATCGAAATCATTCGGTTCGGTGCCATGAACACCATAAATCTGGAGAACCTGTGGCTTTTTTGCAAGCTCACTGAATTGAACCGCACCCACACAGGGCTTATCACCTGTCATCCAACGCACTACGAACACGCTGGGCTTAGGGACAACTATATATAACTATACTATATAAATCTAACTTTCTTTCTTTCTCGAATCCTGTATGCCTCACAGCGTCAGGTCAGGAAGAGATTTCTAAAACGGGCCCTAGTATGCGCTTCTTCGTAGATAGTCTCTTTCGTCGCCTCTGTTATCTCTGAGGTCCATCTTTTGCGTGGCCGGCCTTTTGCTTTGTACCCATTGTATCGGAGCAGCATTGCTCTTTGGGGTGCACTGTCTAATGGTAATCTGCTTACGTGACCGAACCATTTAATTTGTTGTTTCTTGATGAAGTCTAGTACTGATGTTGTACCCACTTTTTCCTGATGTCTTCATTTCTCAACCGGTCTCTTCTTGTTACACCCAGCATTCTGCGTAGACACTTCATCTCTGTTGTGACTAGTTTTCTTCTATCGCTTGTTGTCAGCGTCCAGGTTTGGCACTGGTAACATAATGTGGGAGAAAGATTGTGTTGAACATTGCTCTTTTTGTGTTCATGGTGACGTGATTGCATCTTAAAATTGGCGCCATTTGCCCTATCATTTGATTTGCTTTGTTGCATCTGTGTTGAATTTCATTATTCTAACTATATCTAACTATATGTATAAATCTAACTATAGGTATAAATCTAACTATATATATATAAATCATCATCAATTAGCTTGTTCCTTCCGGAACTTGGCTCCAATGGCAGCAGTCCTGGAAAACTATCTGTTCTTTGCTAGTTGACTGGTGTCAGCAGCATTCATTCTCAGATCGTCAATGACATCTTGCACCCATTGTCTTCTAGGTCTTCCACTCATCCTTCTTCCAGGCACCATTCAATCCAAAATTAAATATGTATAAATCTTACTATAAGTATAAATCTAACCATAAATATTTCTTTTTAAAACTTAAAACACCCACTTGGAATAAGACAAAGAAAAACAGTTTTTGAGATTGATTTATTGTAAGTCTGATAAATGAGAAATACATTCTATATGTCTGATAAATGAGAATTATGTAGAGTGTAGCTACAAAGTCTGATAAATGAGAATTATGTAGAGTGTAGCTACAAAGTCTGATAAAGAAACAGTATGTATAGTGTAGCTACAAAGTCTGATAAAGGAGAAGTATGTAGAGTGTAGCTACAAAGTCTGATTAAGGAGAAGTTTGTAGAGTGTAGTTACAAAGTCTGATAAATGAGCAGTATGTAGAGTGTAGCTACAAAGTCTGATAAAGAAACAGTATGTAGAGTGTAGCTACAAAGTCTGATAAAGGAGAAGTATGTAGAGTGTAGCTACAAAGTCTGATAAAGGAGAAGTATGTAGAGTGTAGCTACAAAGTCTGATAAATGAGCAGTATGTAGAGTGTAGCTACAAAGTCTAAAAGCTGAGAAGTATGTAGAGTGTAACTACAAAGACCCTGAATGGAGAACATATAAAATATTACCGATGACTATTGGTTGGAAAGATGAGGACGATGATGATAATGATAAGCTTGATAATGATAACATGTTATTAATTTATCCAGAAATTATTATTTATTAACATTATAATTGAGCAGAAAGTGAACATAATGGACTAAATAATATGCTCCATTAATGTTTTCATCACAGGTGGCAGCCTCTCCAGAAGATGAACCCAATCGTTATACAAACAATTATTTAACAGGTAGTTTCTTGTTTTGTACACCATAAATTTGTCATAAGTTAACAATACCAATACATCGGATAAATTTATAGACTATTCTAAGTTGTGAGATGTGACACTTGAGTGTCTAGTGCACAAGTTTTCTTGTTAAGTGATAACAGGTACAAATTACAAAATGGGAGTATAATTTTTTTCCAACCTTATAGCTCTCATGTTATGTTATCTTATGCGATCGATGTCATGGCACATTGGGCATTCCCATTTGTGCTCTGTCCTCCACTGCAGCAGCCATCCCAAAGTCCATTTCATAGCTCTCATTATGACCCAGTCTCAATTAGACACCAAAAATACATTGTAATGTAAAGGAGGTAGGCAGAATGTTGACCACATCACCCATCACGTGCAGTTGGTTAAAAAAAAAAGTCCTAATATTCATCATGAAACATGTTCTGAGCAGAAAGTCGATCTCATCACAGCTTGTCTGGAACATGATGCTGTTTATGAGACAATGTTTAGGTTTTGTATGTAAAAGTAAAGGAACCCTTTCATACCTCGTGGTATATAGGTCAATACAGTGTTAGGCCTGTATTTTTCATTGACCGTCGGCACACGATGGGTGATGTGGTCAGCATCACGCCGGCTGCCTTTACTTTCCCAGAGCAATGTCTGGTACCCAGTTGAGGCTGGGTCGACCTGAGAGCCGTCGCGTCGGGAAAAATTCCACGCGCATTGCGGGAGCTGAACCCAGACCACCAACCTTGCGGCGTAAGTTCACTAACAACTACGCTACAGCGGCTCTCTTAGGTTTTGTATAGGATACCTATATTTTTTTTTTCTCTCTTTCCAGTGCATTCTAATAATTTTTTGGTGGCACTTTCTGTCCAAAATATATTTTATTCTTAAACGCTTGTGTTATGGTCATTGATTCATATCCAGACGTTTAAAATGGAAAAATTGCATGACCTCAGAACTGTTACTTTTATTTCTTTGCTTATATTAAGCCATAGTTTCTTCATACTACCTACCCTTTGCTACCCTCTGAATTACAATGGCTAGTCTCTTCATACTACTGAAGATGTGACGAAACCCACCCATGCTAAGGCTGCATGGATCAGGTTTCCACGTGAATGCGATTTATGGGAAAATCTGGTACATCTGTCCAAGGGTGAGAGAGATAAGAAAGAGAAGATGGAAATATGTTGGGAATACTCTGAGAAGAAATGATCAAAGCATCACAAAACAGGAATTGAAGTGGGATGCAAATGATTAAATAAAAAACTTTATCATAGTTCTGAAATTATTCCTAATGCTATGTCACTTTTTTTATTGTACTGTAACAAAATTATTGTTATATGTTTATTATCTCTAATACAACTCCCAACAACCTGCGAAATATTGTTCAATGGTACACAGGTTTCTACTGGTGGGCTACTGAAAACATTTGAGAACGATAAAATCCTATTATATCATACCACATCTGCTGAGTTATAGTGTAGCATAGTGTCAGATCTGATTAACCATAGGGAAGGCTGTCAGAAGTGACTCATGTTGAAGTTTATTATGAATTTGAAATAATGAATAGGTGAGTAAATTGACACAAATTAGCAACTTTATATAAATATTGGTACATTTTTGTATAACGGTATATTTTTTTACAAATATTGGTACATTTTTGTATAAATATTAGTATATTTTTGTATAAATGTCAGTACATTTTTGTATAAATATTGGTACATTTTTGTATAATGGTACATTTTTGTATAAATATTGGTACATTTTAAAATAAATATTGGTACATTTGTTAAAATTATGTTTCAAACTATAATCATAATTATTTCTGTGTTTGTTTTCCTCAGTTGGAAAAACTGCAATTCATTTAGCTTTGAGTGACCTTGAAGCAGAGCTTGTTAGTGACCTTGTTAAATTTGGTGCTGATTTGAATATGTACGATGTTACCGGTATGACTCCATTGGGATTGTGTATCAGCAATAACTTCATTGATCTTATTGACATCTTGGTAAGAAAAGGTCAACAACAGAAGTTGTGCTAAGAGTAAACTGCTGAACTAATCTACCAAACGGCCTTTATCAAGCAAACGATACAACAGGAGTGACAAATTTCAAGCACACTACATATAGACTATGAGAGAGATATTCCAACGGTCTAAAGATATTCTCTGTCGTAGTCTATATGAGTGTGCTGCGAAATCGTCACTCCTGTGTATCGTTTGCTTGATAAAACCTTTGTCGAAATGTTGCTGCATATTGTCATTGTTTTTGTAAAACTACTTTATTATTACATGTTTCACCATTTTGCATATTTTTACTGCAGTCTCCCCCAGTATCGATAAACTAATCTAATGGAGTGAAGAGACATTAAAATAGCAAAAATTTAATTTTTAAATAAATATTTATCTTTTTCTTCCTTTGCTCTATGCCCACCACTTTTTAAACCACTTTTTGGAGTTGATATTAGATTTGCAGCTTAGAATTGAGTTCATTGTGCCAGTCAATGTGCCTACAGACCTGTAGACCAGCTCATCCTGTTTCTGAATGCCTTTTTATTTGGGTTTCCTCTCTACATAGGACCAAAAAACAAAATCTCTTTAGGGAAGTCTATCCCCTTAGGTGAGCTAGAGCTATATTAGCCTTTGACCTTGTGATCAAAGTTTTCTGGTCTACACCCTTGAGAGGTGGGGTTGGCTTGAGTGTGTGTGTTCTATGGGCCATCAGCAGATTACTTACCTTCACTTTTCACCCTTTCAAAGAAAGACAAGATGACCCTAACAATATTAGATACAGAGCCAGGTGCACAACACATCTTGTAGACCTAAGTTTTCTAAATTTAAACTTACTTCTGTGACCACCATTAAAAGCAACCACCATTGTTCAAGATCAGCAGCAACAATCATTCTAATTACTCCAAAGCCCTTTCTTGCTTTGATGATGATGTCATCAACCTGATTTCAGAATGACAGGTCTCTATGAAAATTGACACAGATATTTGAGATCTGATACCCTTTCAATAGCCTGTCCACAAATGTTGACACAGAGATATTTGAGATTTGATACTCTTTCAATAGCCTGTCCACACATGATGACCATTGGCATAAGTTAGTGATCATTTGGTTATTTAAGGAGAACCATATCACACATGATTTGGCTGTATTTACTTTTGTTCCTGAACAGACAACTTGTCATCTATAGCATCAAAAGTTGGACTGCAGATAAGCTATGAAAAAACAAATATAATGAAGACACCTATGGCAAGTAATACAGATATCACACTGGAATCTAAAATGATAAAAATAACAGAGCAGTTCACCTATTTAGGTAGCAATTTTGATTGCACAGGAAATGTTAAAAAAGAAATTATACGAATTGGCAAAGCAACATCAGCTTTTAAAAGTCTAAATAAAATATGGAACTGCAAGTTATATAGTATTAAAACTAAATTACGAATTTTCAATTCAAATGTTGTATCAATCCTAACATATGCCAGCGAGAGTTGGAAAATGACTAAAGATATAGAAGGCAAGTTGAATGCATTTGAAAATAGATGTCTGCGAAAAATAATGAATATAAAATGGAACGAATTCAGGAGAAGTGATGAAATCAGAGACATGTCTGGTCAACCACTAGTGACAACTGTTATAAGAAAGAGAAGATGGAGATATGTTGGGCACACCTTGAGGAGAAATGATCAAAGAATATCAAAACAGGCATTGAAGTGGGATGCAAAGGGTTCAAGAAAGAGAGGTCGACCTAAGGAGACCCTGAAGCGAACTTTGCTGAGAGAGGCAGGAAATATCGGTCTCAGTTCCATGGAGGAGATTTAGCGGGTTGCCCAGGATAGAGCGGTATGGAGAAATTACTTGCAGGCCCTATGTAACGATAACGGTACGAGAGGAATTATTATTATATCACACATGATTTGGCTGTATTTACTTTTGTTCCTGATCTTTCACACTGTGCAGTCAGTCAGTTAAATTTCTGCTCACAGACTAATTTCTGTCTCTGACCTGTCAATATGTTATCTTCAAAAGACATAGTGTTCTCCATACTACCACCTGGATAAAATTGAGAACTTTGTTCTGTGTTGCTGCCATCTGGAGAAGACTGTAAACTTTGTTTTATGGTGCTGGCAAAACACGTAAAAACCAAGTACACTAGCCTTACAAAATACAAAAACAATTTACAGCAATGTTTCCACCAAAAGAGGGCTGTTAGGAATTTATTGTCTAATTCTATATGGTCTGTGCCATGTAAGAAGTGAATTTCTTTACTTCTGTTGCATCCTTTGCTTGATAAAGACCTTTTAATCGAAACACTGCTGTGTATTGTTTTTGTATTTTGTATAGCTACAGTACTTTGTTTTTACGTGTTTCACCATTGCTACATAGTTTTACTGCAGTCTTCCTTATATCGATTATTGTATGGTGCTGACGCCTAGATAAGACTGTTAACATTATTCCGGCATCCAGCCTGATCATGCAACATTGTCATCAATCTGAACACAGAAAAAATACTTGGAATATGTTTAAATATCTGTTCACATTCAATATTAATCATGTGGTCAGCAGTTTCTAACATCTTCTTCAGCGATCTCTCATTGAGTTGTTCGTATGTGTCGATTCCTCCCCGCCAATAATGGCTGACACATTCCATTTCTGAGGACATCTTTTTGAGGTTGTTCTCTAGACAGTTGCAGTCCCCTGCTGACGAGATCTGTCTTCCGGGTTTGTCTGTGTCGTCCTACTCTAGATGACTTCAGCCTTCTGTTGCCGGGCTCACCAACCCAGGCTTTTATGTAGGATGTGCTCCCTGGACACTGTAGTTTAATCCCATATACTTAAGGAAAAGTGTCATAGAAGTAGAAGACAAGACAAGAAAAAGGATTTCCTCCTCAAGAGAGAGAGAGGACAAGTGTTATTTGTCCCATAGCTGGGGGATGGGTTGGTTGCAGCCAGTGCATTTACCACTTGCCGGTGGGTTCTGCGCTGTCACCTTATGAGGCCCCATCCTGCTCCCCGCCTTTTGGTCTGGCCTTTTACTGTCAGTCTGTTCGACTTGGTTAGACCTGCCAGGAGTTAGACTCCCGCCGATATAGCCTGAAGGATCCTAAAGGCACACAAACCCTCCAACCGCGATAAGGTAGGCTAATATGGAGAGGTTTCTAAGATCTAAAAATTACTGAAATTTTATTTATAAACATCACAAGTGATATGTATTACAGTTGTTTATGTTTTTAGTTTTGAGGTGATGATGTAATATTGCTAATGTTTGTCTGTTTTCAGTTCAAGTCCTCCAAGTGTAACTTCAACCTTCCTGTTGCATTGTACGCTGTCGATAACAAAGTCAACCCACTAATATTTGCAGCAGAAAGGTGATTGTAATGAATATAACTTCAGTTCTAAATGAAACATGTCCCACAGCCTTAATCATTACAGAATTCACTTCACATAAATATTCACTTCACATAATGATTATAATTTTGTAGAGTTTTCTATTTACAGCATTTTGAATTTGATTATTAATAATTAAGTTTGGTTCTATAATTCTTTATTAAATGATATATTCACTTTGCTGGCTCCTTCAAGAAGATGTCTGACATTGTGGCTCCACTTTTCTGGCTCCTTCAAGAAGTCTGACATTGTGACTCCACTTTTCTGGCTCCTTCAAGAAGTCTGACATTGTGACTCCACTTTTCTGGCTCCTTCAAGAAGTCTGACATTGTGACTCCACTTTGCTGGCTCCTTCAAGAAGTCTGACATTGTGACTCCACTTTGCTGACTCCTTCAAGAAGATGTCTTGACATTGTGGCTCCACTTTGCTGGCTCCTTCAAGAAGTCTGACATTGTGACTCCACTTTGCTAACTCCTTCAAGAAGATATCTGACATGGTGACTCCACTTTGCTGGCTCCTTCAAGAAGATGTCTGACATTGTGGCTCCACTTTGCTGACTCCTTCAAGAAGATTGGCGTTATGGCTCCACTTTTCTGACTCCTTCACGAAGATTGACATTGTGGCTCCACTTTTCTGGCTCCTTCAAGAAGATTAACATTGTGGTTCCACTTTGCTGGTCTTTCAAGATGATGATAAAAAGGTCTGACATTGTGTCTCCACTTTGCTGGCTCCATCAAGAAGATTTGAAAAATTCTGACATGTGGCTTCACAAGAGATCAGTGTCAGAACTAATAAACTGCATCAATGGGAGAGAAAGTTGAGGAGAGACATGATTGCCTACACATCAGGCATGGCACTACATTGATTGATTAAATTATTTTGTTGACAGTTAATATATTTTGTCATTGAATATCAAGATTGGTTTTTTAAGCCTTGCAGCTTTATTTTATGTTTCATAATTTTGTGGTTTTTTTGTTTTGTCATTAGCAAGCAGCTAAAAGACAAAATTGAAACCTTTGAGAAGAGAATTTTGTAAAATAAATTTCATATTTCTTTTTTCGGAAAAAATTTTTTAGAATGAAGAGAAATATATTAACATAGATAAAAAAAAAAATAGATGTAGAAAGTACTTTTGGCATTTTGAAAAACGTGATGCTTTGCTAAAATCAATGCAGGAAAGAAACGTTAAATTCAAGAAGGAAAGAAAGATTTGTATAAAAATAGACATAGAATAGCTAGAAGAATTTACAACTATGACAAGAGAAAATAGTCAGAACATTACATATGATATTGAGTGTCGAAATGACATTTGAAACAATTATTTGTTTTCTTCCTCCAAACTTGTATATTTGATTTTGCAGTTCAAATGGTTATGACTTAAAAATAATATGCAAAGAAACAAAAGTAAAACTTCTGAGGACATGTACTTTTCCTGTAACAGCTCAGTGATGTGAATCATAAACTGTAACAGCTAAATGATATGAATCATAAATGTAACATGAAATGATGTGAATCATAAACTGTAACCCAACTATGAATTGATTTTGACATTCAAAGCGTTGCTAAAAGCTATAATATTGAATCATAAACTGTAAAGCTAAATTGATGTGAATATTTCCTGTAACAGCTAAGTGATGTGAATCATAAACTGTAATAGCTAAATGATGTGAATCATAAAATGTAACAGCTAAATGATGTGAATCAAAACTGTAACACAAAATGGAATCTGATCTGACAAGCTAAAAGGAATCATAAATTGTAATAGCTTAAATGATATGAACTCCATAAACTTAACTAGCTACTAGTTTTAAACATAATCTCTTTGTCTCTCTATTCAAATGTGAACAGACAAAAGGGAGCTGACATGATAATCAAGCTTATTGACTGTGGTTGTGACATCAATGCTGTTAGGCCAGTCACACTGATGACTTGTCTACATATAATGATTTCTTCAAGAAATAGCAACCAAAGAGGAGGTTAGTTAGAATGAATGTATGGTATCTCTCTCGCGATCATTCTTCACGGCCAGTTGTATCATTCTTTTTGTGATATATAATTGGTCCTTTGACAAGAACGCATTGATCTACGTTGAACGATTATGCGCCCATGGTGACTAGGCCCGCCCACCCGGTTTCAACCAGCTTTTGATTTACTAGGGTGAGCTTTCCCTAGATGTATGGTATGAAAAAGCTTTGCCGTCTTGATAAATGTATGTAGCTTATACCTTTACTATCATCATGTACCCTGATGGCTGACATATTCAAGCATGAATTTCGCAATCATTTTGTCATTAGTCACGGTAACAGGTCTCCTCATAATTGTTTCATTCTTGTGCCAGCAAAAAAAAACTGCACACAAACTGCTCATCCTTGTCCAATGTGAATTCATGAAGGAAACATCAATCTCAACAAAATCAGTCCACACATGCACATGTATAAGAGTGTAGCTATTGTGCCAAATCTTGTGTGTGTTACTTGAATATGCAATTCATATCAAAGTAGTGCAATTGTTCTGTCGCATATATACAAGCATAAAGTTGAATTGTCTGTGCTTGTGCTAGCACTGTTTGAATATAACCTGATATTCTATGTTGTGTAGTCAATGATATTGAAAAGATACTTACTTTCTACCTTTGTGTTCTCTTGCAACACAAATGTGTATCTGATATAAAATAAATGGCACCAGGCACCATCAATGTAGAAGAGCATATACAGGGTGTTCAACTTAAAAGCAGCCTGTGAATGGAGCTAATTTGGCGTGTGGAAATGAGAAGATTCAGTTATGACGTAGTATAGGTCAAGGCTGTGTGATGGTGTGTAATTGTAGTGCTGGAAGGGGCGATGAACAAATGTGATGTAGGACAAGCTAGTCAGAACCGGTTTAAATAGTAAATAGACGAGATGCAATGTGTACATGGCAAATTTATATTTATCACTGGGGCTGCTTTTAAGTTGAACACCCTGTATAACTCTGTGACATATGTCTATATCATCAGATTACACAGTCTGAAAACTTTGATAAAGTCATCTGATTATGTCTCTACACTATATCATCTCACCATTATCAGATTAGTTATTCTCAATTTCCTTTGTTAGTTTTTTTTTCTATCATTCTAAGATATACTCAAAGTTGTGGAGAAACTAAATTCTAAAAAATATGACTTCAACCAAGTCGACTCCTGCAAGAAAACAACATTACATTATGCAGTCAGGTATGGTTTTCATGGAGTATAACATGATAGCACTAAGAATTTATATAGCTTTCATTTCTTATTTACTCGTTGTATTTGTGTTTCAAGAAGAGTTCATTTTTAGTTTTTCAAATATTGTGTTAGCAATCAATGTTGCGTTCTCAAGTTGTGAGAACAAGTTTTTAATCAAATCTATGTGGTTGGTATCCAACTAATACAGATACGTTCAGTCGTTTTAAATTCGTATTTGGAATAATTATTATTGTCTATTAGCTCTCGGATGTATTATGTTGGTATTTAATTAATAATATCATTGTTGGTGCATTGATACGTGAGCTTGGAATTATAAATTAATGCCATTATGTTTAGTGTTATGACATGCTAATTCAAGATATATATCTCTATGTCTTTAAGAAGCTTCAAGAAGACAGTTATATATATCTAAGTCTTTAGAAAGTTTCAAGAAGACATATAGTGTCTTCAAGAGGACAAAATATGTAACACACCTAAATTAAATAGGTCGGCTTGACAATCAAGTAGTCATCATCATCAGGTGCAGTGCCGGCTGGCGTAGGGGATCATGGATCTCCACAAATCTCTGTCGTTGGTGTTTGCTATCAACTCAGATGTTGACGCTCTACCGTGCCATGAAGTCAGGCTATCCAAAATTTTCTCTCTGTCTTCCCTGTCTCGTCTACCCTCGATTTTACCGGTTGTCACAATGTGTTCGAAACCATTGTGACAACCAATCATGTAGTATAGATTTGATATGTTAGGTTGATTATGTGATCTTGTTTAAGGTTACTGTTGTGACTTTGTTGCCCTTTGATCTAAAATATTTAGTATAATAAAATGTGTTTGTTTCACATTCTGCACTATTTACCAATCAGAGGCAATACTGGTTCCCTGGATGAAAGCCATGAGCTGGAGGTCAAGCTTATACAGCTGGGAGCAAATGTTGGTCTAACAGATGATACAGACAAAACTGCTCTACACTACGTATTTGAAAAGGCAACGTGAGTTATAATAGCTTACAAAATGGTGATATATTAATAGACTGACATTCTTGTTTCAAACTCATTCTAGAGCACGGGTGTTTAACAAACTACCTCATTCTTTTCTGTCTTCTTCTACCTTCTTCATGTCTTTTCAAGTTTTTCTAGTACCTTGACATCTCCATCTCTCATCTCTGTGAATTTTTGTTAATCTTCCATCTTTTCTGTCTGTGGGTTCCAGAAGAAAGCTACCATAAAGATGAACATGCATCACCAACATTACTATAATTTGAAATTGTTAAAGAAGTCAATCATGATGTCATTGATGTGATTGACACAACCAGATTTCCTGTCAGCTCTGCCCACAGGAACAGAACTTTATAAATTTAGACAACAGACAAGTATCTGAGTATACCAGGAAAAAAATAATTACCAATCACTGGATTTGAACTGCTACCTTTATTTCTCTCAGCCTCATCTTCGCACAAAATGGAGTGATTTAATTTTGAACAATGAAGTGAGAGATAGAACACAGCAACAATTCATATCAAATATTATAAGGAAACGAAGGTAGGAATATTTAGTTCATGTTCTTAGATCAGACGAAAAGAGATTACATCGACATGTGCTTATGTGGTCACCAGTTAGGAAAAGAAAACGTGGAAAACCTAAGACCACTCTATGAAGAACAATCCTTCAAGAAAGTAAACTATTGGAATGTAAAACCATACAAGATCTCCAACTGCTAGCAGCAAACCGCATCACATGGAGATATAAAACTGCTGCCTTTGGCATGGAAGAAACTAACTAACTAACACATCTTCTAGTTGTAAAGACATCATGTTTAAGACCACTGCCAGCCTCATCTTCTAGTTGTAAGGACAAGCATGTTTAAAACCACCGCTAGCAAGCTCTTTAAAAAAAGTCTCTCTTTGTTCTGTCTTTCCAACACAGCATCATGTAAGAATCAGATGAGATTCTAACAGTGATGGCACAAGCACAGACATAAGCTTTATCCTTTGAAAACAAGATAGGGCTGGGGAATAACTCACTGGAAAATAAAATTAGGACGTCCAATGACTTCCTGGAAAATGGGATTCAGATTTTACTTTCTGGAAAATATGCTTATGTTGTTGACTAACTCACTGAAAAGTCACTGGAGATCTCTGTGACATAGAGGCTAAGTGCTCGTCTCTCATGTCAAAGATACCAGGTTTACTCCCTCATGAAGCCATCTGGATATTTTTCCAGAGATCCTTGATCTCAGTGTAGGTGAGATCAAGTTCCTAGTCCTATATAGATGGACAATACATTGAGGTCCCGTATTCAATTTTAGCACGTAAAATAACCCTTGGCAGTTCAAAATCGAAATGAGCAGGCTGGAAAGTCTCAGCCCTGGCAAAATTTATTAGAAAAGATTAAAAATAAAATTCCTGCAAAAACTTAATCTTCAAAATTACATCGGGGACCCTTGCTGGTGCTACAGAGTTTGTACAGTGCAGCTGATATCTTTCTCTGTATGAAAAAGATTGGAGCACACTTGGTTACTCACCAAAGTGAAATGATGATGGTTCTATCAATCAATCATTGAAAAGTAAGATGAGACTATTTCACTCTTTGAAAAACAAGATTCGTCTGTAGAATTCCTGGAAAGTAAGATTGTGCTGTAAACTTTCTGGAAACCAAGATTAGCTATTTCCACGCTTTAAAAGCCACACACCGCGCCACGGAGGAAGTCCGTTGCATGCTATAAGCCGCACACTGCACCATAGAGTTGCTTCCCTTACAAGAAGTCTTTCTTATTTTACTTCTACTGTTTTACTTCTACTGGTTTACTTCTACTACTTTTCAACCTTGTTATTCTATTAGGTTGTCTAGTTTTCTTCAATTTAGTATATAATAATATATATATATGTTTATTTATTGATGAGTAGTTGGGACCGTTTTATTTTTTTGTTTGTTTTTACTACCCTTGAATTAACTGCTTAAAAATTGAGGAAATAACTGCGCGTGGAAATAGTTAGGGCTGTTTGATTTTTTTGTTTTAAAACAAGGATAGCTTGTTTGATTGTTTGCAACCAAGATGAATTCAGGACATGTAAGATGATTTGAAAATGACAACAGCAGAGGTGAGAAATCTGACATGTGAGAGAAGAAATTCTGAATGACTGTTAGGATGGCAATGTTCTGATTATTGGAGGACACACAATTGGATCATGCTAACATAGTACTGCTACCGACAGAGTCTAGACTGCATTCTAACTACAGGGTGGGCCAAAAAAAATGAGAACATCGTGTAAAAAGTGATATAATTACATCAAAATTGTTTTAGCTGCATATATAATAGCTTAAATTGTTTACTCATATACTTACCTTTTTAGCTATATGATGTTTTTATTTCGACAATTTCTGGGCACAATCTTTGATTTTTAATATGCCAATTGTTTACATCTGCAGGTTTAAATTTGTTACTAAGAATGAGAAAAATTACTGCGGAAGATCATATTCTGATTAAATGAATGGCGTCGATGCTTAGAAAAGTTGAACATGATTTCTGATTAGCTAAATACTTGGCAAACAAAATTACATGAAACAATATAATTAAATTAAATAACATTTCAAAATCACGCGTATGTTACGCGATGTTCTCATTTTTTGGCCCACCCTGCATATTCTATGTAAGTACACACTATGGCGTGTTGGGCCGCTGGACGCTGCTGGATTTGCTTAGGCGGAGATTGGAGCACCTATGGACATTTCCGGAGTGCTATGATGATAGTCCTCATATAACTAATAACTATGTAATGTTTGATCATATTATGTTGACAGTAGACTTGCAAGTGATCCTGCAGAGCTGACAAAACTGATTTGTAGAAGCTTGACTAAAGATCAATGGGATATTCAAGATGTGCATGGAAGAACTGCTTTACATTATGCAGCAGCACATGGTGCAGTAACTTGCTGTATGTATCTCTCAATGGTGAGTCTTACTGTGTACAGTGTATACTGTATGTCTTGATATTCTCTTGTCTTTTGTTTTATTCATATTAGATGTATTTTCTTGTATTCATTGTTCATTGTTCACTATTTATTTTAAGAACATCTTCATTTGCATATCATAGAATGGTTCTTCTATAGACAGAAGTGGCATCATCAACACTCTCAGAGAAAACATACGCTCTGAAGATTTCAACGATGAAGATCGAGGGTATTCTCTATCTTGGTTGCACAAGTTGTGCATACCAATAGGTGTGGTAAGACGAGAAAACCACAAGAGAAAACCCAGTAGATTCATCCATCAACACATTATGGGAATTGTTAGCCTAAACACACTGAGATACATGCTTGTGAGGAGATCGGAGCAATTATGGGCATGTCCGATGAAGATGATCCTCAAATGAACAATTGCGTGTCATACATTTTTTAACAACAAGCTTAGGAAGAGATTGGAGCAGTTACTATCTTATTGCAATGTTGTATTTGAAATAAGAAAGAAAAATAAGTCTGACTACATTAGAAATGTGTGGTTGAAAACCTAAATAGTAGAATTTAGGAATAGGATAACGAAAATATAAACAGTTCATATTAAAAATAAGGGCCTGCATGCCCAGCGTGTTGGTAGCGCGTTGAACTGCGGGTGACAATCCCTCTATGAGTGCAGGTTCAATTCCGCGGGCTGGCAGAAAAGCCACAGGTTTCCCAGATTTGCGGTGTTCGTGGCATAGAGCCGAAGAGCTGAAAGCTCAAGTGCTTCTGGATCAAAAAAAAAAATTTGAAATAAGGGAGACAAGAATAGAAGCAGTCTGTATTAGAAATAGATAACAATCGAAATACATTATATTAAAAATAGGAGACAGAAATATAAATTATATTAAACATAAGAGATGGAAATTATGTTAAAAACTAAAGGAACTGTGAGACTGGGGGAGAAATGGAAAGTGTATTAGAAAAATGGGAAACATAAATTGAAATTATATATCTATATCCTGTTTGTGTATCTGTTTGTGTATCTGTTTGTGTGTCTGTTTGTGTGTCTGTTTGAAACATAGACTTCCACAAGAGGTTTCCATTATTGCGGTTCTGCAACCTTTCTACAATTATTTCCAAACTCAGGTCACAATCTTCCAACTTTTTTCTACAATTCTTCTCCATGTTTCCTTTGGACATCCAGACCTTATTTTTCCATCTGCTGTCCATCATAGGACTGTTCTTGTCAATGTCCCTACTGCAAAATGTTGTATACATAAGCAAGTTTGTACACTAAACAAAATGTGCAGATATGAATCAGTGATTAGAATCAATGAATTGTTTTGTGTTTAAATATACATTTGTTTTTATTCTAACAAATAAAGATAAGATGTAAAGCAAAAGAAGATGAGCATATGTAAAGCATTAATATGTTAACAGTAACTTGTGTCTCTCTTTATTTTTAGTGTAGTTAACAATGTAACATGTCTCTCTCTCGTTATATCTTGTATAGTTAACAGAGTAACTTGTGTGTCTCTCTTTATATCTAGTATAGTTAACAATTAAACTTGTCTCTCTCTTTATATCTAGTATAGTTAATAGTGTAACTTGTCTCTCTCTTTATATCTAGTATAGTTAACAGTGTAACATGTCTCTCTCTCTTTATATCTAGTATAGTTAACATGTCTCTCTCTCTTTATATCTAGTATAGTTAACAGTGTAACATGTCTCTCTCTCTTTATATCCAGTATAGTTAACAATGGTAGAATGCTTACTTATCCTTCATGAAGAGTTATGACCAAACCTTGGCAACCTTAACAACCTTGAAAAACTGAGTATGATAAGATATTTATTAATCATATTCTGTAATCATCATCAGGTGCCGTGCCGGCTGGCATAGGCGATCATGGATCTCCACAAATTTCTGTCATTGGTGTTTGCTATCAACTCAGATGTTGACGTTCTACAGTACCATGAAGTCAAGCTATCCAAAATTTTCTGTCTCTGTTTTCCCCTGTCTCATCTACCCACGATTTTACCGGTTGTCACAATGTGTTCTAAACCTCCCCTCCTCATCACATGTCCGAAAAATGATGACTGCCTTTTTCTTATATTGATGATAAGCTTTCTCTGTGTTTTGATCTCATTCAGCACCTCAACATTGGTCATTTTAGCAGTCCATGGGATTCTCATCATTCTTCTATAAAACCACATTTCTGGGCCCTCTTATTACATTCTGTAATAAGAGATAAAATTAGAAATGAAGAAATCAGAAGAAGACTGGATGTGAAACCAGTCATGCAATTCATACAAGAGCAGCAGAATAAATGGTTTGGACACCTGACAAGAATGCCCTTGTATAGCCTACCACAGAGAGCCACACAGAAAAAGTATAACAAGTGCAAGGCAAGAGGAAGACCACACAAAAGATGGAGTGATGGCATCACGAACAGCCTTTAGAAAATGAATATCAGCTTACAAAGTGCCTTAACCCTTCAGCTGCTAAGGACGTATATATACGTCTTTCCCATTCACTACTAGACGCATTAACACATCTGTTATTATCTCTCCTCTGTGGGCTAAAGACGTGTTACCACGTTATACATTGCTATTGTCACTGATATAGGCGTACATTGACGTTTGTGACCTAGAAACAAAGAGTAGCTATTTTTAGCTCAGCCTTCGGAAAGTATGTAGCAACGAAAGGGTTAAAACAAGCACACACAAGATCACTACGTTTCCCCCAACACTTCTATAAAGAAGTAAATGGTGGAAGAGAAGAAGAAAACGTATTCTGTTTTTAAGATGACCAAGTCTTGTTCTTCTGTCTCTGATTTTTCATATTTTACTGTGAACATTTGTATTGTTTGAAAAGGTCATATTTGTTGGTTAAAATTAAAACTATCCACTTGTTTGTTTTGCTTCATTAGATTGGTGCTGATGTCAACATCAAAGACTATGCTGGAAATACTGCACTGGCGCTGGCTGTATTGAATAGTAAAGACGGGTAATAGGATTTTCCTTTAAGAACAAAATTGATTTAAAGGGTGTTTAAGAAAAAAATGTGTGGAAAATTACTTTTACTTGATGTTAGAGGTTGTGATGGGTCAATTTAGTTTATTTACTGCAGCTGACTCAGTTCATGTTTGGGAGAACTTAGGTTATTTACTGCAACTGACTCATTTCATGTTTGGTACAATTTAGGTTATTTACTGCAACTGACTCAGTTCATGTTTTTATTTACTGCAATTGACTCAATTCATGTTTAGTCGTCAGATCATCATCAATCTACACTGAACTAATTAGTCTATAAGTGCTCCGATATCCTCCTCAGTATGTTTCTCTGTTTAGTTTAGTCGTCAGAACATCATCACTGCACATTGAACTAATTAGTCCATAAGTGCTCCAATATCCTCCTCAGTATGTCTTTGGGCGTGTGGCGACTAACGACACTGGTTCTTTGTTGGTTTACTATTCTTCTTTGGCTACCAGCATAGTGTTCTAGTCTAGCTACACCACATTTAATGTGTTAACATAAGTTTAGTGCTAATTTAACAATGAAACTAATCATTGCCTAGTCTGTGACACCTGAATAAATAGAACTGACAAGCAAGCACAGGTTGCAGTATTTAGTAGTTAACGTATTCATGTTTATGATGTTTATTCTACCATCGTTAACAAATTAATGATTAGTAACCAAATAAATAATCCAGAACTTTCATTTTTATTTAACAAGGTGTGCAACAACACTAATCCAGAGTGGGACTAATCTGAAGTATCTTGTTGCTAAGAATATTTCGAAACCAGCACCTACTGTTATCACAAGTTCCCCAACTGAAGATTCAAGTTCTAGTGATTCCAGTGATAGTGAATCACCAAGTGTTGCTAAAAAAGTTATCAAAACTAAAACTGAAGGTTTGTGCATTTTTCATTTTTCCTGTGACACATAGCTTTAGGTCATGAGATGGCTGGGTTCCAGACTGTGACACATAGCTTTAGATCAGGAAGATTAAGATGGCTGGGTTCCAGACTGTGACACATAGCTTTAGATCAGGAAGATTAAGATGGCTGGGTTCCAGACAATGATTGGAGTCTCTATGGGTTTATGCGATAATTATGCTGATAACTTATGCTGATAGCTGACAAAGACTCTGAGGTTAACAACAGGCTATCCAAAGCCAGTGCTGTATTTGGAAGACTGCGTGTTACTGTGTGGGAGCGGGAGGGAATAAGCGTAGCCACAAAGCTGAAAGTGTACCGGACCATAGTGCTAACCACACTGCTGTATGCCAGCGAGACATGGACAATGTATAGCAGACATGCAAGAAAACTAAACAACTTCCACACAAGTTGATTACGCAGATTACTCAAATAAAATGGCATGACAATATTCTATATACCAAAGTTCTCTTAAGAGCTAAGATTTCAAGCATCAACAATCTGTTGCGGAAGACCCAGGTGAGATGGTTCTGTCATATTGCTTGGATGACTGATAAATGTGTCCCCAAACAGTTTATCTATGGCGTGCTTGATGGAAGCAGACGAGAAAAATGCTTTAAAGGCACTCTTTTAACTCTTTCTGTACTGAGCTGTTTTCTCAGTTGTACACAGTTTATTCAAGGGAGGCAAAAAAGCATTTTTTAATCGTAACTACTCGTCAATAAATAAACATATAATATATCTTATTAGATACTAATTAGAAGAAAACTAGACAACCTATTAGAATAACAAGGTTTTAAAAAGTAGTAGAAGTAAAATAATAGAAATAAAACTAGAAAGACGTATAAGGAAACAATTCGAATGGCCTAGCGTACTGTGAATGGCGTTCAACAGAATACGCTGTGGCGAAGTGTGTGGCGATTGACATGGAAAGAGTTAATTGTTTCTTAAAAGCTTAGATATAGACACAGCATGCTGGGAATTCCTTGTGCAAGATCACACAAGACAGAATACACAACATCTACATGTTTAACCTTGATCTTGTACGCCCAACTTGTGGTAAGGGAATGTGTTCAAGGATTGGTCTCTACAGTCACCTCCGCACACACCAGAGAGGTACAACAACTCAGGTCTGAGGCTGTTGTCATCATTGCTTGCAAGTGATAGCTATTATGCTGATAAAAATAAGTTCTGCTTTATTTGGTGCCAGGGCATGCAGGTGTAAATGAATGAACTGTTAGACTTACAGGCATTGTTACTGTAGAAAGCAGATGAGCAATGGACCAGGCTCATATTCTGAATGCCTTAAGGAGGTTAGAGAGTGTAAATGATTCAATAAATGAGGCTGAAGATACAACCATATCCAAACTGCAAGAATATCAGTTCTCTCTCTCGCGCGATCGTTCTTAGGTCGCTTTTGTCATTCTATTGTGATATGTAAGCAGTCAAACATCAAGAATAAATGTACATGCACAGCCTTTAGTACCTATTGGAGCTCAGGTGCTTATCCTTTGGTGGTGTGTTTGATTTCAACAAGTGTTTACTGGGTTCACTCTCCGTTAGCCTTTTGCTGTCCCCAGCCAAAACTCACAAGGCAGCAGGCTACTATTTTCTTTCACATGCACGAACCGTAGATGACCTGCCCTTCCGGGCTGATGAACGTCATCTGCCCAGGAATATCAGCTCAAATCGAATGTAGCCAGACAAGAGCACTATGCCGGAAACCAAAGAATAATAGTAAACCAACACAGAACTGGTGTTGTTAGTCAGCACATACTGTGGAACATACTTTGGAGATCAGAGCATTTATGTACTAATTGGTTTTATTTGATTAACGACGATCTGTGAACTAACTTAACCAAAACTAAAATCTAAATTTAAACATTGAAATAATGGGATTTAGATCATTTATAATAGATGCAACATGCCTATTTAAGTGGCCGTAATTTTGTATTCATTTTGCATTTAAGTTCATAAAATTTATGTTAACTAATGCAAAATATATGATAATTTCATAAATAATTGTAAAAAACATTAATTACATATTTTTAAGATGTCTAATCTCGTGGACTGAAGCCCACCTCAATTCCCAATTGCCATTTTGTAGAAACTCTGACCTAGTTAGTGATTAGTGAAGATCATGATCACAGCACCTAATACAGATCCAAATATGCTCCATTCTCCTCCCAAATATTGTTACCAGCGTATAATGACTAATCATCACACCCATTCAGTGTTGATTAATGCAATATATAATGCCTCTATTGAGAAAAACTCAAACAAAGGAATCCTACATTTGATCTTATACCCATATTAACTGTAACAATTTTTACCTTATAATTATTAACATTGATATTCTTTATATGTGTCTACAGATAGTATCAGAAATAAAACTTTATATATTTCTTAAATCGAACTAAATTCTAATTAAGTTATTAATAACTCCATAATTTATATTTGCAATTACTTCTTATTGAGTATTGGTCTAGTAAAGTAGTTCTGGCTTTGCAAATGAAAGAACTAGTGTTTTGTTTCCTATCTCAGATGCACTCTAGTTCATTCTGCTAGAAATTAAGGTTAAATCACTTGTGCCATGAATGAAGTCACTTGTGCCATGATTGAAAACATGTGTATCATAGTTGAAGTCACTTGTGCCATGATTAAAGTCACTTGTGCCATGATTGAAGTCACTTTTGCCAGGATTGAAAACATGTGTATCACGGTTGAAGTCACTTGTGCCATGATTAAAGTCACTTGTACCATGATTGAAGTCACTTTTGCCATGATTGAAAACATGTGTATCACGGTTGAAGTTTCTTGTGCCATGATTAAAGTCACTTGTGCCATGATTGAAGTCACTTGTGCCATGATTGAAAACATGTGTATCACGGTTGAAGTCACTTGTGCCATGATTGAAGTCACTTGTGCCATGATTGAAGTCACTTGTGCCATGATTGAAAACGTGTGTCACGGTTGAAGTCACTTGTGCCATGATTGAAAACATGTATCATGGTTGAAGTCACTTGGACCATGATTGAAGTCACTTTTGTCATGATTGCAATTACTTATCCCTTTGAACTCTGGCCACCTGTATCTTAAAAATCTCTTCCCGGGCTCCTGGGCAAAAACAGCCCACATCAGAGTTTTATTAAAACATGATAATTTAGCACACTTAAATGCTCTATAATTTGTTATTGACTTATCCTATCATCTCCGTTATTCCTGCTTATTATCTATTTGCAGAATACTAAACTTTAAAATTTATTTGATTTAATATGTGGACACGACAGCGAATACTCCTGTATATGAAGAGTTTTCTCCCTTTTGAAGATATATAGCTTGAATATCAATCGATTAAAACACTTCTTTGTCGTCTAAATGATCATCTAACTCTCTTTCTATATCCTTATCAGAATAATCATATTCTACGTCTAATTTATCTTCAGATTCATTCAAAACAAGTTCAACAGCTTGCTCTGTTATACTTTTAGAATGATCACTTCCAAAAATTATCTTGTTAACATGAAAATACTTAGCAAATAACCTTATCAGTACAATAAAATCACATAACAGCGTCCGTCATCTCGTAAAACAATATAGAACACATGGGTTGTGTTTTACCTCTCATTTGTACACAATTTATTTTCAAATACCGGAAAATAGTGAAAAAATATGCTCTACCGATATATCGGAGCTCGGGTATGCAGCGCTTACATTCAATCCCGAAATATCGGAGCCAAGGGTTCTAAGGGTTAAACTTTGATTGAAGTTATTTCTGCCATGATCATGAACTCATATCTATGTTAGTATTTGAATGTGTCATTCATTTTAATTGCTCTTACTTTCACACACATTGAGTGTGTCCGTAAAGATGACTTCCATCTAAATCAGTCAAACATCAACTGCTAGATTTCAAGAATTTGGATTGAAAATTGTAGTGGCCAGAAAAGAGCAGTACAACTAGCATATGAATAGACTCATAAACCAACATTTAACTAGTAAGGTTAGTTGCTGCATGATGTAGGAGATATTGTGAAGGAGATCAGAGCATGTCTGGACATGTCAGTACTTCAATAGGTTATTGGTTACTAAACTGACGTCATTGCACTCGGGCAGACCCATAGATGCTCAGTCTCCCCCAACAGACATCGAAGAGTATGCATACTGATGGTTCCTGTGGCTCGCTGATTAAACACACTTCTCACTCTGCCTCTCAGACATCCAGTTCGACTTGAACAACGGGTAACTCCAAACTGCTTAAATCACTTGATCGATTCAACATCGATTTTAGTGTCCTCATCCAACAGAGAGTCGCAAAGAGACCGAAGAATATCCCCTTATCCATCTTCAACTCCCCAACAATCGATGCTGTTGATGCAAGCCTGTCCGCTCTCTCATTACCGTAAACATCCGCATGCCCAGGACAGTACTTCAATAAAGATATTCCAAACTTAAACATAAACTTTCCTCTGATTCTCTTAACATTTTTCTATTTTTTTTGGTGTGGTTTAGATGTGCCTACAGAAGATTGGAAATGGCAAATAACAACACTTTTGAAGAAACAAAAGGTTGAACTAGATGTGCCACTGTACCAGGTAATCCTTTGATTGGTTGGTTGGTTGGAAAGATTGTTTTTATATTGTTCTGCAATTTATCTCTGCACCTTTTCGTCTGATCCATTTGTTTTCGGCACTGCATTTTTATAACCGTATTTGTCTTCCGTATTTGACTATCTCTATTTACTTTGCCAAACTGCAGTGATGCAACCTATTACCAGAGGCCCCACTTGAAGGTAGAATAGGATCTTGTAGTATCCTCTAGGTGCCATGTTCTTTTCATCTTGTTGGAATTGGAGGCTATGGAGCAGTTACACATTAACTTCAAATAATATTTCAAATCCGAAAGTCAAGTACACATTATAAATATATATTTATCTCGCACCATTATACTTTATATAAGGCCTGAAGTAATTTATCCATACTGCTCTGTCCTGGACAACTCACTCAACCTCTTCTATGAAATTGAATCTGATATTTCTTGCCTCTCTCACTAAAGTTTGTTTTAAGGTATTCCTAGGATTTTCTTTCTTTCCTGAACCCTTTGCCTCCCAATTCAATATCTGATTTGTGATTCTTTGATCATATCTCAGAGTATGCCCAACACATCTCCATCTTCTCTTTCTTATAAAAGTTGTTACTAGTGGCTGACCAAACATTTTTCTGATTTCATCACTTCTCCTGAATTCGTCCCTGAATTTATGTTCATTATTTTTCACATCTATTTTCAAACGCATTCAACTTACTTTCTATATCTTTAGTCAGTTTCCAACTCTCGCTGGCATATGTTAGGATTGATACAATATTGAAATTGAAAATTCTTAAATTAGCTTTAAAAACTATATAACTTGCAGTTTGATATTTTATTTAGACATTTAAAAGCTGATGTTGCTTTGACAATTTGTTACTCAATTTCTTTTTAAATATTTCCAGCGCAATCAAAATTGCTACTCAAATAGGTGATCTGCTCTGTTATTTTTATCATTTTGAATTAGAAGGTGATATCTGCATTACTTGCCATAGGTGTTTTCATTATCTTTTTCTTTTCATTTGATGTTTGATGACAAGTTGTCTGTTGTTGCTTTTTTGCATATCTTATTTATATTTACTTAACAAGGCAATATGTGTATACATAGCTAACTTGGAAATCAACAGCTGTGATAGTAACTGATGACCACCTCTACGGTAGTGATTGAATCTGGCAACTGAACACCACCTCTACGGTAGTGATTGAATCTGACAACTGAACACCACCTCTACGGTAGTGATTAAATCTGGCAACTGAACACCACCTCTACGGTAGTGATTGAATCTGGCAACTGAACACCACCTCTACGGTAGTGATTAAATCTGGCAATTGAACACCACCTCTACAGTAGTGATTGAATCTGGCAACTGACCACCACCTCTACGGTAGTGATTGAATCTGGCAACTGAACACCACCTCTACGGTAGTGATTGAATCTGACAACTGAACACCACCTCTACGGTAGTGATTGAATCTGACACACTAATTATTGTTCTTTGTCAATTTTACTTTTGTTGTATTTCATTGAGGTCTCAAGTTCAGCTAAAGTAGGATTTAGTCATGAGTTATTGTCCTTAGATATATATTTCACCTTAAGATGGTTCTTTCTAAAAGAAAAAAAAAAGGGGAGTGAATTAGGAAGACAAAGGATTAACTTCATTGCTCTAGGTTTACCCATATTACTAGGTTCCTTTGCTAAGATATGGCATGCCATCTGCCTATAGTATTGCACAAAGCACAAACTTCATAGCTCAGGAATAATCCTATAAATCTCTGGGGGGAAAATACAATCATGTGACTCAAATGACATGGTAAAGATTCAAACTCACAACCTTCAGATTGCAAGACAGCCTTCCTTATTGGCAAGTGCAAGAAGTACTACCAAGATAAGATATCTTCTTTTTATTCCAGGCTGTCATTGAAAAGAATTTGACTGGAGCAGCCATGTTTGTTGTAGATGCAGGCTATGACAAGTCAGGTTTGACCGAATTTGATGCTATAAGTGTAAGTAACTACAATTTGATGCTTCTTCTTCTTCTTTGCGTTGTTCTTTATGACCAATTTTAATCACTCTTTGTGATATGTTTGATCTTTGCCAAGAACATGTATACGTTGCACATTGGTTTGGTAGACCCTAAATGCAGACTTCTACACGTTTAGGACATGTGCTTCCGATTTCAGTCACACCTCCTTAGTCGCATCTTACAACATGTGTGGCAGGTAACAGTGGTTCTATTCTTTACACCCCAAATTTGGGCCCGGTAACCACTTGCGATGTTGATTGATGAGCCTCATATATCTGTTGTGCTGTTCTTTTATGGCCACTTAAATCTTTAATCCCAGCTCTTGCAATCTAGTAGTTGACGTGGATTGGTTTAAATGAAAATCTTCTTTGCCACCACCAGTCATGTCCAGAGGGATACAGTCTCAATTATGTTGCTTCAGTCACCTTTGCAGAATGGAATAGAACTGATTACTACAACAAGCACAAGAGTCCAAGCATTAAGGTATTAGACCTCCAGGTAAACCTTGAGTGTGAAGGCAGGACAACATTTAACAGCTTCCAAAGAACAGAGGATTGGTCTGGAGCTGGGTGAGAAGAGAGACATCTGATAGGATTGTGGGCAATTCTTTCTTTATCACCTCTACACCTCAGAGTTGACAAGATACAGCTGATAAAATTGTGGATGACAAGTTTGTTTAAATCTGCAAACAGTGTAACTACATCTAGGCATGGAGACTTTAATATTCAGCTTGGAAAAGCCTCCTAGTCACAACATAAATTACTAGGTAGTGACAGTTAACACAAAGAGACTTTAATCATCAAATGGGAATGGCCTCCTAGTGGATAGTCCATAAACAGGATTAAATCTTTAAAGACAAAGGATTTATCTAAATGGCTCAGCGCCTCTTCACAGAATTGGCATGCTATCTGCTGATTGTGCAAAGCATGGCAGTGCAATTCTAGAGATCATCATCAGGTGTTATGCCGACTGGTGTAGGCTATCATGGATCTCCACAAATCTGTTTTTCTTGTGTTTGCTACCATCTCAGATGTTGACCCTCTACCTTGTCATGAAGTCAGACTATCCAAAATTTCATCTCTCTGTCTTCCTCTGTCTTGTCTACCCTCGATTTTACCGGTTGTCACATGTTCTAAGCCTTCCTTCCTCATCAGATGTCCAAAAAATGATGACTACCTATTTCTTATATTAATGATAAGATTTCTCTGTGTCTTGACCTTATTCAACACCTCAACATTAGTCATTTTAGCAGTCCATGGAATTCTCATCATTCTTCTGTAAAACCCCATCTCTGTGGTCCTCTGAGATTTTTCGATCTGTGTGCTTATTGTCTATGACTCGCATCTGTATGTCAGTATTGGCTCTATGTAGCATTGAATAACTCTCATTCTCATCCCAATTAACAAGGACTTGTTGCATATAATGCTTCTCATTTTCAGGAATGATGCTAGAGATACACAGAAAAAATGTGGTTTTTTTACCAAGGTAACCTCAAACCCCTAAATTTCAACAGCTCATGGTCACTAACACAGTGTTTATTTCAAAAGCTCTTCATTTGCTGTCGTACCTGGCCAGAAAATGTGCAGATTCTTCTTAACTCTTTTCACGCTTTTGGCCGTCCACTGTGCCACGGCGGAAGTCCTTTGCACGCTATAAGCCACACACTGCGCCATAGAGTTGCTTCCTTATAAGAAGTCTTTCTAGTTTTACTTATACTGTTTTACTTATACTACTTTTTAACCTTGTTATTCTATTAGGTTGTCCAGTTTTCTTCAATTTAGTACATAATAATATATACAACATATATTTATTTATTGGAGTAGTTGGATCGTTTTTTTACCTCCTTGAATTAACTGTTTGAAAATTGAGGAAATAACTCTGCGTGGAAAGAGTTAAACATTAATTTTGAAATGTCTCCAACTTGTGTGTATGATGATGTAGATAATTTTGCATCACTCACTATCTATTGTCTATTCCCAGGTGGAAGATGTAGTTGGCTGTCCACTCTTGCCGTTAAGCATAGGGATGGGAGCTTTAATTTGCGTTCTAGGGCCAGATGAGTCGTCCTTGTGTTATATCCGTGTTTATGTAGTGTGGTCTTGCTATTATCTATCCATCTTTTTCTTGGTCTTTCCTTAGTTCTAGTACCCGATCTCTTTTTATTGTATGCTGTTATTGGTGGTTGGTTGTATTTCATTCTCATTAAATGTCCAAACCACTGCATTTGTTGTCTTTCGCTATATTCGGTGCATGATGTTATGCCCACTCTGCTTCTGATGTCCTCATTTGTAGTCTGTCTTTCCTGGTGACTTCCACTGCCTTCCTCAAGCATTTCATTTCACACGTGGTGAGATTTCTGTGATGTGTTGCTGTAAGAGACCAAGTTTAGCACTGGTAACAAAGTGTTAGTAGGAAAATACTTTTTTCATCTGTCTTTTCACTTCCATCTTGATATTTGGGTGTTGTAGTAATGGTGCCAGCTAATAGGTCACTGCATTTGCTTTTTGACACCTTGTCTCTATTTCTCTATCTAGTTTCCCGTCCTCTGTGAAAATGCTGCCTAAATATTTGAATTCAGAAACTTGCTTTACTCTGGTGTTATCTATTTGTATGTTTGCTTGGCTTGGTGTTCTGCTGATTTTCATGGTCTCAGTCTTTTGTTTGTTGATTTTCATGTTGTACTTTCTACATGCTATTAGCAATGAATTCATGTGATGTTATAGCTGATCTTAATACATTAAACTTTGGTCGTCCGTAAAAAGCAATTCGTTGATTTGGTTGTTTAATTGGTTGTCGTGATCATTGTCTATGTCAATAAGGTCTTTCACACTATGCCTCTTTCACTATTCTGTCTATATATATGTTGAAGAGAAGGGGTGAGAGCACACAACCCTGTCTTACTCCTGATTTTGTTTCGAATGAGTCTGTCATTCTGTCTGTTGTTCTTACCACACTGTGGCTATTTGTGTATATTGCTCTGATGTTGTCTAGCAGTTGTCCCTTGATCCCATAGTTTTCTAGTGTTTCCCATAGAATACTTCTATCTATTCTGTCAAATGCCTTTTCTTGATCGATGAATAATAAGTGTAGCTCTTTGTTATATTCTATTGCTTTTTCACTCAGTTGTCTCAAGTGAATAGAACGTCTGTGCATCCCACTCCTCTTCACTACTCTACAATAACACTCTCAGCACACTGTTTCTAGATATTTTTTATTCGTTCATTGTTGGTTTATTGTACATAAAAACAGTGTATGTTTTTTTTCTCCTTTTGTCCTCTCTAGATGGCCCTCAAATGTTGCAAGTACAACATTGCATTGCGTTTGTTGTGCACTACTACAGACTTGAAACTGTTTTGCCAGCTGGAAGATAACCAACGAAATTTGTTGCACATTTTGGGATTAAGTTTTGAAAACTTCACAGGACAAATACAAAATGATGTTCTTTTTAAAGTGAGTACTGATATGAGTAGTACTTGTATTGATATGAGTAGTACTTGTATTGATATGAGTAGTACTTGTATTGATATGAGTAATATATTTATTTATAGTAATATATCTACTGAATGGTAATAGTAGCATGGTATCAGATCTGACGTTTGTCCATCCAGCTGTACATGCCATGTACAGTTTGCTGATGAGATCTGACATTTGTCCATCAGCGTACATGCCATTTACAGTTTGCTGAGTAAGAATGAGTACTTATTGATGTGTCATGTGATGTCAAGATATCATTAAGACAAATATTTTATCATTCTGTCATTTATTTTTCTCATCAGATTGCTGACATTTTGATAAACGTAGGTGTGTCTCCAATTGATTTTGATTCATCGAGATGCACACCTTTGATGTACACTCTGATCAATAGACAGTATGAATTTGCAAACTACATGGCAGGTAAGTAAAATTTTTCATGTTAACTCTCTCACTAATGACACTGTCTGTTAGTGACTATCTTTTGAATGTTTATCTGGGATATGTTTGGCCTTACCATTAACACCAAGAAAACAGGTCATGTTCCAGCCCGCTCTAGAAAGCAGCACCACGATCCAGTCATCAACATTAAACACCAACGTCTCCTGCCAACAGACAACTTAGCCTATCTCTGCAGCATCCTATCCAGATCGACAAACATAGACTCTGAGGTCAACAATAGGATATCCAAAGCCAGTGCTGCGTTTGGAAGGCTAAGTGTCACTGTGTGGGAGCGGAAGGGGATAAGCATAGCCACAAAACTGAAAGTTTACCAGGCCATAGTGCTAACCACGCTGTTGTACGATAGCGAAACATGGACAGCGTATAGCAGACACACAAGAAAACTAAATCACTTCCACACAAGCTGTCTACGCAGAATACTAAAAATAAGTTGGCAGGACAAAATTCCAGATAACAAAGTGCTCACAAGAGCAAAGATCCCAAGCGTCGAAACCTTGTTATAGAAGGCCCAAGTAAGATTGGCAGGTCACGTTGCTCGAATGCCTGATAAACGCATCCCCAACAGTTGATGTATGGTGAACTTGAAGGGAACAGACGTTCTACTGGTGAATTGAAAAAGGTTTAAGACACTCTTAAAGTGTCTCTGAAATGTCGATATAGCCCCTCGTCTGGGAATCCCTTAAGATCGCTAATTGTGCACTGTAACAATACAGAAAACCTGCATAGCTGAGAATCATGTGTCTTGAGACACCTCACTCATATCTCAACATATTTAAGTTATTATTTCACAGACATATTTCTGTTTACTTTTATAATCATCTACAGCCAAATCTGGGGGTTATAACCTAAACTATAAAGATGAATTCAAAAGATCATATCTGGCTGCCGCTTTGTGGAGATGTCACTCTAGTAAAATTTGTGCTGCAACACAGTAAGTATTTGATAATCAACATGAGAACTTAGTTTAGTTCCTCTTGTAGTTTCTTGTTTGTTTGTTCTCTTGTATAGCAGGTAGCATTGTACAACTTATTTCTGTATGCTAAACCTTCTCTTGTATAGCAGGTAGCATTGTACAACTTATTTCTGTATGTGTTCAGCCTTCTCTTGTATAGCAGGTAGCATTGTACAACTTATTTCTGTATGCTAAACCTTCTCTTGTATAGCAGGTAGCATTGTACAACTTATTTCTGTATGTGCTAAACCTTCTCTTGTACAGCAGGTAGCATTGTACAACTTATTTCTGTATGTGCTAAACCTTCTCTTGTATAGCAGGTAGCATTGTACAACTTATTTCTGTATGTGCTAAACCTTCTCTTGTACAGCAGGTAGCATTGTACAACTTATTTCTGTATGTGCTAAACCTTCTCTTGTATAGCAGGTAGCATTGTACAACTTATTTCTGTATGTGCTAAACCTTCTCTTGTATAGCAGGTAGCATTTTACAGCTAATCATTTCTGTGCCTGCTAGTACATCCATCTACAGACCTCGTTTGTTTAGTTCTGCCACCTTGTAGATTGGTATATCTTGATCTTTTCTGAATGACAGGAGTTGCTTGTCATTAGAGCAAACCTCTATAAACTGTCTTGACTAAGCAATTTTCTTCCTAAATATTTGGGGCTGATTACTTGATTCTGGTTTATTATAGTGTCTTTGTTGCAGGAATTGGTTAAGCAGTTTGCTTACGATCTGAAGATCATGGTTTGTATGTCATCCATTTTTTAATTCATGACTAAGTTTTCCATATTCCTTAGGTTGTTGATGAAGTTTCTGTTTTTGACAATACTCTAAGTGACATGCCATTTCAGCAAAACGTGACCGAGACAGAGGGAAACAACCAGTTGCAATGAAGTGAATCCTTGGTCTTTAGAATTTTGATAGAGTTTGCTCCCTTATTTTAGTTTTACCTGGCGTATAAACTTCTAATTAGAGTTTATAACTAAATTATTTATCATGCATCAACTAAAATAACATCTTTCTTTCCAAATTCAGGAATTTTATCTTAGGTCTTCGACCAAGCCTAAATCTGAATTCTGAGATTTATCTACCCGTGAACCCTCAACTGGTTAACTTAGAAATGGCTGGGAAGAGTGACCCAGAGATATGGCAAAGGTATCAGTTAAACTAATACATTCTTTATTCACTGTCACTGTAATTATTATAGTATTGTTTCATGTTATCTATCTATCTGTCTGTCTATCTACCTATCTATCTACATATCTACCTACATATCTACCTACATATCTACCTGTATGTCTGTCTGTCTGTCAACAGATCTATTCTGTCTGTCTACAGATCTATTCTGTCTGTCTACAGATCTATCTATCTACCTACCTACCTACATATCAATCTACCTACCTACCTGTCTGTCTGTCTACAGATCTACCTATCTACCTACCTGTCTGTCTGTATACAGATCTACCTACCTACCTACCTATCTGTCTATCTATCTATCTATCTTTATATATATATATATATATATATATATATATATATATATATATATATATATATATATCCTCTATGCGCCTTGTTTGCCATATACTGCTTCCACAAAAGATTTCCGTAGTTAATTAGATATTCCATAGATTACCATTACTCATTTCCACTTATATGCCACATGGTATGAAAGTTCAGACAGGTTTCCATCAACAACATTGATCATCAGGAAGTTAAAGTTGGTGTCCTTTGGTTGACTGATGTCCACTTATATGCCACATAGTATAAGAAGAGATCCTTTACGTAACTTTTTAAAATGAACTCTTTCCACGCTTAAGCCGCGCACTGCATCACAGTGGAAGTCCGTTGCACGCTATTAGCCGCACACTGCGCCATAGAGTTGCTTCCTTATAAGAAGTCTTTCTAGTTTTACTTATACTACTTTTCAACCTTATTATTCTATTGGGTTGTCCAGTTTTCTTCAATTTAGTATATAATGATATATGTATGTTTATTTAGTGACGAGTAGTTGGGATCGTTTATTTTTGTTAAAAAAATTTTGTTTACCTCCTTGAATTAACTGCTTAACTCTTAGTGGACCAGGGCAAAAGTCACGTTTTTACAAAGCCATTTTTTTATTATACATTTGTATACAGACAGCTGTCATTAGTTTTGACATAAAACTTATATATTTAATTTTATGGAACATGTACAATATATCAAAATGTTCAGAAATGAATGTTCTATTTATTTATATTAGTGAAATATTTTTGAAAAAGAAAGAGAGAAATTTTATGTGACTTTTAGTAAGAAGAAAATTTTTAAAAATATTTTTAGTGAGAATAAAATTCTTACTTACCACTCAATATGAATATATCCAACACATCTGCAAGCCATAACACATTTTCTGCTCATACTACAATCATTTTATACATTCCAAGAAAGTTTCATCCGTTTTTATGAATAAATAACATTTTTATAATAATTTACAGTGTTTGAGTCTTGAAATTGAAAATTTTGAAATTTTTGAAAAAACAATAAGTCATTATGTACAAGTTGTTCCAAATGTTAATTACTTGGAATGATATTTAGAAAAACATTTGTTTGGATGTAGAAATGGGTGATTGGTGCATCTTTGACAAAAAAATGATGTTCTTTTTCTTTTCTCTGCGGTGCTGCAGATAACACATTGACGGGTTATCAGCAGTGATTTTCTTATTATGTGATTGTTAATTTGAAGTCTGCTTATATGGTGTTCATCGTGGAATACAAGAGATAACTCATGTATGAGCTGGGTCTTGAAGTGCAGCAGAGGCTTTTTTTGGAGTGTTTCCTGGTCTTGTCAGGGCATGCAGAATAAATGCATTCAAGTGCGCAACTTCAAGATCCAAAAATATTTTTTCCACCATTTCCTGGTTCGCCTTTGAAAAGTGCCATAAGTGGTGACACACTGATCGACCTTGTCACATCCATTCATGCTGAAGTTATATGATTCAACTAATGATGGCTTTCCCCTTACTTCTCCAGTACGGCTTGTTTTCTGGACCGTGGCTACTGAAGCTTCACTGGAAACAAGAATGCAAGGCTTTTTAGCTTTCTTGTCCCTAAACATAACACAGAGAAATTTATTTTCTACATGCATAAACCACTTCATCTGCATGTAGATCAATTTTGTGGTCTTGATCGCCTTAGGGAAATCTCTGCGGTTTATGTTTAGGGTTCCAGTGTAGTAATAGCTTCTCTCATGGAGATACTGAAGAAGTGGGAAACTTGTGTAGTATCGATCAGCGTAAATATGATGGCCTTTTCCGCAAGGTTTCAGGAGGGTGTCAAAAACTTTAACAGCCTGTTGGCTGGCTGGATCCAGGTCTGGGCTATAAGATGTCTTGCTGCCAAATAAATAAGTCGTTGAAAACATAGCCAGTGTTGCTGTCACAGAGCCGAAGGTTTTAACGTGATATTTTTTGGCTTTGATGCATTGAACATCTTATGAGCCCACCGTCCCTTCCATCCAATGACCATCTCATCTATAGAGAGATCCTTGAACGGATAATAGGCATTTTGAAAGTTAGACACCACTTTCTGCAGAAAGGGCTCTATTTTTGCCTTTCCCAGGGCATCTACTTCACTTACATGGAACATGGTTTGGTAGATCGCCTTGAACCTGTTCCTCGTGAACATCTCACTGTACCATTGTGTCTGCATGTAGGGTTCAGTGGACCAGTAGTCGCTAACTTTGGGTTTCTTTACTATGCCCATTGCTATGACTACAGCAAAGAATTTATGCAGTTCTGGCAAGTTCAGTGGTGTCCAGGAGAGAAAAATTGAGTGCTTTCGTGCGTTTTCCTTGTGCACCTTGCACCGCTCTTCAGCATAGTTATTTACTGATGTCACAAGCTCTTCCAATGTTTTGTCGCTGAAGAGAGCTTTCAAGCAATGTAGAGCTGTTGAACCTTCAGGTATAATATCAGGATTGACACCAGTAATCCTATGCTGAGGTGGAACAAACCGAAAGTTGTTCTCAGTTTTGCCCTCAAATATTTCCTCCCAGTTTCCATCACTACTGGCCTGTGTGTTTGGTCTACTGGATGGTGTTGTGCCTGCTGTGGGGCTCCTTCTAGTATTATTTGCAGAAGCAGAAGTAGTTGGATTAGTAGTATCAGTATCAGTTAATAATACAGAACGTGATCCTCGTTTCCTTTTAGAAGCAGAGCCTTTTCCCTTACCTTTACAGACTTTACTTGAACAGCTGGGTAGACAGCAGGAAAACGCCCCCTCTTGATCACTTTCATTATTGCTGCTGGTATCAGACAAATTATTCAGAACTTCGTATTCATAATCTGAACTATCAGCACTCGACACTTCATCATCATTGTCGAACTCAGCCAAATGATGAATAAGATTTACAGCTTGCTCTACTGTATAACGCGACTTACGTGTTTCAGAAGAAGAAGCCATTTTTTTCAATAAAAACTGTGAGTAAACAAAAATGTTTGCTGAGATTTTGTGTGTTTTATAACGGTTCTACTAACTGTAGCTCGAAAACGACTACACAAGCATGTACAGACGGAAATGACGAATGGCCAGAGGTCAAAATAAAAAATGTGGACTGGAATATAAATTTACTACAGCGGTTCTAAAACTGTGATAACCAAACGCCACTTAGCGTGGCGGAATGTAAAACGCGTCACTTCAACGCCACTTAGCGTGGCGCTTGGTCCACTAAGAGTTAAAAATTGAGAAATAACTGCGTGTGGAAAGAGTTACGGTATTTCTGTGACCACCTATTTTGTGATGACCCAACCATCAACAAGAATGCTATCTTAAGGAATCATAAGGATTCTTAATTCAAACTTTGCACGCATTATCAGGGGCAAGCATGTTATGGGAACTATCAGCATGCACACCCTTTACATCCACTGAAAGAGGCTGAGCACCTATGTGTCTGATAAGATTGAATTGATGTTGGTTTTATTGACTAATTAATTAGAAATATGACCTTTTTTGTCTTTACAGACGGTTAATTGGCAAGTGTTTTACTGTGGCAACCTCTGAGTTTTCGCTTTTCACTCTTGTCTTTCAGCTCATACATAAGTCATTTCTCAAAAGACTCTGCACCCTTGCGCAATATCGCTTTCCACACAACTCTGTCATCAGCTAGTTTTTCCCATGTGCTGGAACCTATAGAAAAGTTTTCATTGAGGCCTTGCAGACATCTTTATATCTGTGCAGTGGTCTGCCCCGGTGCCTCTTCCCCTCCGAAGTTCACAGAACAACATTTGTTTTGGTATGCGACAATTTTCCATTCTTCTCACATGCCCCAACCATCTTAGTTATCTACTGCTGAGCATGCCCATGATGGAAGGCAGGTTTGCACATTGCAGATAACTAGCTAACTGACTGACTGACTGACTAATTAACTAACAAAGGATATCAGATATATAAGATATTAATTATATTGTCTAGTTATCCCGATGACAAGACCACTGTGCTCATCATTGCAATTACTGTTGGAGATTTTAAAGCATCATACAATTTCTTAAATCAAGGTGCAAACCCAAACTTTCCAGATGGGAATAAAATCACTCCACTTATGCACGCAGTTAGCCAAGTAAGTGATATGTAACTTTAAATTATTATATAACAAACAGCGACCTACAAAACATCTTGTGTTTCCACAAGATTTCCTTATGTTGTGCAAACTAACTTGTACAAAATTATTACTTTTATTTTCATGTTGTTATTTGTTACCAGTGCCAAACTTGGTCTCTTACAGCAACACATCACAGAAAGCTCACCACGTGTGAAATGAATTGCTTGAGGAAGGCAGTGGGAGTCACCAGGAAAGACAGACTACAAATGAGGACATCAGAAGCAGAGTGGACATAACTTCATGCACCGAATACATTGAAAGACAACAAATGGTTTGGACATTTAATGAGAATGAAATACAACCAACCACCAATAACAGCATACAATAAAAGAGATCGGGTACTAGAGCTAAGGGAAGACCAAGAAAAGATGGATAGACAATATTAAGACCACACTACATAAACACGGATACAACACAACAAGGGTGACTCATCTGGTCCTAGAACGCAAATTAAAGCTCCCATCCCTACGCTTAACGGCAAGAGTGGACAGCCAACTACATCTTCCACCTTGGAATAGACAATAGATAGTTGTTGTTATTTGCATTTGTTATGTTCAACAAGATAACCACTCTTTGTGAGACTTCCATTCTCACAGGGAGAATGAGAATATGCTGCACCCTTGTTAGGCCCCCACATGATGTAGAACAGGCACGTCAAAATTATGGACAAAGTGTATGTATATTATCCAACATTACATAGATTTGTACAGATGAGTAACTAAGATTTTGCAAATCAGAAAAACCTCACTTTAAAGCAAAACATCTGGAGTTATACTGTAGCATAGTATCAGATCTGATTGGTCCTAGGGAGCACATGCCAAACTTGTTATTTTCATGACTGAACATGCACAATTTGAGAGCAGTAAACACTGACGTACTTTCTGGCCTGGCAACTGTGACAGAAGTACAGTCATTGGACTGTCCGAACATAATGAATACACTGAGAAACTGTGCTTGAGTATTGGATTTTCTTAAACGTTAATCATGGTCACTGGAAAGTTTTCAGAAGATGGAAGCTCAGCCTGATGCAGTATGTAAATACAGCAACAATGTCATCATCATCATCATCATTGACCTCTGTCTCAGGAGACAATAGGTCTTGCGTCACGTAGTATGTTCTGTGCTGAATGACGTTTCTTGTGGCTGTAATAGCCTTTTCTGGAGTGGAACTCATTGTCACAGTTGCTGCAGGTAAAACTGGAGCTGATACATAGGATGATCTCAATGCTCTATGCGCCTCTTTTTGCAACAATGTATATAGGAAATAATTATGCAATCAATACAGTACTCGTAATGTGAACCACTATACGTTGACAAAGATATTGAGGTGATTAAAGAAACTTTGGACTTATCCCAAGTGCAGCGATAATAATATAACTTGCACAAACTAGCAAAACTCTCATAATACCTATTCCTTGCTAGGGGGGTCACTGTGCTATTAAAGATATAGGTTAATTGTAAAGAGTTTTAAAAAGATTGTTACATAGATTGCTGTATAGATTGGAAATGAAAACAAAGATCAGAATACTAAGAGCATGTATATTCCCAGTGGCAACGTATGGGTGTGAAGCATGGACATTTAATAAAGCAGTGGAAAAACATATATGTGCTTTTGAATATGTGTTACAGAAAAGACCTTTGTATATCTTGGACAGAGAAGAGAACAAATAGATATATCCAGAAGGAACTCAAAATCAAAGAAAACTGGCTAATGCTACAAATATGAAAGAGACAATTGAGGTATTTTGGACATATAAAAAGACATGAAGGGCTGGAGAAGACCATCATGGAAGGAGGTATACCGGCAAAGAGGAAGACCACGGAGAAGATGAATTCAGGATGTAACTGATGGTTTGAACATGCCGGCTGCAGAGGCAGGACATCTGGCCTATGAAAGAGAGAAATTCCAGAGTATTGTTGGGGTGGCAAAGTTCTGCTCAGGACAAGCTATTTGATGATGATAGATTGCTGTATAGATTGTTGCAAAGATTGCTGTATAGATTGTTGCAGAGATGTTTAAAAGTGAGTAGTTAGAGTTCTGTGAAATTATAAGCAATGACGCTTCATTGAATCTGTTCTAATGACTCCACAAAAGTATAGGTGGTATTTGTGAAGGATAAGTGTTCCTGGCTTTCAGTATGTGGATCTTACTTGGCAGACAACAGATGAAAACAAGGGTAAGGCACAGCTATGATATGAGAGGGCACTGCAATGAACAGAAATGACATTCTTAACACATTGGGACAGTCTTTCCATACAGAGGAGTTTCAGTGTTGTGAATCTTAGCTGCTGACCACATTGAGAGAGATGGGTGTCAACATTAGCAAAACCCAAAAAGAAAGACATACCAAATTTGCAAAAAGATTAATGAATCAACATTGAACTGGCATGTTGAGCCGCTGAACGCTGCTGTATTTGTTGAGGCGGGGATCGAAGCACATATGAACATGTCCTGAGTGCTCTGATGATAGTCTTCATATAACTGATTTCCAATTTCTTCAAATACTCTTAGATATCCTTACAGCAAAGACATAGCTGTGTAACATAGTTGTCTTGCTGAAAGTCAGCTTTACATATAAATTATCCTTATTAATTTGACAGTCCTTTATTCAGCACAGGCGACTCAATCATCACAACTTCTCCATGGTCTTCCTCTTCTCCTCTTTGCAGGGGCACCTCCTTCCATTATGGTCTTTTCCAACCCTTCGGGTCTGAGAAAATAAAAGTAAGAGTAAATCAGACATATAATTTAGAGTGAATCATCAAGATGTGAATAGACAGAAGCCACTCAGTAGTCCATCAAGGCATGGAACAGGATTAGCATGAAATTCAATACAGCCATCCTTCAATATGGAGACAGCAAAAGCTGATGATGATGCTGATTGTTATTATTTCAGTTAAATGTTATGTTATGCGATCGACATCATGGCACATTTGGCATTCCCATTCGTGCTCTGTCCTCCGCTGCAGCAGCCATCCCAAAGTATTTCAGTTAAATATTGATTGATATGACCTTTTATTTTCAGAACAAAGTCAATCATGTGAAACAACTTCTCAATTATACATACGATCCTACGAAAGAAGCGCAGCTGAAGGCAACAAATGCCAGAACATCGCAAGTAACATGGAATAGATTTGTACAGCCTTTCATGTTTCAATTGAATCACAACACTGCTAGCAATAATAGTCTGAACTTACAAGTCAACAATGCTGATAATAAAGTCATCAATGAGACAGAAAAGAAAAAAGATGACATAGAAGAAGGTAATGATCAAGTTATAAACATCAGCTCTCATCAATCATATATTTTTGCTTCCTTATTTCATACTTGTTAGGCTTTCCTAATCCTGGCATTAATGTCCAGACCCGTACCTCCTGATCTTGCTGCTAATGTAGATAAATTCAATCATAACTTCTGTAGACATTTCTTCAGTCAGTAGCATGCCTTCCATACTACTTCTGTAAACATTTCTTGTGTCAGTAGCAAGTGTTCCATACAACTTATGTAAACATTTCTTGTGTCAGTAGCAAGCCTTCCACACAACTTCTGTAAATATTTCTTGTGTCAGTAGCAAGCCTTCCATACAACTTCTGTAATATTTCTTGTGTCAGTAGCAAACCTTCCACACAACTTCTGTAAACATTTCTTGTGTCAGTAGCAAGCCTTCCATACAACTTTTGTAAACATTTCTTCAGTCAGTAGTAAGCCTTCCATACAACTTCTGTAAACATTTCTTGTGTCAGTAGCAAGCCTTCCATACAACTTCTGTAAACATTTCTTCAGTCAGTAGCAAGCCTTCCACATTGTAGAAAGCAGAAAACAAAATGTACAAGTTTAAGTCTATATTTGCTACAAAGCTAAATTCACTTACCATAACCAGAATCTGTTCTTGTCCAAATCTGCACTACGAGGTTGACAAGTTTACCTTTCTTCATTTAGGGTGTGTGTTTTTTTGGGCGTAATTTATGTCTTCACCAAATCTGGAAGTTCTAAAAATAGACAGGTAATAAACTATTCAATTCAAGATTAGGTCACTTGTTTACTCACAAAATGTCATACCTGAACCCTGTGGAGCTCAAGGTGGTTATGACATTTCAATAGTATTGCTCTCGTTGATTGCACTCTTTTTTGTGTAAATATAAGAAAGATCAGTTATATGAGGACTATCATCATAGCACTCTGGACACGTGCATAGGTGATCCGATCTCCGCCTCAGCAAATCTAGTAGTGTCCAGCGGCCCAACACGCCAGTTCGATGTTGATTAATCAATCTCTATGCATATTTACTATATCATTCTTTTTGGGCTGCACCAATATTGACACCCATCTATCTTAATCTGGTCAGCGAGTGGAATTCACAGCCCTGAAACTCCTCTGTTCATAGAAAGATGATATCATTAAACACATTTTCCAAACCAGTTAAGCAAAGATATGTGACCTTTTAACAAAATATCTTGATCTGGTAGATACACTGTTTTTGTTTGGACACTATGTGGACTAAAACATTACTGCTACACTATCATATCTCTATCTGTCCTAAGTCAGCTCTGACAACCTCCCTGTGATCAATCATATATGATACCATGCTACAGTATAACTCCAGATGGGGTACTTCAAAGTGAGGTTTTTCTGTTTGCCAAATCTTACAGTTGTTCGTCTGTACACATTTGTGTCCTGTTGGATAATATGCATACACGTTGGTCTACATGTCATACAGGCCTAATGAGAATGCAAAGTACTCACATTATCAGCACAAAACACAAAGATCACAATGAGTAGTTAAACTGATTGATAAAATCAATCATAAATAAACAAATAATTAGGACATGGAAGCAACATTTATAACTACCAAAATTGTAAGCATTAAAGCTCACGAGCTAGTATTGTAGTATTTGACAGTTCTACTTTTATTTCTGAGCTTCATCTGCAATTATATTGTATTAAATGTCATGAGCTTTTCTTAGATATATTGATAATGGTAAACTTGGTTCTTGCAGAGTTTCTTTCAGTGCAGAAAACAAGTTTAGTCAATTTAAATGCAAAGGATTCAAATGGAAGAACAGCCCTTCATTATGCAGCCAAGTCCACTCAATTGGGGACATTTGACAATGCTGAAATAGCCTTTGTGCTGGTCAAAGCTGGAGCTGACTTGATTAAAGATTCTTCTGGACTTGATCCTTATGAACTTGCTGTGGAATCTGGAGCAGTCAACGTAGCACAAGTACTTAAGAAGCATTTCAAGTTGACTGGTAGAAAGAAGGTCAGTAACATAGTGACCTGGTTTGATTTTCCAGGCTTTTAATATGCTTGTATTATATTGCTAATATTTAAAAGATAAAACAACTGGGGTGCCGCACCAATTTATGCTTTGCACAAGAAGTCAAATCCAAGGAACATATTAGTTATGACCATGCTTTACTTTGCTGCCATACACCTCAGACAATATGGCCCAAATTTTGGGTGTAAAGAATAGAACCACTGTTACCTGCCACGCATCTCATAAGAGGCGACTAAGGAGGTTTGGCTGAAATCGGATGCATGTGTCCTAAACATGTAGAAGTCTATGAGTTTAGGGGCCTACCAAACCAATGTGCAACGTATACACGTTCTTGTCAAGATCAAACATATCATAAAGAGTGATTAAAATTGGTCGTAAAGAATGAACGTAAAGAAGAAGAAGAAGATTGAGAATTATTTTATTAATTTAAATAAACAGAGAATTCAATTCTAAACATTTTGATATGTGGTGTATGTTCCATTTTTTTAAAAACAGTTTTATAACAAAACTAGTAACATTCTGTCTGAATACAACTGTAAGATTTAAAAATAGCTTATGAAATTTGTTTTTTGCTCTGATCGACTAATAGTTTTTTTTAAAACCAACAAGACAAGATAGAATATAATTATGTTTTTATTTTCTATTCTATTATTTCATTGTTAGAAAAGCCATGTGAAGCCTGATTTCTTGGTAGATGACAGAGTCTCAGCTTCACTGATGGATTTGCCAGATTACAAAACCATAGCTGAAAATTCCTGAAAGCTTTGACTCTGATATGGAACTTGAAGACACTTACATTCATGAAGTTGATCGCAATTGTAATGTTGTCAACGGGCAAGTAGTACTTTTCCATTTTTCTTATTTTTAAATTCACTGTCATTAATTCTTATGGAGAACAGGTTTTTATTTCTTGAAACACATTTCTTTTCGTAAGTCGTTTTTTTCGACATATTTCACTTATGTTCAAGTCTGGTTTTATATTTCTTGCACATTTACTTTCTTCATCTTTTTAATTCTGTTTCATTAAGTTCTTGGTTTTTATATTTCTTGCAAACTTTACATTTCACTTTTAGAATCACTTTCAAAGTCTGGTTTTTATATTTCTTGCAACACATTTCACTTTAGTCAGTTCAAGTCTGGTTTTATATTTCTGCAACACATTTCACTTTAGTCAGTTCAAGTCTAGTTTATATTTCTTGCAACACATTTCACTTTAGTCAGTTCAAGTCTGGTTTTTATATTTCTTGCAACACATTTCACTTTAGTCAGTTCAAGTCTGGTAGTTTATATTTCTGGCAACACATTTCACTTTAGTCAGTTCAAGTCTAGTTTATATTTCTTGCAACACATTTCACTTTAGTCAGTTCAAGTCTAGTTTTTATATTTCTGGCAACACATTTCACTTTAGTCAGTTCAAGTCTGGTAGTTTATATTTCTGGCAACACATTTCACTTTAGTCAGTTCAAGTCTAGTTTATATTTCTGGCAACACATTTCACTTTAGTCAGTTCAAGTCTGGTAGTTTATATTTCTGGCAACACATTTCACTTTAGTCAGTTCAAGTCTAGTTTTATATTTGAAACATTTCACTTTAGTCGTTCAAGTCTAGTTTTATTTCTGCAACACATTTCACTTTAGTCAGTTCAAGTCTGGTTTTTATATTTCTTGCAACACATTTCACTTTAGTCAGTTCAAGTCTGGTAGTTTATATTTCTGGCAACACATTTCACTTTAGTCAGTTCAAGTCTGGTAGTTTATATTTCTGGCAACACATTTCACTTTAGTCAGTTCAAGTCTAGTTTATATTTCTTGCAACACATTTCACTTTAGTCAGTTCAAGTCTGGTAGTTTATATTTCTGGCAACACATTTCACTTTAGTCAGTTCAAGTCTAGTTTATATTTCTGGCAACACATTTCACTTTAGTCAGTTCAAGTCTAGTTTATATTCTGCAACATTTCACTTTAGTCAGTTCAAGTCTGTTATATTTCATTCATTTCACTTTAGTCAGTTCAAGTCTAGTTTTATATTTCTTGCAACACATTTCACTTTAGTCAGTTCAAGTCTAGTTTTTATTTCTTGCAACACATTTCACTTTAGTCAGTTCAAGTCTGGTTTTTATATTTCTTGCAACACATTTCACTTTAGTCAGTTCAAGTCTAGTTTTTATATTTCTTGCAACACATTTCGCTTTAGTCAGTTCAAGTCTAGTTTTTATATTTCTTGCAACACATTTCACTTTAGTCAGTTCAAGTCTAGTTTTTATATTTCTTGCAACACATTTCACTTTAGTCAGTTCAAGTCTAGTTTTATATTTCTGCAACACATTTCGCTTTAGTCAGTTCAAGTCTAGTTTTTATATTTCTTTAGCAACTTTATATTTCTTGCAATTTCTTTAGTCAGTTCAAGTCTAGTTTTTATATTTCTTGCAACACATTTCACTTTAGTCAGTTCAAGTCTGGTTTTTATATTTCTTGCAACACATTTCACTTTAGTCAGTTCAAGTCTAGTTTTTATATTTCTTGCAACACATTTCGCTTTAGTCAGTTCAAGTCTGGTAGTTTATATTTCTTGCAACACATTTCACTTTAGTCAGTTCAAGTCTAGTTTTTATATTTCTTGCAACACATTTCACTTTAGTCAGTTTAAGTCTAGTTTTTATTTCTTGCAACACATTTCGCTTTAGTCAGTTCAAGACTGGTTTTTTTCTTCTTCTGCTACAAATTCAGGTGTAACCATGATGCCTAATATGGCACCTCTGACTGATTGTTGCTTGAAAGCTATCTTTCATTATTACCAATGTTGTCCTTCTTCATTCAGACAAGTCATATTTCAACTTCAGAGGGACTTGTAATTTAGATCCACAAGTAAAGGATCAGGATTTCCTGTTGTCCAAGCACAAGTGTATCAACAATTCAATAAATACATCTGTCTACATAGACCCTGAAATGAACTTTGCTGAGAAGGGCAAGAAATATCGGTCTCAGTTCCATGGAGGGGATTGAGCGAATTGCCCAGGATAGAGCGGTATGGAGAAATTACTTGTAGGCCCTATGTAACATATAACGTTACAAGAGGAATTATTATAAGAGAAAAATTAAGTTATGTATAAAAAAAAAGTTTAGTACATCGAATCATGATCAAAAGTGAGATGATATGTTGTAAATCAACTACAGCCAACCTTTGATATGAAGGTGACAACTAATCTAACCATTTCTTTTCTGAATCATTGCCATGTTGTGAACAAAACAAAATATCTTCAGAGAAATGAGAACTTTATACATAATGGTTTTTACATTTTCAGGCAACTAGTCATGGATGAAGAGCAATCAATCTATTATGATGCTCTCATGACAAAAGTGGATGTGTCTAGGGGAGAGTTTGGTCTATACAACTTCTATCAAATGCAGGTAAATATATTGTAGGTAGGGTAGTCTATACAACTTCTATCAAATACAGGTAAATATATTGCAGGTAGAGTGATCTATACAACTTCTATCAAATACAGGTAAATATATTGCAGGTAGGGTAGTCTATACAACTTCTATCAAATACAGGTAAATATATTGCAGGTAGAGTGATCTATACTTCTATCAAATACAGGTAAATATATTGCAGGTAGGGTAGTCTATACAACTTCTATCAAAATGCAGTTAAATATATTGCAGGTAGAGTGATCTATATGAATCAAATAGAGAAGAGATGTTAGTATATTTAACTAGTAAACCATATGTTCTCTCATACCAAGAGGCATATTGGGGAGTATGGTGTTAAGCCCACATTTTTCTTTGGCCAACAAAAGATAATGGTTGATGTAGTGAACATTACACATGTTACCTTTACTTCCCATTGTTTGTTTGTTACTTAACTGAGGTTGGGTCTTAACTAAGGTTGGGCCTTAACTGTGGTTGGGTCTTAACTGAGGTTGGGTCTTAACTGAGGTTGGGTCTTAACTGAGGTTGGGTCTTAACTATGGTTGGGTCTTAACTGAGGTTGGGTCTTAACTGAGGTTGGGTCTTAACTGAGGTTGGGTCTTAACTGAGGTTGGGTCTTAACTGTGGTTGGGTCTCAACTGAGGTTGGCTCTCAACTATGGTTGGGTCTCAACTGTGATTGGCTCTCAACTGTGGTTGGGTCTCAACTGAGGTTGACTTTCAAATGAGGTTGGCTCTCAACTGACTCAAGAGACCATAAAAGAAATGAGGAAATTAGAAGAACGGTCGGAATAATACCTGCTATAAGATTCATTGAAAAACAGACTCAAATGGTTTTGTCACTTGGTGAGAATGAATCCAAATACACCAGTTGCAAGAGCGTTTAATCTGAAAATCTAATCATCAAAATGAAGGGGCAGACCAAGAAAAGATGGATTTGATGAGTTACAGACATCTTAATATTCTACAATACCACAGCATATCAAGTGACCGAGCATGCACCATCTCAGAAACCGATCATCAGTTAAACCTGATATGCCTAACAGCAAAAAAGCAGAGAAGGACGAAAGAAAGAAAGAAAAAGTTGTGCGTTAGTAGTGGTGACTTCCTGATTGTTTTAATCATCCTTTATTTAACACTAGGTAACATACAATTCTTCGTTGTTCATTTTAGGGTCATCTTCATCGGACATGTCCATAACTGCTTGGATCTCCTCCCAAGAACATATTTCAGTGTGTTTAGATTACGGCAGATGTACCAATGCACTACTCTGGCTAGTCACAAAACTACACTCATGCGTGCATTTTGAGTGACTCATTGAGTATGATCCGAAAGGTGGAGGCCGGTTCGGTGCGCAGGCAATGGACTGAATCACTGCAGGCGTCAACAATTTGCAGACTTACACTTGTCTTTGTTCCGGGGCACATGGGTGTCGTTGGCAATGAGAAAGCAGACAGGCTGGCTGGCTCTGCAGCTATATCAGACGGCCAGCCAATGGACAGAGCTGACATCATGAACGCCCTCATAGAGCGTGGCCACAGAGAAGACCTTCATCTAAACCAATCCACGTCAACTTCTAGATTGCGAGAACTGGGTTTGAAGATTGGTGTGGCAAGAAAAGAACGGTACAACAGGTATACGAGTAGGCTCATCAATCAAAATAGAACTGGTACGGTCAGTCGCTGGACGCTGATGGAGATATTGCGAAGGAAATCGGAGCACCTATGGACATGTCCAGAGTGCAATGAAGATATTCAAAACTGAAACTGATGTACCTACTGGGGTTTCTCTTGTGGTTTTCCCCGTCTTGCCGCACCTATTAGTATATATAACTTGTGCAACTGAGATAGAGAATACTATTAAATCTTCTTCGTTGAAATCTTCAGAGCATATGTTTTCTCTTAGAGCGTTGATGATGCCACTTTTGTCCATAGAAGACCCATTCTTGATAGTAGAATTGCTTGCTGGTGTATCCGCTCTCTCATTGCCCTTCACCCCAGAATGACCTGGGACAAAGATGAAATTTAGTGTCTGGATTGTCGAATTTTGTATTAATTGCATCCATTGCCTTCGTACATAACTGGTCTTGATCTTCTGTATCACGCTCATAGAGTCGCTGAGCATGCATGCATGAGTGAATGTTTGCGTGTGTAGCTACTCCAGAGATTTTGTCACTGCCATAACCTCCATAGTCATACAAAATTGATCACCTCAATAGTGATACAATTATCTTTCTTTCTCGAATACTGTTTGCCTCACAACGTCAGGTCAAGAAGAGATTTCTAAAACGGGCCCTAGTATGTGCATCGTAGATAGTCTGTTTCGTTGCCTCTGTTATCTCTGACGTCCATCTTTTGCATGACCAGCCTTGGGCTTTGTACCCATTGTATCGGAGCAGCATTGCTCTTTGAGGTGCACTGTCTGTTGGTAATCTGCTTACGTGGCCAAACCATTTAATTTGTTGTTTCTTGATGAAGTCTAGTACTGAATTATATTGCTAGTAAATAGTGCTGCTCTAATTCTATTTATTTAATTGTTAACTGAATCTATCCTCTTTAAAATCATTTGAGATAGCTAGTAACATATTGTTTATTGTATACTTTGGCAACCAGCTTGTTCACCAGCCAAGCAAAAATCTGTATGTTATGTTTACTCGATGGGGACGTATACAAGATCAAGGACAGTTTCAGCACACACCGTTTACTGACAAAGATGAGGCAGTTACACAGTTCATAAAACTCTTCAAAGAAAAGAGTGCTAACTTGTGGACAGATATCAAAAAGTAAGTTTATTTTCTTTTGACAATCCCATGTCATTTGACAATCCTTGTCATTTGATAATCCCTGTCATTTGATAATCCCTTGGTATTTGGCAATCCCTTGTCATTTGATAATCCCTATCATTTGACAATCCCTTGTCATTTGACAATCCCTTGTCATTTGACAATCCCTTGGTATTTGGCAATCCCTTGTCATTTGACAATCCCTTGGTTATTTGACAATGCGTTGTCATTTGACAATCAATGTCATTTGATAATCCCTGTCATTTGACAATCCCTTGTCATTTGACAATCCCTTTCATTTGACAATCCCTGTCATTTGATAATCCCTTGGTATTTGGCAATTCCTGTCATTTGACAATCAACTAATATTGATACCGTAATAACAAAACTGTCATCATCAGGTGCCGTGCCGGCTGACGTAGGCGATCATGGATCTCCACAAATCTCTGTCGCTGGTGTTTGCTATCAACTCAGATGTTGACATTCTACCGTGCCATGAAGTCAGGCTATCCTACATTTTCTCTCTCTGTCTTCCTCTGTCTTGTCTATCCTCGATTTTACCGGTTGTCACTATGTGTTTTAAACCTCCCCTCCTCATCACATGCCCGAAAAATGATGACTGCCTCTTTCTTATATTGATGATAAGCTTTCTATGTGTCTTGACCTCATTCAACACCTCAACATTAGTCATTTTAGCAGTCCATGGGATTCTCATCATTCTTCTATAAAACCACATTTCTGTGGCCCTCAGAGATTTTTCGATCTGTGTTCATTGTCCATGACTCGCATCCGTATGTCAGTATTGGTTCTATGTAGCACTGAATAACTTGCATTCTGGTCGGGATTGACAAGGACTTGTTGCAGATAGTGCTTCTCATTTTCAGGAATGATGTTTTCGCTTCTCCTATTCTGCTCTTTATTTCTGATCGGCATCTGCCATCTGATGTTACCAGGACTCCGAGGTATTTAAATTGTTGCACTTGTCTTAACAAAACTGTAGCTATGGTTAAATATGCCTTTACTTGCCAACTTCTTCTTCTCTTTGTAACTCAGTGTTGTGTTGGGGGAGATGTAAGGACCTTCTGTATACCTTGTCTAATGCACTTTTTAAGTTGGTATTCATTTTTCTAAAGTTATTCTTGATGCCATCACTGCATCTTTTGTGTGGTCTTACATTTGCTTTGTATTTGCTATATTATTTCAATGTGGTTCTCTATGTAGACAATACATTCTTTTCAGATGACTGAACCATTTAATATGTTTTTATTTTATGAATTGAATGACTTGGTTTCATTCTGTCTTCTTCTAATTTCTGCAAATTTGACCTCTCATTGTTACTTCTGCAGCTCTTCTAAGACATCTCATCAATGATGATTATCTGCTCATTAGCTGCTGTGAGCGACCATGATTAACATGTTGGTCTTCAACATATCCCTTTTAAGTTTTGCGTTGCTTCTATTTATATTTCTCATATTTATATCTTTTATATTTCTCATATTTTTTATATATATTTGTATCTATTCTCAAATTTCTTTATAGCACATATTTTGTTTTTCTCAAATATCTCTTGATTTTATTATTTCTCATTTCTCTGTGTTTCCCTGATTTCTTCATTTCTCGATCATACATATATCTTCACCCATTTTTTTTTCTATTCAGATCTACTCATTTCTCATCTGATCTTTGCTGTATGTGCAAGCTGTTGTTAGACAGAGATATCAGTTTATATAGACCTTATAATAGAGATTAGGTGTAGAATAGCTCAAGCGAAAGCAGCTCCTAGGAAAATGAAGAACACACTATGCGTGAACTCACTACCAATGACATTGTGAAAATGAGTACTCCAGTGCTATATTGAACCAATTCTTATGTATGGCAGTGAATCATGGACAATGAACAAACAATAAATGAGATCATTGGAAGCCACAGAGATGTGGTTTTATAGAAGAATGCTTAAAATTCCATGGACAGCAAAGAAAACAAATGTGGATGTTTTAAATCAGGCCTGCACACAAAGAAACCTTATTTAAAAAAATAAGAATCAGACAATCAAGGTTCTTCGGGCATATAATGCGAAGAGAAGGTTTAGAATATTTGGTGATTATAGGTAAAATTCAGGGAAGGAGAGATCGCGGAAGACAGAGGGAGAAGATGTTGGATGGCCTGACACTATGGTTCGACAAAAGATCGACATCAGAACTGATTACATGCACCAAGCAAAGAGAGTTGTGGAGAGACATGATCGCCTATGTCGGCAGGCATGACACTTGATTGATTGATTGATTGATAATAATTTATTGTAAACTAATAGTTATTGAAGATACCCACACACAAAAATTCATATATAAAACTAAATTTTCAGAAACAATATTTCCCCCAGAAATGTCATGTTTTATGTTTGGAACAAAAGACATCGATATTCAAATATAAAATAGAAATGTCATGTTTTATGTTTGGAACAAAATACATCAATATTCAAATATAAAATAGAAATGTCATGTTTTATGCTTGGAATAAAAGACATCAATATTCAAATGTAAAATATACTTTACATTATTTATATTGTTATTTTCAGCTTTCAAAGAAAACATAACAAATACAGGCTGGTGGAAGACATTGCCAGAAAGGCACCTCCACCTCAGAAAGATATTGTATTTAAACTTAAGAGCCGATGCAAGTCAGTACTACCAAAACATCTATTTCAGATCATTCGAAATTTGGTAAGTGTACAGATTTAGCATGCATATGAACTCTTTCTATACCATACAAGTTTCTGAGATTTTAGCACAATTATAGTTTTATCTAGATCTATATCTTCATTGTATCCTGTTTAACACATAAGGTCTCCACGAGAAATTTTCATTGATGTTGTTCTGTTGCCTTTTTAGTAATTGTTTTCCACATGTGGCCACAATCTTTAGCTCTCTTTCTACAATTCTTTTTCATATTTTCTATGGATGCCAGATCTCTCTCGATCGCTCTTAAGCCGTTTTTATCATTCTATTGTGATATATAAACAACCAAACATCAGAACGTGATGTACGTGCACCAGCCTTCAGTACCAATTGGAGCTCAGATGCTTATCTTTGGTGGTGTTTTCGATTTCAACCTGCATTTGTGTACGGTTCGCTCTCTGCTAGCCTTTTGCTGTCCCCAGTCAAAATCCACAAGGCAGCAGGTTGCTATTGTCTTTCAGTGCAGCGACCCATAGACAACCTGCCCTCCCGGACTGATGAGCGTCATCTGCCCAGCTATACCAGTCTTGTTAATGGACTGCTTAGTTTATCTACCGTCCAGTTTTGTGTACGGTTTGCTCCGCTAGCCTTTGATTGTCCTAAATCAACTACAAGGCAGCAGTACGATGCCAGATCTTATTTTTTTCATCCACTCTCCATCTGAGTGCTTTGCTGGCCACAATTACTTTGAAGCAGCAGAATCTTGTCAAACAAATGTTTTATGATTGTATTGTTTCCAGTAGGTATCACGTAATATATGTCATCCAATATACTATTTTAAAGATCCTTTAAGGGCAGTTTTAATGCTCTCATTATACAATTGAAAAAATATGCAAATTCCAAAATGAAATGTAACAATATGTACAAAAATTGCAGGTAAAATTAAAATACTTCAACTTATCTCTATCCTGTTGACTTCTGACTGCTAGAATCATATTCATTTGATTTTAGTGTATGTTCCATGTGTGTGATGTTAGTGTATGCTTTATGCATTTGATATTAGTGTATGTTCCATGTATTTGATGTTAGTGTATGTTCCATGCATTTGATTGCGGTGTATGTTCCATGCATTTGATTTCAGTGTATGTTCCATGCATTTGATTTCCTTATGAAATGCAATCAAGATACAGTTTCAACCAAGGGAAATAAATCAATAACTAAATATTGACAAGTACATTGAGTATTTGTATCTTCGTTTCGGGGCACATGGGTGTCGTTGGCAATGAAAGAGCAGACAGGCTGACTGGCTCTGTCACCATATCAGACGGCCAGCCAATGGATAGAGCTGATATTTTGAACGCCCTCATAGAGTGTGGTCGCAAAGAAGATTTTCATTTAAACCAATCCACGTCAACTACTAGATTGCAGGAGCTGGGTTTGAAGATTGGAGTAGCAAGAAAAGAATAGCATAACAGGTACCTGAGTAGGCTCATCAATCAAAATCGAACTGGTACGATCAGTCGCTGGACGCTGTTGGAGATATTGCGAAGGAGATCGGAGCACCTATAGACAAGTCCGGAATGCAATGAAGATATCTCAAACTCAGACTGAATTTCTATTGAAAATTACAATGTAAACAAACAGTAAAAGTTAGAAAATGCAGTTGTTATTGGTGTTGAAGAATATTCTAAATAAAATTATCTTTGTTTGATTACACCATCACCAATTTTGTTTCTAATGGGGAATTGACTCATTGTTACAAGTTTCTCCATATATAGTTAGGTTAAACATTTGGTGAAACTTGTGGTTCTCCATATATAGTTAGGTTAAACATTTGGTGAAACTTGTGGTTCTCCATATATAGTTAGGTTAAACATTTGGTGAAACTTGTGACTGGAAGGAAAATACAAACTTGACTAAATTGTTGACTAACAATTTACATTGCTTTGTATATCTGTGTTTGACAGATGGATCCCAAGGCAATACAGTTGTCTATGAGTAGAACTGCTGGTTTAGATGTACAGTCTTTACCATTTGGACAACTTAATAGAGAACGCCTTCTGTTAGGAAAACAGCTGTTAGACCAGTTAGAGTAAGTATAAATGTGATGTATTAATATTGTTATCATCATCAAGGTGTGTGTCCTTTATAGGATGTTGCTCTCTTTGCAGCGCATCTGAAATTTACTCGTCTCTAGCCAGTTCCCCTACTTCGTAGATGGTCATATTCATGGTTTCTTTAATATCGTGTAGCCATCTTCTTCTTGATCTGCCTCTGCATCCTGGGACCCTGCCCTCTAATATTGTTCTCTCCAGACCATCGTGATGCTTGATGTGACCAAAGTATATAATTTTTCTGTATACTATATTGTTTATCAGCAAGTTGTCTTTAACTCTTTCCACGCTTTAAGCCACACACTGCGCCACAGCGAAGTCCGTTGCACGCTATTAGCCGCACACTGCGCTGTACAGTTGCTTCCCTTATAAGAAGTCATTCTAGTTTTACTTCTACTGTTTTACTTATACTACTTTTCAACCTTGTTGAAATTGTACTGCTATTGGGTTGTCCAGTTTTCTTCAATTTAGTATATAATAATATATATATGTTTATTTATTGACTATATATATCATATTTTTTGTTTTCAACTTCCCTTGAATGAACTGCTTTAAAATTGAGGAAATAACTGGGTGGAAAGAGTTAAATTGATAATAAAGAACTGTTACCAAAGTGTATGTGTAATGAACGTTACTGTCATATTAATATCACAAACTATGATAGAAAACACATGCAGAAAACTACACGAAATTAATAATGTTTGACAATGTTTGAGGACAGGCATTTTGTCGTGCATCATATATTTGCCTATTATTCTTTCCATGAAATATAAATTCAGATAGTCATGTCTAGTTGTTACATCTAAATGTAAACACTTGTGTACTGTAGAAAACTGGTGGATGAAACAGAGGCATATGCAATCAAGTCAAAGACTGTAACTCAAGAACAAAATGAAATTGATGCTTATCAAAAGAACTTGGAAATGGTACGACCTGACAATTCATATTATTATTTATTGTGCTTCTTCTTCTTCTGCTATTTATTGTGCTAATATTATTGTTTTGTTAGTTACTATTTAGTCATTTACCTCTTACTGGCACAGTTATTTTAGTCATTTACCTCTCACTGGCACAGTTCTTCTAATCTTTACCTCTCTCTGACACAGTTCTTTTAGTTATCTATCTCTTACTGGAACAGTTCTTTTAGTTATTTATCTCTCACTGGCACAGTTCTTTTAGTTATTTATCTCTTACTGGAACAGTTCTTTTAGTTATCTATCTCTTACTGGAACAGTTCTTTTAGTTATTTATCTCTTACTGGAACAGTTCTTTTAGTTATTTATCTCTCACTGACACAGTTCTTTTAGTCATTTATCTCTTACTGGAACAGTTCTTTTAGTTATTTATCTTTTACTGGAACAGTTCTTTTAGTTATTTATCTCTTACTGGAACAGTTCTTTTAGTCATTTATCTCTTACTGGCACAGTTCTTTTAGTTATTTATCTCTCACTGACACAGTTCTTTTAGTCATTTATCTCTCACTGGCACAGTTCTTTTAGTTATTTATCTCTTACTGGAACAGTTCTTTTAGTTATTTATCTCTTACTGGAACAGTTCTTTTAGTTATTTATCCTTACTGGAACAGTTCTTTTAGTTATTTATCTCTTACTGGAACAGTTCTTTTAGTTATTTATCTCTCACTGGAACAGTTCTTTTAGTTATTTATCTCTTACTGGAACAGTTCTTTTAGTTATTTATCTCTTACTGGAACAGTTCTTTTAGTTATTTATCTCTTACTGGAACAGTTCTTTTAGTTATTTATCTCTCACTGGAACAGTTATTTTAGTTATTTATCTCTCACTGGCACAGTTATTTTAGTCATTTACCTCTCACCGACACAGTTCTTTTAGTTATTTATCTCTCACTGACTCAGTTCTTTTAGTTATTTATCTCTCACTGGAACAGTTCTTTTAGTTATTTATCTCTCACTGGCACAGTTATTTTAGTCATTTACCTCTCACCGACACAGTTCTTTTAGTTATTTATCTCTCACTGACACAGTTCTTTTTGTGATTTATCTCTCACTGACACAGTTCTTTTAGTTATTTATCTCTCACTGACACAGTTCTTTTTGTGATTTATCTCTCACTGACACAGTTCTTTTAGTCATTTATCTCTCACTGACACAGTTCTTTTATTCAACGTGACAAGTTAAATTTTACTACTTTCAATAAACCTTTCATTAGGTAAGAAGTCAGGCTAGGATTTCCTGCTATTGTTCATGGTAAAGTCATTGCAGAATTAAATGGAGCATACAGGGTGACTGCTTCCAATATGAGGATGAAGGTTGAGGCCACTAATGCTGCCCTCAGTGACACTCATGCTGCTGTTGCGTCTGATTTTCAATCAATGATTTAGAAGATTCAAAATGGCAGGTTCCAGTATGAGTGGTTGTTGTCTATTTAAGTTTCTAACTTCTAGAAACTTACATGGATCTACTGTTCTGGGCATGCAGTTGTTTGCTGCAATGAATGAGGAGGCAGGCTAGCATAAAAAGCATTGATTGTCAGGGAGTTGAGGATGAAAAATGCCAATGTTCTTTTGTCTCTTGGCTGCCTACTGTTAGACACAAAAATTTATATTGAGTCTATCCAGCAGTTTAAGAAGTTTGGAATTATACGTTGTGCAAATAGAACTGGATGCTTGAAGAGCAGAGTGAGGAGTGTGCTTAACCAGCGAGCCACTGGAACTATCAGTATACATACCCTATGACATCATCTAAGGGAGACTGAGCACCTATGGGTGTTGATTAATTAAATGTCTCATGCCTCTAACAAAGTGATTGTGTCTGATAGTCCTGATTTTTATGCCCATCTCCTTCGTGCAATGAAGATTTGTAAATGTTTTCAAAGTCATCTATATGACCGGTTGTTCTTCTGACATTAAGGATACCTGCAATATCCATTGACTGTCCTTCATTGACCACAGCTATTTCAACCTGGTGATTTTTGCATACTTGTAAATTGCTAATAATTTTCAAACTTGTAATCACAAAGTACTGTAGTTTTACAAATTACAAAAAAAACAATGACAATATACAGCAACATTTCGACCAACAAGGCCTCTATCAAGCAAACGAACAACAGTAGGGACAAATTTAAAAAAAACAATTACATATGGACTAGATGAATGTCTCCGTATCTAGTCGTCCATATGTAATTGTTTTTTAAATTCGTCACCTCTGTTGTTCGCTTGCTTGATAGAGGCCTTGTTGGTCGAAATGTTGCTGCATATTGTCATTGTTTTTGTAATTTGTAAAACTACAGTACTTCGTGATTATGTGTTTCCCCAATCAAATAGTTTTACTGCAGTCTCATATATATTGTAATAATTTTCACTAACTTTAACATGAAACAATGCTTGGCAGAGTGTATGACAGTTAGGTTATTTTAATAGACAATCTTGGCGCATGCTGTGACAGTTAGTATGGAATCTGTTAAGGTATCAAACTAATAGAATCATTTAAATGTCTTATTTTTAAACTGTCCTTATTTATTTCAGATTGAAGAGTTGAGCAATGAATTCTTCCATGTGATTCCACAATCAAATTTTGTTTATGAAGCAATAAAACCATTGTACAAGCGTAAAAATCTGGATATACACATTCGCAACCTCAGCAATCTTCTTGATTATGAGATCGCTTGTAAAATGCTTCTTGCAGCCATGCATGAAAGAACAAGTAAGGTGCTTTTATTAATGCTTAGTATATTATGTTTGATTAGACAAAATTGCATGCTCAAATTATAGAAATTTATCTATCTGAAATGAATGTGACAGAAATGAATCATCTATCTATATTGTCTTTAACATAGAGAAAGCTTATCATCAATATAAGAAAGAGGCAGTCATTATTTTTCGGACATGTGATGAGGAGGGGAGGTTTAGAACACATTGTGACAACTGGTAAAATCGAGGGTAGACAAGACAGAGGAAGACAGAGAGAGAAAATTTTGGATATCCTGACTTCATGACACGGTAGAGCGTCAACATCTGAGTTGATAGCAAACACCAACGACAGAGATTTGTGGAGATCCATGATTGCCTACACCAGCCGGCACGGCACCTGATGATGATGATAATATTGTCTTCATGTTTATAATGATTTGGCAAGTGAAGATCACCATAGGAAGCACATCTAGGACTATTTAGTGACACAACAATGAAATGCAACAGCAATGGGGAACACCTGCTTAACTTATGTGCAGAACATGATCTAGTTGTCACAGATAACGTTTACCAACATAGGAGAAGTCAGGTATTGACTTGATACAAATGGAACAATATTAACCAAGCATCACAGATAGACTTTATATTAGCAAAACAAGAGTGTAAGATAGAGAATACAAAACGCTAGAGCCATCCCAACTGCAATATTAGACTCTGATCATAGACCAGTGGTACTTTGGCTACACAAACCAAATAGAAAACAAGGCAGAAGTGTAATAGATATTGAAAAGCTAAAAAATAATGAAACCATGAATTAAATTGAATGAGCAGTCACAACAGCTTTAACACCCTAGAGGGAGTAAGTAACATAAATAAAGAATGGCAAATCTTCAAAACAAGTATCATGGATATAGTGAAAGAAAACTGGGGACTTGAAAAGTTAAAAAGCACAGAAAACTCACAGCATGTTGGAATCAAGAAGTTAAAAGGTCTATCAGAAAAAAAGAAAAAATGTTTTCACAAGTGGCAAAAATTAAAGTTAAATGAAGACTACACCCAATACAGAAAGTCATGAAGGAATAGTAAAAATAAAGTAAAGTCATCTAAATCAGAATCTTGGGCAAATTATGGAGAACATTTAGGGGAACTATGCGCTAAGGCACCAAGAAAGTTTTACAGAAGCATCAAGACAATGAGACTAAGAGAAGAGCAATTCAATCCAGCCCCCATTATAAATAACAAGTCTAAGAAACCTTTTACCAACAGACAAGATATTAAAAACAGATGGAAAGAATATTTCACCGGACTGTTAAACTGCGAAACACAAGGTACAAAAGCATTCCAAATGAGACATGGAAAATACCAGGAATTAATATTTTAGAATTTGAAGCCAAAACAGCCCTGAAACAAAGTAAAAAAGAAACAAAGTAAAAACAAAAAAGCAGCAGGTATAGATGGTATTACAACAGCCCTGGATGACCAGAATCAGAATTTTAAACATGGCTTGGGAAACACAAGAAGTTCTGAGAGCATTTATAATCCCCATATGAAAGAATAAAGGAGAAAGAAAAGAAATTGCACAACATACTCTTTTATTAGCCCTACAGTAAAGATGTTTGCAACAATATTGGAGCAAAGAGCCAGACCAATTTTAGAGCCCCAGTTAAGCAATAGCAAGTTTGAATTTAGGAAGAGTAAGAGCTGCACAGACACAATATTTACGCTAAGACAGATCTGCAAACAAACAATTGAATACAATCAAAGTAAGAATCTTATATTTATAGACCAAGAAAAGGCATTTGATAGAGTAAACAGAGACAATTTATGGAAGTTCCTTGAAGAATATGGCATCCAGGGACAACTATTAGGTAACATCATGCCTTATATCAAGATAGCCAGAAGAAGATAGTAAGAAGAACAGAAGGAATGAACGACTGGTTCACCATTACATCAGGTGTCAGACAAGGGTTGTGTCCTCTCACCACTACTTTTTATCACATATATGGATAAAATAACTCAAGAGTCAAATTAAAATAATGATGCTTATCACAGATGATCAATGCCTGATACACCAAAAATAATAAGACCTACAACAACATATTGACACCTTGAACCAAAATTGTATAAATCATGACATGAAAATAAATAACACTAAAACAGAAATCATGAATATAGAAAGAAAACAATAAACTAAACATTCATGTCAATGGCACTAAAATCATCCAAGTGCAGGAATTCAAATACTTAGGAAGCATATTCACAGAAGTTGAAAGACTTGATAGAGAAATAGAAGCTAGAGTGCAAAAGCAAATACTGTAACCTATCACCTAGCCCTATTGTTAAGGCACCCAAAAATCTACTGACATCTAAACAACAGATGATCAACAGCATTTTCATGCCTACTTTGTGTTACCACTAGTTATCAGAACCAAACATGGACAATGAGCAAAGCAGTCACAAAAAATAACTACATGTGAAATACAATGCTTTCAAAAAGTTACCAACAACACTTGAAAAGAAAACAGTCACCAACATCAGCATAAGAGAAAAAGTTAGGACAGAACATTGCTTGAATTACATTGAACAACAATGAATGAGGTGGTTCGACCATGTAACACAGAATCTTTTACAACAGAACATCAGAAAAGAAGGCGAAAGACCATGGAAATTATGGACTGATGGCCTATCAGAATCTTGTCAAAAGCAAAATAGCAAATACCCAAGACACTAGTGCAACGTAAGATTTGGGTAAAGCAAAAACAGAAAGTCACAACACTGGTCAACAACCTGGTGACAGTGTGATGACAAAGACAGAAGAAGAAGATAATGATGGATCAGTTATCAGTTATATGAGGACTATCATCATATCACTCTGGACATGTCCATAGGTGCTCCTATCTCCGCCTCAGCAAATCCAGCAGCACCCAGCGGCCTAACACACCAGTTCAATGTTAATTAATCAATCTCTTTGCACATTTAGTATGTCATTCTTTTCGGCTTCACCAACATTGACACCCATCTCTCTCAATCTGGTCAGCCAGTGGGATTCACAGCCCTGAAACCCCTCTGTTTGGAAAGACTCTCAATGCGTGAAGAATGTCATTCCGATCCATGGCAGCTACCTCTGATATTGTAGCCAAGCTAGTCAATCTATCAGCTTGTTCATTACCCCTAACTCCTGCTTGCCCAGGGACAAAAATGAAGATGATTTGCTGATCATTGTCTCTACCAGTTCATAGTTCATAAGTACGGTTCCAACTTCACTGCAACGGGTCACCCCATAATTGCTCCGTTTCCTGTGCCAATGAAAATCACACGAAATGCTAACAACTGTGAAAAGTTTCCTGTGTGAACTAATTCCAGAATGAAACAGTCGCGTCGCCACAAAAAGAAACCGCACCGCATAAAATGCATATGGCCGTCGCTAATGTAGCAACACAAAACTGTTCATCACTTGAAAATCACATAAATCATGACAAAATCCAGTTTTCTGCACTCGCAATATAACTGCATACAGCAGATTGAGCTTGTTCGTCATAACCGCTGTCCGCCATTTTCTGAATACACACAACAAACGCATGGTTGACACAGCAAAAACTATTCCATGTAACAGTCATAGCTCACAGCGTTGCTCAACCAGTATCTCCACCCAGTTGTGTCTCATCATTCCTGATTCGACTTTACGAATCATACGAATGATGGATATATATACATATATATAGCACTTGACTGTGGTTTTTATTTAGTTATATGTTGGTTTGGATGTTAATATATGTCTTCTATGTGTATATACACTTGATTTGCATCTAACAGAATTTAACCCAGTGGACTTCATCTACCGGTGCTTAGACTGCAAGATGGAATTCATGAATGAAAATGATGCTATGTCACAGATGATTTTAGAGTACATCTGGAAAGGATGTAATTATGAAAGTAAGTATTTATGATTTTTATTACTATATTCACCTCCTTCCATTATACATTACATAGAATATGCTAGCTATTTTTCAGACATCTATCCTGGACAACTTGTCCAATCTCTTATAAGGAAGTGAGTCTGATATTTCCAAACTCTGATATTTACAAACTCTCTCAGTAATGTTTGTTTCGGGTTTTACATATGGTAACCTTTGTTTTGAACCTTCTGTTTCTAACTTCAATGTCTGCTTTAGCAAGTATTCCAAGATCTAAACTATTGAGTTTATAAAGTCCACAAATAAAAGATAAATGGACATTTTCTGTTAAAATGTTATCTTTGGCGAGCCTGTGGTAGAACAGTGATTCTGTCACTTGTTTTCTAGATTGTTGATCATGCTATGATTTTCAATTAGAGTGGAGATTTTTAAACCACCAATGGCCCACAGGTCTACTCAGCCTCAACTGGGTACGAGAGAAATGCTTGAAAGTAATGGTGCCTGAGTGATCTTCTTCTTCTTCTTTCTCGAATCCTGTATGCCTCACAGCGTCAGGTCAGGAAGAGATTTCTAAAACGGGCCCTAGTATGCGCTTCGTAGATAGTCTCTTTCGTCGCCTCTGTTATCTCTGAGGTCCATCTTTTGCGTGGCCGGCCTTTTGCTTTGTACCCATTGTATCGAGCAGCATTGCTCTTTGGGGTGCACTGTCTGATGGTAATCTGCTTACGTGACCGAACCATTTAATTTGTTGTTTCTTGATGAAGTCTAGTACTGATGTTGTACCCACTTTTTCCTGATGTCTTCATTTCTCAACCGGTCTCTTCTTGTTACACCTAGCATTCTGCGTAGACACTTCATCTCTGTTGTGACTAGTTTTCTTCTATCGTTTGATGTCAGCGTCCAGGTTTGGCACTGGTAACATAATGTGGGAGAAAGATTGTGTTGAACATTGCTCTTTTGTGTTCATGGTGACGTGTTTGCATCTTAAAATTGGCGCCATTTGCCCTATCATTTGATTTGCTTTGTTGCATCTGTGTTGAATTTCATTAGTTATTCTTCCATTTGCTGAAAAATGCTCCCCAGGTATGTGAAATCTTTTACTTGATTTAGTAGGTGATTATCGATGGAGATGTTGGTAGTGTTTTCCTCTCTGGCGAATGTCATTACTTCTGTTTTGTCGATGTTAATTCTCATGTTGTATTCTTTACATGCTAACTGGAGTCTGTTGATGTGTTGTTGTAGCTGTTCTTCTGTTGTTGATATGATTGCCTGATCGTCTGCCTGAGTGATGTTTGCCTCATTCTCCATCAGGTACGGTTGGTGGAAGAAAAATATAGGTCTAGCACTGCATGGTATGAAAACAGGGTATTTCAAACAGTTTGTTTCTTCTTTTTTTCCTCTGATATAATGAAGGAGAATCAAGGCTTTATCTCTTTATCATCATCCGATAGATTGTCCTTAATTTTCTTGTTTTTAAAATGAATTCATCTTAATCTAACCATATTGGAATGTATGGGTTACTTTCACGGAGAAGATGGATTCAAGATGTAACTGATGGTTTGAACATGACGGCTGCAGAGGCAGGACATTTGGCCTATGAGAGAAATTCCGAGGACTGTTGGGGTGGCAAAGTTCTGCTCAGGACAAGCTATTTGATGATGATGGGTTACTTAACCTAAGAGAAGAACTTCTGGGAATTTCTGCTTGAAATGAAGTTTTTTTGCAGCGAGCTATGATTTTTTTTATTACTTCTTCTATGAGTTAGTCTTCTAGATGTCATATTAAGTGTTAGTCATGCAATCGCCTAAACCAAGGCATATATGCGGGTTACTGCGTATAAGAGACATCCACTGCACAAGAACACTAATGATGTTAAGGGCATGAGAATCAAGCGTGGCATGTCGTGGATGGCCCAGGCTGAGAGAACAATTGGTCAGGTGACCGTGGTTGCGACCCTACCAAAAGGGGAAGAATAGATCCCAACAGATGGTAGCATGACCAACTATCTCAACGTTATCGTTACTCTTGGAAGAGAATGTAGAGATTGGGGCAACGTGAAGGCTGATCTCGCAGTTAAGCAGCTGATAGAAGATAATGCAAGGGATGATGATGATGTTGTATAAACTGATGGGTCGGTTCATCGTGGTGAGAAGTCCGGCTGGGGTTTCTTGACTAATGCGCATGGTAGGGTTGTTGCAGAGCGAAGTGGGGCATACAGGACAACTACTTCTAGTATGAGGATGGAGGTTGAGGCTGTTACTGCTGCCCTCCATTGGCTCTCTGGGACTTCATTTACTGGGGTCGTTGTTGTATCTGACTCTCAGTCGATGCTTCACAAGATCCAGAAGGGCAGGTTTCGGTATGAGTGGATGTCATCTATAGAAATTTCTAACCTCCTGAGGCTTACGTGGATATACTGTCCTGGGCATGCAGGTGTTTACGGTAATGAGAGAGCGGACAGGCTTGCATCAGCAGCATCAATTGTTGGGGAGTTGAAGATGGATAAGGGAGATGTTCTTCTGTCTCTTCGCGACTGTATGTTGAATGAGGACACTAAAGTCGATGTTGAATCGATCAAGCGATTTAAGCAGTTTGGAGTTACCCATTGTTAAGTTGAACTGGATGCCTGAGAGGCAGAGTGAGAGGGGTGTTTAATCAGCGAGCCACAGAAACCATCATTATGCATACTCTTCAATATCTGTTAGGGGGGACTGAGCACATTTGGGTCTGCCCGGAGTGCAATGGCATCAGTTTAGTAATCAATATCCTATAGCACCTTGGCCAGTCAGATGTCCTCTCAGTTCTTGGAACTCCATATTGAGACACATAAAATTCATGAATTAACTGCTCAAATGAAAAACAGACAGTGACTAACTTAATTTGTGATGCATCTTTTCATTTGGCAGATGCATCTTTTCATTTGGCAGATGCATCTTTTCATTTGGCAGATGCATCTTTTCATTTGGCAGATGCATGTGCAAATTAAAATGTAGATTTCTTAGTGTCTTATCAACATTAGTATTGGTAATCACACATTAAAGAAAGCTGAATGTCTAACAGTGCTTTCATTTTGTTGACTTACAGAGTCCAGAATATATGGCATCTACAAGCTTGCTCGAAAGGGAGAGTCTGAACGACTCTTGGCTACTGGTATAGAGAATAGGTTGTTGCTCTGGCATGGTAGCAGTAAAACTAATTTACTGAGTATATTGAGTCGTGGGCTACTTGTGGCTCCACCTGAAGTCAAAGTTACTGGCTCGGCATATGGAAAGGTAGTTCATTAATAACCATTGATTTTTTTCACCAGAAAATATTCAGATAAAATTCAGGATGTTATGATAATGATGAGGATCGAGATTAGAAGTAGGTAACTTGTACAATAATAGCCAGTATATAAACAGATAATAAAATATGCGGAGGTCACAAAGAGGTCAAGGCACACAGATGTGTGATTTTACAGTAGAATGCTAAGTCTCCTATGGATTGCTAAACTGACTAATGTTGATGTGTTGAAAGAGGTCAAGACACACAGAAAACATGTCAATATAACAAAGACACAGTTATCATTTTTAGGATCATGTCATGAGAAAGGGATGTTTAAAACACATTGTGACAACCTGTATGGTCAATGGAAGACAGAACAGATGAAGACAGAGAGAGAAAATTTTGAAAAGTCTGACTTCAGGACACAGAAGAGTTTCAACATCTGAACTGACAGTCACCGGCAAGGACAGAAGTGTGTGGAAAGGCATGATCGCAGCATAGACAGCAAGTGGACTGGAGAGACAGCAAGTCGACTGGATAGACAGCAAGTGGGCTGGATAGACAGCAAGTGGGCTGGATAGACAGCAAGTGGGCTGGATAGACAGCATGTTGACTGGATAGACAGCAAGTGGGCTTGGATAGACAGCAAGTGGGCTGGATAGACAGCATGTCGACTGGATAGACAGCAAGTGGGCTGGATAGACAGCAAGTAGACTAGCTAGAACACACTATAATGCACTGGGATATACTAGGATACACTACAATACACTAGAATATACTTCGTGTTTGCAAATTAATTCAACACATTTTACCACTTTCAAAATTACTACAGGAAACCTCAAAGACACTTTATAGCTTGTGCACAGGCACTGAGATTTTCCTTTGTAGCTTGTGCACAAGCACTGAGATCTCCCTTTATAGTTTGTGCACTAGCACTGAGATCTCCCTTTATAGTTTGTGCACTAGCACTGAGATCTCCCTTTATAGTTTGTGCACTAGCACTGAGATCTCCCTTTATAGCTTGTGCAAAAGCACTGAGATCTCCCTTTATAGCATGTGCACTATCACTGAGATCTCCCTTTATAGTTTGTGCACTGGCACTGAGATCTCCCTTTATAGTTTGTGCACTAGCACTGAGATCTCCCTTTATAGTTTGTGCACTAGCACTGAGATCTCCCTTTATAGTTTGTGCACTAGCACTGAGATCTCCCTTTGTAGTTTGTGCACAAGCACTGAGATCTCCCTTTGTAGTTTGTGCACAAACACTGAGATCTTCCTTTGTATAGTCTGTCCATTAATTCGTGAGCACGTTTGAAATTGATTTTTTCGAAAACTACCTGTTGGATCTCAGTGATTTTTTGCAAGCAGCCTTAGAATATCCATGACGCTAGAGAAATATTTTTTTTCCAAGAAAATTTGATGTAGTTTGAAATATTTCTTCTTCAGGTTATATTAAAATCAACCTCACCGGATTGTACACAATAGTAACAGATCTACGGTACACAGACGCGTTCTTCTAAAAATACATTATGGTAACATAGAAATATCGTGAGTATACAATAATTTCACGAAATCCCGTGCACCTAACCCAGTCGACTTTGAAAGCGGAAAGCATATGACGTTATAATTGGGATACCATTGTATAGTTATAGGCGTATATCGCTATTTGTATGAAGCTATTGTATCATATTTGTTGGCTTATCAAAACTGACATTGATATCACATTCATAATGAGTCTGAAGTGCACATTTATAACAATGCAGAAGGTTACAGTTTTACTATACCAACACTTCCGTAGGGAATCTAAGAGAGGTCATCTATATTGCGATATTCATAACCCTGAGAAACGAGCGCAACTGGCGCTTGGTCTGAATAGAGAATCCTTTTCCGATGGATTAAACAGGACACAAAGTGCACTAATGTCAAGCAAGGACGGAAAAGAACAATTGACGACTTTGACATAGATGTCATAAGACGGGAGCTCTTGAAAATGTTTGTGACAAATCAACTTGTTACTCTCAGGAAACTGAAATTAAAACTGCAATCAGATTGCAGCATAGACATTTCTAAAAGTACTCTATGAAAAATTGTAAGAGCCGCGGGCTTCACCTTCAGAAAACTATAGGCGGCAGGAATATTATTTGTGAAAAGCCACATTTAATTGCTGCCCGAAGTAAATACCTGAGGCAGATCCGTGAGCGGCGGAGGCAAGGCTATGATATTGTATATTTGGACGAATCCTGGGTCAATGCTCACCACACCAATGCTAAAGAATGGCAATCAGTAGACGGTGAACAGAAAAGAAAATACCAAGCAGCAAAGGCCAGCGTATTATACTAACACATGCAGGAAGTAGTGAAGAAGGTCTTGTCCATGACGCTGAACTTATTTTCCAATCAAAAGTACCGACGGTAGGGACTACCACACAGAAATGAATGGACATATTTTCAGGCACTGGATGGAGAAAGATCTACTTCCAATTCTAAACAGACCATCATGCTTGGTAATGGATAATGCATCCTATCACAACGCAGTATCAGCGGAAGACAAAGTACCAACTGCATCAAATACAAAAGATCAAATTAGGACTTGGCTTACTAAGGAAAATGTCACCTTCGATGATACATATTTGAAACCCGAGTTGTTGCACCTGGTGAGGATGACAAATAAGACAAAGGTGTTTCATATTGACAAAATCATTGCGGAATACGGCCACACGTCTTTGCGACTACTTCCATATCATGCTCACCTCAATCCGATAGAGCTTGTCTGGGCTAAAGTAAAAGGGCAAGTTGCCGAACAGAACAGGACGTTTAAATGTGTGATGTTGAAGTTCTGACACGTGAGTCCTTCTCAATGATAGATATGCAGTTCTGGAAGAAGTGTGTTGAACATGTGCTCCGAGAGGAAGACGAGTACTGGCACCGAGATGGATTACAATTTGTCCAGCCAGTAACAATTATCAACTTCATGGAATCGTCAGATTCGGGATGATACAAATCATATTTTGATTACAGACTGAGAAATAGCAACGATACATTTCCATATCCAAATGCGTCTACCATCATACAATTTGTGGTGAAGTTAAGACACCCTGGGGTCTAATGGTGACCGAAGGGAGGACTAACTGTTGCATATTGTATCCAAGTTCACGATTGCACATAAAGGGCAACACACTTAATTACTTGACCTATCAAGTTAATATGGAGATACACCTATGAATAGAATTGACATGGACAAATTCTAGGATACTGTAAAATCTAAAATTTGAGCCCCGTATTTGCAATTGTCATAAAAGATCAAAGGAATTCGCCGATGTGCAAAATCGGTAGCATCTATGGACTACTGGTTAGCTTTATTTTAGCGTCATGGATATTCTAAGGCTGCATGCAAAAATCACTGAGATCCAACAGGTAGTTTTCAGAAAATCAATTTCAAACGTGCTCACGAATTAATGGACAGACTATAGTTTGTGCACTAGCATTGAGATCTCCCTTTGTAGTTTGTGCACAAGCACCGAGATCTCCCTTTGTAGTTTGTGCACACGCACTGAGATCTCCCTTTAATAGTTTGTGCTCTAGCACTGAGATCTCCCTTTGTAGTTTGTGCTCTAGCACTGAGATCTCCCTTTAATAGTTTGTGCTCTAGCACTGAGATCTCCCTTTAATAGTTTGTGCTCTAGCACTGAGATCTACCTTTAATAGTTTGTGCTCTAGCACTGAGATCTCCCTTTAATAGTTTGTGCACAAGAACTGAGATCTCCATTTATAGTTTGTGCACTAGCACTGAGATCTCCCATTGTAAGAAAGAGATAGTGTTATAGTCTGGGTCGTTGTATGGTAGAATTGGGTTCGGTAATATTATTACTGTTGTTGTAGTTCCAATCTGGCTAGTTTTCATGAGATGTAGATTTCTACCATGTTGGTTTCTTTATTGGTCAGGATGGCCGTTTCTGGAAGACAGTTGATCTTCCTTGTTGTCTCATTGTCCATTAGTAGTTCATGTTGTCCGTGGTTGGTTAAAGCTTCCACAATATTTGGAGTCCATTAGTTCATGTGGTCCTTGATCAGTTATGACTTCTACAATATTCAGAGTCTGTTAATCCATGTTGTTTACAGTTATGTAGTTCCTTTCTTCATTATGTGGGTTTCCACATTCCTATACAGATGACATTCTAATTATAATGTAACGAACGACACAGGACTGTTACAACATAGTGAATGACTATCGTTTAGTTCCATTGATCCAATCTTTATTGATGTAATATGGGCACAGACATAAAACATGTCTTATCAGTCATGGTGCCTATGTTCTCTCTCTTCTGTTTACTACCGTTTCTCAAAATCGTCACTCCCTAGCTACACAAAAACGTCATTGTCTCGTAGTTATGTGTTGCACTTCTACTTAGAGAGTGCAACACAGTCTCAACTATATAATATCTAATTATACTACACTAACTATCTGGCTAACTGTCCATTCCTCCGCTGCCACCTGGGGGCTATCCACTACAATAGGATCACACATGATTAGTTACCAAAGTGCATTAATGAAAGGTCATATCAATCAATTACTAGAATATCATTCATGAAACTATTGATCATGTTGCTGTTATTGTGTCACTAGTATCTGCTTCAAATCAGTCATTTTTGTGTTAATACTGGATTGTCAATTGTGTTTTTCTTAGGGAATCTACTTCTCTGATGTTTTTCAATTCAGTAACTCTACATAGACTCAACACAAACCAAAATAATGCTGCTGTGTGAGGTAAGAGCTTAGTTTCTAGATCAACAAATAACATGATGAACATATACATAATTGAAGGAAAGAATATACAGCAATGTCAACCTGCCAGGCATGTCATAAGAGGTGAATAAGGAGGGCAGGCCGTGGGGCTGACTACCTTACCCAGTAGAAAAATTAAGCCAACATCTTCAACAAACATGGAAAGTACAAATATAAGAAAAGATATAAGTGGAGAAAGAACTACAGAAGAGACGCTGACGATGGATAGGACATATGTTGAGAAGTCCGACCGGAAGTATTACAAGACAGGCACTGTTTTGGAACCCACAGGGAAAGAGGAGTAGTGGAAGGCCTAGACAGACCTGGAGAAGAGAGCTGGAGGCTGATATTAAAAGGATAGGTAAAACATGGAAAGAATTGGAAGGAATGGCAAGAGATAGGAAGAGCTGGAAGAAGTTTGTTGAAGACATGTGCTCAGTTGGGAGGTGAAGAAGAAGAAATGGAAAGAATTGGAAGGAATGGCAAGAGATAGGAAGAGCTGGAAGAAGTTTGTTGAAGACCTGTGCTCAGTTGGGAGGTGAAGAAGAAGAAATGGAAAGAATTGGAAGGAATGGCAAGAGATAGGAAGAGCTGGAAGAAGTTTGTTGAAGACCTGTGCTCAGTTGGGAGGTGAAGAAGAAGAAATGGAAAGAATTGGAAGGGTTGGCAAGAGAGAGAAAGTTTGTTGAAAACCTGTGCTGCCTTTGGGAGTTGAAAGGTGAAGATTAAGATCAAATCAATGATGAACATATACATAACAGCATAATGTGAGCATCTGTAGCTTAAGCTTTGTGGAGCTCGATCACAACCCAAGCATACCTGGTTCAAACTCCATGGTGGCAGTTTGGAAGCAAATTAGTTCCCTTGGATTTTAACGAACGATAAAAATAGACCTCACCGTTCAGAAAACAATGGCAAACTACTGAACATATAAGTGGTGCCTAGAAAATTTACCTCTAGTTTACTGTGGTTGATGGCTACATAAAAAGGGCTTAAAAGCTGAAGGATTGACTTCATTGCACCGGGTTTACCCCATACGGCTCGGTCCCTCTCCGCAGAAATGGCACGCCACCTGCCAAGAGTACTGCACAAAGAACGAACTCCGTAGCTCCAGCAACAATCCTAGGGGTCTCTGGAAAACTGCACTCGTGAACAGAATGGCGCGGTCCGGACTCTGATGGCTACATCCTGTAACAAATATGCCACGATTTTCATTCCCGATATAAAAATCAGGTAAATGATGAACTGAAGATATTAGATTCACTTTGCATCAATGAATATACCATCTGACTGATTGATTGACTGACTGATTAAGTGATATTTCAATAATGAAGATTGACTGCAATGATTCTCTAACACTTCTAATTTAGACTTCTCTGGGAAAAAAATAAATGTCAACATTTGAATTGATAGTTAGTACTTAAGGCATAGTCCCAGGATGCAGAGGCAGACCAAGAAGAAGATTGCTATAAGACATTAAAGAAACCATGAATATGACAATCGACGAAGTAGGTGTACTGGCTAGAGACAGAGTGAATTTCAGATGCCCTGCAAAGAGAGCAACGTCCTATAAAGGATATGCACCTTGATGATGACTTAAGGCAGATATTTGTGGAAATACTTGGTTGCTACACAAGTCAGCATGGCACAGGATAATAATGATTAATTTGTTATAAATCTTTATTAAGAAGATTAGTTTCAACTCAAAGTAATTGTGCTGAACCTTTTTCATATGATGAGGTCAATTGAATACCATGTTAAAGTCCATGTTTTTATTAATCAGCAAACATTGAAGAATATTTAATTGAGCATCAGCACAAATGGTTGAAGTATATTTAATTGGGCATCGCTAACGTGTTGAAGAATATTGAATTGGGCATCGCACACGCCATGGTTGAAAATATTTAATTGGTCAAACGCTACCATGGCTGAAGAATATTTATTAATCACAATGGTTGAAGAATATTTAATTGGGCATCGCACTGATGGGAAGAATATTAATTCTCGCAACGATGGTTGAAATATTTAATTGGCATCGCACAGATGGATTAAAGAATATTTAATGGCATCGTCACTGACAGGTTGAAGAATATTTAATTGAGAATTGGACACGATGGTTGAAGAATATTTAATTGAGCATCGGGACGATGGTTGAAGATAATTTAATAGCATGCCTTGTTGAAGAATATTAATTGCATGCATGATGAGTTGAAGAATATTTAATTGCAGAAAACATGGTTGAAGAATATTTAATTGGCACGCAACTGGTTGAAGAATATTTAATTGGGCATTCACAGATGGCTTGAAATATTTATTGAGAATTGCTACGATGGTTGAAGAATATTTAATTGAGCATCGGTACAGATGGTTGAAGATAATTTAATTGAGCATGTTGCACGATGGTTGAAGATAATTTATTTGAAATCGTCACTATGGTAAAATAATGAACATAAAATTGTTGCATTTCAGTGAGCGGTGATGAAATCAGAGAAATGTCTGGTCAACCTACAGTAACAAATGTAACAAGAAAGATAAAATGCAGATATTTCGATACTCAGAGAAGAAATTATCAAAGATTCACAAAGAGAATTGATTTGGGAAGCAAAGGTTTTAAAAAAGGAGACCATAGAGAAGACCTGAAACAAACTTTATTGAGAGAGGCAAGAAATATCATTCTTAATTCCATAGAAGAGATTAAATGAGTTGTCCAGGATAGAGCAGTATGAAGAAATTGCTTCAGGTCCATTAACGATAAGTGCGTAGACGATATAATGAAAAGATCAAAATCTAAATCTATGTATTCTTCTAACATTGTCCCAAATTGAATAGGTTGCACTGAAATTGTAATAAGTCAGACAAAATAGGAATACTGAAAGCCAAGTTGGTGTAACTTTTCAGGAGCAATGAATGCAAAACTTATCATTCTCACTCATAAATCAAGAATGATTGAGTCTCTCCTCAGTCTCTCTGCTCTCTTATTCCTTTCTTCCCAACTGAACATAGTGCAAATTTTACTTGATATTAATATGTTTTTAAAAATTCAGTATTTCAACTAGAACACAACGCTAAATTGTTACTGAAATTTGTCAGTTTCATGAAAGTTTCTGAAGGTGCATCTGCTTGAAGGTAGCCTGCCATTGTTTTCTTCTGCTGTCAGGGAAAATACACTAGTGATGGCTAATGCATCTTTATTAGCTATAAATAGGCAAATATCAAATGTAAACGATCATTTAATTCCAGATTTTATTGTCAGCATTGAGATAATATTATAACTATAAAATTTGTCTTCTGTTTCTTGTAAATCTGTTATTTTATTGTCAGCATTGAGATAATACAGGTGTATCAAGAAATTGCAGCCATGACAAATCGAAATTGCCAGATAACCTAACTAGTTGTTTTTATTTACTATTTAAACCGGTTCGACTAGCTGGCTACATCACATTTGTTCATCGCTTTTCGACTAAATACACACCATCACACACTCGACCTATACTCGCATAACTGGAACCCCTCATTTCCATACAATATGCAGATTACTCCATTCTGGCTGCTTAAGTTGAACACCTGTATTATAATATAATAATTTTTCTGTTCTTTTCTTGTAATCTTTATTTTTATTCATTTACCAGGAGCAGGATTTCCAACATTTGAGCTATACCAGGTAATATGTGGTCAGTGATCCAGCAACAGGTGTGTCACGATATCTGGTCCAACATTTTAAGTAGAAAATATCAACATATAATACAACAAGTAATGACCATTGATTTAATATAGTATATATTACTATAGGTACTAAGACAAAGTGTTTCAGTCAGGATGGAATAGAAGTTGTCTGTAAAGAGTACCTGGTACATTAGAAAGATTTCAATATATTATATTATTGTAATAGCAATGTTTGCTTGGGAAAGATGGGAAAGGGAATCAAAAGTGATCAAGATGGTCATGTTAAAAAGGTTGTGGGTTCAATTGATCAAGACATTGATTCAAGTGCTGTTCATGAGATTCTAGGACTGTTGCAGGAGCTACAGAGTTTATGCTTTGTGCACATTCTCATCATGTTGCATGCCTTCTGCCAGAGATAGCAGCATGAAACCTTCCTGAGTTATTCTAGGCTTTCTAAACACTTTACAATTATTTATTTTCATTGTTTAAACTGATGATCTTACTATGCTATGGTAAAAGCTTGGGAATACCTTTAATTCTCCAGCACACTCAGAAATGGGAGTAAAGTGTTGACAGTTCTTATATTGTTATTGTCCCCATGTTGTGTGCAGATATAGTTACTATCTTCTGATCAACATATATCTTTGACTCTTCATATTTTTCTCCTTCATATAATCTATATTTACTAATCATTTCATTGATTTCTAATAATTACTTATAACTGATCTATGACTTATATATGTATTGAACACCTGCTGAGTTTATTGATTGTTTTTATAATATTCAGACTATTCTACTTGTCTCTATTTATGTTGCAATATATTTCAGATAATATTGTTTGTTTTTACATCATATTTGTGAAGTCCATAATTTTTGTATTTGCCTTGTCTATATTTAAAAGATTTTTTTAAGAGTTTTATGAATGTGGTTGCTGGTTAGTTGAACTTTCCCTGGTTGCTGTTATTAACTTTCCCGTATGCTAGATAGAACTTTCCAATGTGCTTTTATTGAACTGTTGCTTTTTAATCAAAAGAAAATTTGTATATTTACTAAATATCAGATAGAGACTAAAAATATCAAAATACCTAAAAACCTGCACAATGGTTAAAATTAAGAAGATTAGTTTCAACTCAGTAAATTGTGCTGAACCCTTTTTCATATGATGTGGTCAATTGGGGAATACCATGTTATGTCCATGTTTTTGATTGACCATCAGCACACGATGGTTGAAGAATATTTAATTGAGCATCAGCACACAATGGTTGAAGTATATTTAATTGGGCATCGGCACACGATGGTTGAAGAATATTTAATTGGGCATCGGCACACGATGGTTGAAGAATATTTAATTGGGCATCGGCACACGATGGTTGAAGAATATTTAATTGGGCATCGGCACACGATGGTTGAAGAATATTTAATTGGGCATCGCACAATGGCTTGAAGAATATTTAATTGGGCATCGCACACGATGGTTGAAGAATATTTAATTGGGCATCGCAATACGATGGTTGAAGAATATTTAATTGAGAATTGGCACACGATGGTTGAAGAATATTTAATTGAGCATCGCACAGATGGTTGAAGATAATTTAATTGAGCATCGCACACGTATGGTTGAAGAATATTTAATTGGGCATCGGCACACGATGGTTGAAGAATATTTAATTGGGCATCGGCACACGATGGTTGAAGAATATTTAATTGGGCATCGGCACACGATGGTTGAAGAATATTTAATTGGGCATCGGCACACGATGGTTGAAAAATATTTAATTGAGAATTGGCACACGATGGTTGAAGAATATTTAATTGAGCATCGGTACACGATGGTTGAAGATAATTTAATTGAGCATCGGCAGACGATGGTTGAAGATAATTTATTTGAGAATCGGTACACTATGGGTAAAGAATAATGAACATAAAATGGAGCGCATTCAGGAGCGGTGATGAAATCAGAGAAATGTCTGGTCAACCACTAGTAACAAATGTAACAAGAAAGATAAAAATGGAGATATGTTGCGCATACTCAGAGAAGAAATTATCAAAGATTCACAAAGTAGAATTGATTTGGGAAGCAAAGGTTTAAAAAAGGAGACCATAGAGAAGACCTGAAACAAACTTTATTGAGAGAGGCAAGAAATATCATTCTTAATTCCATAGAAGAGATTAAATGAGTTGTCCAGGATAGAGCAGTATGAAGAAATTGCTTGCAGGTCCTATCTAACGATAACGTGCGAGAAGTATATAATAGAAAAGACTCAAAATCTAAATTCTATGTATTCTTTCTAACATTACTTTCCCAAAATTGAATAGGTGGCACTAGGAAATGTACATAACGTCAGACAAAATAGGAATACTGAGAAGCCAAGTTGGTGTAACTCTGTTGTGGCAGAGCAATGAAAATGCAAAAACTTCATCATTCATCCTACTTCAGGTAAATACAAAAGAATGATTGAGTCTCTCCTCAGTCTCTCTCGCTCTCTTATTCCTTTCCTTCCCAACTGAACATAGGGCTGCAAATTTTACTTGATATTAATATGTTTTTTTTAAAATTCAGTATTTCCACTAGAACACAACGCTGAAATTGTTACTGAAATTCTGTCAGTTTTTTCATGAAAGTTTCTGAAGGTGCATCTGCTTGGAAGGTAGCCTGCCATTGTTTTCCTTTCTGCTGTGCAGGGAAAATAACACTAGTGATGGCTAATGCATCTTTATTAGGGATAAGTAAATAGGCAAATATCAAATGTAAACGATCATTTACTTCCGTATTTTATTGTCAGCATTGAGATAATATTATAATATAATAATTTTGTCTTCTGTTTCCTTGTAAATCTGTTATTTTTATTGTCAGCATTGAGATAATACAGGGTGTTCAAGATAATTGCAGCCCATTGACAAATCGAAAGTTGCCAGATAACCTATCGTGTTGTGTTTATTTACTATTTAAACCGGTTCTGACTAGCTTGTCCTACATCACATTTGTTCATCGCCCTTCCCGCACTACAATTACACACCATCACACAACCTTGACCTATACTACGCCATAACTGAACCTTCTCATTTCCATACATATATGCCAGATTAGCTCCATTCATAGGCTGCTTTTTAAGTTGAACACCCTGTATTATAATATAATAACTTTGTCTTCTGTTTCTTTTCTTGTAAATCTCTTATTTTTATTCATTTACCAGGAGCAGGATTTCCCCAACATTTGGAGCTATACCAGGCTACACAGTATGTGGTCAGTGATCCAGCGCAGGTGTGTCATATATCTGGTCCACTATTTTTAAGTAGCAATATATCAACATATAATACAACAAGTAATGACCATTGATTTAATATAGTATATATTACTATAGGTACTGCAAGACAAGAGTGTTTCAGTCAGGATGGGATGAGAGTGTTGGTCTGTAAAGAGCATGCTACATTAGAAAGATTTACAATATATTATATCTATTGTAATAGCAAATGTTTTGCTTGGGAAAGGATGGGAGGGGGAAGGAATCATGGCAAAGTGATCAAGATGGTCATGCTTAAAAGGTTGTGGGTTCAATTGGATCAAGACACTTGATTCACAAGTGCTTTTTTCATGAGATTCCTAGGACTGTTGCAGGAGCTACAGAGTTTATGCTTTGTGCAATATTCTCATCATGTTGCATGCCCCTTCTGCTCAGAGATAGCAAGCCATATGAGGAAACCCGGTGCCATGAAGTTATTCCTAGGCTTTCTAAACACTTTACAAAATTATTTTTTCATTGTTTAAACTGATGATCTACACATGCATGGCAACAGCTTTGGGCAAGAGGCCTTAATTCCTCCAGCACACTCTCAGAAATGGGAGTAAAGGGCTGTAGTGACAGTTCTTTAATATTGTTTATTGTCCCCATGTTGTTGTGCAGATATATTTACTATCTTCTGTATCAACATATATCTTTGACTTTCTTCAATATTGTTGGCTTTCTCCTTCATATATTATCTATATTTACCTAATCATTTCATTGATTACTAATAATTACTTATAACTGATCTATGACTATATATATGTATTTGTGAACACCTGGCTGGAGTTTATTGATTGTTTTTATAACTATTCAGACTATTCTACTTTTGTCTCTATTTATTGTTGCAATATATTTCAGATAATATTGTTGGGTGTTTTTTTTACATCAATTATTTGTGAAGTCCATAATTTGTTTTATTTGCCTTGTCTTATATTTAAAAGATTTTTTTTTTAAAAGAGTTTTATTGAACTTTCGTGTGTTTTAGTTGAATCGTGTTGCTGTTAGTTGAACTTTCGGGTTGTTTAGTGAACTTTCGTTTGCTGTTTATTGAACTTTCGGTGGTTGCTGTTTATAATCCGAACAAGATAATTTGTCATATTTACGTAAATAATCAGATATTTGAGACTAAATTACTGCATTACTACAAGCATGACGCTGCTACAAATATAGATAAATGAGAGGATAAATGTGTATATAAATGTGTATATTTTTCTTTCCACGCATTAATTTGTGTGTGTGTGCAAGGTGGTCCAATCATTAATTCTTGCATACATATGTGGTCCATTCATTTATCCATTCATGCATGTACTATGTGGTGTGTACTGTGTGGTGTTAGTGTAGTGTGAGAGGGACGGAGTGAGATAGATAAAACTTCATTATTACATCACAAATATGCATATCTACATATCGATAAAGCAGTGAAAAGGCATATAAGTACTGTTGAATATAACATTTTACAAAAGAGTCCTCATTATGCCATGGACAGAGAAGTAAGTAAATAGATTTATACAGAGCAAGCTCAAAATTAAATAATATTGGATCATACTACAAATGAGAATTTAAAAAATGGAAGTATTTTGAACACAAAGAATGACATGAGAGAATAGAGTAGATAATTATGAAAGGTTAGAGAGCCGCTGTATCGTAGTTGTTAGTGAACTCACTTCTCAATGCTGGTGGTCTGGGTTCAGCTCCTGCAATGCGCGTGGAATTTTCCCGACCGAAACGGTCTCGGTCGACCCAGCCTCAACTGGGTACTAGACATGCTCTGGGAAAGTAAAGACGGCCGGCGTGATGCTGACCACATCACTCATCTTGTGCCGACAGTCAATGAAAAATACAGGCTTAACACTGTATTGACCTATATACCACAAGGTATGAAAGGGTTCCTTTACCTTTTTTTCTAATTATGAAAGGAGGCATTCTAACAATGAGGACAAGAGAACAACAATAATGAAGATAGAATTATGATAGGAGAGATGATTTGAACGATAGAGGGACAATAAGTTCTGATGGATCGATATGGTGGCAAAGTTCTGCTCAAGACACGCTACTAGGTAATAACATATCCAGACTTGAGAAAACTGCACTAAAATCATATACCAAGAAAAAATACCAATTTTGAGTTCCTCTCTGAATCTACTATCTCACAGGTCTCACAAGGGAAGCAAAGAATAGTACCACTGCAATTTACAAGGCATGTCGTAAGAGGGGACTGCGGTAGAGGACTAGGGAAGCTGCCCTGGTAAATAAAAAGCGTTGCATAAATCGGATATGCTGGCCTACTTGTAGGCGTATAACTGGCAAAATGCATAATTGCTCTTAGGTTCAGATCACATACAGATCACAAAGAGTGGTTTAACAAGTTGTCGATATAGAGCAGCATTTCCCAAAGTGGGCGGTACCACCACCCCAGTGGATGCTGAAGCATTCTTGGGGGTGATAATGGTTTCAGAAGAATTTTGGGGGTGTTCAGGAGATTAGGAGTCAGCGCTTATTAAAGAAGAAATTAAAAATAAATATTTTTAATTAATTATTTTCGTGATTTTGCAATTGAATAATCATTTAAATTGTGAATTCTGAATTTAAATTATCTTATGCCCGTCTTACGCAATCCATTTTTTCATCAATTTTCTATTTCATGCATATAATCATTTGAAAATTGACCATGTATGACAGAAATATATATCAATTTTCTATGTCAAAGTGAAAATAGAGCTGTATATATGAGGGAGGGGGGCGTTGGCAAACTGTTATAATGTGGAAGGGGCGTTACAAAGTTTATGTTGTGTAAAGTGGGAAGTGGGCCGAAAACGTTTGGGAATCTATGATATAGAACGTTGGAAGAAGAAGAAAACATTCAGAATAATAGATTTGATGTAAGTTTAGGTCTACTGTGTTGTTGATGATTGCCATGAAATACAACATTGTTTTATGTAGTAATTCATTGATTGATTGATTGATTGGTATTTTTTCATAATGGCACTTTAGTAAATAACCATGTGCACTCTCTCATCTTCTTCTAACACAGAATGATCTCAGTTGCTGTGCACAAACTCTGTTGCATCTGCAAGAGTCTCAGATGTTATTTTTAAGATGGTGAAAATTTGTCGCAATTTAATTTTTTCAATAATTTTAATTGTCTTTTTTTTTTACCCTGATGTGGCCTAATAACAAGTTTAAGATATATAATATCGTTTGTTATCTTTTACTGTCTTCTTCTTCTTTGCGTTTGTTATTTACGACCAATTTTAATCACACTTTGTGATGCTTGATCTTTGCCAAGAACATGTATACATTGCACATTGGTTTGGTATGCCCCTAAACGCATAGACTTCTACATGTTTAGGACATGTGCATCCGATTTCAGCTAAATTTTTTACTGTCTTATATTTTGTAAGTTATTTTTTCTTATCTAATATTTAGCATTTTATTGAATTGAGCAAATGTGATTTCTGTACTATCATTTACAAACATCATTTCTACAATGACTATTATTACTGTTCTATTGATAAGCAATATGTTCCAATCATTTCATTTTTAGATGTGAATAAATGTTTGTTATTGATAAAGCAGTTTTGATTTCATATTCTTATACAAGATCACAAGACTAAAGTCATGCATATTTCTAGTGGCAATGTATCGGTGCGAATCAGGGTCATTTAACAAGACAGTAGAAAAATGTGTTTTTGAATAGGAGTGTTACAGACCAGTCCTCCGTATGTCATGGACACAGAAGAGAACAAATAGATATATCTAGAATGAACTCAAAATCAAAGAAAACTGGCTGATGCTACAAATTAAAATGAGAAGATTGAAGTATTTTTCACATATAAAGAAAAACAAAAGGTTGGAAAAGACCATCATGGAAGGAAGCATCCCAGCAAAGAGGAGAAGTGGAAGACCAAAGAGAAGATCGATTCATGAAGTAACTGATGATTTCAGCATGATGGCTGTGGAGGCTGGACATCTGGTCTACAAGAGAGAGAAATTTTAGGGGTTGTTAGAGTGGCAAAATTATGTTCTGAACAAGCTATGTTATGGTGATTTATGCAACATTATATATTTATATATATATATATATATCAGCTTTATAATTATAACAATCTAAATTATTGATACCAAAAAATTGTAGCTATTTTTTGTTTGATCACTATTGTCTACATATTTTTAGAAATAAATAAGTTTGATGAAACTGAACTTCTCATGTATTTCTTTGTTACAAATGGAGCAGGGTGGTGGGGGGAAGCTTGTTGCATTTCACTGTTTAGATCTTGTGTTTGTGTTTCAATGTTTGTTACAAATGGTGGAGCGGGGTGGTGGGGAAGCTTGTTGCATTTCACTGCTTAGATCTCATGTTTCAATGTTTGTTACAAATGTAGCGAGTGGCTGAATAGGTAAACCCAGTGTGTTTTGTTGATGAAATGTCCTGTGTTTGACCACTGTAGGAGTCTCAAAGTTACTTCCTGAAGAAAACCTAATGACCAACACTGGTGCCATAGCCTCAGACAGAAATAACCAAGCCAGCACATGGTGCCATAGCCTCAGACAGAAATAACCAGACCAGCACATGTGGTGCCATGCCTAGACAGAAATAACCAGCCAGCACATGATGCCACTCAGACAGAAATAAAACAGCAGCACATGTGGTGCCATAGCCCAGACAGAAATAAACCAGCCAGCACATGTGGTGCCAAGCCTCAGCAAATAACCATGACCAGCATGGATGTCACCTCAGACAGAAAAAACCAGACAGCACATGGTGCCTAGCCTCAGACAGAAATAACCAATGACCAGACAGTGGTGCCAGCTCAGACAGAAATAACCAAGCCACACATGGGTCCCCTCAGACAGAAATAAAACCAAGCCAGCACATGTGCCATACTGACAGAAATAAAACCAGACCAGCACATTGATCCACTCAGACAGAAATAAACCAATGCCAGCACATGTGGTGCTAGCTCAACAGAAATAAACCAGCCAGCAATGTGCCATAGCCTCAGACGAAATAACAATGACCAGCACAGGTGCCAAGCCTCGACAGAAATAACCATGACAGTACATGGATGTACCTCAGACAGAAATAACCAAGCCAGTAATGGTGCCAAGCCTCAGACAGAAATAACCAGCAACATGTATGCCATAGCTCAGACAGAAATAAACCAATGACCATCACATGGATGCCATACCTCAGACAGAAATAAACCAATGACCATCACATGAGATGCCATAGCCTCAGACAGAAATAAAACCAATGACCAGCACATTGACCAACCTCAGACAGAAATAAACAATGCCAGCATGGTGCCAATCAGACAGAAATAAACCAATGCAGCACATGGTGCCAACCTCAGACAGAAATAAACCAATGACCAGCACATGTGGTGCCATACCCTCAGACAGAAATAAAACCAATGACCAGCACATGTGATGCCATACCCTCAGACAGAAATAAAACTAATGACCAGCACATGAGATGCCATACCCTCAGACAGAAATAAAACCAATGACCAGCACATGAGATGCCATACCCTCAGACAGAAATAAAACCAATGACCATCACATGAGATGCCATAGCCTCAGACAAAGAGCTTTAATTTTTCTGCTCTTCAGAGTTCTCTAAATAAAGCACAGAAAAAATATTTTGTATGCTTTTATTTTGCAACCTTTTTTCAACTTTCTTTTTTCTAATCCTATTTTGTCTCAGACCATTAGGATAAAAAGAGATTTAAGTAACGACTTTTTATATGCGCTTCATAAATAGTGTTTGTCACTGCCTCTGTTATTTCTGTAGTCCCATTGTAATATCATGAGATATTCCCAGGAAAACAGTGTTTGATCCTTATTTTCCTTTGACCAACTACAAACGATGTAGAATGTGACCAACTTCATGTTGGCTGCCATTACTTGCAAGTGTTTCTATCATTTCTAATTGAAGCTGGGTTAACCTCAGTGCTGACAGCTATCAGAAAAAAAATTCACTCCAGCTAGGATTCAAACCAAGACTACCAACATAGAAAGCAAGTGTTCTAACCACTGTACTACTTGCTTTGTTTTCCTCATGCATTATCTAGCTAAATGCAGAACTTTGGTAGTAAGTCATTAGATGCACTGTACTTATTCAGTAATTAGATCACTGAGAAATGGTTGGATAAAATCCAGAAGGATCTTACCTAGATCTGAGAGCATAGCACTTATATGTGTAACCTAGATCTGAGAGCATAGAACTTACATGTGCATACCTACATCTGAGAACATAGAACTTACATGTGCATACCTACATATCTGAGAACATAGAAATTACATGTGCAATCTTCTGATAACTGACATCCATTGGGAGGGAGGAGGGCAACATGAAGGCTAATCTCGCAGTTAAGCAGCTGATAGAAGATAATGCAAGGGATGATGATGTGGTATATACTGATGGGTCGGTTCATCGTGGTGAGAAGTCCGGCTGGGGTTTCTTGGCTAATGCGCAAGGTAGGGTTGTTGCAGAGCGAAGTGGGGCATACAGGACAACTACTTCTAGTATGAGGATGGAGGTTGAGGCCGTTACTGCTGCCCTCCATTGGATCTCTGGGACTTCATTTACTGGGGCCGTTGTTGTATCTGACTTTCAGTCTGTGCTTCACAAGATCCAGAAGGGCAGGTTTCGGTCTGAGTGGATGTCGTCTATAGAAGTTTCTAACCTCCAGTGGATATACTGTCCTGGGCATGCGGGTGTTTACGGTAATGAGAGAGCGGCAGGCTTGCATCAACAGCATAGATTGTTGGGGAGTTGAAGATGGATAAGGGGATATTCTTCGGTCTCTTCGAGCCTCTCTGTTGGATGAGGACACTAAAATCGATGTCGAATCGATCAAGCGATTTAAGCAGTTTGGAGTTACCCATTGTTCAAGTCGAACTGGATGTCTGAGAGGCAGCGTGAGAGGTGTGTTTAATCAGCTAGCCACGGGAACCATCAATGCGCATACTCTTCGATATCTTTGGGGAGACAGAGCACCTATGGGTCTGCTCGGAGTGCAATGACGTCAGTTTAGTAACCAATAACCAATGACATCCATTGCTCAGTGATTCAGGACTAGGAAGCTCACCAGCTTTTAACAATTGAAAATACTCTAGCATGGTGCTGTCCAATTTTTGTGTGTACTGGAGTGCATCTGACTGATGGTGCCTGTGTGGCGAGGGTACCATGTGACGATTGCAGTAATAATATGAGCAATAATAATAGTAATAGGGTGATATTAATAGTAATATTAAAACATATTAATAACATATGACAACTTAATCCCAATTTAAAATTCTGATGTTTATTTTTTTAAATATTGTTTTACATTTAACATAATGGGAAATATGACAATACTGTATAGATGTTATAAGGTGAGGAAATGTTGGTATGCAACTGGAACAGGCTGCTTTTAATGTATATGGGAGTTATGTACTTATTTCGAGATACACACAGAGAGCCACACAGAAGAAGTATAACGAGTACAAAGCAAGAGGAAGACCACGCAAAGATGGAGCGACGGCATCAAGAAGAGCCTTACGAAAATGAATACCAGTTTACAAAGTGCCTTAAAACAGGCACACACAAGATCACTATGTCCCCCTCCCCAACACTTCTATAAAGAAGTAAATAGTGGAAGAGAACAAGCATACACAAGATCACTACGTTTCACCCCCAACACTTCTATAAAGAAGTAAATGGTGGAAGAGAGACAAGCATACACAAGATCACTACGTTTCACCCCAACACTTCTATAAAGAAGTAAATGGTGGAAGAGAAGAACAAGCACACACAAGATCACTACGTTTCACCCCAACACTTCTATAAAGAAGTAAATGGTGGAAGAGAAGAACAAGCACACACAAGATCACTACGTTTCACCCCCAACACTTCTATAAAGAAGTAAATGGTGGAAGAAAGAACAAGCACACACAAGATCACTACGTTTCACCCCCAACACTTCTATAAAGAAGTAAATGGTGGAAGAGAAGAAAACACACAACGGGGTCTACGTTTCAAACCCCAAATATTATAAACGTAAGGATTTGGTGGAGATAAGAAAACACACACAAGATCACTACGTTTCACCCCAACACTTCTAAAAAGAAGTAAATGGTGGAAGACAAGAACAAGCACACACAAGATCACTACGTTTCACCCCCAACACTTCTATAAAGAAGTCAATGGTGGAAGAGAAGAAGAAGAAGAAGAATACTTATTTCGTAGACGGGCGGTCTACAGCTTAAAATCCCTATTTGAAGTGGGAATTATATTCAACCGTAAAGGATCTCTGGTCGGCCCAGATATCAGCAAAACACTGACAAGTTTAGTTTAGTCGTCGGATCACCATCACTGCACGTCGAACAAATTAGTCCATAAGTGCTCCGATCTCTCCCTCAGTATGTCCATCAGAGTGTGGCGACTAACGACACCGGTTCTTTGTTGGTTTACAATTCTTCTTTGTCTGCCAGCATAGCGTTCTTGTCGAGCTACACCACACTTAACTTTGAGTTCTTGCAGTCTGGTTAGTGTTGTGGATTCACCGCTATTACGTGAATCATGTACACGCCCTCTCTCCCTTAAGGAATTTATAATATCAGCCTGGTCCATTGCTCGTCCGCTTTGGACAGCAGCCATACCTGCAAGCCTATCCGCACGTTCATTCCCCTTACACCTGCATGCCCTGGCACAAAAATAAAACTGATCTTTGTCAGCTTAGACCTCCCCAGCGACTCTATCCAATGCCTCCGAGCCCATCCTGTTTCAATCTTCCTGAGCATACTCATTGAGTCACTGAGAAAACATGCATGGATAAAAGTCTGTGATTCTAGCCAAATCATCGCTTTGGTAACCGCCATGATTTCCATAGTGAGACTGCTTGTAGTCACGGCAAAACCACCACTGTCTTCCTTCACAACATCACCTCCGACCTGAGCAGTGAAAGCCCACGAGCTCCGCACATGTCGAATCACCGAACCATCCGTATAAATGATTACATCATGCTCAGATGCGTTCTCAGAAATTAATGCCTGAACCTCTGCCTCCACAACAAGTGGGTTGTGTTGTCTGCATTCTTTATCAAGTTCGATGCATACAGAAAAGGATGTATCGATTCCTGTTGGCACTGGTATCCATTCTTCACCGGGATCAATGTCTTCAAGTGTACACACCTGTTCAATACAGTCCTCGGCCTGACCCATCCAAGATTTTCCTCTTTTTCCACTGACAAGTAAAGAAGCCAACCTGAAGTTGACCACATCATCAACCATGTGCCTGGCACCGTATTTTCCAATATACCACATGGCTTGAAAACTGGTTTCAAAGTATTTTCCATTACTTTTAATATCACAACACAGAAAAACTTTTAATATCACAACACAGAAAAACTTTTAATATCACAACACAGAAAAACTTTTAATATCACAACACAGAAAAAACTTTTAATATCACAACACAGAAAAAACTTTTAATATCACAACACAGAAAAAACTTTTAATATCACAACACAGAAAAACTTTTAATATCACAACACAGAAAAAAAAACGAACTTAAAAACCCAAAATTATATAACAAGAAACGACAAATATGATACAAGTAACTGGCAAATAGCAGAAGGCCATGGTAAAAGAGAGAAGAGACTCAGACAAATGATTGGATACATGATCGCCTTCGCCAGCTGGCCTGAAACATGATGATGATGTTTGTAGTGAAGTTACCAGAGAGATTCTGCGTGACGTTTTCAGCTGTTTCAGTGACGTCGTGTAGAGTATAAATACAAATTAACGCCCAAGGAACGGTCGAACGTTCTCCTGCCACTTCACATTATCGAGTGGAAGACTGAGAATCACCCAGTGATTCAACATCATCTGAAATTAAAACCAATAAAACGGGCAACATAAAACAACTTGAACGTTTCTGTCTAATAACACCAGTAATTTCATACATCAACAATGAGAGAAGTTATTAACATCCATCTTGGACAGTGCGGTGTACAAATTGGAAATGCTTGCTGGGAGCTGTTTTGTTTGGAGCACGGCATTCAACCAGATGGACAGATGCCATCAGACAAAACTATTGGAGGAGGAGATGATTCGTTTAACACATTCTTCAGTGAAACTGGCGCAGGGAAACATGTACCCAGAGCTGTATACGTGGACTTGGAACCAACGGTCATTGATGAAGTTCGGACAGGTACTTACAGACAATTGTTTCACCCCGAGCAACTGATTTCTGGTAAGTACCGTTTTCATTTTAGGTTAGGCCATTTTGCTTCAGTTTCATAAGTTCTAATGAATCTCCTCCTTCTTCTCGTTCGCTGATGTTCAATGTCTACACAATGAGTCTGGTTCTCTGGATGTATGTTGTTGTATTTGTTAGTTCGTCAATGCTTCCAAACAGCTTTATGTTGATGTCTGTCTCTGCTGGCCAGTGTTCTTTCCTCAGTTGATTCCTCAGGTGACAATCTTGCAGGATGTGTTCAGCTGTCTGTCCACAAGCACATGTGGGTGATGGTATTAGTTTTAGTTTAAGTGTCTGTTCATTCTGTACTAATGCGTCTATTGATTGTTAGCATTCAGTCCATCAATCTTGTGCCATCTCCCCGTCGAAAGTATGCTGTAATGGACTCTCCAACAAATTATGTCCCCTACCCTGACGGTGCACTTTGCCAGACTGTGACATATTCACCTCCCAACTTTATTTGTTTTCCTTTGCTCTCCTGCCTTCCATTTCAATGTGGTTTTCAACCGTGTTACTTCTCTAAAATATATCATTTGTTTTACTTCTATCTCTTTGATTGTTCTCTTATAACTTCTAATTTAAATTTGTTTTTTCCCGCAACACTCGTCCAATTCTTCTGTATATCCAATCTTATTTCACAAGCTTTAATTCTATTCTCCGTCGGTTTGTTCATTGTCCACGTTTACACTCAATTCAACAATGCCAATTTTTAATACAATATAGTGGACATTGTTAGTCTTATAATCTCAACATCGTGAATTTGACGTCTCCTGAGATCTAGGCGGACAAAATCAGCGCCTGAACACGCATGCATAAAGGGAAGGAACTGAGCTGATATGCTTGCTTGCATGACTACAGTAGAAAGTAGACTAAGAATGGACTAGGCTGATATTTCTTGCATGACTACAGTAGAAAGTAGACTAAGAATGGACTAGGCTGATATTATTTCATGACTACGGTAGAAAGTGGACTAAGAATGGACTAGGCTGATATTATTCATAACTACGTATGACTAAGAATGGATAGCTGATATTATTTAGACTACGGTAGAATGGACTGAATGGGCTGCTGATATTATTTCATGACTACGGTAGAAAGTAGACTAAGAATGACTAGCTGATATTTTTCATGACTAGGTAGAAAGTGGACTAAGAATGGACTAGGCTGATATTATTTCATGACTACGGTAGAAAGTGGACTAAGAATGGACTAGGCTGATATTATTTCATGACTACGGTAGAAAGTGGACTAAGAATGGACTAGGCTGATATTATTTCATGACTATAGTAAAGAGTGGACTAAGAATGGACTAGGCTGATATGCTTTCTGGCATGACTACGGTAGAGAGTGGACTAAGAATGTACTTGACTGATATTCTAAATTTCGTAAGAGAGATAGGGCGTGTAAACGATTCAAGGAATGATGGGTAATCTGCAACCCTAACCAAACTGCAAGAAAATGAAAACAACTCCAAAACAGTGAAAAATCACAGTCCGGTTTCTCAATGTTAGGTTTACATGGTCAACTGGCAAGAGCCCAACAGCTGCTGGATCATTGAAGAGGAACGAGAAAGAAGAAATAACCAAGAATGTAACGGTCATTTGATTGGAATGAATCCCGGCCATCTTGAAGCACAAGCATGCTGCATAAGATCATCAGGACAGAAAGCAGAGTGAGTCGAGCCTCTCAGGGTCCAACACAGAAAGCAGGTCGATGCCTTCAGTCCAACACAGAAAGTAGGTCGATGCCTTCAGTCCAACACAGAAATTTCAGGTCGAGTCGATCCAAGATAAAGTAGTCGATGACCAGATAAAGTAGTCGATACCAAGATAAAGTTGTCGATGACCAGAAAAGTTGTATGGAGTTCGGGGAGACACTATCATTCAACACAGAAAGCCTTCAGTCCCAACACATGAAAGCTTTGAGAGAAAGGTATACTTATTCAGTAATCGTGAGCGTCTGTAGTTCAAGCGGTAGTGAGCTTGGATCACGAACCCAAGCGTACCTGGTTCAAACCCCACGGTGGGCAAGTTTGGAAGCAGATTCGTTTCCGTGGGATTTTACAAAAGGTAAAAATAGACCTCACCGTTCAGAAAGCAATGGCAAACTACTAAACGTATAAGTGGTGCCTAGAAAATCAACGACTCATTTTACTGTGGTTGATGGCTACGTCCTTTAGGATATGCCACCGATTTTCATACTTATATCGTATGTCAACTCTTGGTGACATAACCTGTACCACCACACTGTACAAAAAGTACACGTCTTATAGCTAAATATGTTGTATAGCTGTATGAGTGAATGTCATCTGTCGGTGCTTCAAAGCGCCTGGGGCTTACGTTATCTTATGTCCACGTGTGCCATGAAGAGTTGTTGGGAGTGGTAGTGTTATATCATTGTTTCACTGTCAAAGAATCACGTATTTTATTACAGAGATCTCTAAGAGAATGTTCTTGTATGGTATTCTGTTGTATACAGCATTTTCATACCTACTTTGTATTACCAGAGCCAAACATGGACAATGAGCAAAGCGGTCACAAAAAATAACTACATGTGAATTGCGTTGCCTGCGAAAAGTTACAAGCAACACCAGAAAAGACAAGTCATCAACATCAGCATACGAAAGTTTGCACAGAACATTGCTTGAATTACATTGAGAAACAAAGAATGAAGTGGTTTGGTCACTTAATAAGAATGCATCCAAACTCCACAGTATACAGAGTCTTCTACAACAGAACATCGGGAAAGAAGGCAAGAGGAAGACCACGGAAAAGATGGTTAGATGGCGTAGCAGAATCCTGTGAAAGAGCAAAGATAACAATCACACAAGCCACCAGAACAGCAGCAAGAAAAAAAAATAAACAGAAAACCTAAGACGCTGGGTAACAACCCGGTAGCAGTTTGACGACAAAAGAAGAAGAAGATTCTGTTGTATGATATTCTGTCTGTATGATATTCTATCTGTATGATACTCTGTGTATCTGTATGATATTCTGCTGTATGTATGATATTATGTGTGTCTGTGTGATATTCTGATGTGAATCATTTTGTTGTTTTCCAGCTAAGGAAGATGCAGCCAACAACTATGCACGCGGACATTACACGGTCGGCAAGGAAATTGTTGATCTGGTTCTGGACAGGATCCGAAAACTAGCTGACCAATGTTCTGGTCTTCAAGGCTTCATGACATATCACAGTTTTGGGGGTGGAACTGGTTCCGGTTTCACATCCCTTTTGATGGAGCGCCTGTCAGTTGATTATGGCAAGAAATCAAAATTAGAACTGGCTGTGTATCCTTGTCCACAAATTAGTACAGCTGTTGTGGAACCATACAACTCAATTCTTGTTACTCATACGACACTTGAGCATGCAGATTGTGCTTTTTTAGTGGATAATGAAGCCTTGTACGATGTCTGCCGGCGAAATCTGGACATTGAACGTCCAACATACACAAATCTCAACCGTCTTATTGGTCAAATTATATCTTCCCTAACTGCCTCTCTTCGATTTGATGGTGCCGTTAATGTAGACCTTATAGAGTTTCAAACCAATTTAGTTCCTTATCCTCGGATTCATTTCCCTCTTGTTGTATTTGCTCCTGTAATATCTGCTGAGAAGGCGTACCATGAGCAAATAAATGTTAGTGAAATCACTAATTCGTGCTTCGAACCAGCTAACCAGATGGTTAAATGTGATCCTCGTCATGGCAAATACATGGCTTGCTGCCTACTGTATCGTGGGGATGTCGTTCCTAAAGATGTTAACGCTGCTATAGCCACAATCAAAACCAAACGCACCATACAGTTCGTAGACTGGTGCCCAACAGGGTTTAAAGTTGGCATCAACTATCAACCTCCAACAGTTGTCCCAGGTGGTGACTTGGCCAAGGTTCAGAGGTCAGTTTGTATGATGGCCAACACAACAGCTATCGCAGAAGCTTGGGCTCGCCTGGATCACAAATTTGATCTACTCTACGCTAAGAGAGCATTTGTTCATTGGTGAGTACCTTACTTGTGTGTGAGTAACTGAACATGCTAACTGCTTTTATATATCTTTAGCAGGGGCGGCTCGTCATTAGTGGTCAGTGGGGCCGGGCCACACCAACAATCATGTATAACTAATATATAACCTAATCCAAAATAATGATTTTTCCAAAACTTTTTGTCCGGCCCCACCAACAAAAGTAATCACGAGCCGCCACTGATATTTAGTATAATCTTTAGATTGTTTCTCCTCATGTTCTATATGTTTGTATTGTTCCTTATTAAAGCTATGTGTGGCGTACACATGATACGTAACTGTCAACATTTTGTATATACCTATCTTGATTTTATGCTGATCATAGAGCTCTGACATTATAATGGAAATGTATTTGGAAAACTTTAACTTAGAGGAACCATATAGAGTGCTTATCTAACATGTGATGTTCTTGACGCTTAGGGCAATAAGAGAAGAACGTAACCCTTCTCTCTCCGTGGCCGTCCTCTATATTGTGTTTCAGCTTATTTCTTCTATTTTATGCTTCGTTATCAGTTATCAGTTATATGAGGACTATCATCATAGCACTCCGGACATGTCCATATGTGCTCCGATCTCCGCCTCAGCAAACCTAGCAGCCTCCAGCGGCCCAACACGCCAATTCGATGGTGATTAATCAATCTCCTTGCATATTTAGTATGTCGTTCTTTTCGGGCCGCACCAATACTGACACCCATCTCTCTCAATCTGGTCAGTGAGTGGGGTTCTGTTCTCTTTAATGTGATTTTGAGTGTGCCACGTTTTCGTATACACTGTGTTGCACATCTCTGTGCCGTTTTCGTGACAGACTCCATGTGTAATACATGACTGATCCATCTACAGAGTTGACTTAAATCAGATCTGACGTTCTCTCTCTTCTCTCTTCTCTCTGACCATTGAAATCTGATACTATACTACAGTATAACTCCAGATGTGGCACTTTAAAGTGGGGTTTTTGTTTGTTTGTAAAATCTGAGTTACCCATGTGTGTACAAATATGTGTACAAATGTGTGTACAGATGTGTGTACAAATGTGTGTCATGTTGGAATATATACATACACTTCGGCTGGGATTTGGATGTGTCTGCCTACATAACGTGGGGGAGGAGGGGGCGCGAGACGTACTCACAACGAAATTCGCAAAGATCACAACGAGTGGTTAACATGATTGATAAGTACGAACTTAAACTAAACAATACCACCACTATTACAACCACTACTACTACTACCACTACTACTACTACTACTACTACTACTACTATCACTACTACTACTACTACTACTACTACACTGCTAATACAACAGCTACTACTATTACTAATACCACAATTACTACTAATCACTACTACTAACCACATTACTACTAATACCACAATTACTACTAATATCACAATTACTATACTAATATCACAATACTATACTACACACTTACTATATACTACCACTACGCCATACTACTACTACTACACTACGCCATACTACACTACTCACTACGCCTATACTACTACTACCATACGCCATACTACTACTAACCACTCGCCTATACTACATACCACGCCTACTACTACCACTACGCCCATACTCACTACCACTACCACTACGCCATACTACTACTACCACTACGCCATACTACTACTACTACCATCGCCCATACTACTACTACTACCACTACGCCATACTACTACACTACCACTACGCCATACTACTACTACTACCACTACGCCATACTACTACTACTACCACTACGCCTACTACTACTACTACACTACGCATACTACTACTACTACCACTACGCCTATCTACTACTACTACCACTACGCCTATACTACTACTACTACCACTACGCCCATACTACTACTCACTACCACTACGCCATACTCACTCTATCACTACGCCCATACTACTACTACTACACCACTACGCCATACTACTACTACTACCACTACGCCTATACTCCACTACCACCACTACGCCTATACTACTACTACCACTACGCCTATACTACTACTACTACCACTACGCCTATACTACTACTACTATAGTCTGTCCATTAATTCGTGAGCACGTTTGAAATTGATTTTCTCGAAAACTACCTGTTGGATCTCAGTGATTTTTGCAAGCAGCCTTAGAATATCCATGACGCTAGAGAAATATTTTTTCCAAGAAAATTTGATGTAGTTTGAAATATTTCTTCTTCAGGTTATATTAAAATCAACCTCACCGGATTGTACACAATAGTAACAGATCTACGGTACACAGACGCGTTGTTCTAAAAATATATTATGGTAACATTGAAATATCGTGAGTAAACAACAATTTCACGGGAATTCCCGTGCACCTAACCCAGTCGACTTTGAAAGCGGAAAGCATATGACGTTATAATTGGGATACCGTTGTATAGTTATAGGTGTATCTCGCTATTTGTATGAAGCTATTGTATCATATTTGTTGGCTTATCAAAACTGACATTGATATCACATTCATAATGAGTCTGAAGTGCACATTTATAACAATGCAGAAGGTTACAGTTTTACTATACCAACACTTCCGTAGGGAATCTAAGAGAGGTCATCTATATTGCGATATTCATAACCCTGAGAAACGAACGCAACTGGCGCTTGGTCTGAATAGAGAATCCTTTTCCCGATGGATTAAACATGACACAAAGTGCACTAATGTCAAGCAAGGAAGGAAAAGAACAATTGACGACTTTGACATAGATGTCATAAGACGGAGCTCTTGAAAATGTTTGCGACAAATCAACTTGTTACTCTCAGGAAACTGAAATTAAAACTGTAATCAGATTGCAGCATAAACATTTCTAAAAGTACTCTATGGAAAATTGTAAGAGCCGCCGGCTTCACCTTCAGAAAACTATAGGCGGCAGGAATATTATTTGTGAAAAGCCACATTTAATTGCTGCCCGAAGTAAATACCTGAGGTAGATCCGTGAGCGGCGGAGGCAAGGCTATGATATTGTATATTTGGACGAATCCTGGGTCAATGCTCACCACACCAATGCTAAAGAATGGCAATCAGTAGACGGTGAACAGAAAAGAAAAATACCAAGCAGCAAAGGCCAGCGTATTATACTAACACATGCAGGAAGCAGTGAAGAAGGTCTTGTCCATGACGCTGGACTTATTTTCCAATCAAAAGTACCGACGGTAGGGACTACCACACAGAAATGAATGGACATATTTTCAGGCACTGGATGGAGAAAGATCTACTTCCAATTCTAAACAGACCATCATGCTTGGTAATGGATAATGCATCCTATCACAACGCAGTATCAGCGGAAGACAAAGTACCAACTGCATCAAATACAAAAGATCAAATTAGGACTTGGCTTGCTAAGGAAAATGTCAGCTTCGATGATACATATTTGAAACCCGAGTTGTTGCACCTGGTGAGGATGACAAATAAGACAAAGGTGTTTCATATTGACAAAATCATTGCGGAATACGGCCACACGTCTTTGCGACTACCTCCATATCATGCTCACCTCAATCCGATAGAGCTTGTCTGGGCTAAAGTAAAAGGGCAAGTTGCCGAACAGAACGTTTAAAATGTGTGATGTTGAAGTTCTGACACGTGAGTCCCTCTCAATGATAGACATGCAGTTCTGGAAGAAGTGTGTTGAACATGTGCTCCGAGAGGAAGACGAGTACTGGCACCGAGATGGATTACAATTTGTCCAGCCAGTAACAATTATCAACCTCATGGAATCGTCAGATTCGGGATGATACAAATCATATTTTGATTACAGACTGAGAAATAGCAACGTATACATTTCCATATCCAAATGCGTCTACCATCATACAATTTGTGGTGAAGTTAAGACACCCTGGGGTCTAATGGTGACCGAAGGGAGGACTAACTGTTGCATATTGTATCCAAGTTCACGATTGCACATAAAGGGCAACACAATTAATTACTTGACCTATCAAGTTAATATGGAGATACACCTATGAATAGAATTGACATGGACAAATTCTAGGGATTACTGTAAAATCTAAAATTTGAGCCCCGTATTTGCAATTGTCATAAAAGATCAAAGGAATTCGCCGATTTGCAAAATCCGTAGCATCTATGAACTACTGGTTAGCTTTATTTTAGCGTCATGGATATTAAAGGCTGCATGCAAAAATCACTGAGATCCAACAGGTAGTTTTCGAGAAAATCAATTTCAAACGTGCTCACGAATTAATGGACAGACTATACTACTACTGCTAATACAACAACTACTACTACCACAATTACTACGCCTCTGCTACTATTACTACCACTACTACTGCTAATACAAATACTACTACTACTACCACTACAATTACTACCCCTCCTGTCTCTACTACAACTACTACTATTACAACTACTACTGCTACTATGCTACAACAACAACAACTACTACTACTCCACTACAACTCCAACCACTACCTGAATCACATGAAGAAGATCAAATATTTCATGACGCTGAATACCACTTAGTCTTGCATTAATCGTTGATTCGATTTTAACATTGATTGAGTAACCTCCCTTGTTTGTCTGTAGGTACGTTGGTGAGGGTATGGAGGAAGGTGAGTTCTCCGAAGCACGTGAGGATCTTGCTGCTCTGGAGAAAGACTATGAAGAAGTTGGTCTGGACTCTGTGGAAGGGGAAGGCGAAGAGGGAGGAGAGGAATAATATGAAACATGAATACCAGTAATGAATTTAAGGTCATCAGTCAACTTGCCAGATTTCAGTTTGACATTACTTTCCACTTTGAAAAAAAATATTCCAGAATGTTTACTTTTACGACTCAGTTGGTCATTTTAAAATATGCAATTTGGTCAGAGTTGCAAACTGGTAACTGTCATGCAATAGATTAGTAGTAAATTTACTATCAATTTGAACAAATTCTATTTCTGTTGAAACATTGAAAAAATGGTAGAGTCGTATAGAAATATTTACTAAAACTTACTTGAATTTTGAAAATATCTTTGAAATTAATTGAAACTGTATTATATGTTTCATCTTTAGTGAATCCAAGTTTAAGTTCTCAATCAGTCGACCAATCATTCATTCAATCAATCAATCTTTCTAAGTTAAGCTGCTGGTTGATTTATGTTTCCCATTCACTTTATACGCCTACCATTTTACAGTATGTTAAAACACAATAATTTGATCGGAAGCATATCTTGGTTGTTGTACAGTCGGTTGACTGATGGGCTTCTTAATTTGACAACATTCTAAAACTGTAAAATTCCACACAAAACTGAAAATGTGTTATATACTTGTACTGCAGCATGAACAGTTTACAATATCCTACTCACGTGATAAAACAAGTTAAAAATAAAGCTCATATTTCAAACGTGGTAACTGATGCAACATGTCTTGCAACCATCTTCTTCACAAACTTAAAGTTTAATTAATCACACTTTGATTATGGAAATATTTTACTCAACTTTTTCTTTCTAACACTAACAAATATTTGCTTGCAGATTTCACGCACATGTTCTCATTTCAAAATGGTGTATATAACTTCTCTGACATAACTAACAACACCATTAATAATATCTCTTACATCTACGACTTTCACTCATTTAATCACCATCCATGCACTACTACTATTCAGACAAATTTAACGTGCAAATAGCTTGTCAAGAATATCAGAGGTTCTCAACTGTAAAATGCATATTCGTTACAGTGATGATAAAAGAGAACGATTTCATAGAATGATTATCACACACAATCCCATCGTGATATGCAGTCAAGACCATCAAATGTTTTTCTATATCAATATAAGAGAATTAAACTGGAATATATGCGACAGTTACAAGTTGTATATATGTCACACACAAGTAATCATTGATAGATATGTACAGGCAGGCAGGCAAGCCATTGTCGTAAATTTGACAAGTTGTGTTGTCGTAATAGTTATATTTTGAGAAGACGAAAGTCGGTCATCAATTTAGATCTATCAAATCAAATGATATATGAGACTAATATTATCTATCTATAAATATATATATAAATATTTATATATAATCAATAAAATGCCATCATAACATTTGTTTTGTCAAGTTTTGTTTTTTCCTAGTTGACTTTTGTGTACAGGTTTTCATTTGTAATCATATTTTGTATTTTTCCTAGTTGACTTTTTGTATAGTTTTCATTTGTAATCATATTTTGTTTTTTTCTTAGTTGACTTTTTGTGTATAGTTTTTTCATTTGTAATCATATTTTGTTTTTTTCTCAGTTGACAATTTTTGTATAGTTTTTCATTTGTAATCATATTTTGTTTTTCAGATATTTTTGTGTTACAGACCCAAACATGGACATTGAGCAAGCGCAGTCACAAAATAACGGAAATGCGTGCTGTGAAAAGTTACCAACAACACCAGAAAGACAGAATCACCACCAACATCAGCATAAGAAGAAAATTGGCACAAACCTTGCTTGAATTACACTGAGAAACAAAGAATGAAGTGGTTTGGCCACTTAATAAGAATGCATCCAAACTCCACAGTATACAGTCTTCTACAACAGAACATCGGGAAAGAAGGCAAGAGGAAGACACGGAAAAGATGGTTAGATGGAGTACAGAACCCTGTGAAAGAGCAAAAATAACAAATCACACAAGCCACCAGAACAGCGCAAGACAAAACAGAAAACCACAACACTGTGCAACAACCCGGTAGCAGTGTGACGACAAAATAAGAAGAAATTTTGGTATAGTTTTCATTTGTAATCATATTTTGGTCGATATATAAATTCTTAAGGGAGAGGCGTGTACATGATTTACGTATAGCGGTGAATCACAACACTAACCAGACTGCAAGACTCAAAGTAGTGTGGTGTAGCTCGACAAGAACGCTATGCTGGCAGACAAAGAAGAATTGTAAACCAACAAAGAACCGGTGTCGCTAGTCGCCACACGCTGATGGACATACTGAGGGAGAGATCGGAGCACTTATGGACTAATGTGTTCGACGTGCAGTGATGATGATCCGACGACTAAAAAAAAAATTTTTGGGTATAGTTTTCATTTGTAATCATATTTTTTAAAGTAAAGTTAGGGTTCTCTGTGATGTTGGGGTATGTGCTCGCCTTTTGCTCTAAAGGTACTCGGTTCTGTAACCACTTGGATTGATTAGAATATCTTCCAAAGATCCTGATCTCATTGTAGGTGAGATCTAGTTCCTAGTCTTATCATAGACGGACGATAAAACGTAGCTCTAATGTGCAAGTTGAGAACGTTACAAAGACAAAAATGTTCAAAATCGGTAAGATTAGGCTGCAAATTGCTGCAATACAAAATTTGTTGAAAATTGAAATAAAATGCTGAGCTGCATCTACGTGCACATTATAGCCAGGTCCGGAAAAGGCATTACTGAACACGTATATCAAAAGGCATTCACTGAACACGTATATCAAAATTAGAGGATTTGAACTTTGCATATGATCTTGTTTTGCTCTCACACAGACTACAAGACATGCAGGTAAAATTCGATTATCTGGCAGAAACTGCGCAACGGATAAAGTCAGCCAAGAGAAAACAATATTACTGCGAAGCAGCAGCATACATCAAGACTGATATTGATTTGGAAGAGGTATATAAGATGTTGGTGAATTTGTCTACCTTGAAAGCAAGATCAGCCAATCAGGAGGTACATATATTAATGCCAGGATTGGAAAGCCTGAAAGCCTTTGCTATCTGCACAAAGTATGGAAGTCTGCTGCACAAAGTATGGAAGTCTGTGCACAAAGTATGGAAGTCTGCTGCACAAAGTATGGAAGTCTGTGCACAAAGTATGGAAGTCTGTGCACAAAGTATGGAAGTCTGTGCACAAAGTATGGAAGTCTGTGCACAAAGTATGGAAGTCTGCTGCACAAAGTATGGAAGTCTGCTGCACAAAGTATGGAAGTCTGCTGCACAAAGTATGGAAGTCTGTGCACAAAGTATGGAAGTCTCTGCACAAAGTATGGAAGTCTGCTGCACAAAGTATGGAAGTCTGCTGCACAAAGTATGGAAGTCTGTGCACAAAGTATGGACGTCTGCTGCACAAAGTATGGAAGTCTGCTGCACAGAGTATGGAAGTCTCTGCACAAAGTATGGAAGTCTCTGCACAAGTATGGAAGTCTGTGCACAAAGTATGGAAGTCTGTGCACAAAGTATGGAAGTCTGTGCACAAAGTATGGAAGTCTGTGCACAAAGTATGGAAGTCTGCTGCACAAAGTATGGAAGTCTGTGCACAAAGTATGGAAGTCTGCTGCACAAAGTATGGAAGTCTCTGCACAAAGTATGGAAGTCTGTGCACAAAGTATGGAAGTCTGTGCACAAAGTATGGAAGTCTGTGCACAAAGTATGGAAGTCTGTGCACAAAGTATGGAAGTCTGCTGCACAAAGTATGGAAGTCTGTGCACAAAGTATGGAAGTCTGCTGCACAAAGTATGGAAGTCTGCTGCACAAAGTATGGAAGTCTCTGCACAAAGTATGGAAGTCTGTGCACAAAGTATGGAAGTCTGTGCACAAAGTATGGAAGTCTGCTGCACAAAGTATGGAAGTCTGTGTACAAAGTATGGAAGTCTCTGCACAAAGTATGGAAGTCTGCTGCCATCTCCACGAAAACAAAGCTCAGGATATTCAGCTCAAATGTGAAATCCGTATTACTGTATGGCTCGGAAACGTGGCGAGTCACCAAGTTAAATACAAGTAAGAATCAGATCTTCATCAACGGATGTCTTCAGCGTATTCTCAGATTGAGATGGTATGACAGAGTTGCAAACACAGACTTGTGGATAAGAACAGAGCAGAAACCCATGATGACCCAGGTTAAGTGGAGAAAAGGGTGATGAATCGGGCGTACCCTACGGAAAACACCGTAGAGTGGCACTGGGCAAGCACTTAAGTGGAACCCGCAAAGAAAATTGGAAAGGTACGTCTTAAGCAGATGTAGAGGGTGCTGGCCTATACTGGGAAGTCATAGAGAAGTCAAGAGACCGGGAAAAGTAGAGGATAGTTTAACACTTAAATTAAATAAAAACAAAATCTTGCATAATATTAATTAAGTTGCAAAGTTTTAAAAGCCAAGTTTAGCAAGAGCGTATCCCTAACTGTGGTGGACAAGGTTTACCTAACTTGGTGGTAGTGTTTACCCTAGCTGTGGTGGGTAAGTGTTTACCCTAGCTGTAGTGGGCTAGTGTTTACCATAACTGTGGTGGGCAAGTGTTTACCTTAGCTGTGGTGGACGTGTTTACTCTAACTGTGGTAGGCTAGTGTTTACTCTACACACAGAAACGTAGAGTAGTTAACAAGGTTAATACGACCGTACACTAAACATGTTTGATACGATCGTACACGATAGTCTAGTGTCAGCGTTTCTATGTGGACATTTTGTGTCTAGTGCTAGCTGTTCTATGTGGACATTTTGTGTCTAGTGTCAGCGTTCTATGTGGACATTTTGTGTCTAGTGCTAGCGGTTCTATGTGGACATTTTGTGTCTAGTGCTAGCTGTTCTATGTGGACATTTTGTGTCTAGTGCTAGCTGTTCTATGTGGACATTTTGTGTTTAGTGTCAGCTGTTCTATGTGGACATTTTGTGTCTAGTGCTAGCGGTTCTATGTGGACATTTTGTGTCTAGTGCTAGCTGTTCTATGTGGACATTTTGTGTCTAGTGCTAGCTATTCTATGTGGACATTTTGTGTCTAGTGCTAGCTATTCTATGTGGACATTTTGTACTTGTTCTAATTTTACGAGATCTGAAACCAAGGTCCTCAGAATAAGAAAGAAACAAACAAATGCCCCAGTAATGCTTTCAGTTTCCATACCAACGGAACTCTCTATTCCAAACTGCTAGCTTTATAAGATCTTTAGAACGCTCTCCCGCCTTCTCCTTCACAACCTGAGATATTTCAGATCGATATTCGTATTAGGGTATCTTCACAAACGATACTTACATGCCAAGACTCGTGTTTTTAAAATGATATCAAGTATTTGAAAATCTGAAAAAAAGGTTGGGATTGTATAAACATTTCATACAGATTTTCCCCATCTTCAACATTACATCGAGGCACTGCCGATGCTTCGATGACTGTGCTTTCATTGAAATCTTTCTTGTAAGAGAGAGATCGGAACCATAATTATTACAGTAAATGTATGAACGAAGACATCTCAATCAATCAATCAATCATTCAATTAATCAATCAATCAATTTTCAATCAATAAGCCAATCAATTAATATTTCAATCAATCAATAATTAAATCAATATATCAATCAATATTTCAATCAATCAATCAATCAATCAATCAATTAGGCAGATTAATCTTGATATCCTAGTTATGTGAAGTGTAGTATTTCTTCTTATAGTGTAAGTTTGTTCTCATAGATTGAATGTATCACATGACTTGACTTGGCCTGCCGAACAATTTTCTAGTAGTTCAGTCACATGACTTGTCAGTGCTTTATATAGTAACTAAAGGTTCAACAGAAGAACAAGACAGACAAGCAATACCACATTAAATAATTAACTATTTTCTGTCCATATTGTTCAAGAGTTCCATGTCCCTGTCCATATTGTCCAAGAGTTCCATGTACCTGTCCATATTGTCCAAGAGTTCCATGTCCCTGTCCACATTGTCCAATATTTGCATGTCCACATTGTCCAAGAGTTCCATGTCCACATTGTCCAAGAGTTTCATGTCCCTGTCCACATTGTCCAATATTTGCATGTCCACATTGTCCAAGAGTCCCATGTCCACATTGTCCAAGAGTCCCATGTCCACATTGTCCAGAGTCCATGTCCACATTGTCCAAGAGTTTCATGTCCTGTCCACATTGTCTAAGAGTCCCATGTCCCCATTGTCTAAGAGTCACATGTCACATTGTCAAGAGTCCCATGTCCACATCAGTACATCGGTTATCTAAAATTCATAAAGTGACTAGACTTAAGTCATCATTTTCTCTTTTGGATGAAAGAATGGTAGATCTTACTAGTATTGGTTGCTTATTGGTTATTGGCTACTAAACCGAGGCCATTGCACTCCGGACATACCCATAGGTGCTCAATCTCCCGCAGCAGATGTCGATGGTTATGCATACTGATGGTTGACTCTTGGTCTCTGATGGTTGACTCTGACCACGCACTTTAATTTTATGTTGTCCGCTAATGTAGAACGTCATTTGAAGAACTTAGCTTTGGTCATTTAATTCCTATATAATAATTCTTGATATCTCTTGTCGGTTCTACCACCTGCTTCAATGTTTGTGTTCAGTGTCTTTTTAGTGTCTTTTTGCCGCTGTCATCTTGGTCTTTTCTGCTTCATTCTCCTGTAGCAAAGCTCTTCATTATTCATCATCATCAGGTGCCATGTCAGCTGGTGTAGGCGATCTTTTCTCCATTTTTTAAAACCATTTTGAATTGTCAGTGAACGTAATCATTTTGTTGTTTTCAAAAGTAGGTTACGGTATTCAGTGTCTGTGTGTGTCTGTGTGTGTGTGTGTCTGTGTGTGTCTGTGTGTGTGTTTGTGCCTGTGTGTGTGTGTTTGTTTGTTTATCTGTAACGAGCAATGTTATCTTTTCTATCTGCTATATTTGACATTATTGAAAATAATAATTATCTTATCTGTTTGACTGAGTTATGCAACCATATTTCTTCTACTAACTGTGAACGGTTCACTATGTGAACGGTTCAATACGTCAACGGTTCAATATGTGTACGGTTCATTATGTCAACGGTTCAATATGTCAACGGTTCAATATGTCAACGTTCAATTGTCAACGTTCAATATTTAATGTCAACGTTCGATATGTCAACAGTTAAATATGCCAACGGTTCAATATTAACTTATGCAACGTTTCAATATGTCAACGTTTCAATATGTCAAGGGTTTCAATATGTCAACGGTTCAATATGTCAACGGTTCAATATGTCAACGGTTCAATATGTCAACGGTTCAATATGTCAACGGTTCAATTAATGCACAGTTCTTGTCAATTCTGACATCTATAATTTTTTTTTGGCGATTTGTTTTTCTATCTTCCAATATAAATGAAATTCAAGATTAGCCATGACGTTTGATATTGTGCCTCTCACATATTTCTGCATGATTGTATATTTAAATAATAATAATAATATAATTTCTCTCTTACTGTTATACGTTACATAAGGCCTACAAGTAATTTCTACATACCGCTCTGCCCTGGGTAACTCGCTCAACCTCTTTCATGGAATTGAGAACTATATTTCTTGCCTCTCTCAGCAAAGTTCGTTTCAGGGTCTTCCTAGGTCGCCTACTCTTTTTTTGGCTATGTGACCCCCACTTCAATGCCTTCTTTGGTATTTTTTGATAATTTATCTCAAGGTATGCTCAATATATCTCAATCTTCTCCTTCTTATAACAGTTGTTACTATTGGTTGACCAGACATTTCTCTGATTTTATCCCTTTTCCTCAATTCGTTCCATTTATGTTCATTATTTTTGGCAGACATCTATTTTCAAATGCATTCAACTTGCTTTTTATATCTTTATTGGTTTTCCCACTTATTTAAACTATGGTCTCCTATATAATAAAACATTTCGGCTTAGTCAGGAAATCGGAAATTCCTTTAAATATGGGCTGGCTTTTACACATGTTTGATAAAATACTTGAAGCTTTATTGAAATTACCATATTCTTTGAGTTCAGTGTTTTTGTTTACTGGTGAAAAGTGTAAATAATACTGATATTAGTATGGGATAAATGTAATTTGTGACACAATATAACGTTGTTTTTGCATGACGTGTTGTTTCTCTCTCTCACGATCACTGCCCAGACCGATGTACCAGATCTCTCCATAAATTCTATTCATGTGGAAATCTGATTCATGCAGCCTTAACATTGGTGTGTTTTACGTCACATCTTCGGCACTATTTGAAGCTCTGGTGCTTATCCTTCGACGATGTGATCGATTTCAGCCATCGTTTACTCAGTTCGCTCTCCGTTCTGTAGTCATCTAGTGATTTTTACGGTGTGGGATAGCTAGCCCCACACCCTACCTCCTTAGTCGCCTCTTACGACATGCGTAGCAGGTAACAGTAGTTCTTTTCTTTACACCCCAATTTGGGCCCCGATAACCACTCGGGTGATGTGTTGTTTGTATGACGTGTTGTTTTTGCATGACGCGTTGTTTATAAAATTGATTTCGTCTTTATATTTTTATATAACAACACTGTAATGCAAGGGCACGTGATGCATGGTCTGATTTTCAGGACTTTCCACTTGGACTGAAAGATGACCACATGATGATGGGATTAAACGTATACGCCAACTCCGTCTAAGATAGCTTTGTCACCTGGCCCAGATGAATGCCAGTTCAAGTATATATTATACATGGATGTGCCTTGTAACAAAAGAGCTGTTTGATGACCCCTCCTTCATTACAAATACGTATATGCAAGAGTGACTTGAAGTTGCTTGTCATGAACACATACGACTAGGAGGAGCTCACTAGGGATAGGTCCAGCTGCAGTCAAGTTCGGAAATCATGTCTGGGAACAGGTGAAACCAGTTGATTAACAACTAAGCCAGTGCACAGTTACATGGTGTTATTGTGCTATAAATAAGTCCGGGTGCGTAAATACCGAATGAATCCTGAGTATTATATAAAAATAATAGAAGATACAAATAATTAACTAACCATCATAGAATAGTTTACGGTAATCACCGGTTCCATCAATATGCATCTGTGTACGACAATGTGCGTTCTAGTAAAGAGGGAATAACTTCCAGAACAAATAATAGTAAATACTAAAATATAACCTAACCCAAAACTAGAATTTTTTCGGAAAATTCGTGTTTTTCCCCATCAACTAAAATGATAACGATCCGCCACTACTTGTATCTTACCTCTACGCCACTGCTTGTATCTTACCTCTACGCCACCCCCTCCCCCTCTCCCAACCCCCACCTCCACCCCTTCTCAAATGAAATTATCGTTTCTTAATGTTTAGACAGTGTTTAGAACACATAACGGACCATTTACTCAAGAGAGAAACGTAGTAAAGGTTAACTAGCATTCCGAAGTTGACGATGGAAGGTTAACTGACGATTCTGATAGCTTGACGTGGAAGGGCGTTATCAGCTGAACTGATCGTCGATGCCAACATGCAAAGCACCTAGTGACAATTAGTGTTGATAAATTTATCCATAGTTGCAGGATGATGCGATTAAATAGCAGGATATTATTTCAGTCAACACCGGCCATCAGACAGTGATATAGTCGTCAAATCATACTGGGTAGCTTTACAAACTGCTTCACAATAACATCAAATATTAGTAATAAATACGTTGAGAAACAGTACGGAGTGCCAATAGTTGTTAATATCATATTTTTTATTATTATAACTAGTTACAGGGCCGTGCGGTATATTTTCTCAGTATGATGCTAGTCTTCGAAATGTCGCCCCTCAAATGGTTTTCCCTTAAAATAACCTTCAATTGTAATTGTGATTTGGTTGCTTAAGCCGCCCCCTTACGTGCCACCTGATGCGGTCGCCTCTCTGCATTATAGCACGGTACCGACCTGACTAGTTATATACTTCCTGTAGAACACTGACTAATTATATACTTCCTGTAGAACACTGACTAATTATATACTTCCTGTAGAACACTGACTCATTATATACTTCCTGTAGAACACTGACTAGTTATATACTTCCTGTAGAACACTGACTAATTATATACTTCCTGTAGAACACTGACTAGTTATATACTTCCTGTAGAACACTGACTAATTATATACTTCCTGTAGAACACTGACTAGTTATATACTTCCTGTAGAACACTGACTAGTTATATACTTCCTGTAGAACACTGACTAGTTATATACTTCCTGTAGAACACTGACTAATTATATACTTCCTGTAGAACACTGACTAATTATATACTTCCTGTAGAACACTGACTATTTATATACTTCCTGTAGAACACTGACTAGTTATATACTTCCTGTAGAACACTGACTAGTTATATACTTCCTGTAGAACACTGACTAGTTATATACTTCCTGTAGAACACTGACTAGTTATATACTTCCTGTAGAACACTGACTAGTTATATACTTCCTGTAGAACACTGACTAGTTATATACTTCCTGTAGAACACTGACTAGTTATATACTTCCTGTAGAACACTGACTAATTATATACTTCCTGTAGAACACTGACTAGTTATATACTTCCTGTAGAACACTGACTAATTATATACTTCCTGTAGAACACTGACTAGTTATATACTTCCTGTAGAACACTGACTAGTTATATACTTCCTGTAGAACACTGACTAGTTATATACTTCCTGTAGAACACTGACTAGTTATATACTTCCTGTAGAACACTGACTAATTATATACTTCCTGTAGAACACTGACTAGTTATATACTTCCTGTAGAACACTGACTAGTTATATACTTCCTGTAGAACACTGACTAGTTATATACTTCCTGTAGAACACTGACTAGTTATATACTTCCTGTAGAACACTGACTAATTATATACTTCCTGTAGAACACTGACTAGTTATATACTTCCTGTAGAACACTGACTAGTTATATACTTCCTGTAGAACACTGACTAGTTATATACTTCCTGTAGAACACTGACTAGTTATATACTTCCTGTAGAACACTGACTAGTTATATACTTCCTGTAGAACACTGACTAGTTATATACTTCCTGTAGAACACTGACTAGTTATATACTTCCTGTAGAACACTGACTAGTTATATACTTCCTGTAGAACACTGACTAGTTATATACTTCCTGTAGAACACTGACTAGTTATATACTTCCTGTAGAACACTGACTAGTTATATACTTCCTGTAGAACACTGACTAATTATATACTTCCTGTAGAACACTGACTAGTTATATACTTCCTGTAGAACACTGACTAGTTATATACTTCCTGTAGAACACTGACTAGTTATATACTTCCTGTAGAACACTGACTAGTTATATACTTCCTGTAGAACACTGACTAATTTTATACTTCCTGTAGAACACTGACTAATTTATACTTCCTGGAGAACTGACTAATTATATATTCCTGTAGAACACTGACTAGTTATATACTTCCTGAGAACACTGACTACTTAATACTTCCGTAGAACACTGACTAACTTATATACTTCCTGTAGAACACTGACTAATTATATACTCCTGCAGATACACTGACTAATTGATACTGACTCCTGAGAACTGACGACTAATTATATACTTCCTGGCAGAACACTGACTAGTTATTACTTCCTGTAGAACACTGACTAGTTAAAATCCTGTAGAACACTGACTAAGTTATATACTTCCTTAGAACACTGACTAATTAGTATACTTGTAGAACGACTGACTAGTTATAGACATTCCTTAAAGCACTGACCAAGTTTATAGTACTGTAGAACACGATAATATGGAGTACGTTCTGTAAAGATACAGTGATAATTATTATTCCGAGAACACTGACTAATTTTGGGGTATATGTGGCGCTGTGTTATGACATTTGCCTTGCGTTCTGAATGTCGTAGGTTTGGAGAACCAAGTGATTTTTATTCGGAGATCCATAGGAAAGTGTTGGAGCTGGGAGTTCGTGTTTAGGTAGTACCTAGGCAGGCAGTACCCTAGGCAGGCAGTACCCTGGCGGGCAGTACCCTGGCAGGCAGGTACCCTAGGCAGGCAGTACCCTAGGTGGGAAGCACCTAGGCGGGCAGTACCCTAGGGCGGGCAGTACCCTAGGCAGGCAGTACCCTAGGCAGGCAGTACCCTAGGCAGGCAGTACCCTAGGCAGACAGCTTGCCATTTCTACCTGGCTAAAAGAAGTACCTGTCGTCTCACTAGTGCGCATTTGTACCAATACACTGCTGACATCAGAAGTTGGATTTTAATCAGAAAAGACTTTAGTAAAACTATGTAACAACGGCGAAACATTTCAACATAGTGCTACAGACAAACCAAACAAAGCGACGTGTTTACCACAAGGTCTTTATCAAGTAACGGATACAAGACAACACAGGATAATATCGGACGGTCGTATATAGTGAAAATATTTATTCTGGAATTCTTAACTTATCTACCAATGATAACGAAAATGTGGAACTAAAAACAAACAATACAAATAGTACAATCTGGAAATCTCCTTCTTCTTTTGCTTCAGCTTTTCGAGTCTTTGGTGTTCATTGCTTCAAATATCACCAGCTTTCAAGCTGTTCTTAGCTTTCTCTTCCCACTTTGAGGTTCATTGCTGCAGATATCACCAGCCTCTATTCATCTCTGTCTTTGAGGTTCATTTCTGCAGATATCACCCACCTCCATTTATCTCTGTTCTACGCCTTCTCTTCCCAATTGTTGACTCCAAGTATTTCTAGATCTTCTTCAGTTGGCATGAGCCAGCTCTGACGTCCTCTGATGATCAACAGACCTGATACCGTGCTACAGTATAATTCCAAATGTCGGACTTCACAATTTGGTTGACTTCTATTTATGAAATCTTAGTTACCCGTCTGTACTAATGTGTGCCCTTTTTGGATAATATGCATCCACTTTGGAGAAACTTATGATGTACCTGCTCTTCATGCCCTAGGGATCTAACGGGGGAGCAAAGTACATACGTTCATAGAACAAACCGCACAAGTAACAAAGAAGGGTTCTTCTTCTTCTTTGCGTTCGTTCTTTACGACCAATTTTAATTACTCTTTGTAATATGTTTGATCTTTGCCAAGAACGTGTATACGTTGCACATTGGTTTGGTAGGCCCCTAATCGCATAAGACTTCTACACGTTTAGGACATGTGCATCCGATTTCAGCCAAACCTCCTTATTCGCCTCTTACGACATGCGTGGCAGGTAACAGTGGTTCTATTCTTTACACCCCAAATTTGGGCCCAGTAACCACTCGGGCGACAAAGAATGGTTAACTTAGTTGATACGAACAAACGCAAACAACCAAGATTTACTTCATCTTATCTCCCCATCGTTTTCTTGGTCTACCCAATGTGGTCTCTCTTCTCTTTCATCATTTTTGTAAATGCAGTTGTAGGCTCTCTGTAAATCTAAAAATAGTAACACAAATATGAAATCAGTAGGTAGTAAAAAGTAAAGGAACCCTTTCATACCTTGTGGTATATAGGGAAATACAGTGTTAGGCCTGTATTTTTCATTGACCTTCGGCACACGATGGGTGATGTGGTCAGCATCACGCCGGCCGCCTTTACTTTCCCAGAGCATGTCTGGTACCCAGTTGAGGCTGGTTCGACCTGAGAGCCGTCGCGGTCTGGAAAAATTCCACGCGCACTGCGGGAGCTGAACCCAGACCACCAGCCTTGAGCAGCGAGTTCAAAGCCAAGTTCACTAACAACTACGCTACCGCGGCTCCGAAATCAGTAGGGATCGTGGTGAAAGAGTGGTATGAAGAAGCATATACATTGTAGCTTATTGAATTCAAATCGTTCTATATCTCTTGTTGTTTTGAATTCTTTACTTGATAAAGACCTTTTGGTCAAAACGTTATTTTGTCTTGTTTGCACGCTTTGTAAAACTATATTAATTCATGACTTTAACTCTCGCTTGAGAAGACCCCATATTACAGCGAATGTTATTGAGACGACAGTCTCTTAGACACACGCGCAGAAACCTCAAGACGGCGACAAGGGAACTGTGATTTACATTTCTTACACAGGTCATTATATGTCCGGCGTGTGATCAAACAGGTCATTCTGTGTCCTGTGTGTGGTCAAACAGGTCACTATGTGTCCATTGTGTGGTTAAACAGTTCATTCTGTGTCCGTTGTGTGTGATCAAACAGGTCATGTTGTGTATGTTTTATGGTTAAACAGGTCATTCTGTGTCCATTTTGTAGTCAAAAAGATCATTCTCTGTCCGTTGTTTGTTAAAAACCTTTAATTTGGATAAAATTCATCACTTGTTTTTCATTTTGTTATTGAACTATCTCTGATAATCATGCTGTAAGCACGGCCCTGGCTGTAAGCACGACCCTGGCTGTAAGCACGGCCCTGGCTGTAGGCACGACCCTGGCTGTAAGCACGGCCCTGACTGTAGGCACGACCCTGGCTGTAAGCACGGCCCTGGCTGTAAGCACGACCCTGGCTGTAGGCACGACCCTGGCTGTAAGCACGACCCTGGCTGTAAGCACGACCCTGGCTGTAGGCACGACCCTGGCTGTAAGCACGGCCCTGACTGTAGGCACGACCCTGGCTGTAAGCACGACCCTGGCTGTAAGCACGACCCTGGCTGTAGCACGGCCCTGGCTGTAAGCACGACCCTGGCTGTAAGCACGGCCCTGACTGTAGGCACGACCCTGGCTGTAAGCACGACCCTGGCTGTAAGCACGACCCTGGCTGTAGGCACGACCCTGGCTGTAGCACGGCCTGGCTGTAGGCGCGACCCTGGCTGTAAGCACGGCCTGACTGAGGCGACCTGGCTGTAAGCACGGCCTGGCTGTAAGCACGACCCTGGCTGTAGGCGCGACCCTGGCTGTAAGCACGGCCCTGGCTGTAGGCGCGACCCTGGCTGTAAGCACGCCCCTGGCTGTAAGCACGACCGCTTGGCGCGACCCGGCTGAAGCACGGCCCTGGCTGTAGGCGCGACCTGGCTGTAAGCACGCCCTGGCTGTAAGCACGACCCTGGCTGTAGGCGCGACCCTGGCTGTAAGCACGGCCCTGGCTGCACGACCTGACTGTAGGCACGACCTGGCTGTAGGCGCGACCTGGCTGTAGCACGCCTGGCTGAGGTTGAAGAAAACATAAATTTTCACAAAGTTCTAGCCATATCCTGGGGCTACTAATGACAATCATGATGAATACAAACATAATCGAATGCTTGAAATGTCAAGAAAACTCTTACGAGACAGCAAGCACAACATAAACATACCAGAATATAACCTTTGTGTTTTATTATTATTTAGAATAATATTTTTTTTTAATTTGACAAAATTGTAATAAATATTTATGTACTTTAAATGTAATTTATTGGAATACATGTTTGTAATTTATTTAATACATTGTAATTTATTGAATACATGTTTGTAATTGATTCACAAAGATTATAAATAAACTTTTTGTCTGACAATTTTCCTGAGCTATTTTTTCTGATCCAGAAGCACTTGAGCTTTCAACTCTTCCCCTCTGTGTCATGGACATCGTAACCCTTCGGTTCGGTGCCACGAACACCGTAAATCTGGAGAACCTGTAGCTTTTTCTCCCAGCTCTCGGAATTAAACCCGCACTCACAGAGGGCGCGTCCCACCGTCGTCCACCGTGCTACGAACAAGCTGGGCAGGCGGGCACTCAAGCTATTTTAAATACGATATCAGAATAATATAACCAAAATGACTGGTCTATAGTTAGGCAAACTAGAGCCAACTATAAACTTATGGGCCGTCGGGCTCAGGTAAGAATTATGGAAATCAACCACAACTACACCACGTGACCTCCATTCCAGTATTGGTGTATATAGACAAATTCATTTTAAAATCAACACAAAATGCTAAATCAAAGTTATATTATGCAACAAGTTCAGTTTAACAATAAGGAATATCAATATTATGAATATTTTTACCAATAAATAACCATAGACTCACAGAATTGAGTAAAATGCTAAAAGCGTGCAGTGTTCTATCAAACATCTATATTTTCCGGCCTCCTTTTCTGATCTAGGTCAGTTGTCTGGCCTAGTTATCTATAGTTGGCTATGGACAAACACTTTCTGATTAAACGAACTTTTGTTGAAAAAGGAAAAGTCAGTAAAATAATTCGATGTATCAATGATCGTTTAATCTAAGACTGATATTCTACTGCATTCACATATTTCTTCAAGAATTCCTTATTTAACATCATCAAAGCTGCCTCGGCAGAGTTATTTTTAGAGCTTGTCAGAAACTCCTGAGGCAAGTCTTTGTTGAATATCCACACAGATTCCTTACGCAAATTATTTTGTTATCTGAATTTCTGTTTTTTTATGCAAACCAATTTTAGACTAAATTCCAGTCTCCTGACAAGTTATTTTGATATCTTACTACTGTCTCCTGACCTGGAATGTTATTTTTGTATCTCAGTACTGTCTCCTGGTATCTCACTAATGTCTCCTGGTATGTCACTACTGTCTCCTGATGTCTCATTACTGTCTCCTGGTATCTTCCTACTGTCTCCTGGTATCTCACTACTGTCTCCTGGTATCTTACTACTCTCTCCTGGTATCTCACTACTCTCTCCTGGTATCTCACTACTGTCTCCTGGTATCTCACTACTGTCTCCTGGTATCTCACTACTGTCACCTGGTATCTCACTACAGTCTCCTGGTATCTCACTAATGTCTCCTGGTATGTCACTACTGTCTCCTGATGTCTCATTACTGTCTCCTGGTATCTTCCTACTGTCTCCTGGTATCTCACTAATGTCTCCTGGTATGTCACTACTGTCTCCTGATGTCTCATTACTGTCTCCTGGTATCTTCCTACTGTCTCCTGGTATCTCACTACTGTCTCCTGGTATCTTACTACTCTCTCCTGGTATCTCACTACTGTCTCCTGGTATCTCACTACTGTCTCCTGGTATGTCACTACTGTCTCCTGATGTCTCATTACTGTCTCCTGGTATCTTCCTACTGTCTCCTGGTATCTCACTACTGTCTCCTGGTATCTTACTACTCTCTCCTGGTATCTCACTACTCTCTCCTGGTATCTCACTACTGTCTCCTGGTATCTCACTACTGTCTCCTGGTATCTCACTACTGTCACCTGGTATCTCACTACAGTCTCCTGGTATCTCACTAATGTCTCCTGGTATGTCACTACTGTCTCCTGATGTCTCATTACTGTCTCCTGGTATCTTCCTACTGTCTCCTGGTATCTCACTAATGTCTCCTGGTATGTCACTACTGTCTCCTGATGTCTCATTACTGTCTCCTGGTATCTTCCTACTGTCTCCTGGTATCTCACTACTGTCTCCTGGTATCTTACTACTCTCTCCTGGTATCTCACTACTGTCTCCCGGTATCTCACTACTGTCTCCTGGTATGTCACTACTGTCTCCTGGTATCTCACTACTGTCTACTGGTATGTCACTACTGTCTCCTGGTATCTTATTACTGTCTCCTGGTATCTTACTACTCTCTCCTGGTATCTCACTACTGTCTTCTGGTATCTTCCTACTGTCTCCTGGTATCTTCCTATTGTCTCCTGGTATCTCACTACTGTCTCCTGGTATCTCATTTCTGTCTCCTGGTATCACACTACTGTCTCCTGGTATCTCACTACTGTCTCCTGGTATCTCACTACTGTCTCCTGGTATCTTACTAATGTCTCCTGGTATCTCACTACTGTCTCCTGGTATCTCACTACTGTCTCCTGGTATCTTACTACTCTCTCCTGGTATGTCACTACTGTCTCCTGGTATCTCACTACTGTCTCCTGGTATCTTACTACTCTCTCCTGGTACCTCACTACTGTCTCCTGGTATCTCACTACTGTCTTCGGTATGTCACTACTGTCTCCTGGTACCTCACTGATGTCTCCTGTGATGTTAGAAGTAATATGAAGAGATGAGAGTTGAAAGATAGAGATATGAAAGTAGATACTTGAGATGATGAGAATGAAGATGATTGCAGAGATGGATATGAAGTGGGAGAGTATGAAGAGATGAGAGTTGAATAGTGAATATGAAGATGAGAGATATGAAGAGATGAAATATGAGATGAAGAATGAGAATGAGTATGAAGTGATATGAAGAGATGAGAATGAAGAGATGAGAGATATGAAGAATGATATGAATAGATAGAGGTATGAGTGAGAGAGATATGAAGAGATGAGAGATATGAATAGTGAGAATATGAAGATGATGAGAATGAAGAGATGAGAGATATGAAATGGGAGATTTGAAGAGATGATATGAAGAGATGAGAGATATGAAGAGATGAGAGATATGAAGAGTGAAGAGATATGGAGAGATATGAAGAGATGAGAGATATGAATAGTGAGAGATATGAAGAGATGAGAGATATGAAGAGATGAGAGATATGAATAGTGATAGATATGAAGAGATGATAGAGATGAGTGAAGAGATGAGAGATATGAAGAGGTAGAGATATGAAGAGATGAGAGATGGGAGATATGAAGAGATGATATGAAGAGATGAGAGATATGAAGTGAGGAGAGAGATGAAGAGATGAGAGATATGAATAGTGAGAGATATGAAGAGATGAGAGATATGAAGAGATGAGAGATATGAATAGTGAGAGATATGAAGAGATGAGAGATATGAAGAGATGAGAGATATGAAGAGATGAGAGATATGAAGAGATGAGAGATATGAATAGTGAGAGATATGAAGAGATGAGAGATATGAAGAGATGAGAGATATGAAGAGTGAGAGATATGAAGAGATGAGAGATATGAAGAGTGAGAGATATGAAGAGATGAGAGATAGAAGAGATGGAGATATGAAGAGATGAGAGATATGGAGAGATGAGAGATATGCAGAGTGAGACTATTGAGAAGAATAAGACGATTGAGAAGAATGAGGCATCTGCAATAAATTGCCATACATTTTCCTATCTGTTCCTGTCTGCTCCCGGCGGGCAGACGTGCCATGTCGACCCATAAACCGGGAGATAATAAAAGAATACAAGATCCCCGAACTGTGATTGGATGAGACCGTCTCTGATGTCCACAGTCTCCGTGGAAGCTGGGTTTCCTTTTGTGTTCAGAATGTGGAGAAGGTAAGAGAACTAGGAAAAGAGGTCGATATTAAAAGCTTTGATCGTGACTTGAAAATCATTGTCCTTTTAGATTTGAATAAAGTAGAATATGTACCAGTGATGTACGTCTTAGCTACTCTTGAGTATGTGTTACTGTTTGATACTTTTCAACAAATATGCGTTAGTTAGTACTCGTTACTTATACTTTACTTAATGTCTCTTGTGCAACTACTGTTTGGTGTGCAACCGACTCGTTATTGGTGTGCAACCGACTCGTTATTGGTAGATGTTGCAACCGACTCGTTATTGGTGTGCAACCGACTCGTTATTGGTGTGCAACCGACTCGTTATTGGTGTGCAACCGACTCGTTATTGAATGACTGACTTGACAATGTTAGTATTTCACTTGACATTAATAATGACTGACTTGACAATGTTAGTGATTAACTTCTAGTACACACGTTCAGCGATTAAGTACCTCAATAATTAGAACATCATAAAGTCACATACGATAAATATGTAATCAATACATCATTCACTCATTAACGCATTCACTCACTCCCTCCCTCACACATTCACTCACTTACTCATTCACTCACTCACTCCCTCACACATTTACTCACTCACTCCCTCACACATTCACTCATTTGCTCATTCATTCACTCCCTTCTTCACACATTCACTCACTTACTCATTCACTCACTCCCTCCCTCACAAATTCACTGACTTACTCATTCACACACTCACTCCCTCCCTCATTCACTCACGTACTCATTCACTCCCTCCCTCACACATTCACTCATTCTCTCGCTCCCTCACACATTCATTCATTTACTCATTCACTCACTCCCTCCCTCACACATTCACTGACTTACTCATTCACTCACTCACTCCTTCCCTCACACATTCACTCACTCACTCATTCACTCACTCCCCACTCACACATTCCTCACCCTCCTCCCACACATTCCCTCCTCCTCCCTCCCTCACACATTGACTCACTTATTCACTCACTTAATCATTCACTCACTCTCTCATTCACTCCTTCACATATTCCTTCACTCACTCTCTCACTTACCGCCTCACTCCCTTACTCACTCACTCCCTCACTTACTCCCTCACTCATTCACTCACACTCTCACTCCCTCTCTCGCTCACTTCGTCACTAGACACATTTTGATCATGTCTGACCGTAATACCGCAAAAATAATTGAGTCTTCCACGGAACTAGCTTCACAGTCTTGTATTGTTGAGGGAGGGAAGGGGGCGGAGGGGATGACTATACTACTTGTATTCAATAGGTAGACTTACACAGAGACATGTACTAGAGCCATACTTGACAGATAATTGCAGCTAGCACATATCGACCGAGCATGTGCAGCAAAGACGCTCTTACATCGACACAGAGACCATGTGCCAAAGACATCAACATCTAGACACAGAGACCATGTGCGTAAGACGCTCTATACATCTACGACAAACATGCGCTAAGACAGCTTATCTGGACATGTCAGCTAAAGACGAGCTCTATACATCTACGACACAGTGATCACTCGCTCGTCTTGGACTATTTCTCATATACTTCTAATTACTAGATATAATGTGCAAACTAGAGTTGAAAGAACACAAAGATAATTGCCAAACTAGCCATTGAACCAGCCTCAAGTTGTTACATGAGAAACATATCTCAGTTTGACCCAGCCTCAAGTTGTTACATGAGAAACATTTCTCAGTTTGACCCAGCCTCAAGTTGGTACATGAGAAACATATCTCAGTTTGACCCAGCCTCAAGTTGGTACATGAGAAACATTTCTCAGTTTGACCCAGCCTCAAGTTGGTACATGAGAAACATTTCTCAGTTTGAACCAGCCTCAAGTTGGTACATGAGAAACATTTCTCAGTTTGAACCAGCCTCAAGTTGTTACATGAGAAACATCTCTCAGTTTGACCCAGCCTCAAGTTGTTACATGAGAAACATATCTCAGTTTGACCCAGCCTCAAGTTGGTACATGAGAAACATATCTCAGTTTGACCCAGCCTCAAGTTGTTACATGAGAAACATATCTCAGTTTGACCCAGCCTCAAGTTGTTACATGAGAAACATTTCTCAGTTTGACCCAGCCTCAAGTTGGTACATGAGAAACATTTCTCAGTTTGACCCAGCCTCAAGTTGTTACATGAGAAACATTTCTCAGTTTGACCCAGCCTCAAGTTGGTACATGAGAAACATATCTCAGTTTGAACCAGCCTCAAGTTGGTACATGAGAAACATATCTCAGTTTAAAGCCTCAAGTTGTTACATGAAACATTTCTCAGTTTGACCCAGCCTCAAGTTGGTACATGAGAAACCTCTCTCAGCTTGACCCAGCCTCAACCAAAACTCAAGACTGTATCAATGCATTGTTCTGTCATACATAGTCCTCATATCTCTATCTCTCTCTCGCGATCACCGTCCCGACCGATGTACCAGACTTCCCCATAAATTCTATTGATGTGAAAATCTGATTCATACAGCCTTAGTATTCGTGTGTTTTACGTCACATCTTCAGCAACATTTGGAGCTCTGGTGCTTATCCTTTGGTCCGGTTTCAGCCAGCGTTTACTCGGTTCGCTCTCCGTTCTGTAACCATCAAGTGTTTTACGGTGTGGGGTAGCTAGCCCTACCCCCAACCTCCTTAGTCTCCTCTTTAAAAGGGTTTAAAGCCGAAGGATTAACTTCATTGCACCGGGTTTTACCCCATATGGCTCAGTCCCTCTCCGCAGAAATGGCAAGCCACCTGCCAAGAGTATTGCACAAAGCACGAACTCCGTAGCTCCAGCAACAATCCTAGGGTCTCTGGAAAAAACTGCACTCGTGAACAGAACGGCGCGATCCGGATTCGAACCCTCGACCTTCGACTCACAAGACAAAGGGCTTAACCACTCAGCCACAGAGTCTCCTCTTACGACATGCATGACAGGTAACAGTGGTTCTATTCTTTACACCCCAATTTGGGCACTGGTAACCACTTGGGCGACCAACCAAATTTGAAGTTCTTCAACTTTGACAAACTTGCATTATTATTCCTGACACAACAAGACATTTTTGTGAGATTCATTGTGTTGGTTGGAAATAATCTTCACAATTGCAATTTCATGTGATTCATTGCCGATAAGGGTAATCCATTACTGTACCCGCTTGTATCAATTGACAGACAGAAATTCTAATATGTAAAGATATCTAAGACTTGGCGAGTTTGTTGTCATGATTGCTGACGGATGTCTAAATGTGCTTGTGTCTGTGAGAGTGTATGTGAGGGTGGTGATGTGTTTTTAGTACGTGCGTATTTGTGTGCGTGCACGTGCCGACATTGTGCGGGTGAGTAATGGGTGTGTGTGAGAGTGAATACTTGCAAGTATGTGTATGTAAGGGTATGTGTGTGAGTGAATACTTGCAAACATGTGTATGTAAGGGTATGTGTGAGAGTGAATACTTGCAAGCATATGTATGTAAGGGTATGTGTGTGAGTGAATACTTGCAAGCATATGTATGTAAGGGTATGTGTGTGAGTGAATACTTGCAAGCATATGTATGTAAGGGTATGTGTGAGAGTGAATACTTGCAAGTATGTGTATGTAAGGGTATGTGTGTGAGTGAATACTTGCAAACATGTGTATGTAAGGGTATGTGTGAGAGTGAATACTTGCAAGTATGTGTATGTAAGGGTATGTGTGTGAGTGAATACTTGCAAACATGTGTATGTAAGGGTATGTGTGTGAGTGAATACTTGCAAGCATATGTATGTAAGGGTATGTGTGTGAGTGAATACTTGCAAGTATGTGTATGTAGGGTATGTGTGTGAGTGAATACTCAAGTATGTGTATGTAGGAGGGTGTGTAACGTATGTGGGCGTGCTTGTATTCAAGTGTCGATATGTGTGCGTGTAAGTGTTGTGTGTGGGGGAGTGTTGTATGTGATTGTGAGTGGTGTGCGCATCCAAATGTATCAATGTAGTGCGTACGCATAGATATGAGTGCTTAGTGTGCGTACGTGTGTGGGTTGAGATATATAGTTGTATAACATACAACATATGTGGGTTGAGATATCTAGTGGTATAACATACAACATGTGTGGGTTGAGATATCTAGTTGTATAACAGACAACATGTGTGGGATGAGATATCCAGTTGTATAACATACAACATGTGTGGGATGAGATATCCAGTTGTATAACATACAACATGTGAGGGTTGAGAAATCTAGTTGTATAACATACAACATACCACATAATCAAGTCAGTCCTTCTTCTTGCTTTAGACTTTAGACTTTAGACTTTATACTTTAGACTTTAGACTGTTTTTTTAGTACTAGTTTCTGACAACTTCCTTATATGCAGGGTGTTCAAGATAAAAACAGCCCCATTGACAAATCAAAAGTTGCCAGTTGCCTATTGCGCTGTGTATATTTACTATTTAAACTGGTTCTGACTAGCTCGTCCTACGTCACATTTGTTCATCGTCCCTTCCCGCACTACAATTACATACCGTCACACAACCTTGACCTAAACTACGTCATAACTGAACCTTCTCATTTTCATATACATATGCCAGATTAGCTCCCTTGACGACGATGCTTCCTTTATCTTGAACGCCCTGTAGTATATTTTCCATGACAATTCTCTCCCCTTAAGCCCTAGTTACAAAATGGCAACGACCTTCTCTCTCCAAAAGTCTTGAGTTTGTCTAACCAGTTCTAACGATCTCATGTTCACTAAATGAGAGAGTCATCTTTCTCTTTCCCCTATAATCTCTAATCAAGCCGTCTTTACATTCTGACACAGACGTGAATTTCCCAGAAGCTTTCAGTCAATGCTGGTCCCTGGTTCCGGGTATCAGATCAGATTAACAATATACTTTAGCAGACGCCAACAACTCAAATTAGCAACAAGATTTACATATTACGAAATGTGTCGAAAAACAACATTAAATGCAACTTTTTTGTTAGAAATCGCATGTTGTTTCAAATATACATTCTTACTTTTCTTCTTCTTCTTCTTCTTTGGCTCTAAATCAACCACCTCTTAAACCATTCTTTGTGTTCTGTATGAAATTTACACCCTAGAACGTGATTTTTATTATGTCAGACTCATACAGACCTTCACTAAATTAACGAATATCTGGCAATCTCAAGACCTTAGTATATGCACGAAAGTTAAATTATTTAGGTCATGTGTGATTCCTGTACTGACCTACGGTTGTGAAAGTTGAAATCAACAAAGAAAATTGATAAGAAACTGGACAGCTTTGAGAATAAATGTCTACGAAAATTATTAAAAGTCAAATGGAGTGATTTCATTTCTAACAACACAGTGAGAGATAGAACACACCAACAACCCGTATCAAATATTATAAGGAAACGAAGGTGGAAATATTTAGGTCATGTTCTTAGATCAGACGAAAAGAGACTAAATCGACAAGTCCTATGTGGTCACCAGTTGGGAAAAGAAAACGTGGAAGACCAAAGACCACTCTTCGAAGAACCATCCAACAAGAAAGTAAACTATTGGGATGTAAAACCATACAAGATCTCCAACTGCTAGCAAAGAACCGTATCACATGGAGATCTAAAACCTCTGCCCTATGTGCCACCTTTGGCACGAAAGGAAGAAACTAACTAATACAGACCGACAGGACAGCACATCCAGTTTGTGCATACTTTTTATTTGGGTTATCCTCACCATAGTGGACACACACAAAATGTGCTCTAGGATAGAAAATATATCTAGAAAATATATCTAGAAAATATATCTTATTTATTGAGAAAATTTATTGAGAAATTTATTGAGATATTTATCGAGAAAATTTTATTGAGAAAATTTATTGAGAAAATGTATCTAGAAAATGTATCTAGAAAATGTATCTAGAAAATGTATCTAGAAACCAACCGAACATTTTTGTCTGAAAGAAACAGTGAAATGCAATTATATTTTTTTACTATTATTTTGGTTAGCCTTTTGACAATGTTGGAGATTTTCAGAATGGTGTAACTTTGGTCTTATCAGTGTGTACAAATTTGATCTTATCAGTGTGTACAAATTTGATCTTATTAGTGTGTACAAATTTGATCTTATCAGTGTATACAAATTTGATCTTATCAGTGTGTACAAATTTGATCTTATCAGTGTGTACAAATTTGATCTTATCAGTGTGTACAAATTTGGTCTTATCAGTGTGTACAAATTTGATCTTATCAGTGTGTGATCAACAAATAAACAGTGTACAGGTATTAAGAGCTTCCGAAAAACAAATAGACAAACACAGGATTCGAACCACTTACCCTCATTTCTTCACACCCATCGCCTAGCCTAGCAATCGAGCGTTTTTACAATGGTTGTGTTCGTAAAAACGCTCGTATTGCTAGGCTAGGCGATTGGTGTCATAAGGACTAGGGTAAGTGGTTCGAGTCCCGTGTTTGTCTCTTTGTTTTCGAAGCTCTTATACTGTACCTGTTAATTTGTTGATCATATTCGTTACTTCCTTTGCTTCCTCTGGGATTCCTGAAAAAAATTCCTTGTGCTCATCTTATCAGAGTGTACTACTTTGGTCTTATCAGGGTGTACTACTTTGGTCTTATCAGGGTGCATAGCCGTTTGAGATATAGATGGTGTATACATTTTATATTGTTATATAGAGCCGTGATAACATAGTAGTTCTGGTACTTGCTTCGTCTGTGCATGTTTTGAGGTTTCTTCTTCTTCTTCTTTGCGTTCATTCTTTACGACCAATTTTAATCCCTCTTTGTGATATGTGTGATCTTTGCCAAGAACGTGTATACGTTGCACATTGGTTTGGTAGGCCCGTAAACGCATAGCCTTCTACATGTTTAGAACACGTGCATCCGATTTCAGCCAAACCTCCTTAGTCACCTCTTACGACATGCGTGGCAAGTAACAGTGGTTCTATTCTTTACACCCTAAATTTGGGCAGCGGTAACTTTTCGGGCGGTTTTGGGGTGTAAACTATTTTACTGGTTTTAACCAATTTTCTATTACCTTCACCCCCACCCCTCCACAACCCCACTCGCTTCACAATCCCACTCCCTTCACAACCCCACTCCCTCCACAACCCCACTCCCTCCACAACTCCACTCCCTCCACAACCCCACTCGCTCCACAACCCCACTCCCTCCACAACCCCACTCCCTCCACAACCCCACTCCCTCCACAACCCCACTCGCTCCACAACCCCAATCTATTTTAGCGGTTTTGACCGTATATTCGAAATCTTCTTTCCTTAAGACATTCATGGTTTTTTTTTAAAAAGTATCTTTTCTTGATGTTGCTAACATGAACTCTATTTTTTGTTGATGATGATCACATGATCTCTTATCTTTTGTTGATGTTGATCACATGATCTCTTATCTTTTGTTGATGTTGATCACATGATGTTGATTATTTATTAACCTCTATGAGAATATCAACATTCAAATCTGGAGTAAACAATGTCATTCTTGTTATTATTCTGTCAAACAACATTTATATAACTTACAGAGATATTAATGTCCATTACTTGCTTCCATATGACATGACTGTCTACTGTGTGACAGGACTGTCTGCCATATGACAGAACTGACTGATATATGACAGGACTGACTGATATATGACATTAATTGCTGCCATATGACATTACTGGCTGCTATATGACAGGACTGACTGCCATATAACAGGACTGTCTGTTATATAACAGGACTGTCTGTTATATAACAGCACAGACTGACATATGACATTACTGGCTGCCATACTCACAGAAACACTGAAATATTCGACCACTCAGGCTGATACCAACGTTTCTGGCGTCTTTAAGCGAAAATAGCCCTGACTGTGAATATTGATGACAGAGCCACATTTATTGACCGTGTCTTGAGAGATATCTGCCCTTCTTCACATGACGTTACCGTATTGATACTTCCGTGGAATTCTTGTTCTATTTTCCTGACAGTAACAAGAGAGAATTGAACCAGCACTTTAGATGTAATCATGCAAGGAAAACTTCACTAAAACATGTATGTATTATTCCTATATGTTCTTGTGATATTTTATCGTGAATTATTTCATGTTTTTGTTTCCTATCTTTAAATGTTTGACAATTTGATCAGCTTTTTTATGTTTTGAATTTGCCTGTGTGTTGCAGGTGCTATCAATGGGAGCAAAGAACAGTAACACTGCGAGCTACAATGCATGTCGTAAGAGGCGTGAAGTAGGGAAGCTACCCTAGTAAATAAAAAAGTGTTGCATAAATCGGATGTGCTGGTTTCACTTGTATGTGCAAACTAGCACAACAAGCTATCGCTCAGGCTCAGATCACATACAGATTACAAAGAGTGGTTTAATAATTGGTCGATATGGAGCGTTTGAAGAAGAAGAAGATGCTTCGAATTGAAGTTTGTATTGATTCCAAGTATGGACATTTAATAAAAGAAGATGGCAGATATGGAAAGTAAGTTCAGAGGAGACAAGAATAGACAAGAACATATTTAACCCAGCCCGTCTGCCCAGCGTGTTCGTAGCGCGTTGGACTACGGTTGACTATCCTCTGTGTGTGCGGGTTCAATTCCACGGGATGACAGAAAAGCCACAGATTCCTCAGATTTACGGTGTTCTTGGCACCGAACAGAAGGGTTACGATGTCCATGGCACCGAGCCGAAGGGTTACAATGTCCATGGCACCGAGCCGAAGAGCTGAAAAGCTCAAGTGCTTCTGGATCGGGAAAAAAACAACATGACAAAATTAGTTCACATACCGCCCGAGTGGTTACCGGGGCCCAAATTTGGGGTGTAAAGAATAGAACCACTGTTACCTGCCAAGCATGTCGTAAGAGGTGACTAAGGAGGTTTGGCTGAAATCGGATGCACATGTCCTAAACGTGTAGAAGTCTATGCGTTTAGGGCCTACAAAACCAATGTGCAACGTATACACGTTCTTGGCAAAGATCAAACATATCACAAAGAGTGATTAAAATTGGTCGTAAAGAACGAACGCAAAGAAGAAGAAGAAGAGTTCACATACAAACAAATAAGAAATAGACACAAGAAAAGACTTGTCAAGTGTTACATATATTTATCACTGTCGTATGGAGGGAAAACATGGACAATGAACAACACAGATAAAGAGAAGAATTGAACCTTGTGAAATATGGATGGATATACAGAAGAATAGGGCGAGTGTCATGGACAGAGAAGAAAACTAATAAACAATCATCATCATCATCAAATAGCTTGCCCTGAGCAGAACTTTGCCACCCCAACAGTCCTCTGAAAATTCTCTCTCTCATAGGCCAGGATCACGTAGAAGTCATGGGAGCAGATGGTGGATGAGTGAGGGAGCAGCCGACAGAGTGTCAATGGTTATAGTCTCAAAACTCGCGATGGTAGACAGATGATCTCTGTAATAGAGACAATGGTTACAGTCATGGACCAGTATGGTCACTTCCAGGAAGGAAAGCAATGACAGACTACCTTCCAAGACAATGCCTATAAAACCCCAACAATAATAAACAATAAGCTTGTGAAATATGGATATACAGAAGAATAGGCCGAGTGTCATGGACAGAGAAGAAAACTTATAAACGTACTTGAGCAACTTGGAGAGAAAAGAAAACTGAACAGGAAGATACGAGTTGTACATCTGAGATATTTGGGTCACATTAAAAGACGCCATACTCTGGTGAAAACTATCTTGGAAAGGAAGGAAGGAAAGCAAGACTGAAGGCAAAGATACAATTGGGAGGGCAACATTAGTTTGTAAACCGTCAATAATATTCTGGCAAAATGGATAAAACTTGTTAAAGATCGGTTACAGCAGTGGCGGATCGTGATCATTTTTGTTAGTGGGGCCAGACATTTTTTCCGGATAAATCATGGTTTTTGTTGCTATATTTTAATTTATAAAAGAATAAATACACGTTATACATTATTTTTGGTGGGGCCTTAATGACGAGCCGCCACTGGGTTACAGTCAATGCTTTTTTCAGTGTCAACGGAGAATAAATAGATGAAAAGAAAGTAGAGGAATCAAGAAAGAAACAGTGATTGAGATATTGTGCATGAACATGAAGATATCAAGAAATTAGAAGAATATCTTCTAGAACACAGAACAACCAAACAGAGACAATGTCTGTGACAGATAATGAAAGTCTGACTGAAATATAGTGACACACACTGAGACAGAGGTACATTGACAAAGATAGTAACATAGACACATTGACAAAGATAGTAACATAGACACATTGACAAAGATAGTAACATAGACACATTTATAAAGATAGTAACATAGACACATTTACAACAATACTGACAGAGACAAATATACATAGTTACAAAGACAATTCCATAGCAACAGTAGAGACGGAGATAACAACAGTGGAGACGGAGATAACAAGCAGTGGAGATGGAGATAGCAAGCAAGGGAGATGGAGATAACAAGCAGTGGAGATGGAGATAGCAAGCAAGGGAGATGGAGATAACAAGCAGTGGAGATGGAGATAGCAAGCAAGGGAGATGGAGATAACAAGCAGAATGGAGATAGAAAGCAGTGAGATGGAGAAGACAAGCAAGGGAGATGGAGATAACAAGCAGGAGATGGAGATAGCAAGCAGTGGAGATGAGATAGTCAACAGTGGAGATGAGTACAAGCAGTGAGATGGAGATAAGTCAGTGAGATGGAGATAGCAAGCAGTGGAGATGGAGATAGCAAGCAGTGGAGACTGAGATAGCAAGCAGTGGAGATGGAGATAGCAAGCAGTGGAGACTGAGATAGCAAGCAGTGGAGGTGGAGATAGCAAGCAGTGGAGATGGAGATAGCAAGCAGTGGAGATGGAGATAGCAAGCAGTGGAGATGGAGATAGCAAGCAGTGGAGATGGAGATAGCAAGCAGTGGAGATGGAGATAGCAAGCAGTGGAGATGGAGATAGCAAGCAGTGGAGATGGAGATAGCAAGCAGTGGAAGTGGAGATAACGAAAGCGAAAGTTGATACAAACAAAATGGAATAGAAAACTTGAACAGTTCAGAATCAAAGAAAGACAATGCATAATTAACTCATTCATTACCGAATTTTTTTAAAAACAGGATGCTGCAGACTTAATTTTTGTCTGCCTTTTCCAGATTGAAAAAATATATAAATTTCGTTCAATTTAACAAATTTTACTAAATCTCGGATCCAACCACGATGTAGAAATGTATAGTTTTGCAGTAGATAAAAATTGAACAATTGGATCAGAAAGCGTTGATGTAAATTTAGCCCAAATTCTACGTGCTACAATGTTTGTCGCAGTGTGTGTGACTTGTCTTATTTTAGTAGACAATCCTGGCGCACCCCGTGGCAGTTAGAACGGAATGAGTTAATAAATATATACGACTTAGGGTAAAGAGAGATAGGTTACTTTGTGACTTTTTCTTTATACAAAATGTGCAGCAACCATCCAGGTCAGAGGAAGGTCATTAGGCAATCAGGAACTTCATATCTTTTTGGTCATTCTTCTTCTTCTGCGTTCTCACTAGATTGGGGTTTCGGATTTTCTAATAAAGGCAGCCGTTTGCCTCAGATTATCAGCCACGCATACAGTTTGTCTTCTGCGTTCTCACTAGATTGGGGTTTTGGATTCTCTAATAAAGGCAGCCGTCTGCCTCAGATTATCAGCCACGCTATACATTTGTCTTCTGGTTTCACTAGATCGGTATTTGGATTCTCTAATAAAGGCAGCCAGTTTCCTCAGATTATCAGCCACGCTCACAGTTTGTCTTCTGCGTTCTCACTAGATTGGGATTTCGGATTCTCTAATAAAGGCAGCCGTTTGCCTCAGATTATTAGCCACGCCATACAGTTTGTCTTCTGCGTTCTCACTAGATCGGGATTTTGGATTCTCTAATAAAGGCAGCCGTTTGCCTCAGATTATCAGCCACGCCATACAGTTTGTCTTCTGCGTTCTCACTAGATTGGGGTTTCGGATTTTCTAATAAAGGCAGCCGTTTGCGTCATATTATCAGCCACGCCACGTCATACAGTTTGTCTTGGATGCTGGTGTAAGGGGGCCACCTCTTTCTTCTCAGTCTGCATACTGGGGGAAGTTCTGTAGGATGTGTTCTGTTGTCATACTCGCCAAGCCACAGGGACACATGTCGTTGGTGCCTATTTTGAATCTGTTGTGACCCGTCAGGAGATGAAGTATGGCTGTCTTGTCCCTTCTGGACAGTTGGTAATATCCATCGTTCTTGTTGTTTTTTGGGTGTTCTTTATCCAATTTTACCTTGTAGTGCCCTTTGGCGATGGTTTTTGCTTCTTCGTAGCTAACCAGATTGTCATCTTGTGGCATTCCTGCTCCCTCTTTAGCCAGTCTGTCAGCATCTTCATTCCCTTGAGTTTGCAATGTGAGTGCATCCACTGGATTACTACCCTCTCAGAATCATGGGATAACTGGGCTAAGGTTGACCTGAGATCACTTAGTTCTGTGTTCCTTTCAGATTTAAGTGCTGAGATAGCAAACAAAGCGTCAGTCAAAAGCAATATTTGTCCATGTATTTCGTTCATATGTTGTTTCATTTTGGTCAAAACATCACTGTATTTTATTGTTATACTTTGTAAATCTACTTTACTTTGTTGTTTATGTGTTCCCTCTTTGCTTCATAGTTGGACTGCAGTCTTCTCTTGTATCAGTAATGATGCTGCTAAGCAACACACAAGAACAAAATGGTGAAAAAATAGAACATTTCCAAGAACATTTAATTAGAACATCTTCATAAGACGCAACCAAAAACATAAACGGCAGAAAATAAGCTGCAACTTAACTGTAAAAAAATGAAAACAAGGAAGAAATTTTTTTAAACTGTAAATTTTTCATCAATCTTTCTAGTCTTGATATCAATTAGATCATGGATTTAAGTGGCAGTACCGTCCAGTGGTCTGACTATGCGATAGTCAGAACATTGGGATGTGGATGAGGAGTTTTCGTATTTTGCCCTTTGAATAATCATTTACAAATTTGAATTCTGCATTTTAAATTTATCTTACAGATCATATTTTTCATCAATTTTCTATTTCATTTATATAATTATTTAACAAATTGACTATGTATAACAGAAATATATATAATTGTATATGTCAAAGGAAAATAGAGCATGTATATATATATGTGTGTGTGTGTGGGGGGGTTGGCAAACTGTTACAATGGGGAGGGGGCGTTACAAAGTTTATGTCGTGCAAAGTGGGCGCTGGGCAGAAAAAGTTTGGAATCTATGAATTAAATAAACCGATAATATTTTAGCAGATATTTTATCATGCATTTACTTACTTTCTATAACTTTAATTATATTGACAAATTCAAAATGGCGAAACACGTAATAACAAAGTACTGTTATTTTACATAATACAAAAACAATGACAATACAAAGCAACGTTTCGACCAAAAGTCCTTTGTCAAGCACTTTATCGATATTTGAAAAATTCAGGAAAAGTGATAAAATCAGAGAAATGTCGAGTTAACCAACTAGTAACAACTGTTATAAGAAAGAGAAGGTGGGGATATGTTGGGTATACTCTGAACAGAAAGGATCAAAGAATCACAGAGAATGCATTGAAGTCAGATATACAGAGTTAAAGAAAGGACGCCCTATGGAAGCCCTGAAACGAACTTTGATGAGAAAGTCCTGAAACATCGGACTCAATTCAATGATTGAACTGGGGACCTGGGATAGAGCGGTATGGATAAATTGCTTACAGTTCCTATGTAATGTATAAAGGTACGAGAAACATATCATACAAATATTTGTCAAATATATCATCTCACTCAACGACATTTCTGTTTTCTAATTTCATTAAACGAAATATTGCAATTCTTTCATTTCATAAAACGAAGTATTGCAATTCTCATATTTCATAAAACGAAAGGGATTGCAATTCTCTAATTTCATAAACATGAATTATTGCAATTCTCATATTTCATAAAACGAGGTATTGCAATTCTTTAATTTCATAAAACGGGGTATTGCAATTCTCTATTTCAAAAACGAGGTATTGTAATTCTCCATTTCACAAAACAAGGCATGACAAATCTCACAATTCACAAATCGAGGGATGATAAATCTCACAATTCACAAAACGAAGCATGACAAATCTCACAATTCACAAAACGAGGCATGACAAATCTCACAATTCACAAAACGAGGGATGACAAATCTCACAATTCACAAAACGAGGGATGACAAATCTCACAATTCCAAAACGAAGCATGACAAATCTCACAATTCCCAAAACAAGGCATGACAAATCTCACAATTCACAAAACGAGGGATGACAAATCTCACAATTCACAAAACGAGGGATGACAAATCTCACAATTCACTAAACGAGAGATGACAAATCTCACAATTCACAAAACGAGTTATATAAGTATACAACATGCCCACTAGTGTGTCCGTAAGTGGGTACATATATTTGTTTAGATGCAACGAGTGAATTTCTACAAACATTTGATAGTGACATTTAATACTACTACATACCCCGCTTCCATCTCTTGTTCTGTGTACGTCTGTGTACTGTGTGCGCGCGTGTGTGTATGTGTGCGTGCTTCAATGTGAGTTTCGTCACGTCTATTACGTACATCAGAGGCATACACATCAGCAGTGTCCCAGCAACTACGTACATCAAAGCAGTGTCCCAGCAACTACGTACATCAAAGCAGTGTCCAGACAATGACGTACATCAAAGCAATGAATGAAGTATGACTAATGACTAATACTCGTCAATGATATTTTGATAATTCTCCGCTACTAGAGTACTACAAAGAGATAATTGAGATAGATATCTGGAAATCTTAGCCAGAGAGTACATGAGGATTATCATTTTAAACTACAACTTCAGTAAACAGCTGACAGCAAATATTAGATAAACTAATAGGACAAATAAAAAAGTCTGGAAAGATGGAAGGAAGGAGAGAAATAAAGAAACAAAAGATGGAAGGAAGGATAAAACAAGATAGAAAGTTAGAGTTGTCCCACCAGATGATGCATTCAAGTATCGAGTGAAACATCTGGCAAGGAATATAAATCATGTATTTCAGGAAATCTGTGATCGTAGTCATAGTAGCTTCTTCTTCTTCTTCATCTTCTTTGCTTTCGTTCTATACGACCAATTTTAATCACTCTTTGTGATATGTTTGATCTTTGCCAAGAACGTGTATACGTTGCACATTGGTTTGGTAGGCCCCTAAACGCATAGCTTCTACACGTTTAGGACATGTGCATCCGATTTCAGCCAAACCTCCTTAGTCGCTTCTTACGACATGCGTGGCAGGTAACAGTGGTTCTATTCTTTACACCCCAAATTTGGGCCCCGGTAACCACTCGGGAGGGTCATAGTAGCAACAGTTATCAATGTTTATTCTGACACGTACTACTACTGTCTGGATGTCAGCCCAGCAAACAGCGCCAACAACTGCATAATGACCTTGACCTACCCAGAACCTTGAAATAATGCGTGCATAACGTCATAACAACCTTGTCACAGTTTTGCAGTCTCTGACGTCATCTATCGACATCTACCTGTCATGTGACACAGAGAAATCGTTCTCCACCAAATAAACATCACCTGTTACTGCATGTTCTTCTAATTGTCTATAATTTGCAGTTGTGGTGTACTCTATATAACTATTCTCTCATTCTTTGCCCTCCAGGCTGATCTGTTTTTGTATCTGACGCTGCGTATCTCTGGTACCACTTGTTCGTGACACAGTTGGTATCGGATTGGCTGAGCTAACAGAAGTTGTATTCACATACCAATGTTTCATACAAACTAAGATTACAGAGTTTTGTTCCCAATTCTGAGCGTACGTCGAGGGATTATAAGCAGAGGTATTAAGGGCGCTTGTCTGAAGCTGTCGCCACGCGTGTGCGGGTCATTAGTTTCTCTTCAATAGAGAAATAGAGAATTAAAAATGTAAACATTACCCAGGGTTCGAACACTGGACAGTTACGTCATGAAACATCACTACGTTTTAACCATTTGACCAGACGAGCTCTTTCAAACAAGTACTATAGTAAAAAAAAAGGAACCCTTTCATACCTCGTGGTCAATACAGTGTTAGGCCTGTATTTTTCATTGACCGTCGGCACACGATGGGTGATGTGGTCATCATCACGCTGGCCGCCTTTACTTTCCCAGAGCATGTCTGGTACCCAGATGAGGCTGGGTCGACCTGAGAACCGTCGCGGTCGAGAAAAGTTCCACACACACTGCGGAAGTGGAACCCAGAATACCAGCCTTGTGAAGCGAGTTCACTAACAACTACGCTACAGCGGCTCTCAAACAAGTACTATAACAGATTAATAATAAAAAGTAGAAAAGTTCAGAGAAAAAAATAGTATCACAGAAAGGGAAAATGTATTTTATGCAACAAATTATTGATAATTGAAGTCAGTACTAGACATGCACTACTTTGTAAAATATTTTTAGATTTCAATTTAAGTTCAAACTTTCAGACAATGCTTCATGCAAGATGAGATATACATTTTATGCTTTTGTATTTTTAGAAAAATATGTTTTAACTAGTACATATGACAGTGTAATTACATGCCTGTTGGCAAAACATCTAGAAACTTCTTGTGTTAAGTGTTGTATTCAAGAAGTTATTCAAACACTGTAATAGCTCATTTAAGACTACTTAGCAGTTGTATTGTGTTTGCACTAGGTAACATTCTTCTACTATTCCTAATCAAAACTTGCATGGAAAATATAAAACTACGAATCATTTTTGTTAACCTCGAAATGTTAAAAAAAAAAAGCCTGGTAACCTTTAAAAAAAAGTCCTACTAAATCGACGTTTCGACCAAACGGCCTTTATCAAACAAGAAAAAAGATGAGTGAAAGTTGAAATGTGGGGCCCAGTAATACTGTTGTTTGATATTTCTATCTGGTTTATAATTCTATTAATCTTAAACATTATTTAGTTTACTGTCTATTGTCTTTTCCCAGTGATGATGGTTTTTCTTCCAGTAGATGGATTGTATTGTCTTTCAGGTAGATGATGATATATTTCTTTCAGGATGATGGTTATATTTTCTTCCAGGTAGATGATGTTGTATATTGCTTCCAGGTAGATATGGGTTGTATATTGTCTTTCAGGTAGTATAGTTGATTGTCTTCAGGATGATGGTTGTATATTGTCTTAGGTAGATGATGAGTTGTCTGTCTTAGTAGAATGGATATATTGTCTTTGAGAGATGATTGTATATTGTCTTCTCAGGTAGATATTGTATATTGCTTCTCAGGTAGTGATGGGTTTTTCTTTCTCAGGTAGATGATGAGTTTATTTTCTTCAGAGATGATGGTTGTTTTTCTTCTCAGGTGATGATGGTTATATCTTTCAGGTAGATGATGGTTTATATTGTCTTCAGGTAGATGGGTTGTATATTTCTTCTCAGGTAGATGATAGTTGTATATTTCTTTCCAGGTAGAGATGGAGTTGTATATTGTCTTCAGGTAATGATGGGTTATATTCTTCAAGATGATAGAGTTGTATATTGTCTTTTTTCCAGGTAGATGATGGAGTTGTATATGCTTTGCCCAGTAGATGAAGCTAGTTGTCTTTATCCAGGTAGAGATAGATAAGTCTTTTCTATCTGATGATGGAGTTGATATTGTCCTTTTCTCAGTAGAGTACGTTGTATATTTCTTATCTGGTATATGAGTTTATTTGTCTTTCTCAAACATTATGTGTAGTTTACTATTTGTCTTTTCCCAGGTAGATGATACAGTTGTATATTGTCTTTTCTCCACGTAGATGATGGAATTGGTTTTTCCACTATTGCCATTAGCATGGTTGGGATCTTTAATTTATGAGTTCCAGGGATAGATGAGTCGCCCTTGTTTGGTTATATCCTTGTTTACTTAGTGTAGGTCATGATATTGTCTATCCATCTTTTTGTGGTCTTATCTATACTTCCTATACCTGTACTTCCTAAGTATTTTTGCCCACCCAAACCTTTAGTGTTGTAAGATTTTACTTATTTGTTATTGGTAAAGTAACAGCGGTGCTGATTTGGTATACATGTAGAACTTTAACGGTACGGTAGTCAATTATTCATATAATTACGCATTTACATCTCACATGCAATTTACACCAGTGAAATCGGAATCCGTGGAATTAATCATTTCCAATTTCACAACGATTGTCATTGGCGTATGCACACCATTTATTGTCATTGAGAAGTGGACGGTATCATTTGTTCACTATGTCACGTTGCTTGTTATAACATGTAAAGGATACGCCTTGCAAACATTCACCTTCATTTGTATTACTGTAAATTTCAAACTTTGATTACCATTTTGTTGTGCTTATGCAAAATTATATAACAAAAATCGTTCTGCATCAACCAAGCTACCTGCCAAGTAGTTAAATATGAATTCGTAACGTCGTAAGGTATATAAGACGCATGCCCAAATTACTGTTATGCACCCGGTAGATTTCGTTCAAATTAAACCTTAGTGTGTTCACGAATTTTGAAACGAACTATAGTCTATAGATGTTCATACTGAGGTGACTCAGCCTGACGGCCTACCAGTTGACCATTCAGATTCGACACAATGCTATATTATAATCCAGTAGATGTGGTACGGTACTATCAAGTTGAAATTTATATTTCTCAAATCTTATCATTAACTCATCTGTACAAATGTATGTTCTACAAGACTAGCAAGTTGTACTACGGGAGTTGTATTAGAACAACTAACAACTCAAATCTATCAAATTACTTTTCTTGACAACACTGAGTCTTATTTGGTGTTCTGGTCATGGTACTGCAACGTGGAGGTACTCATGGAACTACCACCTTTTGCTTGGATGGCCTTTTGCTTTGTATTCACTGAATCGGAGTAACATTACTCTTTGAGGTGCACAGTCTGTTCTGTTGGTAATCTACTTATGCCGGCTGAATTATTTTTGGTTTCTTGATGAAGTTCAGTACTGATGTTGTATCCACTGTTTTCTTGATGTCTTAATTTCTCAACTGATCTCTTCTTGATACTCTCAGCATTCTTCGTAGATACTTCGTCTCTCGTGACTAGTTTTTCTTCTATCGTTTGATGTCAGAGTCCATGCTTGGTACAGATAGCATAATGTTAGGAGACAGATTTTGTTGTACAATTGATTTATCCAATTAAACGATGACTTTTTATTTATATGAACAACCAACCCGTAACGAATTCACTTAAATGTGAACAACGACCCGTAACGAATTCACTCAAATGTGAACAACGACCCGTCACGAACTCATTCAAATGAGCTACAATCCATAACTAATATATTCAAGTGAACTAGTAGCAGTAACTAATTTATTCCAATGAACTAGTAGCAGTAACTAATTTATTCCAATGAACTAGTAGCAGTAACTAATTTATTCCAATGAACTAGTAGCAGTAACTAACGTGTTCAATTGGCGTTGAGATCTTTGAACTAATTTATTCAAATGAACTATGACCCGTAACTAATTTCTTCAGTTGTTGAAATACGGCCACTTAACTAGTTCTTTCAACTGAACTGTGACCCCTGACTGTCTCATTCAGTCAACTGCGATCAATAACTGATTGACTGGGCTGAACTTTAAACCGTAATTGTTGCACTTAATTCAACCAAGTAGTTGATATAAGCAAATATCTGTTTGCTTCACGTCTCTATGGTTACGCGCTGTCAAACTAGAAATGATGTCACAGAATATACTCATTAAGTCTGCTCGTTAGGGAAGATCAATTACCTGGTCTAGGAGGTAAAACACAATGATGGTGACTTGACAAGCTAGGAGATAATAAGACGTAGATGGTGACTTGTCAAGCTAGGAGATAATATGACGTAGATGGTGACTTGACAAGCTAGAAGATAAGAAGACGTAGATGGTGACTTGACAAGCTAGAAGATAAGAAGACGTAGATGGTGACTTGACAAGCTAGGAGATAAGAAGACGTAGATGGTGACTTGTCAAGCTAGGAGATGAGAAGACGTAGATGGTGACTTGACAAGCTAGGAGATAAGAAGACGTAGATGGTGACTTGACAAGCTAGAAGATAAGAAGACGTAGATGGTGACTTGACAAGCTAGAAGATAAGAAGACGTAGATGGTGACTTGACAAGCTAGAAGATAAGAAGACGTAGATGGTGACTTGACAAGCTAGAAGATAAGAAGACGTAGATGGTGACTTGACAAGCTAGAAGATAAGAAGACGTAGATGGTGACTTGACAAGCTAGAAGATAAGAAGACGTAGATGGTGACTTGACAAGCTAGAAGATAAGAAGACGTAGATGGTGACTTGACAAGCTAGAAGATAAGAAGACGTAGATGGTGACTTGACAAGCTAGAAGATAAGAAGACGTAGATGGTGACTTGACAAGCTAGAAGATAAGAAGACGTAGATGGTGACTTGTCAAGCTAGAAGATAAGAAGATGTAGATGGTGACTTGTCAAGCTAGAAGATAAGAAGACGTAGATGGTGACTTGTCAAGCTAGAAGATAAGAAGACGTAGATGGTGACTTGTCAAGCTAGAAGATAAGAAGACGTAGATGGTGACTTGACAAGCTAGAATAAAGACGTAGATGGTGACTTGTCAAGAAAGTCGTAGATGGTGACTTGTCAAGCTAGGAAACGTAGATGGTGACTTGCAAACTAGAGTAGAGAGTAGATGACTTCAGTAGATGGTGACTTAGTACAAGGCTCAGGAAGATAAGAAGACGTAGATGGTGACTTGCAAGCTGAAGATAAGAAGACGTAGATGGTGACTAGTGATAACTAGAGTGCAATTCAAAGTAATGAAAGATAGAAAAATAGAATCCATCAAATAACAGATTTCATGAACACTGATTTCTTATTCAATAGTTTGTTCTTAGGATTGATGTCAGTGAGTACGATACATAGATATTGCCTCCGATACTTATATTATCCGTACATATACGTCGCAGATATTATCCGATAATTAAATGTACGATATTGTATTGATTACCTGATATTTAAATTACGATACTGCTGATATTGCCCGATTCTTAAATGTACGATACTGCAGATATTACCCAATACTTATATGTACGATACTATAGATATTATTCGATATTTAAATGTACGATTAAGGATAAGGGAAAATGACATTGTTTTGCTACCATATCTTTCTTTCTCTGTCTCTCTTTCTCTTTTTTTTTCTCTCTCTCTCTATTTTTCTGTCTCTCTTTTTCTCTCAATGCTTCTGAAATTCGGTTGGGGCATAAATACTCAACCAACTAATGTCTAATATTCCTATCTTTAGCTATCTCAGGCTGCTTTTTCCAGCTCTTCCTTATATTGCTGATCTCTGCCTCCAAATCTCGTCTCCGAACATTTCTATACTTCTCTATGTATCTCCTTGTTTCCCTCACTGTCTTTCACTTTCCCTGTGGGTTCCAGGAAAGGACCCATTTTGTTTTATTCGCCTCTAGTTTTCTTAGTGTGTCCTATCCTGGGCCTGCGTCTTCATCTCTTGCTTTACCTCTTGCTTTACTGTGATCTGTCTTGTCTTCTCCATCAATGTCTACACATTTGTACAATATCATACTAGAATATATTGATATGCCAATATCATACTAAGAATATATTGTGACAATATCATGATATACGATATTGACCAACAGATATTTTCTACATGTGTGTTTACACTTCTCTGCAAGCTTCTATTATCTGTAGATCTTCTTCGACAGCATAATTTTGCTCAACAAAAGTCGATACTTCGTGAGCATCGGTACTATTATATACACCAGGTCATGATTTCGTGGAATTAAGTGAGAAATCAAATGACGTCAGTACACATTTAAGAGTGCATGCAAGCGATTAAAGAAAGGGGTGTGTGCTACAACACTAACCAGACTCTAAGAACACAAATACCACATGTGGTGTAGCTAGACAAGAACAATATACTGAAGCCAAAAGAATAGTAAGCAACACAGAACTGTTGCCGTTAGTTGTCACACGTTGGGAGATATACTGAGGAGAAGGTCGGATCACTTATCAACTAAGTGGTTCAATGTGCAGTTATAATGATGATATGTCGACTACACTAAACTAAGAGACATACTGAGGAGAAGGTTGGATCACTTATCAACTAAGTGGTTCAATGTGTAGTTATAATGATGATATGTCGACTACACTAAACTGAGAGACATACTGAGGAGAAGGTCGGATCACTTATCAACTAAGTGGTTCAATGTGTAGTTATAATGATGATATGTCGACTACACTAAACTGAGAGACATACTGAGGAGAAGGTCGGATCACTTATCAACTAAGTGGTTCAATGTGCAGTTATAATGATGATATGTCGACTACACTAAACTGAGAGACATACTGAGGAGGAGGTCGGATCACTTATCAACTAAGTGGTTCAATGTGCAGTTATAATGATGATATGTCGACTACACTAAACTGAGAGACATACTGAGGAGAAGGTTGGATCACTTATCAACTAAGTGGTTCAATGTGTAGTTATAAAGATGGCCTGTCGACTACACTAAACTAAGAGATATACTGAGGAGAAGGTCGGATCACTTATCAACTAAGTGGTTCAATGTGCAGTTATAATGATGATATGTCGACTACACTAAACTGAGAGACATACTGAGGAGAAGGTTGGATCACTTATCAACTAAGTGGTTCAATGTGTAGTTATAAGATGCCTGTCGACTACACTAAACTAAGAGACATACTGAGGAGAAGGTCGGATCACTTATCAACTAAGTGGTTCAATGTGCAGTTATAATGATGATATGTCGACTACACTAAACTGAGAGACATACTGAGGAGAAGGTCGGATCACTTATCAACTAAGTGGTTCAATGTGTAGTTATAATGATGGCCTGTCGACTACACTAAACTAAGAGATATACTGAGGAGAATGTCGGATCACTTATCAACTAAGTGGTTCAATGTGCAGTTATAATGATGATATGTCGACTACACTAAACTCAAATGCATCATTATTTGATGATGAAGGAAGTAATGGCCTGGCAGTAAATACTTTATCTCATAGAAATTGATATTCAGTTACATTTCCGTCTGTCTGTTCCTCTATAGAGCTATAGTAGTGAAGTGGTTAGACCACTTGTTTTATAAGCGGGTGATCTCGGTTCGCTTTCTTATTGGAGTGGGATTTTTCTGACAATAATCCGCTTTCAGGTCGACTCATTTTCTAACGTTGTTCCAGAGTTATAGAATGAGAAGTGGATCCTTTATTGTGTGTTGTCAGTCATAGAAATATGAGAACCAAACTCCGAACTTCCTCATTTTAAAAATTGTTATGAAAAATCATTCTTAACTATTTTAACTCAAAACATCCAAGTTAACCAAGTCTTTGAGATCTGTGTGGTTTGTTCTTATCAATCAAGTTAACCATTCTTTGTGATCTGTGTGGTTTGTTCTTATCAATCAAATTAACCATTCTTTGTGTGATCTGTGTGGTTTGTTCTTATCAACCTAGTCTTTGTGATCTGTGTGGTTTGTTCTTATCAATCAAATTAACCATTCTTTGTGTGATCTGTGTGGTTTGTTCTTATCAACCAAGTTAACCATTCTTTGTGATCTGTGTGGTTTGTTCTTATCAATCAAATTAACCATTCTTTGTGTGATCTGTGTGGTTTGTTCTTATCAATCAAATTAACCATTCTTTGTGTGATCTGTGTGGTTTGTTCTTATCAATCAAGTTAACCAAGTCTTTGTGATCTGTGTGGTTTGTTCTTATCAACCAAGTTAACCATTCTTTGTGTGATCTGTGTGGTTTGTTCTTATCAATCAAGTTAACCATTCTTTGTGTGATCTGTGTGGTTTGTTCTTATCAACCAAGTTAACCATTCTTTGTGATCTGTGTGGTTTGTTCTTATCAATCAAATTAACCATTCTTTGTGTGATCTGTGTGGTTTGTTCTTATCAATCAAATTAACCATTCTTTGTGATCTGTGTGGTTTGTTCTTATCAATCAAGTTAACCATTCTTTGTGTGATCTGTGTGGTTTGTTCTTATCAATCAAGTTAACCATTCTTTGTGATCTGTGTGGTTTGTTCTTATCAACCAAGTTAACCATTCTTTGTGATCTGTGTGGTTTGTTCTTATCAATCAAGTTAACCATTCTTTGTGATCTGTGTGGTTTGTTCTTATCAATCAAGTTAACCATTCTTTGTGATCTGTGTGGTTTGTTCTTATCAATCAAGTTAACCATTCTTTGTGTGATCTGTGTGGTTTGTTCTTATCAATCAAGTTAACCATTCTTTGTGTGATCTGTGTGGTTTGTTCTTATCAATCAAGTTAACCATTCTTTGTGATCTGTGTGGTTTGTTCTTATCAATCAAATTAACCATTCTTTGTGTGATCTGTGTGGTTTGTTCTTATCAATCAAGTTAACCATTCTTTGTGATCTGTGTGGTTTGTTCTTATCAATCAAGTTAACCATTCTTTGTGTGATCTGTGTGGTTTGTTCTTATCAATCAAGTTAACCATTCTTTGTGTGATCTGTGTGGTTTGTTCTTATCAACCAAGTTAACCATTCTTTGTGATCTGTGTGGTTTATTCTTATCAATCAAATTAACCATTCTTTGTGTGATCTGTGTGGTTTGTTCTTATCAATCAAGTTAACCATTCTTTGTGTGATCTGTGTGGTTTGTTCTTATCAATCAAGTTAACCAAGTCTTTGTGATCTGTGTGGTTTGTTCTTATCAATCAAGTTAACCAAGTCTTTGTGATCTGTGTGGTTTGTTCTTATCAATCAAGTTAACCATTCTTTGTGTGATCTGTGTGGTTTGTTCTTATCAATCAAGTTAACCATTCTTTGTGTGATCTGTGTGGTTTGTTCTTATCAATCAAATTAACCATTCTTTGAGATCTGTGTGGTTTGTTCTTATCAATCAAGTTAACCATTCTTTGTGATCTGTGTGGTTTGTTCTTATCAATCAAGTTAACCATTCTTTGTGTGATCTGTGTGGTTTGTTCTTATCAACCTAGTCTTTGTGAGCTGTGTGGTTTGTTCTTATCAATCAAATTAACCATTCTTTGTGATCTGTGTGGTTTGTTCTTATCAACCTAGTCTTTGTGAGCTGTGTGGTTTGCGCCGATAACGTGAGTATGTTGCGCACCCGTTATACCTCTATAGCATGTAGGACAAGCAGATCCAAACTTAGACAAATGTGTACGCAAAGTATCCAATAAATATGAATTTGTACGAACGGTAAACTTTAAGATGTTACCAACAGAAAAATTTCACTTCACGTTACCACATCTGGAGTTATACTGTAATATGGTATAGGATCTGATTGTTCTTATAGAGGCCGTCAGAGCTGTCTCGTGTCAATGCAAATAACGAGCGGCATACTTTATGGAAGACGAGGGACAACAACTGACAAGCTAGCAACAGGACAATATTGAAACGTTGAACACGACGATGGAGGAAGCAGGAGAACTGGTTGGAGATTTGACAGTTTTATTTCCGAGCTGTGTGATGAGATTTACAGTTCTATTTCCGAGCTGTGTGATAAGTTTGACATTCTGCAAAGGTCATGCCAAGTGAGAGAAATACTCATTCATTCATTTTGAAAGCATTTTTATTTTTTTATTTAACGAATGCCTAATTTCAACTTGAAGAAAATGTCTCAGAGAATCGATTGAAGAATTAGAAGGTTGTGACCGAGTTCAATAAGAACACGGATTCTCTCGGCGTGAGAGAAAACCTGTCAGTTCTAGTGTCTGTATTTACTCGCTTTACAGCAGACAACATTAGTCGCTGTCGAGATTTTTTAAAATATATATTTACCACATTTACAAATATGCGCTCACGAACACATACATACTAATAGACACACACACACACATGCGCACACGTACACATGCATGCTAATACACACGCACGCATATATACTAATACACACACACGTAAATTTACATATATATATATATATTCATCATGCATATAACACGCCTTTAGCAGAATGTTGCTCTCGTCACCGCCTGGTTTGCAAATCTCTTAATTTTTCCTGGTTTTTCTAAGTTTTTCCTTCTTGCTACAACGTCACATTCAAGATTTATGTCCTATTCATACAGTCGTCTTGGCTGCTAGCTACCTGACTCATATTCCAGGATCCTTGCCCCCTCCGCCTCCCCACCCAGCGATTACTGTTCTCTCTACCACCACTGTGACGTTTCATTATTACTATTACATTCATCTGGTTCCGTCAGCAGAAAAGTTTGGAAAACCTAATCATGACGACCAAGAAACATAGTGAAGACCATATTTGAATACACAAAAAACAAAAATCATGTTAACTGACAAAGCAAAAGGTTCACCTAACATCCAAGTAAACAATGAAGAACTCCAATGTGTAGAGAGCTACGAATATTTGGGCTCAATAATTAACAATAACGGTGACTGCTCCAAAGAGATCTCAAGAAGATTGGCAATAGCTTGGCAATACAGAAAAATTACATACTTTGGTCACATCAAGCGTCACGATGGCCTGGAAAGAACAATACTAGAGGGCAGAGTCCCAGGACGCAGAGGCAGACCAAGAAGAAGATGGCTACAAGATATTAAAGAAACCATGAACATGACCATCGACGAAGTGGGTAAACTGGCAAGAGACAGAGTGAATTTCAGATGCGCTGCAAAGAGAGCAACGTCCTATAAAGGATACGCACCTTGATGATGATGGTTCCGTTATACGTTACATAGGTCTACGTCTGCAAGCAGTTTCTTTATACCGTTCTATCCTGGGCAACTCGTTCAGTCTCTATGGAAGTCAGTCCGATATTTCTCGCCTTTCTCAACAAAGTTCTTTTGTCCTGCTTTCTCTACATTGCACTTTCTCTCTTATAGATGAGACTGCATTAAAACTATTTGATTAGCGAAACACGTAATCAAAAAGTACTGTAGTTTTACAAATTAAATTTTTTGTTTCTGTAATTTGTATACCTACAGTACTTTGCGATTACGCTGTTTCGATAATATGTGTATCGCACATTTAAGTATCGGATAATATATGAGGTATCGTACATTTAAGTATCGGATAATATATGTAGTATCGTACATTTAAGTATCGGATAATATATGAGGTATCGTACATTTAAGTATCGGATAATATATGTAGTATCGCACATTTAAGTATCGGATATGTAGTATCGTACATTTAAGTATCGGATAATATCTGCAGTTTCGTATATTTAAGTATCGGATAATATCTGCAGTATCGTCTAATTAAGTATCGAGTAATATCTGCAGTATCGTACTCACTAGACATAAATCGCTAAGAACAAACCATTGAATAACAAATCAATATTTTATTAAATCTTGATCTTTGATGGATTCTATTCTTTCACACTTGAATTCCTTGAATTACTTTCTTTTTGTCATTGTTTTTGTAATTTGTAAAACTACAGTACTTTGTGATTACGTTTTTCACTTTCTCTCTTCTACTATTTGTCTCCACTTTAATGCCTTCTTTCACCATTTGTCTCCACTTCAATGCCTGCTAGTACCATTTGTCTCCACTTCAATGCCTGCTAGTACCATTTGTCTCCCACTTCAATGCCTGCTAGTACCATTTGTCTCCCACTTCAATACGTGCTGGTACCATTTGTCTCCCACTTCAATACGTGCTGGTACCATTTGTCTCCCACTTCAATACGTGCTGGTACCATTTGTCTCCCACTTCAATACGTGCTGGCACCATTTGTCTCCCACTTCAATGCCTGCTAGTACCATTTGTCTCCTACTTCAATGCCTGCTGGTACCATTTGTCCTGATCGCAGCCTTGTTATTCTTCCCTGTGTAACTTAAGTGAAACCATCAAACATTTCTCTTCCGGAATGTATTGTAGAAAGATTTCAAGAGACTGAACAAGATTGATTGGCACTCTATCTTTCCTAAGTAAAAAGGAAATATCTGCTCCTGAGGTCAAATGCTTTTGTGCGTTCAATTGCGACAATATACAGTGGTTTCCTCTGCTTCATCATCATCAGGTGCCGTCTCCGCATCGAAGGTTGGCTGCAGTGAATCTCCAGCATCCTCTGTCTTTCGCCTTGGTGCTGCACACTGCCATACTGTAACCTGTCCATTTCTTAAAGTTTCCTCCCACTTATCTCTCGGTCTTCCTCTTGCTCTTCCCCTCAACTTTCCCCTCTAGTAAATATTTTATCATGGTGTCATGCCTTTTTATGTGCCCAAAATACTTTACTTGTCTGAATTTATTTCTCTTAATAATTGTTTCTTCATGCCTAGTTTTCCTAAAACTTGTTTATTTGTTTGTTTCTCTGTCCATGAAACTCTGCCTATTCTTCTATATATCCACATCTCAAATACATCAATTCTGTCTTCTAACTGCTTTTCTCTCTGATTCCTCTGCTATGAAACTTTATTGGAGCCGCGCGATGGAGGAAAACCATGTCCATATTAGATTAGTTGAATCTGAACCTGTACTCGACTCTGGTCAACAAATAAACAGTGTACAGGTATTAAGAGCTTTCGAAAAACAAATAGACAAACACAGGATTCGAACCACTTACCCTCATTTCTTACGACACCCATCGCCTAGCCTAGCAATACGAGCGTCCTTACGACACCCATCGCCTCGCCTAGCAATACGAGCGTTCTTACGACACCCATCGCCTAGCCTAGCAATACGAGCGTCCTTACGACACCCATCACCTAGCCTAGCAATACGAACGTCCTTACGACACCCATCACCTAGCCTAGCAATACGAGCGTTCTTACGACACACATCGCCTAGCCTAGCAATACGAGCGTTCTTACGACACACATCGCCTAGCCTAGCAATACGAACGTCCTTACGACACCCATCGCCTAGCCTAGCAATACGAACGTCCTTACGACACCCATCGCCTAGCCTAGCAATACGAGCGTCCTTACGACACCCATCGCCTAGCCTAGCAATACGAACGTCCTTACGACACCTATCACCTAGCCTAGCAATACGAAGCGTCCTTCAACACCATCGCACTAGCCAGAATACGAACGTCCATCGACACGTTCACACCTAGCATATAGAACGTCTTACAGACACCTATCACCTAGCACTAGCAATACGAACGTCCTTACGAACACAACCAGTGAGCCATTCTAAAAAAATGACTCAATGAGGAGTGTCTTTCTCAAACGCTTCGTTACAACTAGACACAGAATAATCAGATACGGTTCGATCGGACAGTGTTTGCACAAACACATGCTATAAGATAATTGTGCTTGTATATATTTCAGACCAGACAATATCATACATACACACAGTGACGGCTCGTGATCCTTTTTGTTGGTGGTGCCAGACTCAAATTTTCGGGAAAAATTATGGTTTTGGGTTAGGTTATGTTTTAATTTATTAACTAATAAATACATGTTACATATTATTTTTGGTGGGGTCGGGCCCCACTGGCCCTTAATGACGAGCCGCCACTGCATACACACATGTATACACATATAACACTCGACTCTGGGTAACTTTCTTATCTGACCTAATCTGCTCTGTATCAGCTGATTTTTCTGTGACTATCCTATTTTTGTTGAATATTTCTCTCAATGTTTTTTTTTTTAAATTGTGTGTTTTCATGTTTGAGTGTGTGCGCGTGCTGTCAATAAACTCTTAACTTGAAAATCCCGATAAACTGAGCAATTTAACAACAGGAAGTCAAAATTACATCCCTGGCCGGAAGCCACGTCTGCTGTGTCAATCACTTTTAGCTGAAAGAGTTTCAAGATTATGTTCACGAAGTGGGCCATCGACTCGACACGAACATTTCAAATTGTTTTTCCGTGAACTTCCCGAAAAAACGACAGACCTTTATATTTTATTGAGAATCAAAAAAGAATTAATAGACATAAAATTAACCGTTACAAAGTGCTGGCAAATTGAACGTAAAATTGTCATCTCAAACCAGACTTTGCAGGGGAGATAACACAAATATAACTTACTTGAAGATGAAATTTGATTTTTTTTTACAAACGGAAGATAGGAATGAAAAAATGCAAATAACAAAGTGTTGGAATGTGATATATAATTTTCTAAAGGAAGGAATAAAACTGAGATAGATAATAGAATTTTAAAAAAAACAGTTTTGAACAAAGAACAGGAAAAAGAAAGTGAGAATATAAAAGAAAAAGATATAGAATGCTAGATATCGAACGATCAAATATTTCTAACTTTATTTCAATGAAAAAATCAACAATTTCTCAACTATAAAAGTTAGTATTATCATTATTCTATATTAGAAGGAACTAACGAGAGGAACTCCTCCTCTTCTTCTGTGCGTTCGTTCTTTACGATCAATTTTAATCACTCTTTGTGATATGTTTGATCTTTGCCAAGAACGTGTATACGTTGCACATTGGTTTGGTAGGTCCCTAAACGCATAAGACTTCTACATGTTTAGGACACATGCATCCACTTTCAGCCAAACCTCCTTAGTCGCCTCTTACGATATGCGTGGCAAGTAACAGTGGTTCTATTCTTTACACCCCAAATTTGGGCTCCGGTAACCACTGACGGAGAGGAACTAATGGAAGGAACTAATGGGGAACTAAGATAAGGAACTAACTAACCAGTGTCTTGAGATTCTACAATCGATTCCAGTACATTGTGACGATGATATATATAATCACGGATTGGTTGATTCGAAGCTAGCTGCACAAGGAAACAGATGCATTGTGAAGCTAGCTGCACAAGGAAACAGATGCATTGTGAAGCTAGCTGCACAAGGAAACAGATGCATTGTGAAGCTAGCTGCACAAGGAAACAGATGCATTGTGAAGCTAGCTGCACAAGGAAACAGATGCATTGTGAAGCTAGCTGCACAAGGAAACAGATGCATTGTGAAGCTAGCTGCACAAGGAAACAGATGCATTGTGAAGCTGGCTGCACAAGGAAACAGATGCATTGTGAAGCTATCTGCACAAGGAAACAGATGCATTGTGGGTTGATCGTCCATGGAAACCATGAGTGTATGAATCAAAAGTGAACATTCATCAAAAATAGAAATAATCTCCCGTATTAAGTCACTCCATTCAAAACCTGGCACTGGTTTTATCCAGAGAAGTACAATACATCGTTCTCTTCTTCTTGTTCATGCTAAGGGTAGGTTCTTGTAGGTTTCAGTTTCAGTTTGAAATATCTTCATTGCACTCCGGACATGTCCATAGGTGTTCCGATCTCCTTAGCAATATCTCCAACAGCGTCCAGCGACTGATCGTACCAGTTCGATTTTGATTGATGAGCCTACTCACGTACCTGTTATTCTGTTCTTTTCTTGCTACTCCAACTTCAAACCCAGCTCCTGCAATCTAGTAGTTGGCGTGGATTGGTTTAAATGAAAATTTTCTTTGCGACCACACTCTATGAGGGCGTTCAAAATATCACCTCTATCAATTGGCTGGCCCTCTGATATGGTGGCAGAGATAGCCAGCCTGTCTGCTCTCTCATTGCCAACGACACCCATGTGCCCCGGAACGAAGATAAGTGTGATTCTGCAAAGTGTTGACGCTTGTAGTGATTCAGTCCATTGCCTGCGCACCGAACCAGCCTCTACCTTGCACACCATACTGTTAGATTTCGTTAACATTATACACACGACATTCGAGATCAACTAGGACTGAACATTCATAAGGGAAAGACAAAGATATTGAGAATTAACCAAGCAAACGACAACTCGATCTCCTTAGTGAAATCCCACTTCAAGAGGTAGAATCATACACATATTTGAGCATCAACGTAGACAAAGAGGGTGGAACAGATAGAGATGTTAAAATAAGAATACAGAAGGCAAGAGGAGCTTTCATTGCACTGGGAAACATTTGGAAGTCTAAAGAAATTAAATCTAGAACAAAAATTCGGATATTTAACTCTAATGTTAAAGCAGTTCTACTGTATGGGTTAGAAACATGGAGAACAACTAAAACAATAGCGCATAAATTGCAAACATTCATCAACTGGTGTCTGCGCAGAATAGAGGGAATAAGATGGTATGATAGGGTCACAAATGAGGAACTTATGGAGAGAACAAGATATATTCTAGTGAACGAACAGGTTAAAAAAAAGATGCTGGTGCTGGATAGGACACACTTTGCGAAAACCGGAGGGAAATATAACAAGAAGGGTCATTGCCTGAACCTGCAGGGACAGCGAAAGAAGGGGAGCCTGAGAAATACATGGAGACGAGATTTGGAGGCGGAGATCAACAATATAAAGAAGAGCTGGAGGGAGATGCAGGAGATAGCTAGAGATATGAAGATTTGGCACGAGTTGAGAGTCTATGCCCCAATCTGGAGTAAAAAGGCAAAGAGAGAGAGAGATTCGAGATCGACGATTCATTGATGTACACCATGTGGTACTGCACCAGAAAACGTTTACCACATACTCCAGACGTGTAGACTATATCGTAAAAGATTTAATATATATTAACTACGATTGTTATCATCATCAGCATGTGCCGTATAACCATCCAAACTTGGCTGCGAGAGACTTCCAAGAAATTAATATTCTTGTCCATATAGTATACTGCTGTCTGATGGTATACTGCTATCTGATGGTATGCTACTGTCTGATGGTATGCTACTGTCTGATGGTATGCTGCTATCTGATGGTATACTGCTGTCTGATGGTATGCTACTGTCTGATGGTATGCTACTGTCTGATGGTATGCTGCTATCTGATGGTATACTGCTGTCTGATGGTATGCTACTGTCTTATGGTATGCAGCTGTCTGATGATATACTGGTGCCTGATGGTATACTGCTGTCTGATGGTATGCTGCTGTCTGATGGTATACTACTGTCTCATGGTATGCTGCTGTCTGATGGTATACTACTGTCTCATGGTATGCCGCTCTGGCGTGCTGTCGATGGCATGGTGCTGTCGATGGCATGTTGCTGTCTGATGGTTACTTTTGTCTGATCTGGTATACTGTGTCTGATGGTTACTTATGTCTGATGGTATACTGCTGTCTGATGGTTACTTATGTCCAATGGTATGCTGAAAAACTAGACAAATGTTATTTTTTTCGAAGAGCGAAAATATAAATTCGGAAGCGTTTCAAATATGATTCCCTGCTAACAAGTGATTAAAATATGGTTCCCTACTAACAATCGATGGAAATATGATTCCCTTCTAACAATCGATGGAAATATGATTCCCTTCTAACAATCGATGGAAGTATGATTCCCTTCTAACAATCGATGGAAATATGATTCCCTTCTAACAATCGATGGAAATATGATTCCCTTCTAACAATCGATGGAAGTATGATTCCCTTCTAACAATCGATGGAAATATGGTTCCCTTCTAACAATCGATGGAAGTATGGTTCCCTACTAACAATCGATGGAAGTATGATTCCCTACTAACAATCGATGGAAGTATGATTCCCTTCTAACAATCGATGGAAATATGGTTCCCTTCTAACAATCGATGGAAATATGGTTCCCTTCTAACAATCGATGGAAATATGGTTCCCTTCTAACAATCGATGGAAGTATGGGTTCCTTCTAACAATCGATGGAAGTATGACTCCTTCTAACAATCGATGGAAATATGGTTCCCTTCTAACAATCGATGGAAATATGGTTCCCTTCTAACAATCGATGGAAGTATGGTTCCCTACTAACAATCGATGGAAATATGATTCCCTTCTAACAATCGATGGAAATATGGTTCCCTTCTAACAATCGATGGAAATATGGTTCCCTACTAACAATCGATGGAAGTATGGTTCCCTACTAACAATCGATGGAAATATGGTTCCCTACTAACAATCGATGGAAGTATGATTCCCTTCTAACAATCGATGGAAGTATGGTTCCCTTCTAACAATCGATGGAAGTATGGTTCCCTTCTAACAATCGATGGAAATATGGTTCCCTTCTAACAATCGATGGAAGTATGGTTCCCTTCTAACAATCGATGGAAGTATGATTCACTTCTAACAATCGATGGAAGTATGATTCACTTCTAACAATCGATGGAAGTATGGTTCCCTTCTAACAATCGATGGAAGTATGGTTCCCTTCTAACAATCGATGGAAGTATGATTCCTACTAACAATCGATGGAAATATGGTTCCTACTAACAATCGATGGAATATGTTCCTCTAACAATCGATGGAAATATGGTTCCCTCTAACAATCGATGGAAATATGGTTCCTCTAACAATCGATGGAAATATGTTCCTACTAACAATCGATGGAATATGGTTCCCTTCTAACAATCGATGGAAATATGGTTCCCTACTAACAATCGATGGAAATATGGTTCCCTTCTAACAATCGATGGAAATATGGTTCCCTTCTAACAATCGATGGAATATGGTTCCCTCTAACAATCGATGGAAATATGGTTCCCTTCTAACAATCGATGGAAATATGGTTCCCTACTAACAATCGATGGAAATATGGTTCCCTTCTAACAATCGATGGAAGTATGGTTCCCTACTAACAATCGATGGAAATATGGTTCCCTACTAACAATCGATGGAAATATGGTTCCCTTCTAACAATCGATGGAAGTATGGTTCCCTACTAACAATCGATGGAATATGGTTCCTTCTAACAATCGATGGAAATATGGTTCCCTCTAACAATCGATGGAAATATGGTTCCTCAACAATCGATGGAAATATGGTTCCTACTAACAATCGATGGAAATATGGTTCCCTCTAACAATCGATGGAAATATGAGTTCCCTTCTAACAATCGATGGAAGTATGGTTCCTCTAACAATCGATGGAAATATGGTTCCTTCTAACAATCGATGGAATATGGTTCCCTTCTAACAATCGATGGAAGTATGGTTCCCTTCTAACAATCGATGGAAAAGATTCCCTCAACAATCGATGGAAGTATGACCTACAATTCGATAGTATATTCTCTTAACAATCGATGGTTCTACTCAGATTGTTCCAACATCATAGTATGTCTCCTTCTAACAATCGATGGAAATGATCTTCAACCTGAATTCTAACAATCGATGGAAGATGGTTCCTACTAACAATCGATGGAATATGATTCCGTTTCATCTGAGTGTTCTAACAATCGATGGAAATATGATTCCTCTAACAATCATGGTATGGAACATGATTGGTTCCCTACTAACAATCGATGGAAGTATGGTTCCTCTAACAATCGATGGAAATATGGTTCCCGGGCTATAACAATCGATGGAAATATGGGTTCCCCTTTTAACAATCGATGGAAATATGGTTCCTACTAACAATCGATGGAAATATGGTTCCTACTAACAATCGATGGAAATATGGTTCCCTACTAACAATCGATGGAAATATGGTTCCCTACTAACAATCGATGGAAATATGGTTCCTCTAACAGTGAATGGTCTTAACATGATGGAAATATGGTTCCAAACAATCGATGGAAATATGGTTCCTACTAACAATCGATGGAAATATGGTTCCCTACTAACAATCGATGGAAATATGGTTCCCTACTAACAATCGATGGAAATATGGTTCCCTACTAACAATCGATGGAAATATGGTTCCCTACTAACAATCGATGGAAATATGGTTCCCTGCTAACAATCGATGGAAATATGGTTCCCTGCTAACAATCGATGGAAATATGGTTCCCTACTAACAATCGATGGAAATATGGTTCCCTTCTAACAATCGATGAAATATGGTTCCTCTAACAATCGATGGAAATATGGTTCCTACTAACAATCGATGGAAATATGGTTCCTACTAACAATCGATGGAAATATGGTTCCTCTAACAATCAATGAGAAATATGGTTCCTACTACAACAATCGATGGAAAATATGGTTCCTACTAACAATCGATGGAAATATGGTTCCCTACTAACAAGTGATGGAAATATGGTTCCCTACTAACAATCGATGGAAATATGGTTCCCTACTAACAATCGAAGGGAATATGGTTCCCTGCTAACAAGTGATGGAAATAAAATGAAGGAAATATAATATAGTGCTACCACAACTTACGCAGTCTTAAAAAGGTAAGTAACTGGTCAGATAGTACAGGATGTTCAAGATAATTGCGGCCCCATTGACAATTCGAAAGTTGCCAGGTACAAATTGAGTTGTGATTATTTACTATTTAAACCGGTTCTGACTAGCTTGTCCTACGTCACATTTATTCATCTCCCTTCCCTCACTACAATTACACACCGTCACACAACCTTGACCTATACTACGTTATAACTGAACCTTCACATTTCCATACATATATGCCAGATTAGCTCCATTCACGGGCTGCAATTATCTTGAACACCCTGTATAACAAAGATCATAATACTAAGAGCATACATATTCACAGTGACAACGTGTGGTTGGGAAACATGGACAGTTAACAAAGCAGTTATAAATTAGCATATGCGGTTTTGAATATAAATACTACAGAAGACTCATCGGTATACTATAAACAAGAGAAGACAACAAATAGAGATATCTAAATGAAATTCTGTATTTTCTTCTTCAGCCATGATGATGATGATGATGATGATGATGATGATGATGATGATGATGATGATGATGATGATGATGACGACGATGATGATGATGATGATTATGATGATGATGATGATGATGATGATGACGACGATGATGATGACGACGACGATGATGATGATGATTATGATGATGATGATGATGATAATGATGATGATGATGATGATGACGACGATGATGATGATGATTATGATGATGATGATGATGATAATGATGATGATGATGATGATGACGACGATGATGATGATGATGATGATGCTGATGATGATGATGATGATGATGAGGATGAGGAGGATGAGGATGATGCTGATGATGATGCTGATGATGATGATGATGATGATGATGATGATGACGATGATGATGACGATGATGCTGATGATGATGATGATGATGAGGATGAGGAGGATGAGGATGAGGAGGATGATGATGATAATGATGATGATGATGATGATGATCTCTAACCGCATGATGTCATGATTAGTACTGGAAACCATACACGCGATATACTTCTCTCTCACAGATTATTCCAGAACTCAATAACCCTGTGTCAGCAATCTAGACAAGTAGAAAGCTGACAAGCTGCTTACAGGTAGCCTCTCTTGAATAAATGTCTATTCTTCACTGATACTGTGGTCACTTCCCATCAGTAAATAGTACTTAAAGGCTATTAGTCGTACTCTAATCGTCATCTCAATAACGTGACTGACAAGATGTTGCAATTTTGTTTATTACATCAGAAGTGCTATTTAGATAGATTGATTGATTGATTGATTGTGTTATATTACAACGAAAATGTAAGTAGTCGTGTATTCACGAAAGCTTGAAAAACACATTCGTTAAAGTGGGATTTACTGGTAAAGAGAGATAGAAGGAACGGCTAAAGTTAAGATGAGTGATAGAGGAATATAAAATGGATGACAGTTAACTTCAACCAAGTGAAGGAATTCAAATACTTAGGAAGCATATTCACGGAAGACTAGATAGAGAGATAGAGGCTAGAGTGCATAAAGCAAATGCTGTAACCTACCAGCTAGCCCCATTGTTAAGACACCCAAAAATTTCACAGGCAGCTAAGCAACAGATGATCAACAGCATTGTTATACCTACTTTGTGTTACCAGAGCCAAACATGGACAATGAGCAAAGCGCAGTCACAAAAATAACTACATGTGAAATGCGTTACCACGAAAAGTTACCAAGAACACCAGAAAAGACAGAATCACTAACATCAGCATAAGAAATAAAGTTGGCACAGAACCTTGCTTGAATTACATAGTGAGAAACAAAGAATGAAGTGGTTTGGCCACTTAATAAGAATGCATCCAAACTCCACAGTATACAAAGTCTTTTACAACAGAACATCACAAAAGAAGGCGAGAGGAAGACCACGAAAAAGATGGTTAGATGGCATAGCAGAATCCTGTCAAAGAACAAAAATAACAATCACACAAGCTACCAGAACAGCGCAAGATAAAAACAGAAAACTACAACACTGTGCGACAACCCGGTAGCAGTGTGACGACAAAAGAAGAAAAAGAAGAAGAAAGACAGTTAACTAGTCAGAACACTTAGCAACAGTCAGAACCCTTAGCAACAGTCAGAACACTTAGCAACAGTCAGAACACTTAGAAACAGTCAGAACACTTAGCAACAGTCAGAACACTTAGTAACAGTCAGAACACTTAGCAACAGTCAGAACACTTAGAAACAGTCAGAACACTTAGCAACAGTCAGAACACTTAGCAACAGTCAGAACACTTAGCAACAGTCAGAACACTTAGCAACAGTCAGAACACTTAGCAACAGTCAGAACACTTAGCAACAGTCAGAACACTTAGCAACAGTCAGAACACTTAGCAACAGTCAGAACACTTAGCAACAGTCAGAACACTTAGCAACAGTCAGAAAGTAACAACACAAATAAAGTAAAGGAAAAAAAAAGCAAGTATCGGATTTTGACAACTTTGGATGTGATAGAGAATATGTTAAGAGAGCTGTCATTGAGAGCTGTTATTGAGAGCTGTTATTGAGAGCTGTCATTGAGAGCTGTTATGGAGAGCTGTCATTGAGAGCTGTTATGGAGAGCTGTCATTGAGAGCTGTTATTGAGAGCTGTTATTGAGAGCTGTTATTGAGAGCTGTTATTGAGAGCTGTTATTGAGAGATGTTATTGAGAGCTGTTATTGAGAGCTGTTATTGAGAGCTGTTATTGAGAGCTGTTATTGAGAGCTGTTACTGAGAGCTGTCATTGAGAGCTGTTATTGAGAGCTGTCATTGAGAGATGTTATGGAGAGCTGTCATTGAGAGCTGTTATGGAGAGCTGTTATTGAGAGCTGTTATGGAGAGCTGTCATTGAGAGATGTTATGGAGAGCTGTCATTGAGAGCTGTTATGGAGAGCTGTTATGGAGAGCTGTTATTGAGAGCTGTTATGGAGAGCTGTCATTGAGAGCTGTCATTGAGAGCTGTCATTGAGAGCTGTTATTGAGAGCTGTTATTGAGAGCTGTCATTGAGAGCTGTTATGGAGAGCTGTTATTGAGAGCTGTTATGGAGAGCTGTCATTGAGAGATATTATGGAGAGCTGTCATTGAGAGCTGTTATGGAGAGCTGTTATGGAGAGCTGTTATTGAGAGCTGTTATGGAGAGCTGTCATTGAGAGCTGTCATTGAGAGCTGTCATTGAGAGCTGTTATTGAGAGCTGTTATTGAGAGCTGTTATTGAGAGCTGTTATTGAGAGCTGTCATTGAGAGCTGTTATTGAGAGCTGTTATTGAGAGCTGTCATTGAGAGCTGTTATTGAGAGCTGTTAATGAGAGCTGTCATTGAGAGCTGTTACTGAGAGCTGTCATTGAGAGATGTTATGGAGAGCTGTTATTGAGAGCTGTTATTGAGAGCTGTTATTGAGAGCTGTCATTGAGAGCTGTTATTGAGAGCTGTTATTGAGAGCTGTCATTGAGAGCTGTTATTGAGAGCTGTCATTGAGAGATGTTATGGAGAGCTGTCATTGAGAGCTGTTATGGAGAGCTGTTATTGAGAGATGTTATGGAGAGCTGTTATTGAGAACTGTCATGGATAGCTTCATGGAGAGTTGTTATGGAGAGCTGTTATGGAGAGCTGTTATTGAGAGATGTTATGGAGAGCTGTCATTGAGAGCTGTTATGGAGAGCTGTCATTGAGAGCTGTCATTGAGAGCTGTTATGGAGAGCTGTTATTGAGAGCTGTTATGGAGAGCTGTCATTGAGAGCTGTTATTGAGAGCTGTTATTGAGAGGTTATGATAGTTAAGCTTCGTAAGAAATCTGTTCCTGAATGGATGAATAACACAAATATACTAACAACACTAATATACTAACAACACAAATATACTAACAACACTAATATACTAACAACACTAATATACTAACAACACTAATATACTAACAACACAAATATACTAACAACACTAATATACTAACAACACAAATATACTAACAACACTAATATATTAACAACACAAATATACTAACAACACTAATATACTAACAACACAAATATACTAACAACACTAATATACTAACAACACTAATATACTAACAACACAAATATACTAACAACACTAATATACTAACAACACAAATATACTAACAACACTAATATACTAACAACACAAATATACTAACAACACTAATATACTAACAACACTAATATACTAACAACACAAATATACTAACAACACTAATATACTAAAGAATTAAAGAACTAAAGAACAGATTTCAAATCCTGTCAGAGCAGTCAGACACAACACCAACTGAAAGTATCCAAGAAAAATGGAATGCGATCAAAGGCACATATAAAATAGTTAGCAGTAGGTTACTGGGAACCAGTAAAGGACAACATAAAGAGTGGCCAGACCTTAGAATACATCCAAAAGCGAAAGGAGAAAAAAATCTCATCAATAGCATTAGATCAGAACGTCAAAAGATAAGGCAAGAAAAGAATATACAGAACTAAACAAAATGGTAAAAGAAGTGCTAGAACAGACAAGAGAAAATTTATGGAAAAGACAGCAGAAATAGCAGAAAAGGCTGCTAAAGTACATGATCTGCACACACTGTACAAGATTACCAAACAATTATGCGGAGGTAAAAGACACAACCATAACATGCCAGTCAGAAACAGTCTAGGACAACTGTTGACAACAGAGCAGGAGCAGGATATGAGATGGACATCCCACTTTGAAGATGTGCTAAACATACCTGATCCTGAACATCCACCGGATATCCCACCGGCCGCACAGGATATTGATATCAACCTCAAATTGCCAGAAAAGCAAGAAATAGTAAAAGCTATTGGATCCCTGAGAAACAACAAAGCACCGGGAAATGATGAAATGACAGCAGAGCTTTTCAAGATCGATCCCATCTTAGCTGCAAACATATTAGAGCCATTGTTTGCAGATATCTGGGAGAAAGAAGAATTGCCTAAGGATTGGACTAGGGTACTGTGGTGAAAATCCCCAAGAAAGGAGACCTAACAGATTGCAATAACTGGAGAGGAATCACGTTGCTTTCAATCCCAAGTAAGATATTCTGCAAAATTGTCATAATGCGAATACAAGAAGCAGTAGACAAGTGTCTACGAATGGAGCAAGCAGGATTTAGGAAAGGAAGAGGAACAAATGAACATATATTTACCCTGCGTAACATTTTAGAACAATGTAGCGAGTGGCAAAGGACTATATATATCAACTTCATAGATTTTGAAAAGGCATTCGACAGCGTCCACAGAGACAGCCTATGGAAGATACTGAGACAATACGGCGTACCGCAGAAGCTTGTCAACATCATAGCCCTCTTCTATAAAGATTTCTCCTGCAACCTAAAGAATTCCAACAAAACATTCCCAGTAAAATCTGGTGTAAGACAGAGATGCGTAATGTCCTCTCTTTGTTTAGTATTACAATTGACTGGGTGCTAAAAATGCCATAAAACAACAAGCACCAAGAGGAATAAGATGGACCCTTTCGAGATGCTTGAGGACCTGGACTTTGCAGACGATATAGCCCTGGTGTCACACAAATATGAACATATACAAGAGAAAAGTACAATACTTCACAGCACGGCAAAGACAGTAGGCCTCAAAACAAACACAGGAAAAACAAAAATTATAACAAACAGTGAAATCCAACAACCAGTAATGTTAGAAAATGAAACACTGGAAAGGGTTGAGCAGTTTACATATCTTGGTAGCGTACTGACACTAAATGGTGGCACAGAGGAAGATATAAAATCACGTCTAAGTAAGGCCAGAACCGCTTTTGCCAGAATGAAACCAGTATGGAAGTCCAAAATCTACAATAGGACCACAAAGCTTAAACTCTATAAAAGCATTGTTTTGCCAGTTTTGCTCTACGGATCGGAGTGTTGGAGGATGACCAAAGGAGATACTAGCAGGCTGTCAGTTTTCCACCACTCTTGTCTTCGCAGAATCTTGGGAATCTTTTGGCCAGTAAAAATATCCAATAACCAACTACTCCAAGACACAAGACAAGAGGCAATGAATGACATACTCAAAAAGAGAAGATGGAAATGGCTCGGACATGTTATGAGAATGAGACAAGAAATGCCTGCAAGGATAGCCCTCACTTGGACACCAGAGGGAAAGAGAAAGAAAGGCAGACCACGGACAACATGGAGGCGCATGATGGAAGAGGAACTGGACACCGCATCTCTGACGTGGGGCTCTGCGCTGAAGGTTGTACGGGACAGGAGAGCATGGAAAGTCCTTTCTGAAGCCCCATGTGTCACTAGGCATGACGGGATTAAGATATAAGATAAGATAAGACTAATATACTAACAACACTAATATACTAACAACATAAATATACTAACAACACAAATATACTAACAACACTAATATACTAACAACACTAATATACTAACAACACAAATATACTAACAACATTACTATACTAACAACACTAATATACTAACAACACAAATATACTAACAACACTAATATACTAACAACACTAATATACTAACAACACAAATATACTAACAACACTAATATACTAACAACACAAATATACTAACAACACTAATATACTAACAACACAAATATACTAACAACACAAATATACTAACAACACTAATATACTAACAACACTAATATACTAACAACACAAATATACTAACAACACAAATATACTAACAACACTAATATACTAACAACACAAATATACTAACAACACAAATATACTACACAAACTACATAATATACTAACAACACTAATATACTACAACTATTATACAAACTAATTACTAACAACACTAATATACTAACAACACTAATATACTAACAACACTAATATACTAACAACACTAATATACTAACAACACTAATATACTAACAACACAATATACTAACAACACTAATATACTATAATATACTAACACTAATATACTAACAACACTAATATACTAACAACACTAATATACTAACAACACTAATATACTAACAACACTAATATACTAACAACACTAATATACTAACAACACTAATATACTAACAACACTAATATACTAACAACACTAATATACTAACAACACTAATATACTAACAACACTAATATACTAACAACACTAATATACTAACAACACTAATATATACTAACAATACTACAACATATACTAACAACACTAATATACTAACAACACTAATATACTAACAACACTAATATACTAACAACACTAATATACTAACAACAAACTAATATACTAACAACACTAATATACAACAACACTAATATACTAACAACACAATATACTAACAACACAATATACTAACAACACTAATATACTAACAACACAATATACTAACAACACAAATATACTAACAACACTATATATACACTAAAACAAAAATATTACTAACAACACAATATACTAACAACACTAATATACTAACAACACTAATATACTAACAACACTAATATATAACAAACTAAATCTAACACTAATATACTAACAACACAATATACTAACAACACAATATACTAACATAATATATACTAACAACACTAATATACTAACAACACTAATATACTAACAACACTAATATACTAACAACACTAATATACTAACAACACAAATATACTAACAACACAAATATACTAACAACACTAATATACTCAACAACTACACATATTACTAACAACACTAATATACTAACAACACTAATATACTAACAACACAATATACTAACAACACAAATATACTAACAACAAATATCTACAACACTAATATACTAACAACCAATATACTAACAACACTAATATACTAACAACACTAATATACTAACAACACTAATATACTAACAACACTAATATACTAACAACACTAATATACTAACAACACAAATATACTAACAACACAAATATACTAACAACACTAATATACTAACAACACTAATATACTAACAACACTAATATACTAACAACACTAATATACTAACAACACTAATATACTAACAACACTAATATACTAACAACACTAATATACTAACAACACAATATACTAACAACACTAATATACTAACAACACTAATATACTAACAACACAAATATACTAACAACACAAATATACTAACAACACAAATATACTAACAACACTAATATACTAACAACACTAATATACTAACAACACTAATATACTAACAACACTAATATACTAACAACACTAATATACTAACAACACAAATATACTAACAACACTAATATACTAACAACACAAATATACTAACAACACTAATATACTAACAACACTAATATACTAACAACACTAATATACTAACAACACAATATACTAACAACACAATATACTAACAACACAATATACTAACAACACTAATATACTAACAACACAATATACTAACAACACTAATATACTAACAACACTAATATACTAACAACACTAATATACTAACAACACAAATATACTAACAACACTAATATACTAACAACACTAATATACTAACAACACAAATATACTAACAACACTAATATACTAACAACACTAATATACTAACAACACTAATATACTAACAACACAATATACTAACAACACTAAATACTAACAACACAATATACTAACAACACTAATATCTAACAACACAATATACTAACACACTAATATCTAACACTACATATACTAACAACACTAATATACTAACAACACAAATATACTAACAACACTAATATACTAACAACACAAATATACTAACAACACTATTCACACTATATACTAACAACACTAATATACTAACAAATAATATACTACAACACTAATATACTAACAACACTAATATACTAACAACACAATATACTAACAACACTAATATACTAACACTAATATACTAAACTACATATACTACACTAATATACTCATATCACACTCAACTCACTTGTCACTGGCAAACTATGCTCACCACTTATGCTCAACTTTCATCCATATGTCGTCTCAGCTTCATGTTCAATCATCAGTTATCCTGAATCCATCTTTTCAGTGTCTCCTTTTCATGCTGGTATGCCTCTCTATTCTTTCAGCCTTCATGTCTTTATATGTCAAAATACCTAATTTTCATCTTTCTTAGTTTGTGCATCACAGTTTTCTTTGTTTTCAGTTCTTTCTGATAGATCTATTTGTTTTTCTCTGCCCATATATAGTACTTTTATGTAACACTTAATTCAAGCCAATTGTTTTTCCTGCTTTATTAAATGTCATGCTTACACCATACGTTGCCACTGGGAATATGCATGTTCTTAGTATCTGATCTTTGTTTTCTTATCAGTTCCGTTCCATACTGTTTTTAGTTGTTTAATTTTTGTAAAGTCATGTTTGTTCTTCTTTCAATTTCCACATCCCATTTCCATCTGTTGTTAGCAGTGAACCAAGATATTCAAAACTGTTCACATTTTCTACTTTCTCCCCATTGATAAAAATATCATTTGTCATGTTCGTTTTATCCGTTGTCATTATTTTTGTTTTTGCCACATTGAGATATAGATTTTGTTTTTCGCTTTTAAGAATTGGTACAACCTAACCGATATGTGAAGTGGCTTGTGGTATTCTTCGAGTTAATATTCAATCCATAATTCATCCTTCCTGTTATTTGATTCTTCATCAATTCTTCCAATTCCTGCTCACTTTCAGCAGACAACATGGACGCCATTAAGCATGTCCGAGTTTGTTTTCTTATGTGTCAATATTGTATTCTCATGAGTAATATAATATTGAAACTCAGGTTTATCAAAACCATAATATAATCAAGTAATCATTACTGTAGACATTACTAGAATATATATTTTTATTGTGAGGGATTTACTTTTAATATTATATTAGTTTTATTTGTTTATCATTGTTTATATACATTCATTTTATTCACAGTTATTTGTGGGCAACAAAACAAAGAATTCCAGAAGAAAACTAATGGTAAATATTTCATGATTCTTGTTTTCTTTCTTTGTTATTGTTTGTTTGTAAACGTTTGTTCTAGTTTCTTGTAAACATTTGTTCTAGTTTCTTGTAAACGTTTGTTCTAGTTTCTTGTAAACATTTGTTCTAGTTTCTTGTAAACATTTGTTCTAGTTTCTTGGTAAACGTTTGTTCTAGTTTCTTGTAAACGTTTGTTCTAGTTTCTTGTAAACATTTGTTCTAGTTTCGTATTTTGTTATTGCTTGTTTGTAAACGTTTGTTCTTTTTTTGTTATTGTTTGTTTGTAAACGTTTGTTCTTTCTTTGTTATTGCTTGTTTGTAAACATTTGTTCCAGTTTCTTGTAAACATTTGTTCTAGTTTCTTGTAAACGTTTGTTCTAGTTTCTTGTAAGCATTTGTTCTAGTTTCTTGTAAACATTTGTTCTAGTTTCTTGTAAACATTTGTTCTAGTTTCTTGTAAACATTTGTTCTAGTTTCTTGTAAACATTTGTTCTAGTTTCTTGTAAACATTTGTTCTAGTTTCTTGTAAACATTTGTTCTAGTTTCTTGTAAACATTTGTTCTAGTTTCTTGTAAACATTTGTTCTAGTTTCTTGTAAACATTTGTTCTAGTTTCTTGTAAACATTTGTTCTAGTTTCTTGTAAACATTTGTTCTAGTTTCTTGTAAACATTTGTTCTAGTTTCTTGTAAACATTTGTTCTAGTTCCTTGTAAACATTTGTTCTAGTTTCTTGTAAACATTTGTTCTAGTTTCTTGTAAACATTTGTTCTAGTTTCTTGTAAACGTTTGTTCTAGTTTCTTGTAAACATTTGTTCTAGTTTCTTGTAAACATTTGTTCTAGTTTCTTGTAAACATTTGTTCTAGTTTCTTGTAAACGTTTGTTCTAGTTTCTTGTAAACGTTTGTTCTAGTTTCTTGTAAACATTTGTTCTAGTTTCTTGTAAACATTTGTTCTAATTTCTTGTAAACATTTGTTCTAGTTTCTTGTAAACGTTTGTTCTAGTTTCTTGTAAACGTTTCTTCTAGTTTCTTGTAAACGTTTGTTCTAGTTTCTTTCTTTGTTATTGCTTGTTTGTAAACGTGTGTTCTAGTCTCTTCTATCTATGTTATTGCTTGTTTATAAACATTTGTTCTAGAATAGACACTTTAAAATTAATTTTCCTGATTATGTTTTTGTAATTTTAACTAACGTGATTAATTATATTTGAATATAGGTCACAGTGATTAACATAAATATTGAGCGTTTTATATATAGCACATCCAATTTCGGCATGCGCTCTTTTGGATACGCCTTCCTAGCTTCCTGTAACAATTCTGATATTGAACATGTACCACAACACTGTGGTTTTTTTCTCGGTAACAGTTTTATATAAAGTTGTCCAGCATTCATGTGTACATTCTCTGCGAATATGGTCAGTGCATCAGGGGCGCCTCCGTGATCCTTTACACTCTCAACATTGACTTTCTTTCTCTTTCTTTCTTTCTCGAATCCTGTTTGCCTCACAGCGTCAGGTCAAGAAGAGATTTCCTAAAACTGGCCCTTGTATGCGCTTCGTAGATAGTCTCCTTCGTCGCCTCTGTTGTTATCTCTTAGGTCCATCTTTTGCGTGGCCGGCCTTTTGCTTTGTACCCATTGTATCGGAACAGCATTGCTCTTTGGGGTGCACTGTCTGATGATAATTTGCTTACGGGGCCGAACTATTTAATTTGTTGTTTCTTGATGAAGTCTAGTACTGATGTTGTACCCACTTTTTCCTGATGTCTTCATTTCTCAACCGGTCTCTTCTTGTTACACCCAGCATTCTGCGTTCTGTAGATATCTGTTGTTCTTCGTGGTAAAACCTTGAAAGCATATGACAGCCTGATTCTTAAAGTCATATGTCAGTTACCACAAAATAGTCGCTTTAAAGCTATCACAGTTCATACAAGTTCAACATAATAGCTACATCATCATACAACTTAGACAAAATAGCTACATCATCATACAACTTAGACATAATAGCTACATCATCATACAACTTCAGCATAATAGCTACATCATCATACAACTTCAACATAATAGCTACATCATCATACAACTTCAGCATAATAGCTACATCATCATACAAATTTATCAACGTAATCATTTATTTATTCATATTAACTGCAAGAGAGAAACACCATATTGACAAAAGTCTCATCCTCACAGGGTTTGCGCCAAAGCTATGACATGTAGATGTTCGTATCAAGATTAGATGATCACTTCCAGAACTGACTGACATAAATATCTGCCATGTCTGAAGGCAATAACACAACCTCAGCAGCCACCATCGACAGGTATAGTGGTTTAAGGGGGTATTTTATATGTAAACAATCGTTAATGATATCGATTAATTTGTCAATTTAGATAATAGAGAAGAATTGAGACTTTTGTATAGATGTGAAAACTGGACAGTATATAGAGAAGAATTGAGACTTTTGTATAGATGTGAAAACTGGACAGTATAGTGAGATATTGAGAGAAAAGACTTTAATATGGATGTGAAAACTGGACAGGAAATTCAGATATTGAGAGAGAGTTTCAATAAGCATGCATATTTCCACTGGCAACGTATGGATGTGAAACAGGAACATTTAACTCGGCAAGCAAAAACGCATCTGAATATAAATAGTACGAGAGAGGTTTCCGTATACAATGAATAGAACAAATAGATCTATGTAGAACAAACTCATAATCAAAGAAAACTAGTCAATGCTACAAATAAGAATGAGAAAGTTGAAGTATTTTGGGGATACAATAAGACACGAAGTGCTGGAGTAGATCATTATAGAAAGATGCATCTGGTCAAAGTGGAGAAAGAAATGATTAAGGAGAAGATGAATTCAGGATATAACTGATAATTTGAGCATGATGGTAGCAGTCTGGGCATGATGGTAGCAGAGTCTGAGCATGATGGTAGCAGTCTGAGCATGATGGTAGCAGTCTGAGCATGATGGTAGCAGAGTCTGAGCATGATGGTAGCAGTCTGAGCATGATGGTAGCAGAGTTTGAGCATGATGGTAGCAGTCTGAGCATGATGGTAGCAGAGTCTGAGCATGATGGTAGCAGAGTCTGAGCATGATGGTAGCAGTCTGAGCATGATGGTAGCAGAGTCTGAGCATGATGGTAGCAGTCTGAGCAGGATGGTAGCAATTTGAGCATGATGGTAGCAGTTTGAGCATGATGGTAGCAGAAACCAATGAGAGAAATTTCAAAGGGCTGTTAGAGTGTCACAGTTCTGCTCATTAAAAACGTTTGAATATTGATAATGATGCTGATGATGCTGATGATGATGATGCTGATGATGCTGATGATGATGATGCTGATGATGCTGATGATGATGATGCTGATGATGCTGATGATGATGATGCTGATGATGCTGATGATGATGATGCTGATGATGCTGATGATGATGATAATGATGATGATGATAATGATGATGATGATAATGATGATGATGATAATGATGGTACTGATGATGAGCAGCTCTAAGATAGACATGAAGAGAATTATACATTTCATTGAAGCTATTGATGCAGTGATCGCATAACTAACAGATCATCATCATCAGGTGCCGTGCCGGCTAGCGTAGGCGATCATGAATCTCCACAAATCTCTGTCGTTGGTGTTTGCTATCAACTCAGATGTTGACGCTCTACCATGCCATGAAGTCAGACTATCCTAAATTGTTTCTCTCTCTATCTTTCTCTGTCTCGTCTACCCTTGATTTTACCAGTTGTTACAATATGTTCTAAACCTCCCATCCTCATCACATGCCCGAAAAATGATGACTGCCTCTTATATTAATGATAAGCTTTCTCTGTGTCTTGATCTCATTCAACATCTCAACATTAGTCAGTTTAGCAGTCAATGGGATAACTAACAGATAAGCAAGTAAAAAAAACAAGATGGGGAGATACTACCACATCTGCTCTCATATAAATTTTAACCATTATTTTTATGTGATAAATATGTATCTATTTCATAAATCACGTTGTATTTATATTGCTATTGATTTCATAAACTCTCTTGATTTACTTTTACATTTTCTAACACTCGATTTACTTTTACATTTTCTAACACTTGATTTACATTGACATTTCTAAGACTTAACGATTCGATTCGATCGGTGGTAACTCTAAACCCAAGACTTAAGTCACGTTTTCTGAATATATTTCAGACATCCCTTCTCTCCAGATTTGTGGGTACCGTACGTGCTGATTGGTGCAAGCTGTGTCACATTTCTAACCGTTCACTTCTGGTGCTATCACAAGAGAAACAGAGAAAGGTTGCAAACTTGTCGTATGTCATGCATCTCTTCTTGTTATCTTCCATAACTACAAATCTCTTCACATGTTTATGTTGCACAGTAATTTTGGGGGAGGGTGAGCTAAATTGTTCAGTATTTCAGAAATCATGTTTAACTTCGATCAATAATTTTACATCAAGTAACACTGTTTGTTTTTTTATTAATACAAATCTGATGTTTTTTGAGGTGTTTTTAAAAAATGAAAGTTAAAAACAAGACATACTTGTTTGTTTGAATTCCTTTAGGAAGATTCTGTTATTCACTTTTGGTTTTTTTTTTCTTGTCTGTTAATTTTAGTGGCATGTTAGTTCTCCCGAGTTTTATGTTAAATCTCAGAGTGCAATTTGACTGAAATGAAATGGTGAGTGCAGAGTCACGAGCTGAAGGTTGAGATCTCCGGAAGGCTAAAGATGTGAGTACTATGTCACGAGATGTCCGGAAGGCGAAAGATGTGAGTACCATGTCACGAGATGTCCGGAAGGCTAAAGATGTGAGTACAATGTCACGAGATGTCCGGAAGGCTAAAGATGTGAGTACTATGTCACGAGATGTCCGGAAGGCTAAAGATGTGAGTACTATGTCACGAGATGGGCGGAAGGCTAAAGATGTGAGTACTATGTCACAAGATGTCCGGAAGGCGAAAGATGTGAGTACTATGTCACGAGATGGGCGGAAGGCTAAAGATGTGAGTACTATGTCACAAGATGTCCGGAAGGCGAAAGATGTGAGTACTATCAGACCTGGATGAAATGCGCTGGATGTTGAAACACCAATATCCCTCATTGGTCACTCGGGACTATCAATGCTGAAGACTAAAGAACTGATTTCCTCATAAAATAGTTATTCTCTAAAGTGCAATGACTATGTTCGTTTCAATCAATCAATTAATCAATCAAGCAACATCTACTGCATGTGATATACCTGTAGTTGTAACATACAGGTGAAAATTGTCTACGTGCAAACGAAAGGTGTGTTCTTCCTTTTTTGTACAGGTATATACGCCAGCGAGACGAGAAACGAGTGAAATCTGGATTGATGGAGAGGAGGAGAATCACGACCTTAATTTTAGCAAGATATCAATCACATCTAGGTAAGACATATTACCTGAGACAGTTGGTGAGGATTTCTGGTCAAATATACTCATCTCTCTCTCTCTTTCTCTCTCTCTCTCTCTCCTCTCTCTCGCTTATTCTTTTCCGTTTCGAATGGAGCATAGGACAACAGCTTATTACTAAACATTGATAACGGTGTGTTTCTGTGTAACATTCAATGAAAGACAGTCTTAGATTGGAGATCTTCACATAACCCAGACACAAACTGTTCTCTATTTTCAAATGGAAATCTCCATATCTCAATATTATCATTTGGTGTTTGACATTATTTATGTCATTTATCTCTCATACTACTACTGTCTTTATATCTTCTTACATATATATAAATATATCTGCTTACATATATATAAATATATCTTCTTACATATATATAAATATATCTTCTTCTTTACGTTCGTTCTTTACGACCAATTTTATTCACTCTTTGTGATATGTTTGATCTTTGCCAAGAACGTGTATACGTTGCACATTGGTTTGGTAGGCCCCTAAACGCATAGACTTCTACACGTTTAGGACATGTGCATCCGATTTCAGCCAATCCTTCTTAGTTGCTTCTTACGACATGCGTGGCAGGTAACAGTGGTTCTATTCTTTACATTCCAAATGTGGGCCCCGGTAACCCCGCGGGCGACTTATCTTTCAAACCACTACAGTCTTCATATCTTCATACATATCTCCATATATATATATGTATACCAGCTGGCAAGGCACCTGATGATGATGACATATATATATATATATATATATATATATATATATAAAAGTAAAGGAACCCTTTCATACCTCGTGGTATATAGGTCAATACAGTGTTAGGCCTGTATTTTTCATTGACCGTCGTCACACGATGGGTGATGTGGTCAGCATCACGCCGGCCGCCTTTACTTTCCCAGAGCATATCTAGTACCCAGTTGAGGCTGGGTCGACCTGAGAGCCGTCGTGGTCGGGAAAATTCCATATATATATATATATATATGTGTGTGTTTGTAATGTGAGTTGGTGTGTGCGTGTGTGTGTAGTGTGAGTTGGTGTGCGAGTGTGTGTGTGTGTGTGTACGCGAGAAAACTACCGTGTATGTGTGTACGTGTATGCTTGCACTAGAAAGTATGTGATGGAGGGAACACGTTTTCTAACTCTCCCAATAACTCGCTTCATACATATAATGATCATACCTTATCTACTGTCACCCCTACACAGGTATCAATCCCAACGACACAGACATTGATCTCAAACAGATGTACTTCGATAATTGTGTGGATTCAGATTCGGAATACCATCACGTGACTCGGGACAAATACAATAACAGTGTCCATAATTGTGCCGGCGACACCACAGAAACTATGAAGACATCAGAGGCATCAAATACTGCTGCTAGTACTGGTGTATCCTCTAGTGAAGGTTCTGAACATGTTTCAAAAACTATATCAACGTCCCGAACATGGCCACGCGTATCAGATCGCAACAGTACACCTTACAACGCACACAAGAGGCCAAACCAGGATACGAAGTCGTCAGGATGCCAAAAAAATCAGGATATGAAGTCCGAATATTCAGATGAAGTCATGAGAACAATAACAACCATATACAATAATTCATATAACACTACATCTCCGTCGCCTAAGCTCACAACAAGTAAAAAACATAAACGTCACCCAAGTCCCGTAACATCTTTGTTCAAGGGAAATAATCAATATAACTGTACACAGACATTAGAAAATGCTCAGTCTCAGTTGCCCTTGTCAAATATTTACCAAACATCTTCGCCAACTAATTCATGTTCCAGCATTTTCTGTACAAACATAAGCAGTCCGTCTTATTCCACGCAATATTCCCAAACTCCATCATCTTTCAAACGTAAACATTCAAAGAGACGATATGATGGTGCAATTGTTAAAGAGAATGAGAATTTTGACAAGGATAAATATAGAGTGAATTATCTAACTTTCAATAAATTAGATTGTTCTAGAATTGATGATCCGAGAAATATGTTTTTAATTTCTGACAAGACTTGTGAAGCGAGGATAAATGTCTGTGAAGATACTAAGCTACCGTGTGTCACTGACAAGTTAGTTGTGACCCCTAGTTCTGACATCAAAGAGAATCAAGATACAACTGTTGACTTGTCTGTAAGCGGTTCGAACGATAACTGCCTCGATGACCCTGCTAATACAGACCATCAAGTTATTCCAATGAATGTTCTGAGTAATAACCAACATGAACAAGTACTGGACTCAAACTCAAGTCCATCAAACACTTGCGGAAGGAGTCTAGGTGTGTATCACATGAACAATGCATACACACGGCAAGATCAAGATAATATACTCTGTACAGAAACTAGCCTTGATACCAATAACGAAAACAACAGATCCGTGTATCCATACATCCACCTATCCACAAAATCTATTACCACAAAGGAAAAACATCACGTCCACACCACACATTTCCTATTCAATTAACCCAGCAGCCACAACTTTGAAGACAAATAGAACTATAATAGATTATAAAGATGCGTCTACACAAGTCTATTTAAGCTATTCACATTCAGTACCTTTACATTTGGTTGACATATTTGATATCTCTAGCAACATTTTCAACCATCAACCGAGATACAGTAATAAATATCAAATTGAACTCAACAGAAAAACTATTTATCAAAATGAGATCCCACAGTTAGGGAACAGACAAAGTACCCCACAGTTGGGTAGCAGACAATGTATGTATCTTCAAAATCCAAATTATAAAAACAATATTGACGATGACAATGGTAAAGGGATAATTAAAAGCAATGTAAACAACGCTGATTGTCTCCGTGAACAAACACCACATGTCCAAGGTTTGGATCCTTGTCTCAATAGAAATACTCCACAACTTCGGAGTTTGGATTCATGCCCTGTAAGAAAAACTCCACAACTTCGGAGTTTGGATCCCAGATTAGTACTTCATCATAAACAAAGAAAACGCTCTTTACATTCTGATTAAAGGATGTACGGGGTTGGAAGTGTGAAGCCGCAGTGATAGACAGATATTGTTGAGTAGCAGTGACGAATCATTCAATTCATATTTAGAAATGATATATTTAGTAGCAGTGGCGAATCATTCAATTCACATTTTAGAAATGATATATTTAGTAGCAGTGGCGAATTATTCAATTCATATTTCATCAATTATATATTGAGTAGCAGTGACGAATCATTCAATTCACATTTTAGAAATGATATATTTAGTAGCAGTGACGGATCATTCAATTCACATTTCAGAAATGATATATTTAGTACAGTGCGAATTATTCAATTACATTTCAGAAATGATATATTTAGTAGCAGTGGCGAATTATTCATTCAATTCAATGTATATTTATAGCAGAGGATCATTCAATTACATTTCAAAATGATATATTTAGTAGAAAACAATATTTAGTAGGGCGAATCATTCAATTCACATTTCATCAATTATATCAATTAATAATTAATTACTTGCATACTTATCTACTTTATGTCTGTCTGACGGTGACACATGAGGTTTCAGTCAGAGATGTCAAGATTATCTCTTGCAAACTTCGATACAGTATGATTTACTTTATGTCTGTCTGACGGTGACACATGAGGTTTCAGTCAGAGATGTCAAGATTACTTTATCTCTTGCAAACTTCGATACAATATGATCTACTTTATGTCTGTCTGACGGTGGCACATGAGGTTTCAGTCAGAGATGTCAAGATTACTTTATCTCTTGCAAACTTCGATACAATATTCCACTTCAGAGATAACACAAACAACTATTCTTCCATAATTTGTCTCCATGTTTTCTTTGTCTTCCCTTCTTTGTTCAACGATAATATATTCCTCTGATGTCCACACTGTCAGATCATGTACATACAGGGGCTTGGTCAACTCTTCTGGGATTAAAGGGTTTAAAAGCCGAAGGATTGGCTTCATTGCACCGGGTTTTACCCCAACTGGCTCGGTCCATCTCCGCAGAACTGGCACGCCACCTGCCGAGAGTATTTTATAAAGCACGCACTCCGTAGCTCCGGCAACAATCCTAGGGTCTCTGGAAAAAAACTGCACTCGTGAACAGAAGGTTGCGGTCCGGATTCGAACCCACGATCTTCGACTCACAAGGCAAAGGGCTTAACCACTCAGCCACAGAGACTCCACAAGGCAAAGGGCTTAACCACTCAGCCACAGAGACCCCCATCTGTGTATACTTTCTTTTATGTTGCACACTGGTGTATAAAGAAAGACAGGTAAAATATTATGCTTGTATTTAGTTTAAAGTTTATCTGTTTTACTGTAGATTATAGACATATGGCTTCCAGATTGTGTTCATCCTGTCCAAGGCAACTCTATCCTTATTCAACGATATTTAACATCTGCCTATGATTACCCCATATTGAGACACTACACTGATAAGATATGGAAGCTAAACTATAAAACATTGGCTAATATAATCCACTTTCTATCTTTCTATTCTCTATCTATCTATTTATCTATCTATCTATCTATATATCTATCCATCCATCCATCTATCTATCTATTTTCTATCTGTACAATCTTGATGCAGTCCCAGATACGATGGACAGGACATGTGGCTCGAATGGCGCATTTCAGAATACCCAAAGAACTCTTTTATGGTGAGAGACATAGCGGTAAACGCTCACAGGGTGGTCAGAAAAATCGATTCAAAGACACACTCAAGAACTCGATGAAATCCTTTGGCATAGATGTCAGCAACTGGAAGAATGTTGCTCAAGACAGATCAGCCTGGCGCACACTTCTATGACACGGTTCTTCTGCCTGCGAGGCAGGTAGAACAGCACGGATGGAACAAATACGTCAAAATAGAAAGGCAGTAAAACTTCCCACAAGTGCACGTATACCTTGTCCACACTGTACAAGAACTTTTCAAGCCCGCATCGGGCTCACTAGTCATCTACGCACACACAGACAAACATAACGCAACTACATTCCCTTGGATGAAAATTGTGTGGTCATCATCACCCGTGATGGACGAGCTTCTACCTATTTTTTATCCCCGTTTTGCCTTTTGGTGTCAGGCGGAAATATGAGGCACCTGGAGCGAGCCTCCCAAATGTCCTTGTCTATCTGTGCACTATCTTTAATGAAATCAAATACAATGGAAAAATGTATTATAATTATGTAGCGAAGATTCTTCTTCTTCTTCAGCGATCTCTGATCATGCGCTTAATTTACTGTGGACCACAAACTGGGCAGACAGCTTCAGGTCTGTCGGGTTTCCCAACGCTAATTTTCAGGTCGACTGGGTGTGGCCACATGTTGCTTCTCAGCTCACACAGAAGAGGACAGTCTTGATGGATCTGCACTGGTGTCTGTTCTGCCTGCTGACACTGGCAGAGAGCTGTTTGACTTATTCCTAGTCTGTATAAGTGTTTGTTGAGTCTGCAGTGTCCGGTGCGTAGTCGAAATATAATGACCTGGTCTGTTCTGCTTAGGTCTTTGAGGGAGTATTTTCCATAATCATATCCAGTGTTTGTCTTCCAGTCTACTGCAGATTTTCTCTGTATGAGGGTTTTGACCTCTTGAAAAGACAAGGGTTGGTAAATTTGCTCTTTGGCACTGCCCTCCTTAGCTAAGACATCAGCACTCTCATTGCCTGCAATGCCACAGTGAGATGGAATCCACTGCAAGTGAATTTCTGCCTTTTCTGAAAGCTGAGCAAGCACGAGGAAGTCAGAAATACAGTCACCATCAGTTATCAGTTATATGAGGACTATCATCATAGCACTCCGGACATGTCCATAGGTGCTCTGATCTCCGCCTCAACAAATCCAGCGGCCCAACACGCCAGTTCGATGTTGATTAATCAATCTCTTTGCATATTTAGTATGTCGATCTTTTCGGGCTGCACCAATATTGGCACCCATCTCTTTCAATCTGGTCAGCGAGTGGGATTCACAGCCCTGAAACTCCTCTAGTCGGAAAGACTCTCAATGCGTGAAGAATGTCATTTCGATCCATGGCAGCTCCCACTGATATTGTAGCCAAGCCAGCAAATCTATCAGTTCGTTCATTACCCCATAACTCCTGCGTGCCCAGGGACAAAAATGAAGGTGATACAGTCACCATGTTTATAGCGTGTTTCTTGTACACTCCTCGTTTTGTATCGCGCCTAGTTCTTGTATTCTTAGCTTGTATCGCGCCTAGTTACTTGTATTCTTGGCTTGTATCGCGCCTAGTTACTTGTATTCTTAAATGGTATCGCGCCTAGTTACTTATATTCTTGGCTTGATAAAGGCATTTTGGTAGAAACGTCGCTATATTTTATTTGTATGATCTGTACAATTATCTTACTTCGTGTTACCGTATTTTGCCTTAATAAAATATTGACATGAATTCTTCTTGTGTTTTCAGTTCTACCTTTGTCGATTTTTGTATAGGGTCACTGGCCATAAGACTTTATTGATTGAACGATTAGTTGATTGATTGATTGTTTGATTGATTGATTGATTGATTGTTTGATTGATTGCTTGATTGATTGATCGATTGTTTGATTGTTTGATTGATTGTTTGTTTGTTTGATTGTTCGATTGATTGTTCGATTGATTGATTGTTTGATTGATTGTTTGTTTGATTGATTGTTCGATTGATTAATTGATTGATTGGTTGTTTGTTTGATTTATTGATTTATTGTTTGATTAGTTAGTTAATTGATTGATGGATTGTTTGATTGATTGTTTAATTGTTTGATTAGTTGATTGGTTATTTGATTAATTGATTGATTGTTGTTTGATTGAGTATTTGATTGATTGTTTGATTGTTTTCTTGATTGCTTGATTTATTGTTTGATTAATTGTTGGATTGATTGTGTGTTTGATTGATTGATTGATTGATTGATTGAAATTATTAATGTTATCTGTTTAGATGTTAGTAATTCCCTTTTCCAGAAGGCCTAAATGAGATGGTTCGGTTACGTTGCTCGGATGCCTGGTAAACTGATTTCAAAACAGTTGATGTATGGCAAGCTTGAAGAGGACAGATGGTCAGCTGGTGTACAGAAAATAAACGCTTTAAAGACACTCTTAAAGTGTCTCTAAAATGCTTCGAAATTGACACCACGCCCTGTGAATGCCGGGCACGAGATCGAAAATGTGGCGATGTAACAACACAATAGAAACTCGCAAAGCTGAGAATCGTCGTACAGTTGATACGCAGTGAAAGCTAGCTGCACAACAAGACAAAACACACAACACCAACATATCCAACCTTTATGATGTATGTCCCACCTATGGTAGGTGATTGTGTTCGAAGATTGAACCACTACAGTCCCCTCCGCACACACCAGAAAGGTGCAGCAGCACATGCCTGAGGCTGTTGTTATCTTTGCTTGCGATGGACGGCTATTATTGTTATTATTATTCGAGTTTGTAGCTTGCTCATGTCGTCAGAGACCCTAGGTTTTCTATGATAATAAAATAAAACACAGCTTTTACAAACAAACTTGTCTCGATTTAATGTGAGCAAATTTAGAGATAATACTAGACAAATCAATTTCTCTAAGTAAATTACATTCAATGTTCATTAAGGTGAGATTATATAGACGATCTTGTCCCATCGTGTTCCTTAACTCACTTTTTATACGCTTTAATGTTGAAAAAGAACGTTCTCCGCTGCAGTTAGTAATCTTTAAAGACAAGTAAATTCGTAAGACTATTTCTACATTTGTGAAACACGACTCTAATGAATTTTTCATTATAAGTTTATAAAATTGCAGTTCAAGGGCCTCATGCTTTTCGTTGCTAATAGCAGCAGCTACATTAGTTTTAAGAAGTTCAGCGAACTGCACAAGTTCATCGCCTAGGCTTTCTTCCAAATCCTATTGGTAAGAGCTGACAATATTTGGAGTTTTTTTCAAGATCTCTTCTGCTGTAAGAGATTTTAACTGCCAAAGTATTCCAAATACACCAGTCCCTCTTATGGTACGCTTCCATGCGTTTAGCTAAAGCAGACAGTACATTATCAGTTATGACAATACAATAAACACCTGACTTTCAAATTTTTGTTTGGGTGCTTGATTTCCTATAACTTTATCGAGCGTAGTAGAGCCGCTGAAATCGTCGTACTTAGTATTTCGCTTGCATCGTCTTGAAGTTTGTTGCTGATATTCTTCACAGTCAGTCAGGATTTTGGCTTTGGCCTTAATTTATGAAAATGTAGGCCCCTTAAACAATATTTAAACCAACATTTTACAAGCTAAACATTTTCTGCTCTAGGCGCGCGGCCTCCAGTAACGCGGTACCCGTAGCATTTGCCACTTCTGCTATAGAGCTAATCCGACACTCATAGAATAAATACTGACATATGGACGCGGCGAGTCATGGACAGTAAACAAACAGAAAAATCTATTGAGGCCATAAAGATGTGGTTTTACAGAAGAATGTTGAGAATAGCATAGACAGCTAAAATCACTAATGTTGAGATGTTGAATGAGGTCAAGTCACAGAGAAAGCTTATCATCAATATAAGAAAGAGGTAGTCATCATTTTTCGGATATGTCATGAGAAGGGGAGGTTTAGAACACATTGTGACAACTGGTAAAATCAAGGAGAGAAATGAGACAGAGGAAGACAGTGAAAATTGTGGATAGTCTGACTTCATGGCACGGAATAGCGACAACATCTGAGATGATAGCAAACACTAGTGACAGAGATTTGCGAAGATTAATGATCGCTTAACTACATGTGAAATGCGCTGCCTGCGAAAAGTTACCAACAACACAAGAAAAGACAGAATCACCAACATCAGCATAAGAAGAAAGTTGGCACAAAACCGTGCTTGAATTACATAGATAAACAAAGAATGAAGTGGTTTGGCCACTTAATAAGAATGCATCCAAACTCCACAGTATACAAAGTCTTCAACAACAGAACATCGGGAAAGAAGGCAAGAGGAAGACCACGGAAAAGATGGTTAGATGGCGTAGCAGAATCATGTGAAAGAGCAAAGATAACAATCACACAAGCCACCAGAACAGCGCACGACAAAAATAGAAAACCACGACACTGGGCAACAACCCGGTAGCAGTGTGACGACAAAAGAAGAAGAAGAATGATCGCTTACACCAGCCGGCACGGCACCTGATAATGATGAACCACTTACATGTTTGCACACTGAAACACAGCACCGTCAAGCACCATTATTGAACATAATTTTCAGGCAGTATCCCCATTCATGCAAAGAATTTCTCAAAGTTGATCTATTAATGATAAACATCTATCGGCATAGCTCATGATACACTTTAAACGTGGGAGGAGGTTTAGCACGTAATCGATAATTATTGATCATACATCTTACAACATCACACAGACAGGTGAGATTTGTCAATTAGATTATTTCTCATCATTGTGATGAGTGAGGATCATCATCATATCACTCCGGACATGTTCATATGATGTTAGAGGCTCCTCTACTTCATTATAAAATGTGTGATAGAGCAAGTGTGTGGGGTACAGGTGTGGAAGACATCTCTAGTGATAGAAAGTGTGTGGGGTACAGGAGTGGAGAATACCTCTAGTGATAGAAAGTGTGTGGGGTACAGGGGTGGAGAATACCTCTAGTGATAGAAAGTGTGTGGGGTACAGGGGTGGACGACTCCTTTAGTGATAGAAAGTGTGTGGGGTACATGGGTGGACGACCCCTCTAGTGATAAAAAGTGTGTAGTGTGTGGGGTACAGGTGTGGAGGTCACATCTAGTGATAGAAAGTGTGTGGGGTACAGGGGTGGACAGCCAGTCTAGTGATAGAAAGTGTGTGGGGTACAGGGGTGGACGACCAGTCTAGTGATAGAAAGTGTGTGGGGTACAGGGGTGGACGACCAGTCTAGTGATAGAAAGTGTGTGGGGTACAGGTGTGGAGGTCACCTATAGTGATAGAAAGTGTGTGGGATACAGGGGCGGAGAATACTTCTAGTGATAGAGCAAGTGTGTGGGATACAGGGGCGGAGGACACCTCTACTTCAGTTTAGGGAAAATGCACGCTCTGCTGCTGTAAAAAGCGTACGAACAATGGACCAGGCTGAAATTATAAATTCCCTAAGGGAGAAAGGTCGTGTACACAATTCATGTAATAGTAGTGAATCTACAACACTAACCAGACTCCAAGTCAAGTGTGATGTAGCTAGACAAGAGAACTATGCTGGCAGTCAAAGAAGACAAGTAAAACCAACAAAGAACCGATGTCGACACGATCAAAGACATACCGAGAAGATCAGAGCACTTATAGAGTAATTTTTAAAATTTTTTGTCAATTTTGCAATATCTTTGTCAAAGTCTATATGTAGTATGTTGTGAAATTCCTCACTCCTGTTGTATCTTTTGATTGATAACGGCCTTTTGGTAGAAACGTTGCTGTGTATTGTCATTGTTTTTGTATTTTGACAAAACTACGATACTGTGTTATTACGTGTTTCGCTACATTACTGTGAGAAAAACGTTTTATATTACTATGATTATGATATACATATAATAGTATGATAGACAATTTATCAAAATTGTAAAAAAAAGTGACTTTCTTGTATACAATGCCCCGACTCAAGCGGGCAGAAGTATGGACAGAGCCGATATCATCAATGTTGTACGCTTTCAATTATGTGACATGGACAAGTCTCAGATACTGGAACGAGTTCGAGAATTAGGCGTTAAGTTTGGACATGCCAGACAGCGTCGTCTTCGTGATAGAGAGAGAAGATATAGCAATCAACTTCTCATGGGTACTGTGAGCAAATGGACTTTGGGATGGCTGCTGCAGCGAAGGACAGAGCATGAATGGAAATGCCCAATGTGCTATGACGTCGATCGCATAACATAACATAACATAATATAACATTATTATGAGAAAAACGTCTCATAATGCTTTGAGAAAAATACATGCTTTTAACGAGATCTTTAGATTAAAAATAATTGTATCATATCAAAGTTCAAGCAGATTTCAGGAATTTTAATGTTGTCCTTCAAGACTCCAGTGTTATTGATGTCTTTTGTGTGTTTAATCAAGAAACCAAAGTAAGATAGACAATTTATCAAAATTGTTTTAAAAAATGATGTTTCTAATATTAAAATTACATTCAAAATTAAATTAATCAGTATTAAAGACCCCGAGTGGTTACGGGGCCAAAATTTGGGGTGTAAAGAATAGAACCACTGTTACCTGCCACGCATGTCGCAAGAGGCGATTAAGGAGGTTCGGCTGAAATCGGATGCACATGTCCTAAACGTGTGAAGTCTATGCGTTTAGGGGCCTACAAACCAATGTGCAACGTATACACGTTCTTGGTAAAGATCAAACATATCACAAAGTGTGATTAAAATTGGTCGTAAAGAACGAACGCAAAGAAGAAGAAGTGTTAAAGATAGAAGAAATGATATCAGACAGAAGAACGTATAGACAGACAGATAAATAGACAAATATTGCATACTTTAGATCATAGACTCCCTAACTCTTTCGGCCTACCGCCCACTTTGTACAGCATACATTTTGTAAAGCCCCGCCTCCGACCCCCACCTCCACATTATAACAATTTGCCAACGCTCTTCCCCCTCTTTCCTTCTTTCCCCCACAAATATATAAATGCTCTATTTTCTCTTTGACATAGAAAAATTGATATATATTTCTGTTATACATGGTCAATTTTCAAATGATTATATGCATAAAATAGAAAATTGATGAAAAAATGGATCGTGTAAGATGGGCATAAGATGAATTAAAATGCAGAATTCAAATTTTAAATAATTATTCAATCGCAAAAATCACGAAAATAATTCATTTTAAAATATTTATTATTAATTTCTTCTTTAAGGAACCACCGACCCCTAATCGCCTGAACACCTCGCAAATTCTTCTGAACGCACTATCGCTCCCCTTTAGAACGCTTCAGAGCCCACTTGGGGGGGCGGTACCGCTCATTTTGGGAAACGCTGCTTTAGATATAGCAGAAGATGGTGGTTACGAGTTTGATTGTAAATTTGAAATAACAAATATTTGCTTACAGCTTGGTCTCATGGAAGACAACAACGAAGCGGTCGAGATTCCACCAGACAAAGAAGATGAAGAAATATTAGAACAACAACCGGAACCAGCGGTACAAGCTGAAGAACCAACTGTGCAGGTTGAAGAGCCCACGGTACAGGCTGAGGAGCCCACGGTACAGGCTGAGGAGCCCACGGTACAGGTTGAGGAACCGATGGTACAGGCTGGGGATTCTGCCAATGAGCTGAACATAGTACCACCAGAACCAGAGTTGGAAGTGGATGCTGCCTTCCGTGATGAAACAGGTAACGAAAATGTTAATCTTGTTCAGTTCTCTATTCTATTGTACCTTCTCTATTCTATTGTAACTTCTCTATTCTATTGTAACTTCTCTATTCTATTGTAACTTCTCTATTCTATTGTAACTTCTCTATTCTATTGTAATTTCTCTATTCTATTGTAACTTCTCTATTCTATTATAATTTCTCTATTCTATTATAATTTCTCTATTCTATTGTAACTTCTCTATTCTATTATAATTCCTCTATTCTATTGTAATTTCTCTATTCTATTATAATTTCTCTGTTCTATTTATTTATTTCTTGTCTAATTTTCGTTCCACTTTTTATCCACATTTTATGTAGTCTCTGAATTTAAATCAAAATATTGTTCGCAAAACTAAACAACATCTGGAACAATAGTTAGCGACAGGAACAAACTAATAAAAACTTAGAAATATATAACATTAATGATATAGAAATATATATAACATTAATGATATGGAAATATGTACTTAATGATGTGTAAATGTGTACTTAATGATGTGTAAATGTGTACTTAATGATGTGGAAATGTGTACCATTAAATGTATGATGTAAATGTGTACTTAATGATGTGTAAATGTGTACTTAATGATGTGTAAATGTGTACCATTAATGATGTGGAAATGTGTACCATTAATGATGTGGAAATGCATATGATTAGCCATTAGATTGGTATAGCCATCTCCACCAATCATATGATCAGTCACTAGAATGGTATAGACATCTCCACCAATCATATGATGAGCCACTAGAGTGGCTTTTGACATAAAGGACTCTCTTTTGCTTTCTACTAAATCTCACACGTATTTAGAATAGCTAAACGGAAAAGTGGACGTTTTGAACAGACCTGGAGATGGATTCTTTTTAGTAATTCGTGGATACTGTACTATCCTGGGAAAACATAAGGAAAACAACTAGTGAACGGGGAAATGGCAAACAGCGGTTGAGCCCCTATGCTCCACGAGGAATGGAATGAAATAAGTCGGTAAGTTATATTGAATGATGTATTTTCTACCAGTGTGATGCCGGAGCCATCAAGAGAGCAATGAATACCACTGCCACCTACAAGGCATGTCGTAAGAGGCGACTGAGATAGAGACCTAGGAGAGCTACTCTAGTAAATAAAAAGCGTCGCAGAAATCGGATATGCTGACCTACTTGTAAACGCCTAACTGGCACAACGTAGAATCGCTCTTAGACTCAGATCACATACAAATCACAAAGAGTGGTTTAACAAGTGGTCGATATGGAGCGTTCGAAAAAGATGAAGTAAAAGAAGAAAAATATGATGAAGAAGATGAAGAAGACGATTAATGATGTATATTACAAATACCAACTGTCAACAACTTCAACACACAACCTGGGTGTACTAGAACTCCTGTTATCAGTAAACGATTACTGTCAGAATTCAGTCTAAATCATGGTATGGGAAGGAGAGCCGCAGTAGCGTAGTTGTTAGTGAACTCGCTTCTCAAAGCTGGTGGTCCTGGTTCAGCTCCCGCAGTGCGCGTGGAATTTTTCCCGATCGCGACGGTTCTCAGGTCGACCCAGCCTCAACTGGGTACCAGATATACTCTGGGAAAGTAAAGGCGGCCGGCGTGATGGACCACATCACCCATCGTGTGCCGACGGTCAATGAAAAAAACAGGCCTAACACTGTATTGACCTATATACCACGAGGTATGAAAGGGTTCCTTTACTTTTTTTCATGGTATGGGAAGAGTTAATTAAATATTTCTTGTTTTTCTATTTTAAAAATGTATTTTCAGAACAACCGTATGATCAGCTTACATCTGAAGGGGAAAATGAAGATGTCGTGAATTCAGTAACTTCCCAAGACAGGCCTCCACCAATGGCACCGTCACCGGCAATATTTTATCCCGAGGAGACAACTGCAACATCTCCCCCACTTGAAGAAGAGTTCTTAGAAGATCGGGCCTTCAAGAAAGAAATTTCTAAGCAGCAGGATCTTGTATTGAAAAAGTTATCAGGCGAGTCAATATTGAAATTTAAATGTTATAATTCATGCAGTGATAAATTATTAGCCACAAAAATTTCGTCAGGCGCATTGTGTGACACAGAAAAAGTTGGGGGTCTCTGTGGCTGAGTGGTTAAGCCCTTTGCCTTGTGAGTCGAAGGTCGTGGATTCGAGTCCGGACCGCGCTGTTCTGTTCACGAGTGCAGTTTTTCCAGAGACCCCTAGGATTGTTACTGGAGCTACGGAGTTCGTGCTTTGTGCACTACTCTCGGCAGGTGGCGTGCCATTTCTGTAGAGAGGGACCGAGCCGTATGGGGTAAAACCCGGTAAAACCCGGTAAAACCCAATGAAGTCAATCCTTCGTCGTTTAAACCCCTTTTTTTGCCCGTCTGCCCAGCGTGTTCGTAGCGCGTTGGACTACGGGTGACAAGTCCTCTGTGAGTGCGGGTTCGTTTACTGGTAGAAAAGCTACAGGTTCCCCAGATTTACGGTGTTCGTGGCACCGAGTCGAAGGGTTACGATGTTCATGGCACCGAACCGAAGGGTTACGATGTCCATGACACCGAGCCAAAGAACTGAAAGCTTAAGTGCTTCTGGATCGGAAAAAACAAACAAATACCTGCCACTCACAGAAGTCTTGACAAGTCTAGGAATAAATGTGATGACAACTTTGTGACATTTGTATTGATGGTGATCGTGACAAGCTGCACTCTGTTACTGGACACGAGAGACAGACTGAAGAACAAAGAAATATATTGGACACTAGTGGTAGACACTGAAGAACAAAGACAGATACCGGACAAGAGTGGTAGACTCTGAAGAACAAAGACAGACACTGGACACTAGTGGTAGACTGAAGAACAAAGACATATACTGGACAAGAGTGCTAGACAGAAGAACAAAGACATACACTGGACAAGAGAGGTAAACACTAAAAAACAAAGAGACAGTGGACAAGAGAAGTTTTCTCTGAAGAACAAAGACAGAATCACTGGACACAAGTGGTAGAGACAGAAGAACAAAGACAGAATCACTGGATAAAAATATGTGATTACAAACTATAATACTTATTTCGTTTTTCAGTCAAATATTGTAACGTTATTTAAGTTATAAATTACTCGTTTCAGTTACTGTATCAATGATGTATGTTGTATAGAATCATCTTCAGTTTTTCGTTTGTCTTGTATCCTTTGTTTGATAAGACTTTTCAGTCAACATTGTATCTTGTTTGCAAACAACCTTTCTTCGCTTTGACGCTTTTCACTTTCATTATTAATGCTAAATTGAGATTGACATTTTTTTAAAACAAATACAACATATCAGTGGCGGCTCGTGCCCATATTTGTTGGTGGGGCCTGGCACAAATTTTCGGAAAAAAACATGGTTTTAGGTTAGGTTATATTTTAATTATAAAATAATAAATACACGTTAGACATTATTTTTGGTGGGGTCCGGCCCCACTGGCCCTTAATGACGAGCCGCCACTGCAATATATGTATGTTTAAATTGTATGTGCTTAATATGTTTATATATGTCATATGCATAGGTGCATCTCAACCACCCACTTCAGAGATAAAAAGTATAGCACTTAAACCAAGCAGAAAGAAACGTCCATCATACCCGTACCGATCTCATATGAGATCTGACAAGGAAATTGAAGCAGCGTTAAGAGTGAGTATTCTCTTTATCTCTCTCTCTCTCTCTCTCTCTCTCTCTCTCTTTCGCGATCGTTCTTTTACGCCATTTTTATCATTCTTATTGTGATATATAAACAGCCTAACACCAAAAACAAGTCCTTGTCAATCCCGACCAGAATGCGAGTTATTCAGTGCTACATAGAACCAATACTGACATACCTATGCGAGTCATGGACAATGAACACAGATCGAAAAATCTCTGAGGGCCACAGAAATGTTGCTTTACAGAAGAATGATGAGAATCCATGGACTGCTAAAATGACTAATGTTGAGGTGTTGAATGAGATCAAGACACAGAGAAAGCTTATCATCCATATAAGAAAGAGGCAGTCATCATTTTTCGGGCATGTGATGAGGAGGGGGTTTAGAACACATCATGACAACCTGTAAAATCGAGGGTAGACGAGACAGGGGAAGACAGAGACAGAACATTTTGGATGGCCTGACTTCATGGCACGGTAGAGTGGCAACATCTGAGTTGATAGCAAACACCAACGACAGAGATTTGTGGAGATCCATGATCGCCTACGCCAGCCGGCACGGCACCTGATGATGATGAACACCAAGAACAGGTGTGATACGTTCACAATCTTCAGTACCATTTGGAGCCCTGGTGCTTATCCTTCGGCGATGTGTCCGGTTTCAACCAGCGTTCACTGTACTTGCTTTCCGTCAGCCTTTGGCTGTCCCCAGCCGACCTGCAAGACAGCAGGTTAGTGGGTATTCGAGTATACATCTAATGAACACTAGTAATTTACGTTTGCTCAGTTGTTACTTGAACAAAACTAGTAACGGATAATAACAAAGTAACTGACGTTGATGTTATAATTGATATTTTTCATGTCCAGGTACTTCTGCAACGCTTAATCGATTCGTGAGAGTACATCTCTCTTTTATCAAACCTCGCAGGCTCAGATCTAGTAAAAAAAAAGAAGGTTGTACGGAGATAATTAAACTTTTGAAACTGCCATTTACACGTAGGCTACAGAACGAATAGTGGCCATGCTACAAATATTAGTCAAGTAACCGATACGTTTACCTTGGTTGTACTCGTTACTAGCGTATCCAGAACATACTTAGAATTTTAGTAACTGTATAGGTACCATTAGCGAACCATGGTGGAGTCTTTACTTATATCTCAACATAGTTTTACTGCAGTCTTCCGTTATATCTCAACATAGTTTTACTGCAGTCTTCCCTTATATCTCTACATAGTTTTACTGTAGTCTTCCCTCATATCTCAACATAGTTTTACTGTAGTCTTCCCTCATATCTCAACATAGTTTTACTGCAGTCTTCCCTTATATCTCAACATAGTTTTACTGTAGTCTTCCCTCATATCTCTACATAGTTTTACTGCAGTCTTCCCTTATATCTCAACATAGTTTTACTGTAGTCTTCCCTTATATCTCAACATAGTTTTACTGCAGTCTTCCCTCATATTATTACATAGTTTTACTGCAGTCTTCCCTCATATTATTACATAGTTTTACTGCAGTCTTCCCTCATATTATTACATAGTTTTACTGCAGTCTTCCCTCATATTATTACATAGTTTTACTGTAGTCTTCCCTCCTATCTCAACATAGTTTTACTGTAGTCTTCCCTCATATCTCAACATAGTTTTACTGCAGTCTTCCCTCATATCTCTACATAGTTTTACTGTAGTCTTCCCTCATATCTCAACATAGTTTTACTGTAGTCTTCCCTCATATCTCAACATAGTTTTACTGCAGTCTTCCCTTATATCTCAACATAGTTTTACTGCAGTCTTCCCTCATATTATTACATAGTTTTACTGCAGTCTTCCCTCATATTATTACATAGTTTTACTGTAGTCTTCCCTCATATTATTACATAGTTTTACTGCAGTCTTGCCTCATATTATTACATAGTTTTACTGCAGTCTTCCCTCATATTATTACATAGTTTTACTGTAGTCTTCCCTCATATTATTACATAGTTTTACTGTAGTCTTCCCTTATATCGATATAGTTACCATTATGACATCATAAATTACACATATCTGAAATATACACACATAATTCTAGGCCGTTATTGATGAAGTAGGAAGAACAGAAGAAGAAGAAGAAAAAGAAGAAGAATATGAAAAAGAAAAAGAAGATGAGGAAGAAAATGAAGAAAAAACATCGATTACTAGTGTCGTTATGTCAACCGTGTCGCTATGTCAACCATGTCGCTATGTCAACCATGTCGTTAAGTCAACCATGTCACTATGTCAACCATGTCGCTATGTCAACCAAGTCATTATAATTAATGTTTTGTCATCTCCAACAGAAAGGACCTCCCAGACATGAGTACTGTGGCTTTCTCTACTCGTCGAGCACACAAAGTAAGTATTACAGGCAGCTGCTACATCATCGACACAGAATATACAACATATCACATATACAACATATCACATATACAACATATCACATATACAACATATCACATATACAACATGACAGAATATGCTAATAATAATTCCTCTCGTACCGTTATACGTTACATAGGCCTGCAAGTAATTTCTCCATACCGCTCTATCCTGGGCAACTCGCTCAATCTCCTCCACGGAACTGAGACCGATATTTCCTGCCTCTCTCAGCAAAGTTCGTTTCAGGGTCTCCTTAGGTCGACCTCTCTTTCTTGAACCCTTTCCATCCCACTTCAATGCCTGCTTTGATATTCGTTGATCATTTCTCCTCAAGGTGTGCCCAACATATCTCCATCTTCTTTTTCTTATAACAGTTGTCACTAGTGGTTGACCAGACATGTCTCTGATTTCATCACTTCTCCTGAATTCGTTCCATTTTATATTCATTATTTTTCGCAGACATCTATTTTCAAATGCATTCAACTTGCTTTCTATATCTTTAGTCATTTTCCAACTCTCGCTAGCATATGTTAGGATTGATACAACATTAGAATTGAAAATTCGTAATTTAGTTTTAATACTATATAACTTGCAGTTCCATATTTTATTTAGACTTTTAAAAGCTGATGTTGCTTTGCCAATTCGTATCATATGTTTTTTTAAACATTTCCTGTGCAATCAAAATTGCTACCTAAATAGGTGAACTGCTCTGTTATTTTTATCATTTTAGATTCCAGTGTGATATCTGCATTACTTGCCATAGGTGTCTTCATTATATTTGTTTTTCATAGCTTATCTGCAGTCCAACTTTTGATGCTATAGATGACAAGTTGTCTGTTTTTCTTTGCATATCTTGGTTGTTTCTACTTAACAAGGCAATATCATCTGCAAAATCCAAATCTTCTAGTTGACTATTTTCTACACAATCGATGCCAGTTTCGCCCCTGCAACATTTTCGCATCACCCAGTCAATGGCCACCCCAAACAATAGCGGAGATAGAATACAGCCTTGCTTTACTCCGGTTTCAACCATAAACCAGTCGCTGTGTCCACCATCAGTGCGAACTGCACACTGTGAACCATCATAGAGGATCTTGATAATGTTTATTATTTTGTCTGGTATTCCATAGCATCTCAGAATATTCCACAGAGAGATTCTGTGTAGACTATCAGAGGCTTTTTTAAAATCGATGAAATTTAGTATGAGTGGTTGTTGCTTCTCAATATGTTCCTCCAAAATTAGTCGTAGGGTAATTATTTGGTCTAAGCAGCTTCTCCCAGGTCTAAAACCAGCTTGTTCTTCTCTCAGGGTTGTGTCCACTGCTCCTTTGATTCTATTAAGAATGATAATATACATGACAGAATATACAACATATCAAATATACAACATATCAAATATACAACATATCACATATACAACATGACAGAATATACAACATGACAATATACAACATATCAAATATACAACATATCAAATATACAACATATCACATATACAACATGACAGAATATACAACATATCACATATACAACATATCACCTATACAACATTTCAGAATATACAACATATCACACATACAACGTATCACAAATTGATTTAGCAACAGTTTAAGCATACCAGTAAATTGTAAACAACATTTGATTGTCTTCCTCAACAAACTTCAACACAAATAATATCAAACAGAATTTGTGAATAATATTGCTTCTATTGAATGTTTTGGCTGGTGATGTGGATAGCCACAAATGAATTCTACTAGTAAGATTTGTCAATTGGCTTGACGTATCGTGGTAGTTAATTATAATTATAATTATTATTATTGTGACAATGGAAAGTATTGATAATATTACAAATCTGATAAGTACAAATTCTTATATTTATCTGACAAGGACCAATGGGTGGCTACACGAACTACTTCCTGCCGATATACTCCCAACCTCCGCCTAAACAACATGTACAGATTGCTGGAGTCGCGTAAGTTAATCAAATTAATATTTGTTGGGATTCTTCTTCTCCTTCTATGTCATCTTCTGATGTTTGTACACGCTAGAGCAGTGTTTCCCAACCTTTTTTTGTGCCATGCCCCATCAAAGCTTTTCAAAAATCCGTATTCCCCCCTTTTAATATTTTTAAAACTTCAGTAACGTGATTGTGAAGCAACATTCATTTTTGTCAATAGACATCCAAAAATCAGTATATCGGTTTTGAAACATCATGAACATTAGTTAAACTCTGAACGAGTCCATTGCCCCCTTAACGATGAAAATTCCCCCTGTGGGGCGTAGGCCCCACGTTGGGAAACAGGGCGATATAGCATCATACGTGTTGTCATGGTGATCTGTACAGTATTTTCCAGTTTCTTTATAAAGGTTTTGCTGGTGGTCGACGTTCCTGAACACTTTCAGAATCGAGAATGACACACCCATCATTCACATTTACTCTCTCTCTCTCTCTCCTGTCTCATTGCTCTCTCTCTCTGTCTCTATTGCTCTCTTTCTCTCTCTGTCTCTATTGCTTCTCTCTCTCTCTCTGTCTCTATTGCTCTCTCTCTCTCTCTCTGTCTCTATTGCTCTCTCTCTCTCTCCCTGTCTCTATTGCTCTCTCTCTCTCTCCTGTCTCTATGCCTCTTCTCTGTCTCTATTGCTCTCTTTCTCTCTTTTTCTTCTTATATTGTCATCACACTGATATCGGACTGTTGTTCAGTGTCGTGGTTTTCTGTTTTTGTTCTGCACTGCTTTAATGGCTTGGGTGATAGTTATTTTTCCCAGAATTCTGCTATGCTATCTATCCATCTTTTTCGTGGTCTTTCTCTCGCCTTCTTTCCTGATGTTCTTTTGTAGAAGACTGTGTACTGTGGAGTTGTGTGCATTCTTATTAAGTGGCCAAACCAACTTCATTCTTTGTTTCTCAGTGTAATTCAAGCAAGGTTATGTGCCAACTTTCTTTCTTATGCTGATGTTGGTGATTCTGTCTTTTTTTTTATGTTGTTGATAACTTTTCGTAGGTAACGCATTTCACATGTAGTTATTTTTGTGACTGCGCTTTGCTCATTGTCCATGTTTGGCACTGGTAACACAAAGTAGGTATGAAAATGCTGTTCGTCATCTGTTATTTAGCTGTCAGTGAGATGTTTGGGTGCCTTAACAATGGGGCTAGCTGGTATGCTACAGCGTTTGTACTCTAGCCTCTATCTCTCTATCTAGTCTTCCGTCTTCTATGACCATGCTTCGTAAGTATTTGAATTCTTTCACTTGGTTTATTTTAGTGCCATTGACATGGATGTCTAGATTATTATGTTTTCTTCCCATATTCATTATTTCTGTTTTAGTGTTGTTGATTTCATGTCATGTTTTACACAATTTTTATTCAAAGTGTCAATATGATGTTGTAGATCTTGTTCATTTTGATGTATCAGGCACTGATCATCTGCAAAAGCAGTTCATTTATTTCATCATTATCTGAATTTGACTCTTAAGTTATTTTATCCATATATGCAATAAAGAGTAGCGGCGAGAGGACTCTTTCTCTTCCTCTCTCTTTCTGTCTCTCTCTCTCACTCGTATCAACACTCTCATTAAATATTTCGATTTCTCATAATAATAATAATAATAATAAAATAACAATCCACCGCAAACTTCATCTTCTCTTCTAACGCTCTGTATCCACCACTTACTAACCACTCTGCGTGATTTGTATCTGATCTGAGCCTAAGAGTGACTGTACGTTGTGCCAGTTTTGCATCTACAAGTTGGCCAGCACATCCGATTTCTGCTATGCTTTTATTTACTAGGGTAGCTTTCCTAGGTCCCTACATCAGTCGCCTCTTACAATATGCCTTGTACGTTACAGTGTTACTATTCTTTGCTCCCCTTGCAAACCCCGACAACACACGGGCGCTTGTTAGCAGTAATCCAAGATATTCTAAAGCATTCACATCTTTTATTTGATCTTCTTTCATAAAAATATCTTTTGTCATATTTATTTTATCTTTTGTCATACTTATTTTATCTTTTGTCATGTTTATTTTATCTTTTGTCCTACTTATTTTATCTTTTGTCATACTTATTTTATCTTTTGTCATACTTATTTTATCTTTTGTCATACTTATTTTTATCTTTTGTCATGTTTATTTTATCTTTTGTCCACTTATTTTATCTTTTGTCCATTTATTTTATCTTTTGTCCTATTTATTTTATCTTTTGTCCTACTTATTTTATCTTTTGTCATATTTTTTTTAATCTTTTGTCCTATTTATTTTATCTTTTGTCATACTTATTTTTATCTTTTGTCATCTTTATTTTATCTTTTGTCCTACTTATTTTATCTTTTTGTCATACTTATTTTATCTTTTGTCATACTTATTTTTATCTTTTGTCATGTTTATTTTATCTTTTGTCCACTTATTTTATCTTTTGTCCATTTATTTTATCTTTTGTCCTATTTATTTTATCTTTTGTCCTACTTATTTTATCTTTTGTCCTACTTATTTTATCTTTTGTCATATGTATTTTATCTTTTGTCATATTTATTTTATCTTTTGTCCTATTTATTTTATCTTTTGTCCTACTTATTTTATCTTTTGTCCTACTTATTTTATCTTTTGTCATATTTATTTTATCTTTTGTCATGTTTATTTTATCTTTTTGTCGTATTTATTTTATCTTTTTGTCATGTTTATTTTATCTTTTTGTCATATTTATTTTATCTTTTTGTAATATTTATTTTATCTTTTTGTCATGTTTATTTTATCTTTTTGTCATATTTATTTTATCTTTTTGTCATGTTTATTTTTATCTTTTTGTCATATTTATTTTATCTTTTTGTCATGTTTATTTTTATCTTTTTGTCATATTTATTTAAATCTTTTTGTCATGTTTATTTTATCTTTTTGTCATGTTTATTTTATCTTTTTGTCATGTTTATTTTTTTCTTTTTGTCATGTTTATTTTATCTTTTTGTCATGTTTATTTTATCTTTTTGTCATGTTTATTTTATCTCCTTTGATAAAAATATCTTTTGTCATGTTTATTTTATCATTGTGTAAAGCATGAGAACAGATATTTAAATATTGATATAATCAACATTCTAGCATATGTACAGTTATTGTATGTGTTTACATATTTTCTGCTCATATATATATCTACTTTATATTTATATACTTATATATATATATATGTGTGTGTGTGTACATACATAATAAGCAGAGAATAGTGTATAGGCATGCGTATAAACATGTTTTGTCTCGTGACAGAATACCCATGGATAAAATCCACATCAACAAGTCCGCACCTCGTGATCTCCTACCTCTCAGCGCAGTCAAAGTCATGTGGGCATCCAACCGTAACAGAACTCTCTACAGACCAGAAACTATCTACGCATATCTGACAAGGTATTCTCTCACAGACCAGAAACTATCTATGCATATCTGACAAGGTATTCTATCACAGACCAGAAACTATCTATGCATATCTGACAAGGTATTCTATCACAGACCAGAAACTATCTATGCATATCTGACAAGGTATTCTATCACAGACCAGAAACTATCTATGCATATCTGACAAGGTATTCTATCACAGACCAGAAACTATCTATGCATATCTGACAAGGTATTCTATCACAGACCAGAAACTATCTATGCATATCTGACAAGGTATTCTCTCACAGACCAGAAACTATCTATGCATATCTGACAAGGTATTCTATCACAGACCAGAAACTATCTATGCATATCTGACAAGGTATTCTATCACAGACCAGAAACTATCTATGCATATCTGACAAGGTATTCTCTCACAGACCAGAAACTATCTATGCATATCTGACAATGTATTCTCTCACAGACCAGAAACTATCTATGCATATCTGACAAGGTATTCTATCACAGACCAGAAACTATCTATGCATATCTGACAAGGTTTTGGGGTCTCTGTGGCTGAGTGGTTAAGTCCTTTGCCTTGCGAGTTGAATTTCGTGGTTTCGAGTCCGGACTGCGGTCTTCTGTTCACGAGTGTAGCTTTTTTTTTCCAGAGACCCTAGGATTGTTGCCGGAGATACGAAGTTCATGCTTTGTGCAATACTCTCGGCAGGTGGCGTGCCATTTCTGCGGAGAGGGAACGAGCCATATGGGGTAAAACCCGGTGCAATGGAGTCAATCCTTCGGCTTTAAAACCCCTTTAATCTGACACGGTATTCTTTTTTTTTCGACCCAAAAGCACTTGAGCTTCCAGTTCTTCCGCTAGGTGCCATGAACACCGTAACCCTTTGGTTTGGTGCCACGAACACTGTAAATCTGGAGAACATGTGGCTTTTCTACCAGTCCGTGGAATTGAACCACACTCACAGCTGGCTTGTCACCCGTCGTCCAACGCGCTACGAGAACGCTGGGCAGGCGGGCAAGGTATTCTCTTACAGTCAAAAATATCTTCAGAATGTGTATCCTTGTTTTGTGTGTCCTTGTGTTGTATGTCCTTGTGGTATTTGTCGTGCGTCCTTGTGTCGTGTGTTTTTGTGTCGTGCGTCCTTGTGTCGTGTGTTTTTGTGTCGTGTGTCCTTGTGTTGTATGTCCTTGTGTTGTGTGTCCGTGTGTCGTGTATCCTTGTGTCGTGTATCCTTGTGACGTGTGTTCTTGTGTTGTGTGTTCTTGTGTCGTGTGTTCTTGTGTCGTGTGTTCTTGTGTTGTGTGTTCTTGTGTCGTGTGTTCTTGTGTCGTATGTCCTTGTGTCGTATGTCTATGTGTTGTGTGTCCTTGTGATGACAACAGCATCAAACGTGTGCCTGCTGCACCTCTCTCGTGTGTGCAGAGGTGACTGTAGACAATCCCTACCGCAGGTAGAGCATACATAATCAAGGTTACACATGTGAGTGTTGTGTGTTCGTTCTGTATTTTTGCGCGGCTCGTGTACTGTGTACCTCAACGGCACGACGATTCTCAGCTATGCAATCACTTCTTGTGTTGTTACAGTGACACATTTGGCCATCTTGAGCCAGGGATTCCCAGCACATGATGTCTATATCGAAGCATTTCAGAGACACCTTAAGAGTGTCTTTAAGGCGTTTTTATTCTGTCCACCAGAAGAACGTCAGCACTCTTCAATGGCATACGACATACATAACCAGCCGTGTCTCTATGGCCACAATATGTCCAGCCGTGTCTCTTAATATGACCACAATATGTCCAGCCGTGTCTCTATGACCACAATATGTCTGGTCGTGTCTCTTAATATGATCATAATATGTCCAGCCGTGTCTCTTAATATGACCATAATATGTCCAGTCGTGTCTCTTAATATGACCACAATATGTCCAGTTGTGTCTCTTAACCCTTTAGCTGCTAAGGACGTATATATTCGTTTTTCCCATTTACTCCTAAAGACGCATTAACACGTCTGTTATTATCTCTCCTCTGTGGGCTAAAGATGTGTTAATACGTTATACATTGCTACTGTCACTGCTATGGCGTACATTCACGTTTATGACCTAGAAACAAAAAGTAGCTATTTTTAGCTCAGCCTTCGGAATGTATGTAGCAGCGAAAGGGTTAATATGACCACAATATGTCCAGCCGTGTCTCTTAATATGACCACAGTATGTCCAGTTGTGTTTTACTTCCATGAGTAATTCTATTTTTCCTTCCAAGTTGTTGAAATACTTATTCCAAGTTGTTGAAATACTTATGTATTAGTTTACTTTCCTTTCCAAGACACTCGTCCTTATTGTAATTATTTATATTCACATTTCATAAACTTCTCTCTATCTGTTTGTTCACATTTCATAAACTTCTCTCTATCTGTTTGTTCACATTTCATAAACTTCTCTCTATCTGCTTGTTCACATTTCATAAACTTCTCTCTATCTGTTTGTTCACATTTCATAAACTTCTCTCTATCTGTTTGTTCACATTTCATAAACTTCTCTCTATCTGTTTGTTCACATTTCATAAACTTCTCTCTATCTGTTTGTTCACATTTCATAAACTTCTCTCTCTCTCTATAAATATCTCTATCTGTTTGTTCATTGTTCATATTTCATAAACGTCTCTATCTGTTTGTTCCTTGTTCATATATTTCACAAACTTCTCTCTATCTGTTTGTTCATTGTCCACGTTCCATCTTTATACAGACATGAACAATATATAACATCAACGCATATTGTATTTCAGTTGAATGCACTAACAACTGCGCCACACCGACACACTATAACTGCAACATCTTGTCTGCAAAAAGTAGTACTAGAACAGAAACAATTTAAAGCTTACAAAATAATTTGTTTTGTATTGTTTACCTCTTCAGATTTGGACCAATCGATGAAGTCTATTCTAGGAGTGTCAACTCTGTGCACGTTATCTTCTCGGACCTGGATGCAGCTAAAGCAGCGGTCACTTGCACCCACATAGGAGAGCCTTGGGACCCGTTGATCGTTCTCTGGGTTGAGCCACGGATGTATAATTCTGGTTTCTATTACAAATATGCAGCAATAGAAAACCCGCCACTCAGGATAAGAATTTAATTTAACCCCCAGTTGTTGCTCTCTTCTTTTGTCTGTCTCTGTATGCGCGGTTAGAGTATATACCCTCAACCAACTCTAGTCATTTCGTCCTAACTGTAACTAACTCTTGCAACTCCGCCCATGTCTTCCGTGTAACATTAGCCTCAGCCTCAATAGTTGCTATATCACACATACAATAGTTGCTATATCACACATACAATAGTTGCTATATCACACATACATTAGTTGCTATAACACACATACAATAGTTGCTATATCACACATACAATAGTTGCTATATCACATATACAATAGTTGCTATAACACACATACAGTAGTTGCTATAACACACATACAATAGTTGCTATAACACACATACATTAGTTGCTATAACACACATACAATAGTTGCTATAACACACATACAATAGTTGCTATATCACACATACAGTAGTTGCTATATCACACATACAATAGTTGCTATATCACACATACAGTAGTTGCTATAACACACATACATTACCTTATATGTTAATAGAAATGTCTCGCATTTCCTGTTCTTATTTCTTGCTCTTATTCCCCACTCTTATTCCCCACTTTTATTCTCCACTCTTATTCCCCACTCTTATTTCCCACACTTATTATTCGTTCTTATTGTCCAATTTTATTCCACGCTCTTATTTTCCGTTCTTATTATCCACTCTTATTCCGCGCTCTTATTGTTTGCTCATTTTCCCCAATCTTATTCCCCGTTCTTATTGCCCAATCTTATTCCACGCTCTTATTTTCCACTCTTATTTCTTGCTCTTTTTCCCCCAAGCTTACTCCCCCTATTATGCTCCCCTTTATTCCCCACTCTTATTCCATACTCTTATTACCCACTATTCTTTCACACTCTTTTTTCCCATTCTTATTTTCCGCTCTTATTGTCCACTCTTATTTCTCATTCATATTTTCCCTCTTGTTTTCCCACTCGTATTTCCCGCTCTTATTTCCCACTCTTACTATCGTGCTCTTGTTTCCCCACTCTTATTTTTCTTTTTTTTTCTCGATCTTATTCTCACACTCTTATTCTCCCACTCTTATATCGACATTTATATTAGAGTCAGCCATGTTACTATTTTTGTCTTTCTTCCTTGATTTATTTCCACGAAGAATCAGATATTATATAAACGACTATTCTCACAATAGAATGATCACATGATGGTGTGTCCTTGAAACGAAAGATCTGTAGAAAAACTGAAAAACTCAGATATATATTAAGAGAAGTTAGAAAAATAACGAATATATTAAAATCATATAAAACATGGAAATGTTTCGTTGTTCGCATAATTTGTTGTCAAAATATTTTACAGTTCTTGTTTCTTACAAATTGTTTATACAAGTGTTACAACCAGATGAAGCGTCTCCTCCTGTGTTCAGTTTGTTGATATTGTGTTTAATGAAGATTTTACTTTCGACCAGCGGTTCCCAACATTTTGCATATCGTACCATCATACAATTCTTGGAGTACATGTCTAATGTTATAACTACAGATAAACTATGAAATGTTATAACTACAGATAAACTATGAAATGTTATAACTACAGATAAACTATGAAATGTTGTAACTACAGATAAACTATGAAATGACAAATATAATGAAGACATCTACCCCAAGCAATGCAGATCAGTTATCAGTTATATGAGGACTATCATCACAGCACTCCGGACATGTCCATAGGTGTTCCGATCTCCGCCTTAGCAAATCCAGCAGCGTCCAGCGACCCAACAAGCCAGTTCGATGTTGATTAATCAATCTCCTTGCATATTTAGTATGTCGTTCTTTTCAGGCTGCACCAATATTGACACCCATCTCTTTCAATCTGGTCAGTGAGTGGGATTCACAGCCCTGAAACTCCTCTGTTCGGAAAGACTCTCTCAATGAGTGAAGAATGTCATTTCGATCTATGGCAGCTCCTTCTGATATTGTAGCCAAGCTAGCTAATCTATCAGCTCGTTCATTACCCCTAACTCCTGCGTGCCCAGGGACAAAAATGAAGATGATGTCTCTGATCATTGTCTGTACAGTACCTACACAAAGTTGCATCTCACCATTTCTGATTCGACTTTACGAATTATGCTCATGAAGTGCAATGCAGATATGACATTGGAATCCAAAATAAATTAAAAAATAACAGATGTCAAAATGTTCAACTAAGTGACATATCAACTGTCAGTACTACTCAAACATTCTTCTTTGCGTTCGTTCTTTACGACCAATTTTAATCACTCTTTGTGATATGTTTGATCTTTGCCAAGAACATGTATACGTTGCACATTGGTTTGGTAGGCCCCTAAACGCATAGACTTCTACACGTTTAGGACACGTGCATCCGATTTCATTCAAACTTCCTTAGTCGCCTCTTACGACATGCGTGGCAGGTAACAGTGGTTCTATTCTTTACACCCCATATTTGGTCCCCGGTAACCACTCAGGCGACTCAAACATTCAAACATAGACACTCCAATCTAGTGAGACAGCAGATAAAGTGAGACAGCAGATAAAGTGAGACAGCAGATAAAGTGAGACAGCAGATAAAGTGAGACAGCAGATAAAGTGAGACAGCAGATAAAGTGAGACAGCAGATAAAGTGAGACAGCAGATAAAATAAATATTTCTACCAAATCTCTCTTATCAATATCAAACATGACCATCATCATCAAATAGCTTGCCCTGAGCAAAACTTTGCCACCCCAACAGTCCTCCGGAATTTCTCTTTCTCATAGATCAGATGTCCCACCTCTGCAGCTGTTATGTTCAAACCATCAGTTACATCCTGAATCCATCTTCTCCGGGTCTTCCTCTTCTCTTTGTCAGTATGCCTCCTTCCATGATGGTCTTCTCCAGCCCTTTGTGTCTTTTATATGTCCAAAATACCTCAAACATGGAACCTAACTAGAAACCTAAGAGAGAAATAGATGACAAGATGGGAATGAAGTGTTTAAGAAAGTGTTTTGTCAGTGTCACAGAGAGAAATATCTGAACTACGATACGCTGACGATACAGTGTTACTGTCAACATCACAAAAAGGGATTGAGAAATTATTAGGGAAAGTGAAAAAATCTATATCTCAATGTGGCAAAAACAAAAATAATGACAACAGATAAAACGAACATGACAAAAGATATTTTTATCAACGGAGAGAAAGTAGAAAATGTGAACAGTTTTGAATATCTTGGTTCACTGCTAACAACAGATGGAAATGGGATGTAGGAAATTGAAAGAAGAACAAACATGGCTTTACAAAGAATTAAACAACTAAAAACAGTATGGAACGGAACTGATAAGAAAACAAAGATCAGAATACTAAGAGCATGCATATTCCCAGTGGCAACGTATGGTTGTGAAGCATGGACATTTAATAAAGCAGTAGAAAAACATATATGTGCTTTTGAATATAAGTGTTACACAAGAGTCCTCAGTATCTTTGACAGAGAAGAGAACAATAGATATATCCAGAAAGAACTTAGAATCAAAGAAAACTGGCTGATGCTACAAATAAAAAAGAGAAAATTTGAGATATTTTGGACATATAAAAAGACATGAAGGGTTGGAGAAGACCATCATGGAAGGAGGCATACCGGCAAAGAGAAGAGGAAGACCACGGAGAAGATGGATTCAGGATGTAACTTATGGTTTGAACATGACGGCTACAAAGGCAGGACATCTGGCCTATGAGAGAGAGGAATTTCGGAGGACTGTTGGAGTAACAAAGTTCTGCTCAGGACAAGCTATTTGATGATGATGAGATAAACAGAACTTTGCCACTCCAACAGTCCTGCGGAACTTCTCTCTCTCTCATAGGCCAGATGTCCCCCTCTGCAGTCGTAAAGATGCGAAGGAGACACGTGATCTAACTTCATACGTCATACATTTTTGCGCTTTGAACTTTATCTCAACAAAATAAGAAAACGTCACATTTTTCAATGACGTAATGGTTGCCACGGTGTGAGCATCCTAGACAACCAAGCTAAACAGATGCCGACTACGTCATTTTGTTGCTGATTTCGACCACTTGGATCAGAACAACGTCCTCATGGGAAGCCATCTATACCAACGTTTAGTATTTAATTATTCTACAAGGTCTCTGGACTTATTGAAATCTTCGTAAGCCAGGGACTTTGTGAATATTTTTCTTATCAACCCAGAAAATGCGGAAATACTTAACATCCATCTTGGGCAGTGTGGCGTGCAAATTGGGAATGCTTGCTGGGAGCTGTTTTGTTTGGAACATGGCATTCAACCAGACGGACAGATGCCTGCAGATGTTTCTATATCTGCTGGGGATGATTCCTATACTACATTCTTCAGTGAAACAGGTTCAGGGAAGCTTATACCCAGGGCTGTAGTTGTGGATTTGGAACCGACAGTTATTGATGAAGTGAGAACAGGGACGTACAGACAACTATTTAGTCCTGATCAACTCATTACCGGTAAGTCTTGTTTGACCATCTCATCACCAATACTTGTGTATGTTAGTTTAGTTTAGTCGTCGGATCACCATCACTGCACGTCGAACAAATTAGTCCATAAGTGCTCCGATCTCTCCTCAGTATGTCCATCAGCGTGTGGCGACTAACGACACCGGTTCTTTGTTGGTTTACAATTCTTCTTTGTCTGCCAGCATAGCGTTCTTGTCGAGCTACACCACACTTAACTTTGAGTTCTTGCAGTCTGGTTAGTGTTGTGGATTCACCGCTATTACGTGAATCATGTACACGCCCTCTCTCCCTTAAGGAATTTATAATATCAGCCTGGTCCATTGCTCGTCCGCTTTGGACAGCAGCCATACCTGCAAGCCTATCCGCACGTTCATTCCCCTTACACCTGCATGCCCTGGCACAAAAATAAAACTGATCTTTGTCAGCTTAGACCTCCCCAGCGATTCCATCCAATGTCTCCTAGCCCATCCTGTTTAAATCTTCCTGAGCATACTCATTGAGTCACTGAGAAAACATGCATGGATAAAAGTCTGTGATTCTAGCCAAATCATCGCTTTGGTAACCGCCATGATTTCCATAGTGAGACTGCTTGTAGTCACGGCAAAACCACCACTGTCTTCCTTCACAACATCACCTCCGACCTGAGCAGTGAAAGCCCACGAGCTCCGCACATGTCGAATCACCGAACCATCCGTATAAATGATTACATCATGCTCAGATGCGTTCTCAGAAATTAATGCCTGAACCTCTGCCTCCACAACAAGTGGGTTATGTTGCCTGCATTCTTTATCAAGTTCGATGCATACAGAAAAGGATGTAGCGATTCCTCTTGGCACTGGTATCCATTCTTCACCGGGATCAATATCTTCAAGTGTACACACCTGTTCAATACAGTCCTCGGCCTGACCCATCCAAGATTTTCCTCTTTTTAACCTATTTCCTTTTTGTCTCTTTATTTCCAAGTGCAGAGGATGTTGTTTGTCAGCATTGACTCTTGTGTATGTATGTAATAGTAGCATCAACAGCACTGACTCATGTAGAGATGATGTTTTCATTATCTTATCTATTCAACGTCATCATTAAACAGCTTGTCCTGAGCAGAACTTTGCCACCCCAACAGTTAATTATGTTGTATTCCATATTATTGTTGGGGTTTTCTAGGCATTGTCTTGAAAGGTAGTCTGCCATTGCTTTTCTTCCTGGAAGTGACCATACTGGTCCATGACCGTAACCATTGTCTCTATTACAGAGATCATCTGACTACCATCGTGAGTTTTGAGACCATAACTATTGAGACTCTGTCGGCTGCTCCCTCACTCATCCACCACCTGCTCACATGGCTTCCACGTGACCCTGCCGGAAGGGGGGCTAAACGGTACTCTACCTTGCCCAAGGGTGTCCCGTAGATTAGCGGAGGGAAGGAGGCGCCTTACATCTCCTTTGATAGAGGTTTACCTTTACTCCGCTATCCCTCTTCTCTGTTCACTCTCTAATAATTCATAATAATTCCTCTCGTACCGTTATACGTTACATAGGGCCTGCAAACAATTTCTCAATACCTGGGCAGCACAATCTCCTACATGGAACTGATACCGATATTTCTTGCCTATCTCAACAAAGTTCGTTTCAGGGTCTCCCTAGGTCATCATCTTCTCTCTATTCCCTCTATTGCTATATATATATTTTATCTATCAATCTGTTTTATTTTAGATTATCCTCGTATACCGTTTGATACAAGGCTTCCTACAAGAAATGTCCATTATTGTCGCTGTGCCGTCTTTCTATCAATTGTTTCCAACGTCTTGACATGATCTGTCTTCTTCTTCTAACACTCCATATCGACCACCTGTCAACCACTCTGTGTGATTTGTATGTGATCTGAGCCTAAGATCGATTGTACGTTGTGCAAGTTATGCGCCTACAAGTAGGCCAGCACATCCGATTTCTGCGACGCTTTTATTTACTAGGGTAGCATCCCTAGTGCCTAATTTAGTCGCCTCTTAAGACATGCCTTGTAGGTCGCAGTGGTGTTATTCTTTGCTTTCCTTACGGGCCCCTGCACCAGACGGGCGCATGATCTTTCAGCTGTCTTTCCACAATTCGTCTCCATATTTTAACCATCAAAACCATCATCGTTAGAAGACAGCTGGATAAGAATTTACACAGATGGATCGGCAATGGAGGCAACCATGAATGGTGGAGCAGGAGTGTACATTAGGCACCCAGATGCTACTACTGTGTCTCTAGCGGCCCCTACTGGAAGAATATATTCCAATTACAAAGCACTCGTCTTATCCCTTCTGATGGCAGCACAGCACATGAATAAGCTGCAAGCACCTGCAGGAAGGATGGTATTTCTTACAGACTCACTGTCAGCTATACAAGCCCTGGAGGCTAAATCCGCTGACAGCACAGTACAAAACCTATAAAGAAAACTTGCTCAGCTTTTAGAAAAGGCAGAAATTCACTTGCAGTGGATTCCATCTCACTGTGGCATTGCAGGCAATGAGAGTGCCGATGTCTTAGCTAAGGAGGGCAGTGCCAAAGAGCAAATTTACCAACCCTTGTCTTTTCAAGAGGTCAAAACCCTCATACAGAGAAAATCTGCAGTAGACTGGAAGACAAACACTGGATATTATTATGGAAAAGACTCCCTCAAAGACCTCAGCAGAACACACCAGGCCATTATATTTCGACTACGCACAGGACACTGCAGACTCAACAAACACTTATATAGACTAGGAATAAATCAAACAGCTCTCTACCAGTGTCAGCAGGCAGAACAGACACCAGAGCATATCCTGCAAGACTGTCCTCTCTTGTGTGAGCTGAGAAGCAACATGTGGCCACACCCAGTCGACCTGAAAACTAAGCTTGGGGAAACCTGACAGATCTGAAGCTGACTGCCCAGTTTGTTGTCCACAGTAAATTAAGCGCATGACAGAGATCGCTGAAGAAGAAGAAGATTATAATCCTTATCCACATCCTCCTCACCATCATCACTACCATCTTCACAATCATCTTAATAATGATCATTAACATTATCACTGCTATCCCATTTCGGCATTGACATCATCGTCATTACCATCGCCATCATCATTATCAACAACAACTTAAACTGTATGTAATTATTTGCCTAGACTAATGTTGCTACCCTCAGACTGAGACTTGACAAAATCTCTATTTCAGCCAAGGAAGATGCTGCAAACAATTACGCTCGTGGACACTACACAGTTGGTAAGGAAGTTGTAGATCTTGTGTTAGATCGAATACGGAAACAGGCTGATTTGTGTACAGGGTTACAGGGGTTTATTATATATCACAGCTTTGGCGGCGGAACAGGTTCAGGATTCACGTCTCTGTTGATGGAACGTCTTTCTGTTGACTACGGCAAGAAATCAAAATTAGAAATTGCCATTTACCCGTGCCCTCAGATTAGTACAGCCGTTGTAGAACCGTATAATGCTGTACTGGTTACTCATACAACACTTGAACATTCCGACTGTGCTTTTATTTACGACAACGAAGCACTTTACGACGTCTGCCGGCGAAATTTGGAAATTGAACGACCTACATACACAAACATTAATCGCCTTACAGCACAGATAGTCTCGGGTATTACAGCATCTCTGAGGTTCGACGGCGCAGTCAACGTTGACCTTATAGAGTTCCAGACTAACCTCGTTCCATATCCACGCATTCACTTCCCACTTGTAGTATACGCCCCAATGGTTTCCGCTGAAAGAGCCTACCACTCCCAGCTCAATGTCTTAGAGCTAACAAACATGTGTTTCGAACCAGCTAACCAGATGGTTAAATGCGACCCACGTCATGGCAAGTACATGGCCTGCTGTTTACTCTATCGAGGTGATGTTATTCCCAAAGATGTTAACGCAGCAATCGCCTCCATCAAGTCCAGACGTACAATACAGTTTGTGGACTGGTGCCCAACTGGGTTCAAGGTAGGCATCAACTATCAAGCTCCCACAATCGTACCTGGTGGCGACCTAGCTAAAGTACAAAGAGCTGTGTCTATGCTAACAAATACTACGGCGATATCGGAATGTTTTGCACGACTGGACCACAAATTTGATCTCCTGTACTCCAAGAGAGCATTTGTGCACTGGTAAGTCAACAATTTTTGTTTTTGTTAATTTAAAGTGCATTTGTGCACTGGTAAGTGTCAGATTATTTCATGAAGAGAGCATTTGTGCACTGGTAAGTCAACCATTTTTGTTTTTGTTAATTTAAAGTGCATTTGTGCACTGGTAAGTCAACCATTTTTGTTTTTGTTAATTTAAAGTGCATTTGTGCACTGGTAAGTCAACCATTTTTGTTTTTGTTAATTTAAAGTGCATTTGTGCACTGGTAAGTGTCAGATTATTTCATGAAGAGAGCATGTATGCACTGGTAAGTGTCAGATTATTACATTAAGAGTGCATTTGTGCACTGGTAAGTGTTAGATTATTTCATGAAAGGGTCAAAACTCTACAAAAAAACAAACAAAATTCAGCGATAATAAATGTGAAGTGAGAAGTAATCTGGAGCTAAGTAGTTTGGACGTACTCCTTTCGTTCTGATGGTCCTTGGTTCAAACCCGGACCACGATCAGGAAAGCATTTTTCCACGGAGATACTTAACACTCTTGCCAGAGCTACCGAGTTCACGCTTGGTGCAATGCTCTCGACATGTCGCATGGAGTGTGATATAGCTATATGAGAAAGCGCAGTGAATTGAAGTCAATTCTTCGTCGTTTTTATTTTCATCTTCAATAAAGAGATTGTTAGATGAGGAGATTAACAACCAACATGAATCTGACAATTCTTTGCCTTTTCATCTTTTTTATTGTATACCTCTCCTAACGGAGCATAGGGCTACAACTTATCACTAACATTGTCATTAGTTTTTTTTCTGTTCGGCGTTTATAGTTCTAAAATTGGGTATAACACAGTGTCCCTATTTTCTTAGCAGTTTCTGTAACAAAGCCACACTTTTAGATTGGGTCAGCTAGCATTAACCAAATTACATACTTTGGTCACATCAAGCATCATGATGGCCTGGAAAGAACAATACTAGAGGGCAGGGTCCCAGGACGCAGAGGCAGAGGCAGACCAAGAAGAAGATGACTACAAGATATTAAAGAAACCATGAATATGACCATCGACGAAGTGGGTGAACTGGCTAGACACAGAGTGTATTTCAGATGTGTTGCAAAGAGAGCAACGTATATAAAGGATACGCACCTTGATGATGATGAGCATTAACCAAACCGCCAACAGTCGTGGAGAAATCTGGCCAAGTACTATATAAACTGTACAGACAGATTTATGATAAGTTTTAAGAACATAAAGCCAACTTTATAGTAACACACCTATCGAATTATACTGTATTATAATGATAAATCTGATGTATCTGTGTCTTGTCTTAATTTCTTGCTTCACTGGATTCTGTCTTGTTCTCTTCATAAGTTCCACATTTGTGACCCTATCATACCATTTCAGTCTCTATCTTCATAAGTTCCACATTTGTCACCCTCTCATACTATCTCAGTCCCTCTCTTCATAAGTTCCACATGTGTGACGCTCTCATAGCATCTCAGTCCCTCTCTTCATAAGTTCCACATGTGTGACGCTCTCATAGCATCTCAGTCCCTCTCTTCATAAGTTCCACATGTGTGACGCTCTCATACCATCTCAGTCCCTCTCTCCATAAGTTACCCATTTGTGACCCTATCATACCATCTCAGTCCCTCTATTCTGCGTAGACACCAGTCTAATTTCCTAACACGAAAAATGCTAGACAGTACAGGTGATATGTGTAAATGTTAACAACATCGCCCTACCTGTGTTGTTGATCAATGAAAAATACCTTTCTAACATGGCATTTCCTTAATATAGCTCATTGTATGTGATATTGGTTATTGGTTACTAAACTGACGTCATTGCACTTCGGGCAGACCCATAGGTGCTCAGTTTCTCTACAGATATCGAAGAGTATGCATACTGATGGTTCCGTGGTTCGCTGATTAAACACACCTCTCACTCTGCCTCTCAGGCATCCAGTTCGACTTGTACAACGGGTAACTCCAAACTGCCTAAATCGCTTGATCGATTCAACATCGATTTTAGTGTCCTCATCCAACAGAGAGTCGCGAAGAGACCGAAGAACATCCCGCTTATCCATCTTCAACTCCCCAACAATCGATGCTGTTGATGCAAGCCTGACCGCTCTCTCATTACCGTAAACACCCGCATGCCCAGGACAGTATATCCACGTAAGCCGCTGGAGGTTAGAAACTTCTATAGACGACATCAACTCAAACCGAAACCTGCCTTTCTGGATCTTGTGAAGCATCGACTGAGAGTCAGATACAACACCTGCCCCAATAAATGAAGTCCCAGAGAAGCAATGGAGGGCAGCAGTAACGTGATACCTCATTGTATGTGAAACCTCATTGTATGTGACAGCTCATTGTATGTGATAGTTCATTGTATGTGATAGTTCATTGTATGTAATATCTCATTGTATGTGAAACCTCATTGTATGTGACAGTTCATTGTATGTGACAGTTCATTGTATGTGATAGTTCATTGTATGTGACAGCTCATTGTATGTAATATCTCATTGTATGTGACAGCTCATTGTATGTGACAGCTCATTGTATGTAATATCTCATTGTATGTGACAGCTCATTGTATGTGACAGCTCATTGTATGTGATAGTTCATTGTATGTGACAGCTCATTGTATGTGATAGTTCATTGTATGTAAAACCTCATTGTATGTGACAGCTCATTGTATGTGATAGTTCATTGTATGTGATAGTTCATTGTATGTGATAGTTCATTGTATGTGACAGCTCATTGTATGTAATATCTCATTGTATGTGACAGCTCATTGTATGTGACAGCTCATTGTATGTAATATCTCATTGTATGTGATAGTTCATTGTATGTAATATCTCATTGTATGTGAAACCTCATTGTATGTGACAGCTCATTGTATGTGATAGTTCATTGTATGTGATAGTTCATTGTATGTAATATCTCATTGTATGTAATATCTCATTGTATGTGATAGCTCATTGTATGTGATAGCTCATTGTATGTGATAGCTCATTCTATGCTCAACTATATATATGGCCTTTTTCGTCTTTACAGACGGTCAATTGGCAAATGTTTTACTGAAATAATTTCTGAGTTTTCGCTTGTCTCTCTTGTCTTTCAGCTCATCCCTAAGTCTCTCTTCAAAATATTCTGCACATTTGTGCAATGTTGTTTTCCATATATCTGGATCATCCGCCAGTTTTTCCCATTTGCTTGACTAATTGTTGTTGATTTTCACATAATTTATCTCTTGCAACGACACAACTATCTTGTAATAAATTGTTTATTTCTTCTTGTTGTTGTTGTAGGTATGTTGGAGAAGGAATGGAAGAGGGAGAATTCTCTGAGGCACGTGAAGATTTAGCAGCTTTAGAAAAGATTACGAAGAGTGGGACTCGACTCAGTACTTGAAGACGAAGGGTGGAAGAATAACTGTTGCTTGATTTTCTTGTTACACAAAGGAAGTATTGGAAATATCGATCTGAGAATGCAGAATGAAATATCGATCTGAGAATGCAGAATGAAATATCGATCTCAGAATGAAGAATGAAATATCGATCTCAGAATGAAGAATGAAATATCGATCTGAGAATGAAGAATGAAATATCGATCTGAGAGTGAAATACGATCATGACGATATTGATAAAGATCGAGAGGGGGTGTATAAGAAACACGGTGACCCTAGTCCTGCTGTTGTCAATATGATTGAATAAATCACTGATTGATGTCACGAAGTACATAAGGGACATGCATGATTGTTTTGTTTTCTAGCGATGGTGTCAATCTTGGAATAATTCAGTGTGTACGGCCTTCTACCTTAAACCGTAGCAATACCAGGGCTGTATCTATTGATATTTTAAGTCATGAAAGTGTTTTGGTTTATGTTTGAACGAAACAAGATAACAATGGCAAATAGTTACCATTCATTGTGTTACATTAATACTAATAATTTCAACGTCATCTGTAGTCATCATTAAATAAAGATATATACATACAACAGTTCTTATCTGCTGTTTGCTTATTAACATATTCTGTTATATGTTATTTTTTATGTTCTTTTGTATGTTATTTTTGTATGTTATTTTTATGTTCTCTCTCTTTGCCTTTTTACCCCGGATTGGGGCATAGGCCCTCAACCAACTCATGCCAAGTCTTCCTATCTCTAGCTATCTCCTGCAGCTCCCTCCAGCTCTTCTTTATATTGTTGATCTCTGCCTCCAAATCTCGTCTCCATGCATTTCTCGGCCTATCCTTCTTTCGCTGTCCCTGCGGGTTCCAGGCAAGGACCCTTCTTGTTATATTCCTCTCCGGTTTTCGCAAAGTGTGTCCTATCCAGCGCCAGCCTCTTTTTTAACCTGTTCGTTCACTGGAATATGTCTTGTTCTCTCCATAAGTTCCTCATTTGTGACCCTATCATACCATCTTATTCCTCTATTCTGCGCAGACACCAGTTGATGAATGTTTGCAATTTATGCGTTATTGTTTTAGTTGTTCTCCATGTTTCTGACCATTCAGTAGAACTGCTTTACATTAGAGTTAAATATCCGAGTTTTTGTTCTAGATTTGATTTCTTTGGACTTCCAAATGTTTCCCAGTGCAATGAAAGCTCCTCTTGCCTTCTGTATTCTTATTTTAACATCTCTATCTGTTCCACCCTCTTTGTCTACGTTGCTGCCCAAATATGTTATGATTCTACCTCTTGAAGTGGATTTCCCAGGAGATCGTGTTGTCGTTTGCTTGGTTAATTCTCAATATCTTTGTCTTTCCCTTATGAATGTTCAGCCCTAGTTGCTTGGACCTTACATTCAGTGTGTTTAGCTTATCCTGCATCTGATTTCGTGTATGTGACAGAAGGGCTATATCATCAGCGAAGTCCAGATCATCTAATTGCTCTGTCAGAGTCCATTGGGTTCCATTTCTGGTGTTAGTTACTGTGGTCTTCATAATCCAGTCTATTGTCAGTAAGAACAACAAAGGTGATAAAAGACATCCCTGACGCACTCCTGTTTCTATTCCAAAAGTATCTGTTAGTTTACTTTCATGAAGAACTCTACATTTCATATCTGTATATGTTGCTTTTATTAGGTTAATAATTTTCTGTGGGATTCCATAATAATAATAAAAATAATAATAATTTCCAAAGGGTTTCCCTATCAATACTGTCAAAAGCCTTCTCATAATCCACAAATCCGATATAAAGTGGGGATTTCCATTCAATACTTTGCTCTATTATTATGCGTAATGTGGCTACATCACGATTACTCTCGTGTTTTCATACTCAGTGACTCCATGAGCATGATTCGTAAGGTCGAATCAGGTATGGTGAGACGCAACTGGTGGAGGTACTGGTACAGACAATGATCAGAGAAATCACCTTATTTTTGTCCCTGGGCACGTAGGAGTTAGGGGTAATGAACAAGCTGACAGATTGGCTGGCTTGGCTACAATATCAGAGGGAGCTGCAATGGATCGAAGTGACATTCTTCAGGCATTGAGAGAGTCTTTCCGAACAGAGGAGTTTCAGGGCTGTGAATCCACTCGCTGACCAGATTGAAAGAGATGGGTGTTAATATTGGTGCAGTCCGAAAAGAACGACATACTATACATATGCAAAGAGATTGATTAATCAACATCGAACTGGCGTGTTGGGTGACTGGGCGCTGTTGGATTTGCTGAGGCGGAGATCGGAGCACCTATGGACATGTCCGGAGTGCTATGATGATAGTCCTCATATAACTGATAACTAATGTGATTGATTATCTTACTCGAAATTATTTTTAAACGAAAAGATAAATTTCTCGATTGCTTCCTTGCATGTTATTTCCAAATTTTTTCGACCAAATCGGGTTTTTGCTATCGGTTTTGGCTGTCTTCACTGATCGGAAAGAAACATACAGGACTAACTACTTTCAGTATGAGAGGGGAGGTAGATGACTTTGCTGCAGCTTTCTAATGGTTCTCTAAGACTAAGGTTGACATACGTCCTCATATTTGCAGGCACGTCCTTATGTCACGAGTAAATCTGAGCGTTCGCAAACAATTTTGGAAATTCTTAGATTTGTCTAAATTCTATTTCGTTGTTCGTTTTTATTCCCAGATTTTCATCAGATAGGTTTATGTTTCCACATGTAATCGTCCATTTGTAGTGTTCCTCGAAATTCGTCGAATTTGTTGTATTTTGTATAAAGGCCTTGGTCGAAACGTTGCTGTTTATCGTCACTGTTTATGTATTTTGTAAAACTGTAGTACTTTGTTTTTACGTGTTTACCTATTTTTCAAAGTTTTACTGCAGTCTCCACCCTTTTTCGATAGATTTGTCCACAATTTTACCACAAGACAAAATTAACACTATGTCAGCGACATCATGTTGTAACCACATTTAACTGCGTAAAATTTATTTATTTTTTTAAAAAACTTGGCACTCTTCTTCTTCTTCTGTGTTCTCACTAGATTGGGATTTCGGATTCTCTAATAAAGGCAGCAGTCTGTCTCAGATTATCAGCCACGCCATACAGTGTGTCTTGGACGCTGGTGTAAGTGGGCCACCTCTTTCTTCTCAAGTCTGCATACTGGGGGCAATTCTGTAGTATATAATACCTATGGTTTCTGCTTCCCAGTTTGTGCCGACCTCTTCCTGCAGTAAGTTTTGGCCACCCTTGTGATGGTAGGTCTGACATTCTTACTGCGTGGCTATATCTCAGAGGCAGATTGGCGACCGTAGAATCCGTTATCCCATTCCTCATTGTGAGGGTCGTTGCACCATGTTATGCGACTTACGTCCTGTGCATCCGTTTTCTGCAAGCATTTGTTTCGGGTTAGCATTCCTAGCGGACACATGTATCCAAATTCAGCCAAACCTCCTTAGTCGCCTCATACGACATGTGTGGCAGGTAACAGTGGTTCTATTCTTTACACCCCAAATTTGGGCCCCGGTAACCACTCAGGCGAACTTGACACTCGAAACAGAATCGACAATCTGTAGAAAACTGCCAGGATACATAAGAGCAAAAAAAAAACGATAATGCACATTCGTACGTTTTTTTTAAAAATATATAAAAGTTGGTTAACCTGACCAAATACCGTCTGTAGCAGACAACTGTGTTTGTCGTGGGGAAAATTGGGAACTTCCATCAGATTTTGTAAATATATTTTTTTATTGACAAAGATGTGCACATAGATGATTCTCTCTTTTTCTCTCTCTCTCTCTCTCTCTCTCTCTGCATCGTTCTTAGGCCGTTTTATCATTCTATTGTGATATATAAACAGCCAAACATCAGAATGGAATGTACGTGCACAGCCTTCAGTACCAATTGGAGCTTAAGTGCTTATCCTTCGGTGTTGTGTTCGGTTTCAACCAGCGTTTACTGGTTCGCTCTCCGTTAACCTTTTGCTGTCCCCAGCCAAAACCCACAAGGCAGCAGGTTGCTATTGTCTTTCAGGACAGTGACCCCGTAGACGACCTGCCCTCCTGGGCTGATGAGCGTCACCTGCCCAGCTATGCCAGTCTTGTTAATGGACTGCTTGGTTTGCCTACCGTCCAGTTTTGTGTACGGTTTGCTCCGCTAGCCTTTGATTATCCCCAATCAACTGCAAGGCAGCAGTAGTTCCCTACGAGCGGAAACGCGCACTGGCTTTACCTCTGCTGGGCTTTCCAGTTGTTATAGATGATTCAAATGGCCGTGATTAGTACTGCAATCTAGAGAAATTTGCATTCATCTATAAAAATCTAATTGACTGATAAACAGCAGTCTATACAGAAAAATTAGATACTTTGGTCACATCAAGCGTCTTGATGGCCTAGAGAGAACCATATTAGAGGACAGGGTCCCAGGACGCAGAGGCAGACCAAGAAGAAGATGGCTACAAGATATTAAAGAAACCATGAACATGACCATCGACGAAGTGGGTGAACTGGCAAGAGACAGAGTGAATTTCAGATGCGCTGCAAAGAGAGCAACGTCCTATAAAGGATACGCACCTTGATGATTATGATAAAAATCAAGTGCCATCGCAAAAAAAGTGGTGTGACTACATTGAAAACTGTAGAAGTATTGAAATGTACTCAGAAATTGTGAAGATAGCACATTTCTTCTTCGCTATTCCAGCACACAATGCTTCGGTACAAAGACTATTTTCTTTATGCCATGCTTATTTGACCAATGAGAGAGATCGTCTTAGTATGGATTCAGTCTTCTTCTTCTTTTCGATCGTTCTTTACGACCAATTTTAATCACTCTTTGTGATATGTTTGATCTTGCCAAGAACGTGCATACGTTACACATTGGTTTGGTAGGCCCCTAAACACATAGACTTCTACACGTTTACGACATGTGCATCCGATTTCAGCCAAACCTCTTTAGTCGCCCCTTACGACATGCGTGGCAGGTAACAGTGGTTCTATTCTCTACACCCCAAATTTGGGCCCCGGTAACCACTCGGGCGAGGATTCAGTCATGTCAATTTCACTTGTAAAATTTAATTTGAAACATTTCACATGCAGACAATTTTAACACAAGGGCGACTCATCTGGCCCTAGAACGTAAATTAAAGCTCCCATCTTTACGCTTAACGGCAAGAGTGGACAGCCAACTACATCTTCCACCTGGGAATATACAATAGACAATAGATAGACAGAGAGCCGCTGTAGCGTAGTTGTTAGTGAACTCGCTTCGCAAGGCTGGTGGTCTGGGTTCAGCTCCCGCAATGCGCGTGGAATTTTTCCCGACCGCGACGGCTCTCAGGTCGACCCAGCCTCAACTGGGTACCAGACATGATCTGGGAAAGTAAAGGCGGCTGGCGTGATGCTGACCACATCACCCATCGTGTGCCGACGGTCAATGAAAAATACAGGCCTGACACTGTATTGACCTATATACCACGAGGTATGAAAAGGTTCCTTTACTTTTTACTTTTTTAATAGATAGACAATTTTATGGACATTTGATGTAAAAGAAAAACATTCTAATAAAAATGTTCTTGTGATCAGAGAAATATATTATCTATTGTCTGTTACCTTTCCCCAGGTGAGTGATGGAAGTGGTTGTCCACTTTTGCCGTTAAGCGTAGGGATGGGCGCTTTAATTTGCTTTCTATGGTCATAGAGTCTATGGTTATAGAGTCAATCTATGAAACCTTAATCTGTGAAATTGAATCTGTAAAATATCTATCTGAATCTGTGAAATATCTATCTCAATCTGTGAATGTGTTCTTTGTACATTACTATCGACATGCCATCTATGCAAGGACTGTCTGACTGAGTGTCTGTCTTACTGAGTGAGTGAGTGAGTGACTGACTGACTGAGTGACTGATTGCCTGACTGAGTGAGTGATTGACTGACTGTCTGATTGAGTGAGTGACTGAGTGACTGTCTGACTGAGGTCTGTCTTACTGAGTGGAGTGAGTGAGTGACTGACTGACTGACTGAGTGACTGATTGTCTGACTGAGTGAGTGATTGACTGACTGTCTGATTGAGTGAGTGGCTGACTGACTGTCTGACTGAATGAGTGACTGACTGTCTGACTGAGTGATTGACTGACTGACTGTCTTACTGAGTGAGTGAGTGACTGACTGAGTGGCTGACTGTCTTACTGAGTGAGTGAGTGACTGACTGACTGAGTGACTGATTGTCTGACTGAGTGAGTGATTGACTGACTGTCTGATTGAGTGAGTGTCTGTCTGACTGAGTGAGTGACTGACTGACTGACTGTCTGACTGAGTGAGTGACTGACTGTCTGACTGAGTGAGTGAGATATAAGAAAACTCGAACTTGTGAAGTCAATGCTTCGTCTTGTAATCTGACTGTTAGAGAAGTGTTGAGTAGTGATGCTAGGGAAGCAACAATGTTCTGTATGGGACTTACTACAAAATTAACACTCATAAAACGGCAAACTACTTCATAAGCTGTTCTGGCAGGGACAGTTTTCCGATAAAACCCCTCTTGAACCAAAACATTAAAAATATAATATCACTCACAAAATCTATTTGATGCTAATTGCGTATTGCTTGTAGAATTCATTGAATGAATACTTAATAAAAAAAATAGTGCTTTCAATTCTGTGCACATTCTCCTATTTTACGATTTGACACAGCTCTTTCCATTCTGTGCACATTCTCCTATTTTACTATTCGACATAGTGATTTCAATTCTGTGCACATTCTCCTATTTTACTATTTGACATAGTGCTTTCAATTCTGTGCAATTCTCTATTTTACTATTTGACACATCTCTTTCAATTCTGTCACATTCTTCATTTTACTATTTGAAATAGTGCTTTTTTTTTTTTTTTCCTTTTTTTTCTTTCGTCCGCTTTCAACTCAGACGAAGTTTCATCTCTGAAACTGATTTTTGCGTGAAAATCCGTTTTTCCAATTTCTTACAATGGCAGCAGGTGCACATTGTAAATTACTTTACACTGGCAGCCGTGTGCAATGTACTCGTAATTAGTATTCCCTCGCCATACAGGCAGATTTTCTCCGACTTCAGAGGTACTCACGTTATCGTCCTGAGTAAGACCAGGGGACTCGAACAAATGCCGGACAGTAGGTTCGAACCGAGCTATGAGGCGTCTCACAGCTAGCAGGCCGAGATACTATCAACTACTCTAGGCAGTCCCCCAAATAGTGCTTTCAATTATGTGCATATTCTTCTATTTTACTATTTGAAATAGTGCTCTTGTGCTTAATATAATAAAATTGTAAAAGATTTTGATAGAACAATTTTCATGAAAATTTTGTTCTGAAAAGCAGGGCTCTAAAAACGCGATATTAGCGCGTGCACACGAAAAGTTAATGACCTCATTATTAATATTTCAGTGGGTTTTTTTTTTTAATTTTTACATTATTATTTTGGTTTCAAGTGTGGTTTTACGTTGTGTGCGTCTAATTTGTTCATTCGTTCTAACATTACAAACTCTGTGCTTTTTAAAAAAAATTTATTTCCATGGAAAATTAACAAACCAATCTCCTTTTATTCCTTTATTCAGCCACTCTTCTCTTCATTAATAGAAGCTTGAGATAAATGATTATGGAAGATTTGAAAGAAGTGAATCGTGAGCAATTTAACTAATCAAGCACAATGGAAACAAGAATTTGTTTAATAAATTATGTTATACCCGCATGTTCATTTCTGTTTCATAAATTGTGAATTTTTGCTACTCTCTTGGTGCCGTTCACGTTTGAGTTTAAGATAATTAAAAAACGCAGGTGGGCTTTCTCTTAATGAAATAGGTAAGCCAGACATGACCTTGTCTGGTTAGGCAGGCATTGATGCCTTTATGTCAGAGTGAGTATGTCAATCGATGACATTGATGAACTTGTCATGAAGTCGAGAGGAAGGAAAGAATCATTCAATGAGAGAATGTCAGAGAAAGTAGGATAGAATCATTCAACGAGAGAAGAATGTCAGAGAAAGTAGGATAGAATCTTTCAATGAGAGAGGAATGTCAGAGAAGAGAAGGATAGAATCATTCAATGAGAGAATGTCAGAGAAGAGAAGGAATCGTTCAATGAGAGAATGTCAGAGAAGAGAAGGATAGAATCTTTTAATGAAAGAATGTCAGAGATAAGAAGGATAGAATTGTTCAATGAGAGAATGTCAGAGAAGAGAAGGAAAGAATCATTCAATGAGAGAATGTCGAGACAGAGAAGAGAAAGAATCATTCAATGAGAGAATGTCAGAGAAGAAGGAAAGAATCATTCAATGAGAGAATGTCAGAGAAGAGAAGGAAAGAATCATTCAATGAGAGAATGTCAGAGAAGAGAAGGAAAGAATCATTCAATGAGAGAATGTCAGAGAAGAGAAGGAAAGAATCATTCAATGAGAGAATGTCAGAGAAGAGAAGGAATCGTTCAATGAGAGAATGTCAGAGAAGAGAAGGAATCGTTCAATGAGAGAATGTCAGAGTTGAGTCGAGTTAACTTCTGCCTGCTCTTGTCGTCTTCTTTGCTATCCCTCTATTTAGAAAACAACAGAGAAGATGAGATACTATTAGAAGAGTTGCAGTAGTTACCATGAGAGATACAGTTAGAAGAGTTGCAGTAGTTACCATGAGAGATACAGTTAGAAGAGCTGTAGTAGTTACCATGAGAGATACAGTTAGAAGAGTTGCAGTAGTTACCATGAGAGATACAGTTAGAAGAGTTGCAGTAGTTACCATGAGAGATACAGTTAGAAGAGTTGCAGTAGTTACCATGAGAGATACAGTTAGAAGAGTTGCAGTAGTTACCATGAGAGATACAGTTAGAAGAGTTGCAGTAGTTACCATGAGAGATACAGTTAGAAGAGTTGCAGTAGTTACCATGAGAGATACAGTTAGAAGAGTTGCAGTAGTTACCATGAGAGATACAGTTAGAAGAGTTGCAGTAGTTACCATGAGAGATACAGTTAGAAGAGTTGCAGTAGTTACCATGAGAGATACAGTTAGAAGAGTTGCAGTAGTTACCATGAGAGATACAGTTAGAAGAGTTGCAGTAGTTACCATGAGAGATACAGTTAGAAGAGTGCGTAGTATACCATGAGAGATACAGTTAGAAGAGCTGTAGTAGTTACCATGAGAGATACAGTTAGAAGAGTTGCAGTAGTTACCATGAGAGATACAGTTAGAAGAGTTGCAGTAGTTACCATGAGAGATACAGTTAGAAGAGTTGCAGTAGTTACCATGAGAGATACAGTTAGAAGAGTTGCAGTAGCTACCATGAGAGATACAGTTAGAAGAGCTGCAGTAGTTACCATGAGAGATACTATTAGAAGAGTTGCAGTAGTTACCATGAGAGATACAGTTAGAAGAGCTGCAGTAGTTACCATGAGAGATACTATTAGAAGAGTTGCAGTAGTTACCATGAGAGATACAGTTAGAAGAGTTGCAGTAGTTACCATGAGAGATACTATTAGAAGAGTTGCAGTAGTTACCATGAGAGATACAGTTAGAAGAGTTGCAGTAGTTACCATGAGAGATACAGTTAGAAGAGTTGCAGTAGTTACCATGAGAGATACTATTAGAAGAGTTGCAGTAGTTACCATGAGAGATACAGTTAGAAGAGTTGCAGTAGTTACCATGAGAGATACAGTTAGAAGAGTTGCAGTAGTTACCATGAGAGATACAGTTAGAAGAGTTGCAGTAGTTACCATGAGAGATACAGTTAGAAGAAGACTACGAACGAAAGTAGTCATTTAATTCATAAGAGAACAACCGATGAATTGGTTTGATCATCTGAGAAGAATGCAATGGTATCCTCTAGCATACAGAGATATATTGAAACAATATAATGATTACATGGCAAAGAGGTAGACCACGTAAAAGCTAAAGTAACCGAATCAAGAACAGATTTAAAATAAAAAGTTAGTTGCATATCCTTTACAGGACTTTGCGAATCAACCCCAGCTTTTTAACGCTGTTTGTGATTTTTCTAGGCATTATTACGTTCAGTAGTTTGCCATTGCTTTCTGAACGGGTGGTGCCATCGTCCTTTGTAAAAATCCATGCGAAACAATTTGCAACCAAACTGTCGGCAGCGTGCTTCGAACTCAGAACGTCTTGGTTAATAGACCGAATCATTATCCCTAAGCCACAGACGCCAGAATACCAACTTACAAAGGGTGTGATTAGACAAGACATAGAGAACTTTTACATATTCTCTCAAACACCAATGAGATACATTGAAGACAGAACAGAAGAAGTGTTTGTTGATGTACGTGTATGTAACTGTTTCGCTAATGGACACCACAACCTCCTTCGCCGGATTAGGATATATTTGAAAACCAAGTAGTTTTTCCTATTTCTAGACATTCGCCAGTTTTCTCAACGTTTTTATGTTACAGTGATTGCTGTGGGGATAGCCAGACTGACTGCCAGATTGTTTTAAAGCTGGCAAGTTTCTCATGATTCCCCATGGGTATACATGGCACAATCAGGAGAATGGAGAGACCAGATTGGAAATTGCGAACCAAATTAGTTTGAATTGCTTGGTAGATACCGAATGCTCTCATTATTTCTTTTAACTTTATTACAAATATTAGTTATTACAATTATTATTTATTACAATTATTATTATTTTTATTAATACAATTTGTAAACATTAGTTTGTGTATTCATTTTTACAGCATAATGTGTCAATATAATAGGAAATAATTTGGTACCAGATGATGCATGTCGGGACAGAACGGCAAGGAAGGATTGAGGATGGAACTAAATGCATCTCTGTCAGCATCTGTATAATATAACTCATCTCTCTGTGACTCCTACAATCATTAATACTCGTACTAATATTACTGACCATCTGGGAACTAGTGACATCCAGGTGACATCCATCTGACCATGTGTTTCTGATGATCGGAGTGGATATGTCATTGAAATCGTTTTCTAAATATATATTGATCCTGAATTGCAACTTGTACTTATTTTTTACTTTTTTACCAAAAGCACACGCTGAGTGGTGGGATGAAGATTATTATCTACTTATCTACCTTATCATCTACCTAATCTACTTATCTACTTATCTACTTATATACTTATCTACTTATCTACTTATCTACCTTATCTAACTTATCTACTTATCTACTTATCTAACTTATCTACTTATCTACTTATCTACTTATCTACCTTATCATCTACCTAATCTACTTATCTACTTATCTACTTATCTACTTATCTACTTATCTACCTTATCTAACTATCTACTATCTACTTATCTACCTTATCTACTTATCTACTTATCTACCTTATCTACTTATCTACTTATCTACTTATCTACTTATCTACTTATCTTCTTATCTACTTATCTACTTATCTACTTATCTACTTATCTACTTATCTACTTATCTACCTTATCTACTTATCTACTTATCTAACTTATCTACTTATCTACTTATCTACTTATCTACTTATCTACCTTATCATCTACCTAATCTACTTATCTACTTATCTACTTATCTACTTATCTACTTATCTACTTATCTACCTTATCTAACTTATCTAACTTATCTACTTATCTACCTTATCTACTTATCTACTTATCTATTTATCTACTTTTCTTATCTTCTTATCTTCTTGTCTACTTATCTACTTATCTAGTTATCTACTTATCTAGTTATCTACTTATCTACTTATCTACCTTATCTACTTATCTACCTTATCTACTTATCTACTTATCTACTTATCTACTTATCTACTTATCTAGTTATCTACTTATCTACTTATCTACCTTATCTACTTATCTATTTATCTAATTATCTACTTATCTACGTATCTATTTATCTACCTTATCTATCTTATCTACCTTATCTATCTTATCTACTTAACTAGTTTATTAGTTTTATATTTAGAAGATTATGAAGTCATGAGAAAGCCTGACAAGAATGTAGCAAGATAAAAATGAATGACGAATGTTGGTTGATGACCTATACTCAGGGAAGCTGAAGTTTTTAAAATTTATATTTGTTGAATAAAACACTTTTTTAAAAATAAGCATGTGAACTGAAGACACTTTTCCCAATCTGAAGTGAATATTTCTAATGAATATATCAACTGAATATCCCTTGTACAGTCTAGAGACACCAATTCCAATGAACTAAATTCAGCTTCTAATATATAAATAAAATATTTATAACCAACTAAAGAAAGATGAATCTCCCATCTAGAAATTGTATTTCTAATAAACTGAATACAGATTATCCGAACTGAATAGAACATTACTAATGAATTGAATACAGTTGTGTGTATCTAAAACCCGCACATGTGGTGCCGGGGCCTGCAAGAGAAGCAAAGAATAGTACCACTGCGACCTACAAGGCATGTCGTAAGAGGCGACTGATGTAGGACCTAGTAAAGCTACCCTAGTAAATAAAAAGCATCACAGAAATCGGATGGGCTGACCTACTTGTAGGCGCATAACTGTCATTGTTCTTAGGCTCAGATTACATACAAATCATAAAGAGTGGTTAACAAGTGGTCAATATGGAGCGTGCAAAGATGAAGAAGAAGAAGAGGTATCTAAAAATGACGTTGAACTGACATCAGATGGCATCGCTAACAAATCTCTCTTATATTGTCTGTTTTATTCTGTTCTATGTGATATTTATTATCTGTTCTATGTGATATTTATTATCTGTTCTATGTGATATTTATTATCTGTTCTATGTGATATTTATTATCTGTTCTATGTCATATTTATTATCTGTTCTATGTGATATTTATTATCTGTTCTATATCATATTTATTATCTGTTCTATGTCATATTTATTATCTGTTCTATGCGATATTTATTATCTGTTCTATGTGATATTTATTATCTGTTTTGTCATATTTATTATCTGTTCTATGTGATATTTATTATCTGTTCTATGTGATATTTATTATCTGTTCTATGTGATATTTATTATCTGTTCTATGTCATATTTATTATCTGTTCTATGTGATATTTATTATCTGTTCTATGTGATATTTATTATCTGTTTTATGTCATATTTATTATCTGTTTTATGTCATATTTATTATCTGTTCTATTCTGTTCTATGTTATATTTATTGTCAAGATGTGTACACATCCGATATTTAATGGAAGCTAGTTTTCAAATTTCGCCCGTGTGCTGCCGGGGCCTGCAGGGAGCAAAGAGTAGCAGCACTGCGACCTACAAGGCATGTCGTAAGAGGCGACTAAGGTGGGTTTGGCGTAGGGCTGGCTACCCTATCCAGTAGAAAATTTTAGCCACAAAATCCAACCAACCATGAACAAGTCACATAAAAATAAAATAAAAACTGTGCCAGCCAAGAGGAAAGGAAGCTCTTCTAGAAGAGGTATGAAGCGATGCAGAGAAAGCCGCAAGGAGTCTACACCGCAGATTATCTTCCTTTCACCTAGGAAAAGCTCCAGAATTGGCACCTGGAATGTTAGAAGTATGTATCAAATGGGAAAGACAGCACAGGTTGTAAATGAGATGAAATTTCACGGGATTGGCATCTTGGGATTATGTGAAACTAGGTGGAATGGTGCAGGCAAACAACGTCTAAACACAGGAGAAACAATGCTGTTCTCAGGCCATATGGAAGAAAATGCCCCATAGTGAAGGTGTGGCTTTAATGCTATCTAAAGAAGCGGAGACTGCACTAATAAAGTGGGAAGCAGTGAGTCCTAGGATAATCACAGCAACATTCAGAACCACCAAAAGAAAGTATTCTTGAATGTGACCCAGTGTTATGCACCTACCAATGATAAAGAGGAAAAGTAAAAGAGGAATTTTACATAAAACTTCAAAATACTATAGGTAATCAGAGAAATGGGAACATCAAAATTCTGATGGGTGACCTCAATGCCAAAATAGGTTCGGACAACATAGGCTACGAGGAGATCATGGGGAAACACGGACTAGGAATAATGAACGAAAATGGAGAACTATTCACTAATTTCTGTGCAGCGAATCAATACGTCATAGGTGGAAGTGTCTTTCCACATAAAAGAATACATAAAGCAACCTGGGTATCACCAGATCACAGAACAGAAAATCAAATTGACCACATATGCATAAACAAGAAATTCAGGTCATCTCTACAAGATGTAAGGGTCCTAAGGGGGCAGATGTAGATTCGGATCACCATTTGCTGATAAGTAAAATTAAACTGAAGCTTAAGCGATACATAACATCCAATGAACATAGACACCAATATAATGTAGGATACCTCAGAAGTCAAGAAACAAAGGAACAGTTCACGGTCACAGTCTCTAATAAGTATGAGGTGTTGCGGCAATTAGAAGATGAGGTGAGTGCGGAAGAATGCTGGCAGCAAGCCAAAAATATTTGGAATGAAACATGCACAGAGGTATTAGGAAAGAAGGAGCGGAATCATAAGGCATGGATAACTCCAGAAACTCTCAAGGAAATAGAAGAAAGGAAAAGAGGAAAGCAGATTTAAATAATAGCAAAACTAGAACTGCCAAAGCCATAGCCCAGGAAAAGTACACAGAAGCTAGCAAGAAAGTGAAGAAACAAATAAAGTTAGATAAAAGACAATACGTAGAAGATCTAGCAAGAGAAGCAGAGGTAGCTGCAGGAAAAGGAAACCTTAGGGATCTTTACAATATCACTAGAAAGCTAGCAGGAAAATACAGACCATCAAATGGGTTGATCAAAAATAGTAGTGGGAAAACTATCACTAATGTTAGAGACCAAATGGAAAGATGGATGGAATACTTCAAGGAACTCCTGAACAGACCAGCACCTACAAACCCCCAGATATCCAACCGGCAGAAATTGACTTGGACATCAACTGTGAGAAACCATCCAAGGAGGAGATTAGTAAAGCCATTAAACTTTTAAAAGATGGAAAAGCGGCGGTCCAGATGGTATTCCAGCAGAGGCGGTTAAAGCCAACATAAACACATCCACAGAAATACTGTATAAATTATTTAGCAGAATCTGGGAGACTGAAGAAATACCAGCAAACTGGAGAGAAGGATACCTGGTGAAGCTACCAAAGAAAGGGGACCTTCAGAAGTGTGAAAACTATAGGGAATAATGCTGTTGTCAGTACCTGGGAAAATACTAAGCAGAGTCATCCTGGAGAGACTGAGAGATACCATCGATATAAAGCTAAGAGATGAACAGGCAGGCTTCCGACCAAATAGATCCTGTGCTGACCAGATAGCCACATTACGTATAATAATAGAGCAAAGTATTGAATGGAAATCCCCACTTTATATCGGATTTGTTGATTATGAGAAGGCTTTTGACAGTATTGATAGGAAAACCCTTTGGAAATTAATGAGGCATTATGGAATCCCACAGAAAATTATTAACCTAATAAAAGCAACATATACAGATATGAAATGTAGAGTTCTTCATGAAGGTAAACTAACAGATACTTTCGGAATAGAAACAGGAGTGCGTCAGGGATGTCTTCTATCACCTTTGTTGTTCTTACTGACAATAGACTGGATTATGAAGACCACAGTAACTAACACCAGAAATGGAATCCAATGGACTCTGACAGAGCAACTAGATGATCTGGACTTCGCTGATGATATAGCCCTTCTGTCACATACACAAAATCAGATGCAGGATAAGCTTAACACATTGAATCAAAGGTCCCAGCAACTAGGCTGAACATTCATAAGGGAAAGACAAAGATATTGAGAATTAACCAAGCAACGACAACTCGATCTCCCTGGGGAAATCCCACTTCAAGAGGTAGAATCATACACATATTTGGGCAGCAAACGTAGACAAAGAGGGTGGAACAGATAGAGATGTTAAAATAAGAATACAGAAGGCAAGGGAGCTTTCATTGCACTGGGAAACATTTGGAAGTCCAAAGAAATCAAATCTAGAACAAAAATTCGGATATTTAACTCTAATGTTAAAGCAGTTCTACTGTATGGGTCAGAAACATGGAGAACAACTAAAACAATAGCGCATAAATTGCAAACATTCATCAACTGGTGTCTGCGCAGAATAGAGGGAATAAGATGGTATGATAGGGTCACAATGAGGAACTTATGGAGAGAACAAGACAGATTCCAGTGAACGAACAGGTTAAAAAAGACGCTGGCGCTGGATAGGACACACTTTGCGAAAACCGGAGGGAATATAACAAGAAGGGTCCTTGCCTGGAACCCGCAGGGACAGCGAAAGAAGGGGAGGCCGAGAAATACATGGAGACGAGATTTGGAGGCAGAGATCAACAATATAAAGAAGAGCTGGAGGGAGCTGCAGGAGATAGCTAGAGATAGGAAGACTTGGCATGAGTTGGTTGAGGGCCTATGCCCCAACCCGGGTAAAAAAAGGCAAAGAGAGAGAGAGAGAGTTTTCAAATTTGCGTTGCAGCTGATGATGATGATGAATAATTCGAAACTTGATGTTTGCAGACGTCAGTCTAGCTCATCCATGATTAAATATGATTTTGTGTGAGTTATTCTCTTCAAGACACATACTTTCTTGTTGTCTGTTGGTTTTAAATCTTCATATCGATTGAGTTGGTTCATTACTACTAGGTGGAAGAAGGCATTGTGCCAAAAGGATGCAGGTGCGATGTGCCAAATCAGAAATCGCTGCCAGCATTCTCTCCGGAACTGGTATTTCAGCATGCGACTGCCCAAGAGCGGCAAAATGGAAGTCCCTGCCGGACGGCAGCACGCGCCTGCACGTGTTGGCATGCTAGACTTCAATCTCATTTCTATTCAGAGTGCTGCTACGACCGAATCAATAAGTCAGCGGTCAGTCACACAGTCTGTATGCTAATATGGTTAGGATTTTTTCCTCTCTTTAATATAGGCCAGTTTTTCCCAACGTGGGGCCCACGCCCTACAGGGGGGCACTTTGATTGGTAAGGGGGGCAATAAGGGGATACGTTGATTGTTGAGGGGGCAATTAAATATTATTTTATGTATGCATGCATATAAATATGTATGCATGTATATGTTACATGGATGGAATACGAATTTTAGAATAGGCTTAGGTAGGGCATGGCACAAAAAAGGTTGGGAAACACTGATATAGCCGATGTACTGAGATTCGAAAAATTTAAACGAATTTTAAATCGAAAAATTATATTTAGAGTGTTGAACTACACAGGAAGTGTGTTCAATGTGTGTGTGTGTGTGTGTGTTACTTAATAGTATTATTTTTTAGATAGATGTAATATTTGATATTATTTTCTAATATAGAGAGAGAATTGATATGTTGATCGTAGTGTCACGCTAACTGGTATAACTTTCTAATATAGAGAACTTCACTTTCGTGACGTCTCGCTCTCTCTCTCTCTCTCTCTCTTTGTCATGCCTTTTAACCTGGATTGGTGTATAGGCCCTCAACCAGGTGTTCCTATCTCTAACTATCTCCTGCAGCTCCCTCCAGTTCTTCTTTATATTGTTGATCTCTGTCTCCAAATCGTCTCCATGTACTTCTAGGCCTCCCTTTCTTTTGCTGTCCCTGCGGGTTCCAGGAAAGAACCCTTCTTGTAATATTCCCTCTGGTTTACTCAAAGTGTGTCCTATCCATCGCCAGCATCTCTTCTTAACCTCTTGATTCCCTGGAATATGTCTTATTCTCTCCATAAGTTCCTCTTCTTCTTCTTCTTCTTGTGCGATCAACTTCTGCTACGCAACTACTCCGGTATGTTTCATAAACAAGTTAGTGTGCTGAGGTCTTTACCGGTCCTCCATAGTTTGTTTTAAAGGATTGTTTCTGTTGGTCAGATTTCTATTTTCCCCACTGCTCGGGCTGGGGCAGTCTTGTAGGATGTGCTCTGGGAACTGCTTTGGTGCTCCACACATAAGTTCCTCATTTGTGACCCTATCATACCATCTCAGGTATCTCTCTCTTTCTCTCTCTCTCGATCACCCTTAGACTGATGTACTAGATTTCCCCATAAATCTCATTCATGTGAAAACCTGATTCATGCAGCCTTAGCATGGGTGGGTTTCGTCCCATCTTCAGCGCCATTTGGAGCTCTGGTGCTTATGCTTCGGTGATGTGTCCGGTTTTAGCCAGCGTTTACTTGGTTCGCTCTCCGTCAGCCTTTGGCTGTCCCCAGCAGACCTGCAAGGCAGCAGGTTTCTCATCTATCTTAGAAGACACACATTAGCAGCACACATGTCAAAGTTCAATGTCAAATAAATAACAAAAGAGTACATAGAAACACCCACAACAAATGTTAGAGATATGATTCAAGTAACAACGTGGAAACTCTGTCATAACTATGAAGCAGACATCCAGACAATCAAAGTAACGACTCGCTCGTATTGTGCCGGGGCACCAAATGAAGCAAAGAATAGTACCACTGCGACCTACAATGCATGTCATAAGAGGCGACTGGTGTAGGGATGCTACCCTAGTAAATAAAAAGCAGCGCATAAATCGGATGTGCTGGCCTACTTGTATGCGCATAACTGGCACAACGTACAATCACTCTTATGCTCAGATCACATACAAATCACACAGAGTGGTTGATATTGAGTCTTCGAAGAAGAAGTAACGACTAAGAAAATGCTCAACTCCAAACTTGGTCGACAACTTATAGTATTTGTTGACAGAAACAAAATCAGCACACACCAAGTCTATCAGTTCAGAAAATTGTCAAGTCTACAAGCGGTACTTTCTCAACCCCACAAGCGGCCAGGCAGCGTAATCTCGTCTTATAGAGGATACCGTCTCACTCTGGAATACCAGGAAATGAGATAGTAGACCGACTCACCAATATAAGATGGGTATTTTCTCATTGTAATAGCTTCATTATTACTTTTTGCAAACTTGTAGGAAAGTAGTACATCACAATTGTAATAGTTTCATTATTAGTTTTTGCAAGCTTGTATGAAAGTAGCTAATGATTTCATAATTGTGAAACCAACTCCATCATAACATCTCCAAGACATCTCTTGAAACGCCCCTGCTGAGAAAAACTGCTCTTAACAAATGATGACTAATATGATCCACCAACAAGACCTGTAATGTCAATCCCTACCAGGAAAAGACATGACAACATCAATATCAACATTAAGAACATGATTTTAAATACATCTAATCTTCTCAACATCTTGTTACTACTGCTTCCAGCCGTTGAGATCACTAGAAAAGTGTAATCCTAAACTTAGCAAGCATTTCTTCATTAGACAACATGCTTTCCTGTAATCTTCTTAGATTACAACTATTCACTGTAAGACTAGTCCAGGTGCTACTCATTAGAGACAATGAGAGTGCACACTTTTGATAAACCTGAGGATTGTAACGACTAAACTGAAATCGATGTGTCGCTGCGGCTGCGTCATTTGAGATATCGTTTTTTGTTTTCGATGGACAATATATTAAAACACAACTAACTGCACTAACGAAAATGTAATTTTTTGGTTTAAAAAGCTCATTGTGGAGGAAAGAATATTACTACGCTGATCATAAATATGTTATACATGTTGTTATTGTTGTAAGAACTTGGAACTACTTTTTGTTAATCTCGTTATTATTCTGGAATAGATCCAGTTAATTAAAACACAAATCGATCAAATGTTTGCGATTGTTCGTTCTTATCATGGCCCCCTGGAACATAAGGTCGACTAGCTCAAACGGGTAATAAGGGGTGCTGGTTTTTATATATGTTTGATGGTCCGCCTGCCCAGCGTGTTTGTAGCGCGTTGGACTGCGGGTGACTAACCCTCTGTGAGTGAGGGTTCAATGTCGCGGGCTGGTAGAAAAGCCACAGGTTCCCAAGATTCACGGTGTTCGTGGCACCGAACCGAAAGGTTACGATATCCATAGCACCGAGCCGAAGAGCTGAAATCTTAAGTGCTTCTGGATCGGGAAAAAATATATATATATATGTTTGATAGAACAGTCATTTTTTTAGAATGGCTCGCTGGTTGTGTTTGTAAGCCCGCTCGATTTGCTAGGCTAGGCGATGGGTGTCGTAAGGACTGCTCGTATTGCTAGGCATGGGCGATGGAGTGTCGTAAGGACGCTCGTATTGCTAGGCTAGGCGATGGGTGTCGTATGGACGCTCGTACTGCTAGGCTAGGCGATGGGTGTCGTATGGACGCTCGTATTGCTAGGCTAGGCGATGGGTGTCGTAAGAGAAATGAGGATAAGTGCTTCGAATCCTGTGTTTGTCTATTTGTTTTTTCGGAAGCTCTTAATACCTGTACATTGTTTATTTGTTGATCATAATCTTCGCTTTCGTTGCTTCCTCTATGGTTCTTGCACAAAACCTCCTTGTTCTCATAGAACACTAAAAGGTTTTCTGTAATATTACAGAATTCTACGAGTCCTTGATTATTTATTGATGAGAAATGCTAACCCTTTAGCTGCTAAGGACGTATATATACGTTTTCCCCATTCCCTTCTAAAGACGCATTAACACGTCTGTTATTATCTCTATGTGGGCTAAATACGTGTTAACACGTTATACATTGCTACTGTCACTGCTATAGGCGAACATTCACGTTTGTGACCTAGAAACAAAGAGTAGCTATTTTTAGCTCAGCCTTCAGAAAGTATTTAGCAGCGAAAGGGCAAATAATACTGATATTCCTTAGCGTTAAACTAAACTTGTAACATAATATAAACTTGATTTAGAATGTTGTATTGTTTTTTAAATGAGTTTCTCTTTATCTTACAATACTGGAATGCGAGGTCACGTGACAGTTGGAGTCTGATTTCCTAGAATTTTCACCTGAACCCGCAGGTCTTATGTTATCGGAGGTCACGGTCTCTATCAACCAAATTAATCACACTTTGCGAACTGTACGGTTTGTGCCGAGAAGATTTTTTCCCCGTTTGGTCCTTACGGACATGTAGACACATCCAAATTTCTGCCAAAATGTAATAACCAATTTTAATCACTCTTTGTGATATGTTTGATCTGTACCAAGAACGTGTTTACGTTGCACATTGGTTTGTAGGCCCCTAAACGCATAGACTTCTAAACGTTTAGGACATGTGCATCCGATTTCAGCCAAACCTCCTTAGTCACCTCTTACGACATGATTGGCAGGTAACAGTGGTTCTATTCTTTACACACTAAATTTGGGCCCAGGTAACTACTCGGGCGCGTGAGGTCTATTTCTACCTTCTATAAAAATCCCACGGAAACGAATTTGCTTCCAAACTTGCCCACAGTGGGGGTTTGAACCAGGTACCTTGGGTTCGTGATCAAGCTCACTACCGCTTGAGCTACGGACGCTCACGTTTTTTAAGCAAACTGCTTAAAGAAAAAATGCTATTGTAACAACATAACCCTCTTGACATCATCTGTATGAAGAAAGAAAAGTACTCAGTGACTGATTTATTTATCTTTCCGATTTGCTCTATCTCCTCCACATTTCCTCTGTTCACTTTGACGAGTACCCTAGTTTGTAGTAATATGGTCGACCAGGTACCGATGGTAACGCAGGAATTCTACTAAAGTATAATGATAATAATAATTCCTCTTGGTGGCATCTGTGGCCTAGGGGTTAGTGACTCGGTCTATTAACCTCGACGTTCAGAGCTCGAATCACGCTGCGGACAGTTTGGTTACAAATTGTTTCGCGTGGATGTTAACAAAAGGACGATGGCACCACCCGTTCAGAAAGCAATGGCAAACTACTGAACGTAATAATGCCTAGAAAAATCACAAACAGCGTTAAAAATCTGGGGTTGATTCGCAAAGTCCTGTAAGGGATATGCAATTAACCGTTATACGAGTACGTTACATAGGGTCTGCAGGTAATTTCTCCATACCGCTCTGTCCTGGGCAACTAGCTCAATCTCCTCCATGGAACTAATACCGATATTTCCTGCCTCTCTCAGCAAAGTTTGCTTCAGGGTCTCCTTAGGTCGACTTCTCTTCTTGAACCCTTTGCATCCCACTTCAATGCCTGCTTTGATATTCGTTGATCATTTCTCCTCAAGGTGTGCCCAACATATCTCCATCTTCTCTTTCTTATAACAGTTGTCACTAGTGGTTGACCAGACATTTCTCTGATTTCATCCCTTCTCCTGAATTCGTTTCATTTTATATTCATTATTTTTCGCAGACATCTATTTTCAAATACATTCAACTTGCTTTCTATATCTTTAGTCATTTTCCAACTCTCGCTGGCATATGTTAGGATTGATACAACATTAGAATTGAAAATTCGTAATTTAGTTTTAATACTATATAACTTGCAGTTCCATATTATACTTTCATACTAAAGTAAATACTAACAGGAAATATGTAGCACTTTTAGACACATCTCAAACTGACAAATTGAACACTTAAGTATGCTATATATTCCCATATTCAGCCATTAATCTGTCACCTGCAACTAGCTACTATAGGCGCACATGCAATAGCGGGGCGTTCATGTGTAACATTGATACATTTTTACCACCAACACCTGCAAGATATAAGTTGTAATTTACTGTTCAAGAATGGTTCTGTTGCTGTTGTTGTTGTTGCTATTATTGATATGTTGTTATATGCAGTGGCGGCTCGTCATTAAGGGCCGTGGGGCCAGGCCCCATAAAAAATAATATGTAACTTGTATTTATAATTTAATAAATTAAAATATAACCTAATCCAAAACCATGATTTTCCCGAACATTGTGCCTGGCCCCACCAACAAAAAGGATCACAAGCCGCCACTGGTTATATGTTATGCCTGGTTGCGTTTCAAGACAATTCTTTCATTACTATCGTCTTCACCAATAGTTTCTTTAATTTCCCTTTCTTTATTATCATTTTATTGAAATATGTGGTCTACCTTTCACGGTTTCATCTCGCTTTTCATTTACTTTTTTAGTTACTTTTTACATTTTATTCTTGTATTTTCATCTACTTTTACATTCTACAATTCTGTAATTATATTCACATTTTCTTTAGTTCTTAAATTTACTTTCTCCTTCATTAATCCTGTCTTTACTTTCACCTTCATTAATCCTGTCTTTACTTTCTCCTTCATTAATCCTGTCTTCACTTTCTCCTTCATTAATCATATCTTGACTTTCTCTTTCATTAATCCTGTCTTTACTTTCACCTTCATTAATCCTGTCTTTACTTTCTCCTTCATTAATCCTGTCTTCACTTTCTCCTTCATTAATCATATCTTGACTTTCTCTTTCATTAATCATATCTTTATTTTCTCCTTCATTAATCATATCTTTACTTTCTCGTTCATTAATCCTGTCTTTACTTTCTCCTTCATTAATCATGTCTTGACTTTCTCTTTCATTAATCATATCTCTACTTTCTCCTTCATTAATCATATCTTTACTTTCTCCTTCATTAATCCTGTCTTTACTTTCTCCTTTATTAATCATGTCTTGACTTTCTCTTTCATTAATCATATCTCTACTTTCTCCTTCATTAATCATATCTTGACTTTCTCCTTCATTAATCCTATCTTTACTTTCTCCTTCATTAATCCTGTCTTTACTTTCTCCTTTATTAATCATGTCTTGACTTTCTCTTTCATTAATCATATCTCTACTTTCTCCTTCATTAATCATATCTTTACTTTCTCCTTCATTAATCCTGTCTCTACTTTCTCCTTTATTAATCATGTCTTGACTTTCTCTTTCATTAATCATATCTTTACTTTCTGCTTTATTAATCATATCTTTACTTTCTCCTTCATTAATCATATCTTTACTTTCTCCTTCATTAATCATATCTCTACTTTCTCCTTCATTAATTGCATAAGTTACTTGGTCCAGATTCAAACCCACAACCACTAGAACGCCAGGAAACGTTTTAACCACTTCGTTATAGAGACTCTCAAAATAACGACTAATTTTTTAGAATCTTCTTCTTTTACTTTTGTCGTCACACTGTTACCGGGTTGTCGTCACACTGTTACCGGGTTGTCGTCACTGTTACCGGTGTCATCAACTGTTACCGGGTTGTCGTCACACTGTTACCGGGTTGTCGTCACACTGTTACCGATTTGTCGTCACACTGTTACCGGGTTGTTGTTCAGTGTCGTCACACTGTTACCCGGTTGTTGTTCAGTGTCGTCACACTGTTACCGGGTTATTGCTCAATGTCATCACACTGTTACCAGGTTGTTGTTCAATGTCATCACACTGTTACCGGGTTGTTGCTCAATGTCATCACACTGTTACCGGGCTGTTGTTCAATGTCATCACACTGTTACCTGGCTGTTGCTCAATGTCATCATACTGTTACCGGGTTGTTGCTCAATGTCATCACACTGTTACCGGGTTGTTGCACAGTGTGGTGGTTTTCTGTTTTTGTCTTGTGCAGCTCTTGTGGCTTGTTTTTAGTTATTTTTGCTTTTCAACAAGATTCAGCTATATTTTTCGTGGTCTTTCTCTTGCCTTCTTGCCTGATGTTCTGTTGTAGAAGACTATGCATACAGTGAAGTTTTGTTGCATGTGGCCAAACTATATTGTCTAGAATACTACAGCAAAATTATCCACATAATTCCATCGGTACAGAAATTGTCTACAACTGAAGATATTGCACACCACGTCAAGAAATTGTCTGCAACTGAAGATATTGCACACCACGTTCAGAAATTGTCTGCAACTGAAGATATTGCACACCACGTCCAGAAATTGTCTACAACTGAAGATATTGCACACCACATCCAGAAATTGTCTACAACTGAAGATATTGCACACCACATCCAGAAATTGTCTACAACTGAAGATATTGCACACCACGTCCAGAAATTGTCTGCAACTGAAGATATTGCACACCACGTCCAGAAATTGTCTGCAACTGAAGATATTGCACACCACGTCCAGAAATTGTCTACAACTGAAGATATTGCACACCACGTCAAGAAATTGTCTGCAACTGAAGATATTGCACACCACGTTCAGAAATTGTCTGCAACTGAAGATATTGCACACCACGTTCAGAAATTGTCTACAACTGAAGATATTGCACACCACGTTCAGAAATTGTCTACAACTGAAGATATTGCACACCACGTCAAGAAATTGTCTGCAACTGAAGATATTGCACACCACGTTCAGAAATTGTCTACAACTGAAGATATTGCACACCACGTTCAGAAATTGTCTGCAACTGAAGATATTGCACACCACGTCCAGAAATTGTCTACAACTGAAGATATTGCACACCACATCCAGAAATTGTCTACAACTGAAGATATTGCACACCACATCCAGAAATTGTCCACAACTGAAGATATTGCACACCACGTCCAGAAATTGTCTACAACTGAAGATATTGCACACCACATCCAGAAATTGTCTACAACTGAAGATATTGCACACCACGTCCAGAAATTGTCTACAACTGAAGATATTGCACACCACGTCCAGAAATTGTCTGCAACTGAAGATATTGCACACCACGTCCAGAAATTGTCTGCAACTGAAGATATTGCACACCACGTCCAGAAATTGTCTACAACTGAAGATATTGCACACCACGTCCAGAAATTGTCTACAACTGAAGATATTGCACACCACGTCCAGAAATTATCTATAACTGAAGATATTGCACACCACGTTCAGAAATTGGGATTCTTCTAGGAGTGTGACAATAAAACACATTTCCAATGCTACCAAGGGAAACAATGAAAAATCTTTCTTTCTTGAAGACTTTCTTTCAAACTTCTATTTCTTCTTCTAACTCTCCATATCGCCCACTTGTTAAACCACCCTTTGTGATTTGTATGTGATCTGAGTCTAAGAGCGATTGTACGTTGTGCCAGTTATGCGCCTATAGGTAGGCCAGCACATCCGATTTCTGCGACGCTTTTTATTTACTAGGTAGCTTCCTAAGCCCCTACCTCAGTCGCCTCTTACGACATGCCTTGTAGGTCGCAGTGTTACTATTCTTTCTCCCGGCAACACATGGACGCCATACACACAAACTAACAAACCGCCCGAGTGGTTACCGGGGCGCAAATTTGGGGTGTAAAGAATAGAACCACTGTTACCTGCCACGCATGTCGTAAGAGGCGATTAAGGAGGTTTGGCTGAAATCGGATGCACATGTCCTAAACTGTAGAAGTCTATGCGTTTAGGGGCCTCCCAAACCAATGTGCAACGTATACACGTTCTTGGCAGATCAAACATATCACAAAGAGTGATTAAAATTGCTTGTAAAGAACGAACGTAAAGAAGAAGAAGAAGAACTAAGAAACAAACAAACAAACAAATAAACAACACTATCATGAGTAATATAATATTTCTAAATTGAAAGACACAAATGTGGAAACTAGAAAATTGTTCGCAGGCCAGATAATCTCACGATTATTAAAACATGCACGTGGTCGCTGGTGAGTTTTTGGCCACGCGTCGACAAGATCTGAACAAAGATGTTGAATAGTTACCCTATGTAACGAAGACATCAGGACAGACTTTGTAATCAGGCAAGAGCGCACGTGCATCGTTATTAAGGGAATAGCGTCACGTGCCAGGCGCGAGCGGATATTTGGTGAGTGTGAGACCCGGATCACAGCATCAATACCGCAGATGTCCACCAATCCTGCAGTCCTCTAGTTTCCTTACTTTCTCTCTCTTTTTCTTACTTTTCATGTTTGATACAGCCACATCAAATATTTCATTTACATTTTGTGTGTGTGGTGCGTGATACTACTTGTGTGTGTGTGTGCGTGTATACTACTTGTGTGTGAACTAGTGTGTGTGTGATAACTGATGTGTATACTATTGTTGTGTGTGTGATATACTATTGTGTGTGATTACTATGTGTGTGTGTGTGTGTGTGTATACTTTGTGTGTGTGTTATACTATGTCGTGTGATTTGTGTGTGTGTATACTATTGTGTGTGTATATATACTATTGTGTGTGTGTATACTATTGTGTGTGTGTGATACTATTGTGTGGTGTATACTACTATTGTGTGGGTTATAGTATTGTGTGCTATATAGTATGTGTGTGTGTATACTATTGAGTGTGTAGTATATTGTGTGTGTGTATATACTATTGTGTGTTCACTAGCAAGTTTATTCCTAACTATTTCTTTCTGTCCCCCAGCTGTCTCTCTTTTTTTCTTTCTATCACTTTGTCTTCTTTATCCCTCTCACTCTCTCTCTCTCACACACACACAAACTCTCTCTTCTCTCCACACACACACAACTTCTCTCTTTTCATCATACACACCACAAACTCTCTCCTTCACACAACACACAACTCTCTCTCTCACACACACCACAAACTCTCTCTCTCTCTCTACACACACACACAACTATATCTCTCTTCCATCCACACACACAACTCTCCTCTCTTCTATCTACACACACACAACTATCTTCTTCTTCTATCACACACACAACTCTTCTCTCTATCACCACACCAAATCTCTCTCTCTCACACACCACAACTCTCTCTCTCTCTCAACACATAAACTCTCTCTCTCTTCTCACCCACAATCTCTCTACACACACTACACAAACTTTCTCTCATCTCCACACACACAAACTCTCTCTCTCTCTCTCACACCACAAACTCTCTCTCTCTCACACAATCACTTCTCTCTCTCACACACACACAAACTCTCTCTCTCCTCTACACACCACAACTCTCACACAACACACAACTCTTTCTCTCTCCTCACACACACAAACTCTCTCTCTTCTTACTCCAGTTTTTTTCTTTCCTTCTCTTATCTATATTATTCTTTATCTACCTCAATCGTTATTGCTCTATCGCTCTCACACTTTCTATATATCTGACACTTTTTTATCTCTTGCATCTTCTCTCTGTCTCTCTCTCTCCTAGTCTATCTCTATGTATCCCCCTCCCCACTCTGTCTATATATAAATCTTTCCATCCTTATATTTTTTCACATCACACTCTCGCCTTCTCTATCTATCTATCTATCTATCTATCTATCTATCTATCTATCTATCTATCTATCTATCTATTATTATCTCTATCTATCTATTCTCTCTTCTATCTCTCTTATCTCTCTTTTCTCTCTCTCTATTCTCTCTCTCTTATATTTCTTCTCTCTCTCTCTATATCTCTCTCTCTCTCCCTCTATCTCTCTATCTCTATCTATCTCTCTCTATCTTTCTCTATCTTCCTCTATTCTATATCTCTATCTATCTCTCTCTCTTCTCTCTCTCTCTATCTCTATCTCTCTCTCTCTTATCTATCTCTATCTATCTCTATCTATCTCTTATCTCTTTTCCTCTATCTCTATCTATATTCCTTTCTCTCTCTCTATCTCTCTATCTCTTTCTCATAGCGATACTATTCTTGTTTCCAGTGTAGACCCCAGCAACACGTTGAAGATATACAGAAATATAAAAGGTATCATACATAAGAGGAGAATGTCAACAAAAATGTCTGAGTAACACACAAACAAAACTGATGGTTATAGCCAAGATATTGTCAATTGTCTACTCCCAGGTGGAAGGTGTAGTTGGCTGTCCACTCTTGCCGTTAAGCGTAGGGATGGGAGCTATAATTTGCGTTCTAGGGCTAGATGAGTCGCCTTTATGTTATATCCGTGTTATTATGAGTCTTGATATTGTCTATCCATCTTTCTTGGTCTTCCTTAGCTCTAGTACGATCTCTTTTCGGCAAACAATCACCTCACAAATGTAAATTAGAATAAAGATACCAGTTCTATAACAAGAAAAGCAATTTATATATCTAGCTATAACAATGACATCTGGTGGTAAACGTTAAAACAGAAAATGAAACAGTAGAATCAACCAATCAAAAGCAACATTATTCTTCTCTCGTTCGTTCTTCACGGCCAATTCTATCATTCTTTTTGTGATATATAATTGATCTTTGACAGGAACGGATTTTTAGGTTGTACGATTATACGCCCATGGTATTGGCCCGCCCACCCGATTTCAGCCAGATGTTTATTTACTAGGGTAGCTTGCCCTAGAACGATCCGTTGTGCTGTATATTTTGGCGTGGATCTACGTCTCTACGATCATCTTTTTGCCGTATATTTTGGCTTGGATCTACGTCTCTACGATCATCTTTTTGCCGTATATTTGGGCTTTGTGATCTTCGCCAAAGAGTGAATCTACACTGAGCGCCCTTTCTGACTGTGATGTCGTTCTGGATTAGGAACATTTCTCAGTCTTTTGGAGCTAAGTTTGTCCTGGGACAGCGTCTTACTCGTATAACACACCGTGTAAAGTGTCGGTCTTCGCCAATGTTTGGATTTGGACAGCCTGTCAAATCTTTACATTTGTAGAATCAACCAATCAAAGCAATATTCTGAGTAGAATCAACCAATTAAAAGCAATATTCTGAGTAGAATCAACCAATCAAAAGCAATATTCTGATAAATCAACAATCAAAAGCAATATTCTGAGTAGAATCAACCAATCAAAAGCAATATTCTGAGTAGAATCAACCAATCAAAAGCAATATTCTGAGTAGAATCAACCAATCAAAAGAAACATTCTGAGTAGAATCAACCAATCAAAAGCAATATTCTGAGTAGAATCAACCAATCAAAAGAAACATTCTGAGTAGAATCAACCAATCAAAAGCAATATTCTGAGTAGAATCAACCAATCAAAAGCAATATTCTGAGTAGAATCAACCAATCAAAAGCAATATTCTGAGTAGAATCAACCAATCAAAAGCAATATTCTGAGTAGAATCAACCAATCTGTGGAAACGTTCTGAAAAAGAAATGAACAAACATGTTGTGTAATAAAAGCTTATGCTGGAAAGCAAGAAAGAGAATGTTACAGTAATATGTAGAAACCAGTTCTCACATTCGGATGCGTATCATGGAGAATAAATAATAATAATAGTCAATTATTAGAGAAGGTTACAAAGATGTGGTTTCATAGAAGAATAGTGATAATATCTATTGTCTATTCCCAGGTGGAAGATGTAGTTGACTGTCCACTCTTGCCGTTAAGCGTAGGGATGGGAGCTTTAATTTACGTTCTAGGGCCAGATGAGTCGCCCTTGTTGTGTTGTATCCGTGTTTACGTAGTGTGGACTTGATATTGTCTATCCATCTTTTTCTTGGTCTTCCCTTAGCTCTTAGTTAGTTAGTCTTTCCTCTTGGGCCTGTGGGCGGCGCATAGGGCAGAGGTCATAGCTCTCCATGTCTCGCGGTTCGTTGCTATCTGTTTTAGGTCTTTAATGTTTACTAGGCCCATCGTTGAGCCTTCTCTGGTGATGGTTCTACTCCTAATGTCAGAGTCTCTCTTGGTCTTCCTCGTTTTCTTTTTCCCTCTGCTGTCCATATGAGGGATTGGTAAGGAGTCTTCTCTCATCCATTCTAAGTGTGTGGCCGATGTCATCGATGCATTTAGAGCCTAAACTCTGTTTCTCAAACAGTGTTTCCCTTAGCTCTAGTAGGAGAGAAAAGTTGACAAATGATAATGTTCTCAAGAACGTAGACAAGAACTGATCGTTTATGAAAAGCACTAGAACGGAACATTCAACATTCTTTGATCATGTTATGAGAATAGAAAGGATTGAATAAATTGGGAGACAACGGACAAGATACAGGGGAAGAGAGATCAGAGGTCGACAGAGAGACACGATTCTAGACAACGGCACGGTAACATGGGAACAAGGGAACAAAGTGTTGTGTAAGAATATGATAACATACTCCTGCCGGCATGGCTCTTGATGATGATATATATATATATATAATGTGTGTCCTAATTATAAAACTGATGGTCCATTTGTGTCTACCAGGATAAACTTAAGAACGGCAACTTCTGGAATTGTTAAATTTGGAGTTTTGTCCTGCAAATATTTGTATATCAAAGCGTTTTGTTTCAACTCATTACATTCTTTCTTTATCGAGTTATGAGTTAGTTAATTTGGTGTAAAATTGTGTACACTTCTCAGCAAGTTCAGTCAGCCATTATACTATGTGATTGAACAAGCGCATTGGTAAACAAGAGAAAATGTGGGACTCTGTGGCTAAGTTGTTACGCCCTTTGCCTTGTGAGTCGAAGGTCTCTGTGGTTGAGTTGTTAAGCCCTTTGCCTTGTGAGTCGAAGGTCGTGGGTTCGAATCCGGACCGCGCCGTTCTGTTCATGAGTGCAGTTTTTCCAGAGACCCTAGGATTATTGATGGAACTACGGAGTTCGTGCTTTGTGCAATACTCTCGGCAGGTGGCGTGCCATATTTGCGGAGAGGGACCGAGTCGTACAGGGTAAAACCCGGTGCAATGAAGTCAATCCTTCGGATTTAAAACCCTTTAAAGATCAAATAAAATTGCACTATTTGTGAAGAGTAACATCAATTTAAAACATCTTATGACAATGTCTGCTTATCACAACACAAGAGACAAATTCCGTTATCTGCTTGTTTCTATCTTGCAAACATACATTTCTTGTATATGTTTTCTCTTATTAACTATAGTGGAATATACAATTTATAAATAAAAGAAAAAGTAAAAGAAGCAGTATTTATACCATGAGGTAAATTGTTGAATACGATGTCTTAGCTAAGGAGGGCAGTGCCAAAGAGCAAATTTACCAACCCCAGTCTTTTCAAGAGGTCAAAACCCTCATTAAAAAAAAAATCTGCAGTAGACTGGAAGACAAACACTGGATATGGTTATGGAAAAGACTCCTAAGCAGAACAGACCAGGTCATTATATTTCGACTACGCACCGGACACTGCAGACTCAACAAACACTTATATATACTAGGAATAAGTCAAACAGCTCTCTGCCAGTGTCTGCAGGCGGAACAGACACCGGAGCATATCCTGCAAGACTGTCCTCTCCTGTGTGAGTTGAGAAGCAACATGTGGCCACACCCAGTCGACCTGAAAACTAAGCTTTGGGGAACCTGACAGACTTGAAGCTGACTGCCCAGTTTGTGGATCACAGTAAATTAAGCGTTTGACCAGAGATCGCTGAAGAAGAAGAATACGTTGTTAGGTCAGTATTTTTCTTAGACCGCGACGACTCTCAGGTCGACCCAGCCTCAACTGGGTACCAGACATGCTCTGGGAAAGTAAAGGCGGCCGGCGTGATGCTGACCACGTCACCCATCGTGTGCCGACGGTCAATGAAAATACAGGCCTAACACTGTATTGCCCTATATACCACGAGGTATGAAAGGGTTCCTTTTACATACAGTACACGGGGGTTAGAGAGGACAACATCACGCCGATCACTTTTACTTTCTAGTATTTATCTGGAACCCAATTAAAGCTGGGCTGACAGAGAGCCAGCTATAAACTTATGGGCCTTCGGACTCAGGTAAGAATTATGGGAAATCAGACCACAACTACACCACGTGACCTCGCATTCCAGTATTGGTGTATATAAACGACTTCATTTTAAAATCAACACAAAATGCTAAATCAAAGTTATATTATGCAACAAGTTAAGTTTAACAATAAGGAATATCACTATTACGAATATTTTTCACCAATAAATAACCATAGACTCACAGAATTGAGTAAAATTGCAAAAAGCTTGCAGTGTTCTATCAAACATATATATTTTCCGGCCCCTTCTTCTGATCTAGGTCAGTCTTCTTCTCCTTCTTCTTTGCGTTCGTTCTTTACGACCAATTTGAATCACTCGTTGTGATATGTTTAATCTTTGCCAAGAACGTGTATACGTTGCACATTGGTTTGGTAGACCCTAAACGCATAGACTTTTGTACGTTTAGGACATGTGCATCCGATTTCAGCCAAACCTCCTTAGTCGCATCTTACGACATGCGTGACAGGTAACAGTGGTTCTATTCTTCACACCCAAATTTGGGCCCCGGTAACCACTCTGGAAATCAAGGTCAGTGAACCTCCAGTCAGTTGTCTGGCCTAGTTATCTAGAGTTGGCTGTGGCTGACCCGAGAGCTGTTACGGGCATAAAAAACGTTACACTTAAATACCAAAGAAAGTTTGGTAGTAAAGCTAGTAAAAGATAACGACGATAGAATTAAAATATGAGATCTAGCAATTCCCACTCCTCCTCCGATGGTTGTGACTTGTGACAGCTGCGGACCATGTCATGAGAATTATGACGTATGTTTCCTAGCGCGTGCTTGGTCACGGCTAGTTAAACTGGGAACTCGAAGAGTTCTATCATATGGGGCCGCTGTTTTGAAATCATATTGTTAGATTATACGGGTAGACGTTTTTCCTTTCTCATCTAGATGAATTTATTATCAACGTTCACTCAGGATTTTTGGAAGTTTATTTTTTGGTCTTTCTTCTGTGTACGTGTATCTGCGTGACAAATCTTCTATTTGATGTTTTTGTTGTTGAGGAGTTGACGAAAGAAGCTCCGTCACCGTTTCCAGTATTCGTTTTAACTGTATGTTGTCTATATAGATATAGTATTATTTCATACACTCGTACAACGGATTAGTTAGCTTATGGGCTTTAGTGGGATATAGTTCTAGGTTGTGGGCTTTAGTGGGATATAGTTATAGGTTGTGGGCTTTAGTGGGATATAGTTCTAAATTGTGGGCTTTAGTGGGATACAGTTCTAAATTGTGGGTTTTAGTGGGATATAGTTCTAGATTGTGGGTTTTAGTGGGATATAGTTCTAGATTGTAGGCGTTAGTGGGATATAGTTATAGGCTGTGGGCTTTAGTGGGATATAGTTCTAGATTGTGGCCTTTAGTGGGATATAGTTCTAGATTGTGGCCTTTAGTGGGATATAGTTCTAGATTGTGAGTTTTAGTGGGATATAGTTCTAGATTGTGAGTTTTAGTGGGATATAGTTCTAGATTGTGGGTTTTAGTGGGATATAGTTCTAGATTGTGAGCTTTAGTGGGATACAGTTCTAGATTGTGGGTTTTAGTGGGATATAGTTATAGGCTGTGGGCTTTAGTGGGATATAGTTCTAGATTGTGGCCTTTAGTGGGATATAGTTCTAGATTGTGGCCTTTAGTGGGATATAGTTCTAGATTGTGGGTTTTAGTGGGATATAGTTCTAGATTGTGGGTTTTAGTGGGATATAGTTCTAGATTGTGGGCTTTAGTGGGATATAGTTCTAGATTGTGGGCTTTAGTGGGATATAGTTATAGGCTGTGGGCTTTAGTGGGATATAGTTCTAGATTGTGGCCTTTAGTGGGATATAGTTCTAGATTGTGGCCTTTAGTGGGATATAGTTCTAGGTTGTGGGCTTTAGTGGGATATAGTTCTAGATTGTGGCCTTTAGTGGGATATAGTTATAGGTTGTGGGTTTTAGTGGGATATAGTTCTAGATTGTGGGTTTTAGTGGGATATAGTTCTAGATTGTGGGCTTTAGTGGGATATAGTTCTAGATTGTGGGTTTTAGTGGGATATAGTTCTAGATTGTGGGTTTTAGTGGGATATAGTTCTAGATTGTGGGCTTTAGCGGGATATAGTTCTAGATTGTAGGTTTTAGTGGGATATAGTTCTAGGTTGTGGGCTTTAGTGGGATATAGTTCTAGATTGTGGGCTTTAGTGGGATGTAGTTCTAGGTTGTGGGTTTTAGTGGGATATAGTTCTAGGTTGTGGGCTTTAGTGGGATATAGTTCTAGATTGTGAGCTTTAGTGGGATACAGTTCTAGATTGTGGCCTTTAGTGGGATATAGTTCTAGATTGTGGGTTTTAGTGGGATATAGTTCTAGATTGTGGGTTTTAGTGGGATATAGTTCTAGATTGTGAGCTTTAGTGGGATACAGTTCTAGATTGTGGGTTTTAGTGGGATATAGTTCTAGATTGTGGGCTTTAGCGGGATATAGTTCTAGATTGTAGGCGTTAGTGGGATATAGTTCTAGGTTGTGGGCTTTAGTGGGATATAGTTCTAGATTGTGGGTTTTAGTGGGATATAGTTCTAGATTGTGGGCTTTAGTGGGATATAGTTCTAGATTGTGGGCTTTAGTGGGATATAGTTCTAGATTGTGGGTTTTAGTGGGATATAGTTCTAGATTGTGGGCTTTAGAGGGATATAGTTCTAGATTGTAGGCGTTAGTGGGATATAGTTCTTGGTTGTGGGCTTTAGTGGGATATAGTTCTAGATTGTGGGTTTTAGTGGGATATAGTTCTAGATGGTGGGCTTTAGTGGGATACAGCTCAAATACAACCTTCATCAGAGTGTACCATTAGAGAGTGGGGCACTCTTCATCGGAGTGTGTCATTAGGGAATGGGACAACCCTCATCAGAGTGTACCATTAGAGAGTGGGGAAGTCTTCATCGGAGTGTGTCATTATTGAGTGGGACAGTCTTCATCAGAGTGTACCATTAGAGAGTGGGGCAGTCTTCATCAGAGTGTGTCATTAGGGAGTGAGACAACCTTCATCAGAGTGTACCATTAGAGAGTGGGGCAGTCTTCATCGGAGTGTGTCATTAGGGAGTGGGACAGTCTTCATCGGAGAGTACCATTAGGGAGTGGGACAGTCTTCATCGGAGTGTGTCATTACGGAGTGGGACAACCTTCATCAGATGGTCTAACATTACTGAGTGGGACAGAGAGTACTGTGAATTATTAGCAAGCAACTTTCGATGTGAAGTTGGTGAATTATGTGAGCGCAACAACAATTAAAATGTGATTGATTAAACCATCATCATTGCACTTTAGTAAATAAGTATGTGTGTTATAATCTATTTCTGACACTCAGAGATCTCAGCGACAGTGCATGAACTTCCTAGCATCGGCGAAAGTTCCTGATGTAACTTGAGTATGATGAAAATTCCCAGTAATTTCTCTATTTAAGTTGAATAAATGTGCGTCATATGTGTGTGACTTCCCAGTCTAACCTGGTCGACCTGGTATCTATCAGAAAGTTCCTTTACATGCTTAACTTTAACACGGGGTAAACGTTTTATCGTCCATCTCCGATATGACTAGGAACTTGATCTCATCTACGCTGAGATCATGGGTCACTGAAAAAACTATCCTAAACGGTGCACACGGGAAGTGAATCGAGTCCTGTTGGAACTAGAAGCAAGTACTAAACATCAACGCTCCGAAGGTTTCCTCCAAAACTGAAAAGATAAGAAATGAGTAAGTATATTCAGGAGACTAAATTAACTTTAATTTAACTTCTTCAAACAGTGTGTGCCCTCGATATACCTCGGTTATTTGGTTATAGTTCTTCTTCTTCTTCTGCGTTCTCACTAGATTGGAATTTCGATTCTCTAATAAAGGCAGCCGTCTGCCTCAGATTATCAGCCACGCCATACAGTTTGTCTTGGACGCTAGTGTAAGTGGGCCACCTCTTTCTTCTCAAGTCTGCATACTGGGGCAGTTCTGTAGGATATAATTCCTATGATTTCTGCTTCCCGTTTGTGTTGACCTCCTACTGCAGTAAATTTTAGCCACCCTCGTGATGGTAGGTCTGACATTCTTACTGCATGGCTAAATCTCCAATGCAGATTTGCGACCGTAGAATCCATTATCCCATTCCTCGGTTATAGTTCGGGAACTGAAAATAAAACCTTCGATACAATAGTAGTGAAACATATCAGGATTTACACGGGTAAGTATAAACAAAGTACTATAGTTTTACAAAATAAAACCTTCGATACAATAGTAGTAAAACATATCAGGATTTACACGGGTAAGTATAAACAAAGTACTATAGTTTTACCAAATAAAACCTTCGATACAATAGTAGTAAAACATATCAGGATTTACACGGGTAAGTATAAACAAAGTACTATAGTTTTACAAAATAAAACCTTCGATACAATAGTAGTAAAACATATCAGGATTTACACGGGTAAGTATAAACAAAGTACTATAGTTTTACCAAATAAAACCTTCGATACAATAGTAGTAAAACATATCAGGATTTACACGGGTAAGTATAAACAAAGTACTATAGTTTTACAAAATAAAACCTTCGATACAATAGTAGTAAAACATATCAGGATTTACACGGGTAAGTATAAACAAAGTATTATAGTTTTACAAAATAAAACCTTCGATACAATAGTAGTAAAACATATCAGGATTTACACGGGTAAGTATAAACAAAGTACTATAGTTTTACAAAATAAAACCTTCGATACAATAGTAGTGAAACATATCAGGATTTACACGGGTAAGTATAAACAAAGTACTATAGTTTTACAAAATAAAACCTTCGATACAATAGTAGTGAAACATATCAGGATTTACACGGGTAAGTATAAACAAAGTACTATAGTTTTACAAAATAAAACCTTCGATACAATAGTAGTAAAACATATCAGGATTTACACGGGTAAGTATAAACAAAGTATTATAGTTTTACAAAATAAAACCTTCGATACAATAGTAGTAAAACATATCAGGATTTACACGGGTAAGTAAAAACAAAGTACTATAGTTTTACAAAATAAAACCTTCGATACAATAGTAGTGAAACATATCAGGATTTACACGGGTAAGTATAAACAAAGTACTATAGTTTTACAAAATAAAACCTTCGATACAATAGTAGTAAAACATATCAGGATTTACACGGGTAAGTATAAACAAAGTACTATAGTTTTACCAAATAAAACCTTCGATACAATAGTAGTGAAACATATCAGGATTTACACGGGTAAGTATAAACAAAGTATTATAGTTTTACAAAATAAAACCTTCGATACAATAGTAGTGAAACATATCAGGATTTACACGGGTAAGTATAAACAAAGTATTATAGTTTTACAAAATAAAACCTTCGATACAATAGTAGTAAAACATATCAGGATTTACACGGGTAAGTATAAACAAAGTATTATAGTTTTACAAAATAAAACCTTCGATACAATAGTAGTGAAACATATCAGGATTTACACGGGTAAGTATAAACAAAGTATTATAGTTTTACAAAATAAAACCTTCGATACAATAGTAGTAAAACATATCAGGATTTACACGGGTAAGTATAAACAAAGTACTATAGTTTTACAAAATAAAACCTTCGATACAATAGTAGTGAAACATATCAGGATTTACACGGGTAAGTATAAACAAAGTACTATAGTTTTACAAAATAAAACCTTCGATACAATAGTAGTGAAACATATCAGGATTTACACGGGTAAGTATAAACAAAGTACTATAGTTTTACAAAATAAAACCTTCGATACAATAGTAGTAAAACATATCAGGATTTACACGGGTAAGTATAAACAAAGTACTATAGTTTTACAAAATAAAACCTTCGATACAATAGTAGTAAAACATATCAGGATTTACACGGGTAAGTATAAACAAAGTACTATAGTTTTACAAAATAAAACCTTCGATACAATAGTAGTAAAACATATCAGGATTTACACGGGTAAGTATAAACAAAGTATTATAGTTTTACAAAATAAAACCTTCGATACAATAGTAGTAAAACATATCAGGATTTACACGGGTAAGTATAAACAAAGTACTATAGTTTTACAAAATAAAACCTTCGATACAATAGTAGTGAAACATATCAGGATTTACACGGGTAAGTATAAACAAAGTACTATAGTTTTACAAAATAAAAAAAACAATAACAATACACAACAACGTTTCGAGCAAAGGGTCTTTATCAAGTAAAGGATACACAGAAGGAAGAAATTCACTTCTTCACGGCACGGCAACATATAGAATCGGACAATACATTCCTAATTCTGTATGTTGTGTACCGTGTAAGAAGTAATTTCTTCCTTTCTGTTTATCCTTGCTTGATAAAGACTTTTGTCGAAACGTTGCTGTGTATTGCTATTGTTTTTGTATTTTGTAAAACTACAGTGCTTTGTTTTTATGTGTTTCGGGATTGCTACATAGTTTTACTGCAGTTTTACTTTATATCGACATTGCTATATAGTTTTACTGCAGTCTTCCTTATATCGACATTGCTACATAGTTTTACTGCAGTCTTCCTTTATATCGACATTGCTACATAGTTTTACTGCAGTCTTCCTTTATATCGACATTGCTACATAGTTTTACTGCAGTCTTTCTTTATATCGACATTGCTACATAGTTTTACTGCAGTCTTCCCTTATATCGACATTGCTACATAGTTTTACTGCAGTCTTCCTTTATATCGACATTGCTACATAGTTTTACTGCAGTCTTCCTTATATCGACATTGCTATATAGTTTTACTGCAGTCTTCCTTTATATCGACATTGCTATATAGTTTTACTGCAGTCTTCCTTTATATCGACATTGCTACATAGTTTTACTTTAGTCTTCCTTTATATCGACATTGCTATATAGTTTTACTGCAGTCTTCCTTATATCGACATTGCTACATAGTTTTACTGCAGTCTTACTTTATATCGACATTGCTACATAGTTTTACTGCAGTCTTCCTTTATATCGACATTGCTATATAGTTTTACTTCAGTCTTCCTTTATATCGACATTGCTATATAGTTCTACTTCAGTCTTCCCTTATATCCACATTGCTATATAGTTTTACTGCAGTCTTACTTTATATCGACATTGCTACATAGTTTTACTGCAGTCTTCCTTTATATCGACATTGCTATATAGTTTTACTTCAGTCTTCCTTTATATCGACATTGCTATATAGTTCTACTTCAGTCTTCCCTTATATCCACATTGCTATATAGTTTACTGCAGTCTTACTTTATATCGACATTGCTACATAGTTTTACTGCAGTCTTCCTTTATATCGACATTGCTACATAGTTTTACTGCAGTCTTACTTTATATCGACAATGCTACATAGTTTTACTGCAGTCTTCCTTTATATCGACATTGCTATATAGTTTTACTTCAGTCTTCCTTTATATCGACATTGCTATATAGTTCTACTTCAGTCTTCCCTTATATCCACATTGCTATATAGTTTTACTGCAGTCTTACTTTATATCGACATTGCTACATAGTTTTACTGCAGTCTTCCTTTATATCGACATTGCTATATAGTTTTACTTCAGTCTTCCTTTATATCGACATTGCTATATAGTTCTACTTCAGTCTTTCCTTATATCCACATTGCTATATAGTTTACTGCAGTCTTACTTTATATCGACATTGCTACATAGTTTTACTGCAGTCTTCCTTTATATCGACATTGCTACATAGTTTTACTGCAGTCTTCCTTATATCGACATTGCTACATAGTTTTACTGCAGTCTTCCTTTATATCGACATTGCTATATAGTTTTACTTCAGTCTTCCTTTATATCGACATTGCTATATAGTTCTACTTCAGTCTTCCCTTATATCCACATTGCTATATAGTTTACTGCAGTCTTACTTTATATCGACATTGCTACATAGTTTTACTGCAGTTTTACTTTATATCGACATTGCTACATAGTTTTACTGCAGTCTTTCTTTATATCGACATTGCTACATAGTTTTACTGCAGTTTTACTTATATCGACATTGCTACATAGTTTTACTGTAGTCTTCCTTTATATCAACATTGCTACATAGTTTTACTGCAGTTCCTTTATATCGACATTGCTACATAGTTTTACTGCAGTCTTCCTTTATATCGACATTGCTACATAGTTTTACTGCAGTCTTCCTTTATATCGACATTGCTACATAGTTTTACTGCAGTCTTCCTTTATATCCACATTTCTACATAGTTTTACTGCAGTCTTCCTTTATATCGACATTGCTACATAGTTTTACTGCAGTCTTCCTTTATATCGACATTGCTACATAGTTTTACTGCAGTCTTCCTTTATATCGACATTGCTACATAGTTTTACTGCAGTCTTCCTTTATATCGACATTGCTACATAGTTTTACTGCAGTCTTCCTTTATATCGACATTGCTACATAGTTTTACTGCAGTCTTCCTTATATCGACATTGCTACATAGTTTTACTGCAGTCTTCCTTTATATCAACATTGCTATATAGTTTTACTGCAGTCTTCCTTTATATCAACATTGCTATATAGTTTTACTGCAGTCTTCCTTTATATCAACATTGCTACATAGTTTTACTGCAGTCTTCCTTTATATCAACATTGCTATATAGTTTTACTGCAGTCTTCCTTTATATCAACATTGCTACATAGTTTTACTGCAGTCTTCCTTTATATCAACATTGCTATATAGTTTTACTGCAGTCTTCCTTTATATCGACATTGCTACATAGTTTTACTGCAGTCTTCCTTTATTTCGACATTGCTACATAGTTTTACTGCAGTCTTCCTTTACATCGAGTAAGTATTGTATCATTTCTCTACTGTGTCGCTAGCGGCCCCTACTGGAAGAATATGTTCCAACTACAAAGCAGAACTCTTAGCCCTTCTGATGGCAGCACAGCACATGAATAAGCTGCAAGCACCTGCAGGCAGGATGGTATTTCTTAGACTTACTGTCAGCTATACAAGTCTTGGAGACTAAATCCGCTGACAGTACAGTACAAAATCTAAAAAGAGAACTTGCTCAGCTTTCAGAAAAGCCAGAAATTCACTTGCAGTGGATTCCATCTCACTGTGGCATTGCAGGCAAAGAGAGTGCCGATGTCTTAGCTAAAGAGGGCAGTGCCAAAGAGCAAATTTACCAACCCTTGTCTTTTCAAGAGGTCAAAACCCTCATACAAAGAAAATCTGCAGTAGATTGGAAGACAAACATTGGATATGATTATGGAAAAGATTCCCTCAAAGACCTCAGCAGAACAGACCATGTTATTATATTTCGACTACTCACCGGACACTGCAGACTCAACAAACACTTATATAGACTAGGAACAAGTCAAACAGCTCTTTGCCAGTGTCAGCAGGCGGAACAGACACCAGAGCATATCCTGCACGACTGTCCTCTCCTGTGTGAGCTGAGAAGCAACATGTGGCCACACGCAGTCGACCTGAAAACTAAGCTTTGGGGAAACCTGACAGACCTGAAGCTGACTGCCCAGTTTGTGGTCCACAGTAAATTAAGCGCATGACCAGAGATTGCTGAAGAAGAATGAAGATTTCTCTAACATTATTGGCAATGTGCACAAGAAGAGAAAGTATAATTTCATCTCTCTAACGTTAATGGCAATGTGTCATCATCATCATCATGATCAGGTGCCGTCTCCACATCGAAGGTTGGCTGCAATGAATCTCAGCATCCTCTGTCTTTCGCCTTGGTGTTGCATACTGCCAGACTGTAACCTGTACATTTCTTAAAGTTTCCCTCCCACTTATCTCTCGGTCTTCTCTTGCTCTTCCCCTCAACTTTCCCTCTAGTAAACATTTTATCATGGTGTCATGTCTTTTATGTGCCCAAAATACTTTACTTGTCTGAATTTTATTTCTCTTAATAATTGTTTCTTCATGACTAGTTTTCCTAAAACTTGTTTATTTGTCAGTTTTTCTGTCCATGAAACTCTGCCTATTCTTCTATATATCCACATCTCAAATGCATCAATTCTGTCTTCTAACTGCTTGTTCATTGTCCATGTTTCCGAGCCATACATTAATAAAGGATATATATAGCATTTGATCATTCTCATTTTTAGCCTGTTTGTAATTTGTTTGGATGTCAGTAACTTTCTCATACTATTGAAATTATCCTTGGCCATTCCTATTCTCTTTTAATTTCTGTTATACATCTGCCATCATCTGTTATCATCTGACCAAGATATAAGAAACATTTTACTTGATGTAGTAATTCTCCATGTATTTTTATATTCATTTTAGGTTTCTCCATTTCCTTGTTGATCACAATAGGCAATGTGTACAAGAAGAGAAAGAATGGTTACTCTTCTATTCCCTGACGTATGGCTAGCACGTGGCTGTTCGTCATCATTGTGATCTGTTTGTCCTGTCCGCACGTGCAGGTGTTATCCCTGGTGTATCACCCCTGATGTTACTCTCGTGGCCATACAGCCTTGCCTGTGTATCTATGGCTGCATTGCTAAACCGTTTATATTCTCTCGGGCATTTATTCATCCACTCTCTTTATTACTTTATTCTCTCACTCTCTTTATTTCTTTATTCTCTCACTCCCGATTTATTAATCCTCTGTCCCCTAAATTATTATGACTATTTCCCCATATAGCACTATGAGATGATATTTATTCAGTCACAATCACTGCTCAGTCATATCACTGCTCAGTCATATCACTGCTCAGTCATATCACTGCTCAGTCATATCACTGCTCAGTCACAATCACTGCTCAGTCATATCACTGCTCAGTCACAATCACTGCTCAGTCATATCACTGCTCAGTCACAATCACTGCTCAGTCATATCACTGCTCAGTCACAATCACTGCTCAGTCATATCACTGCTCAGTCACAATCATTGCTCAGTCATATCACTGCTCAGTCACAATCACTGCTCAGTCATATCACTGCTCAGTCATATCACTGCTCAGTCATATCACTGCTCAGTCATATCACTGCTCAGTCACAATCAATCATTCATTCAGTTGTTTTGTTCCTTCAACAATCAGTACTCATTTCCATTCAATCTTCCAACCCATTACTTCACATTCAATCTTCCAACTCATTACTTCACACTCAATCTTCCAACTCATTACTTCACACTCAATCTTCCAACTCATTACTTCACACTCAATCTTCCAACTCATTACTTCACATTCAATCTTCCAACTCATTACTTCACACTCAATCTTCCAACTCATTACTTCACATCCAATCTTCCAACTCATTACTTCACACTCAATCTTCCAACTCATTACTTCACATTCAATCTTCCAACTCATTACTTCACATTCCATCTTCCAACTCATTACTTCACATTCAATCTTTCAACTCATTACTTCACATTCAATCTTCCAACTCATTACTTCACATTCAATCTTCCAACTCATTACTTCACATTCAATCTTCCAACTCATTACTTCACATTCAATCTTCCAACTCATTACTTCACATTCCATCTTCCAACTCATTACTTCACATTCAATCTTCCAACTCATTACTTCACATTCAATCTTCCAACTCATTACTTCACATTCCATCTTCCAACTCATTACTTCATATTCAATCTTTCAACTCATTACTTCACATTCAATCTTCCAACTCATTACTTCACACTCAATCTTCCAACTCATTACTTCACATCCAATCTTCCAACTCATTACTTCACATTCAATCTTCCAACTCATTACTTCACACTCAATCTTCCAACTCATTACTTCACATCCAATCTTCCAACTCATTACTTACATCTCAATCTTCCAACTCATTACTTCACATTCAATCTTCCAACTCATTACTTCACATTCCATCTTCCAACTCATTACTTCACATTCAATCTTTCAACTCATTACTTCACATTCAATCTTCCAACTCATTACTTCACATTCAATCTTCCAACTCATTACTTCACATTCCATCTTCCAACTCATTACTTCATATTCAATCTTTCAACTCATTACTTCACATTCAATCTTCCAACTCATTACTTCACATTCCATCTTCCAACTCATTACTTCATATTCAATCTTTCAACTCATTACTTCACATTCAATCTTCCAACTCATTACTTCACATTCAATCTTCCAACTCATTACTTCACATTCAATCTTCCAACTCATTACTTCACATTCAATCTTCCAACTCATTACTTCACATTTAATCTTCCAACTCATTACTTCACATTTAATCTTCCAACTCATTACTTCACATTCAATCTTCCAACTCATTACTTCACATTTAATCTTCCAACTCATTACTTCACAGTTAATCTTTCAACTCATTACTTCACATTCAATCTTCCAACTCATTACTTCTCATTCAATCTTCCAACTCATTACTTCACATTTAATCTTCCAACTCATTACTTCACATTCAATCTTCCAACTCATTACTTCAAATTTAATCTTCCAACTCATTACTTCACAGTTAATCTTTCAACTCATTACTTCACATTCAATCTTCCAACTCATTACTTCACATTCAATCTTCCAACTCATTACTTCACATTCAATCTTCCAACTCATTACTTCACATTCAATCATTCAACTCATTACTTCACATTCAATCTTTCAACTCATTACTTCACATTCAATCTTCCAACTCATTACTTCACATTCAATCTTCCAACTCATTACTTCCCATTCAATCTTCCAACTCATTACTTCACATTCAATCAGTCAATCAATCTTCTTCGACTTTGAACGCTCCATATCGACCACTTGTTAACCACTCGTTGTAATTTGTATGTGATCTGAGCCTAAGAGCAATTGTACGTTGCGCCAGTTATGCACCTACAAGTAGGTCAGCATATCCGATTTCTGCGACGCTTTTTATTTACTAGGTAGCTTCTCTATACCCTATACCTCAGTCGCCTCTTACGACATGCCTTGTAGGCCGCAGTGGTATTATTCTTTGCTTCCCTTGCTCGCTCGTCTCTTACGACATGCCTTGTAGGCCGCAGTGGTATTATTCTTTGCTTCCCTTGCTCGCTCGTCTCTTACGACATGCCTTGTAGGCCGCAGTGGTATTATTCTTTGCTTCCCTTGCTCGCTCGTCTCTTACGACATGCCTTGTAGGCCGCAGTGGTATTATTCTTTGCTTCCCTTGCTCGCTCGTCTCTTACGACATGCCTTGTAGGCCGCAGTGGTATTATTCTTTGCTCCCCTTGCTCGCTCGTCTCTTACGACATGCCTTGTAGGCCGCAGTGGTATTATTCTTTGCTTCCCTTGCTCGCTCGTCTCTTACGACATGCCTTGTAGGCCGCAGTGGTATTATTCTTTGCTTCCCTTGCTCGCTCGTCTCTTACGACATGCCTTGTAGGCCGCAGTGGTATTATTCTTTGCTTCCCTTGCTCGCTCGTCTCTTACGACATGCCTTGTAGGCCGCAGTGGTATTATTCTTTGCTTCCCTTGCTCGCTCGTCTCTTACGACATGCCTTGTAGGCCGCAGTGGTATTATTCTTTACTCCCCTTGCTCGCTCGTCTCTTACGACATGCCTTGTAGGCCGCAGTGGTATTATTCTTTACTCCCCTTGCTCGCTCGTCTCTTGACATGCCTTGTAGGCCGCAGTGGTACTATTCTTTGCTCCCCTTGCTCGCTCGTCTCTTACGACATGCCTTGTAGGCCGCAGTGGTATTATTCTTTGCTTCCCTTGCTCGCTCGTCTCTTACGACATGCCTTGTAGGCCGCAGTGGTATTATTCTTTGCTTCCCTTGCTCGCTCGTCTCTTACGACATGCCTTGTAGGCCGCAGTGGTATTATTCTTTGCTTCCCTTGCTCGCTCGTCTCTTACGACATGCCTTGTAGGCCGCAGTGGTATTATTCTTTGCTCCCCTTGTGGGCCCCGGTACCACACAGGCGAATCAATCAATCAAGTACCATGTCTACCGACGTAGGCTATCATGTCTTTCTACAACTCTCTCACTCACTCTCTCTCTGTCACTCTGTGTCACTCTGTCACTCTGTGCTCTAATGTCCCGTCTTGGATATAATTTCTCTCTCTCTCTCTCTCTCTGTCACTCTGTGCTCTAATGTCTCGTCCTGGATATAATTTCTCTCTCTCTCTCTCTCTGTCACTCTGTGCTCTAATGTCCCGTCTTGGATATAATTTCTCTCTCTCCGTGTCACTCTATGCTCTAATATCCGTCTTGGATATAACTTCTCTGTGGACAATCTCTTCATATCAGATTGGAAATGAAACAGCTGATAGACGGAAATCCTCTAGGAATGTTGCCGGAGATAAGGAGTTCGGGCTTTGTGGCAATATTCTCGGCAGCTGGCGTGCCATTTATGAGGAGAGAGACCGAGAAATATGGGAAAGTTCGGTGCAATGAGGTCAGTCATTAGTTTTTAGACACCGAGACCCCTTTCCTTTAGATACCGTGACCCCTTCCCTTAATATACCGTGACCCCTTCCCTTAATACACCGTGACCCCTTCCCTTAATACACCGTGACCCCTTCCCTTAATACACGAGACCCCTTCCTTAATACACCGTGACCCCTTCCCTTAATACACCGTGACCCCTTTCCTTTAAACACCGTGACTCCTTCCCTTAATACACCTTGACCCCTTCCCTTTAGATACCGTGACCCTTTCCCTTAATACACTGCGACCCCTTCCCTTTAGACACCGTGACCCCTTCCCTTAATACACCGTGACCCCTTCCCTTAATACACCGTGACCCCTTCCCTTAATACACCGTGACCCCTTCCCTTTAGACACCGTGACCCCTTCCCTTAATACACCGTGACTCCTTCCCTTAATACACCGTGACCCCTTCCCTTTAGACACCGTGACCCCTTCCCTTAATACACCGTGACTCCTTCCCTTAATACACCGTGACCCTTCCTTTAGACACCGTGACCCCTTCCCTTAATACACCGTGACCCCTTCCCTTTAGACACCGTGACTCCTTCCCTTTAAACACCGTGACCCATTCCCTTTAGACACGGTGACCCCTTCCCTTAATACACCGTGACCCCTTCACTTAATACACCGTGACCCCTTCCCTTAATACACCGTGACCCCTTCCCTTTAGACACTGTGACTCCTTCCCTTAATACACCGTGACCCATTCCTTTAATTCACCGTGACCCCTTCCCTTTAAGCACCGTGACCCCTTCCCTTAATACACCTGACCCCTTCCTTTAAACACCGTGACTCCTTCCCTTTAGACACCGTGACCCCTTCCCTTAATACACCGTGACCCCTTCCCTTTAGACACCGTGACCCTTTCCCTTAATACACCGTGATCCCTTCCCTTTAGACCCCGTGACCCCTTCCCTTAATACACCGTGTGACCCCTTCCCTTTAGACACTGTGACTCCTTCCCTTAATACACCGTGACCCCTTCCCTTAATACACCTGACCCCTTCCCTAATACACCGTGACCCATTCCTTAATTCACCGTGACCCCTTCCCTTAAGCACCGTGACCCCTTCCCTTTAAACACCGTGACCCCTTCCTTTTAGACACCGTGACTCCTTCCCTTAATACACCGTGACTCCTTCCCTTAATACACCGTGACCCCTTCCCTTAATACACCGTGACCCCTTCCCTTTAAACACCGTGACCCTTCCCTTTAGGACCCCACTGATGAATTATGTTCCCGATATCTCTCGATGACCTTGACAGTGTATAGCAGAAGGGAAGCTACTACGTTCTATGCAGCAGTATGGTGTATCGCTACCTCAGTTAACTTATCGAAGCCGTCTGCGCCAAAGCAAAGTATATTGTATTATTAGTCATAGTCGTGCTAAGAGAAAAGAGATCTATTCATCATATACTCAAGAGAAAATAGATCTATTCATCATAGACTCAATATTACCAACATTCCAAGTCAAAACAGGACACTGTCTGTTTAACTACCACATGCACAGAATTGACACTGTACAGAATGCATAGTGTGTACATCAGACTGAACCACAGATTCCAGAGAACATCTTGAAGTCGTGTCCGCTATATCAGAGCCAACTATAAACTTATGGGCCTACGGATTCAGGTAAGAGTTATGGGAAATCATACTACAATTACACCACGTGACCTCGCATTCCAGTATTGTTGTATATAGACGAATTCATTTTAAAATCAACACAAAATGTTAACTCGAAGTTATATTATGCAACAAGTTAAGTTTAACAATAAGGAATATCAATATTATGATATTTTTCACCAATAAATAACCATAGACTCACAGAATTGAGTAAAATTGCAAAAAGCTTGCAGTGCTCTATCTTCTTCTTCTTTGCGTTCGTTCTTTACAACCAGTTTTAATCACTCTTTGTGATATGTTTGATCTTTGCCAAGAACGTGCATACGTTGCACATTGGTTTAGTAGGCCCCTAAACGCATAGACCTACACGTTTAGGACACATGCATCCGATTTTAGCCAAACCTCCTTAGTCACCTCTTACGACATGCTTGGCAGGTAACAGTGGTTCTATTCTTTACACCCCAAATTTGGGCCCGTAAACACTCAGGCGAGTGCTCTATCAAACATCTATATTTCTATCCCCTTTTCTGATCTAGGTTAGAGAACACCTAGTTAGTTGTCTGGCCTAGTTATCTAGAGTTGGCTGTGACTATACCCACACTAGAGATACCTAACATGGCTTCACGAAGACAACTTACAGAACAAGATATGTGGAACACTCAAGGAACTCCCAACTGATGTGCAGCTAATATGAAAATGAAAATTTAAAATTAGTTGCATATCAGTTGGGAGTTCAATAACAATCTGTGTTACATTATAAAACTTTTATAACACAAGTACAACATTCAACAACCAACAACTACAACATATTTGCAATGGTGCAGTGATTCTAACATTTCTATCCCAGCGATAAGGAATGTGTGCACTGCCGCTGAGATCTTCTTGTGTAAGAAAGAGATCGATGCACACATAGTTACTCACTGAAGTGCAATGATGATGGTCCTATCCAGTGGCGGTTCGTCATTAAGGGCCAATGGGACCGGGTCCCTCCATAAATAAGGTGTAACGTGTATTTATTATTTTATACATTAAAATATATCCTAACCGAAACCATAATTTTTCCGAAAATATCTGTCTGGCCCCACCAACAAAAATGATCACGAGCCGCCACTGGTCCTATCAATCAATTTTTGAAAAAGGCGAAATATTCGATACGAGAAAATCAGAACTTCTTGTATTACAAATTGGTCTGTCTCAGCGACAAATCCTCTACGTCGCTCCAGGCATCTTCTTCTATAATTATTGCTCATTAATTTGGAAATGTAAATCTACG